>CM060925.1:307290415-308490415 GCA_030737875.1 Allium sativum | reverse complement strand
CTAAAGTTTGAAATTCAATTTCTTGAAGTCCCTGTTTTTTCCAGTTCTGGATCTATGCTCTGAATCCACGCTCCGGATTTATACCAATCCTTGGCGTAGTCAAATTCTTGATTCTATGTTATGGATCCATATATATTGATTCCTCACTTAGCCAGAGTATTGGTTCTTTGCTCGGATCCATACCGACCCCTATTCTTAGCTAAGTTTTTTCCAAACTTAGCTAATTCCAATGTGTTATCTAAGGGAGTCCAACTACTCGTAACATTATATATTGTCCATACTTTCTTTTGGAGCAACCCCGCCATTTTCTTGGGCTGTCACCTCGATAACTGTGTCAAGCAGATGTTTGAGTTCATTGTGTAAAGGTATTGTAAAGAGGCGGTTTAATACTTGCCTCTAAAACATACCTTACTATGAAAGATGTGTCTTGCATGATTCACTATTTGCAATCTCGTTGGGCTATTTATTAGTTCTGCAACCGTTCTGAGCTATTGTTAAAGTTGTCTAACTTGTTGGAATGTTTTTGCATGGCTTGAAGCCATACAAATTTTAAGTTGGTGCGCTTGCTGAGTCATTATTGAAATCCATGACCTCTTTGGGTTGATCCTTGATATCTACGATCTCGTATGTTCGATGTTTGATGTCCATGATCTTACTCGGTTGATCCTTCGTCTTTCTAGACCCTTGTTGAACATAATGCACGCTAAGTGATTCTAATCTTTCATGTCAAGCATAATCGACGCTCAATCTTTCTTGCATTAAATAGTCTACGCATAATAATCCCAGCCTCTTTGGGCTCTTTTGTGCATCAACCAAAATTGACGAACCATAACCTCTTCAGTTCCTTTCCAAGTATCATTCTTGCTTAACATTGCGTACATGGGATCTTGCCATGTGTCAATCATACACAAAGATCGGTAACCTCACCAAGTTCTTGCCAACCATTACCCATACTTGACATTTCGTAGCTTCGTTGGGCTATTGCGAAGCATCAATTACTACAAAGCCAATAACCTATTACAGCCTCATTTCTACAAGGGGCATTAACTATTTGTTGTAATAGAAGGCTATTACAAAGGTCAATCCAGGACCGTTATAACATATTCTCTATACAACCCCCTTTTTACAATGGCAATCACTGTCTGTTGTAATTGAATGCTATTATAACGGTTCTTTCATTCTCATTGTAGTAGATGCCAAATTTACAGTGTTCAAAAAAAGCGCGTTGTGATAGATGCCAATTTTACAACGGTCACAAAATGCTCTTTGTAAGTAGTACCAATTTTACAACGCACATAGTAAAAAGTGTTAATTTTAAAATGAGCTAAAAATTTCCAGTTGTAATAAGTGCTAATTTTACAATAGTCATAAAATACATGTTTTAACTAATGTCAATTTTGCGACGATGGCTGTTGTAGTTATTATTATTTATTAATATTCAATCATTGATAACAATGATAATTTCTGTAAATTATATTTAATATTTATAATATTAATTTTTTTATGTGTAGTAATATTATTAATAATTCGTAAATTACATTTATTATTTAAATTAAATAATTTGCGTGAAGGGCTTACTAGTCAGGTCCAATTTTTTTAAAGGACACGACTTTTTGAAGAATAAGTTTCAAGGACCAAAAATGTCGCGGCCGTTATTTTGCAAATATGTAACCCTATTCGATCTTCATAAAAATGGCGATTTTCAAAAGCTTTTCATGTTTCAAATGAATATATTGAACAATTCAATTTTTTTTCTACAACGACAATCGATTAAACAAATCGACTGAACGAATCGATTGAATGATTCCATTGAACGAATAGATTGAATGATTCGATTGAATGAATCGATTGAACGATTTGATTGAATGAATCAATTAAACGATTTGATTTTCAAAAGCTTTTTATTTTATTCATGTGTTAATGAAGTGAAGGAGGACTGCTGTGTTTTGATGATGGATGGTTGGTTTCATAGTGCATAGAACTGCGAAACAGAGAGAAGATGGGAAGCAAATGGAAATTAAATTTAAAACTATAGTTAACAATACTGCAAGTGTAATGTAAAATATAATTTTGTGTGGTTTGAATGCAGGTGCATTTCCAATTTTGTAACTAATAGTTATAATGTTCACGTAGTTGGTTTCATGTACTTCTTTTTATATTTTCAGATAAAGATAAACACTTTTATCTTTTAGAAAGAAGAAAGAACAGCCTGCGCAGTAATGATACAACGGAATATTTGTTGGTTTATGTGATTTAACTATGAAACTGTCTGCTCATATTATTATTTTTTGATACAATGGAATACTAGCTTTAAGTGTCTGTCATGGATATATTTATATTTTTAAGACAAAGATAAATACTTTTATATTTTTTAGAAAAGGAAGAACAACTTGCAAAAATGATCTAAATCATATTGGCATACTTGAACTTTTTTTATATACTGTGTACTACAGTACAATTAAAATTGCAAACAATGCAGAAGTCATAGCTATTGTTTTTAACACAAAAAGATAAATAAAATGGAAGAGCACCCTACTGCGTAACTTCCCACTGATCTTTCCAGCTCCTTTGTACAAAAATTTGCACATCTCATTTATGGCTTTAACTCCGCAACAATGAACAACTAACAAAAAAAAAATCTAAGGACACCAGAACAAAAAACAAAAAAACATGACTCTGCAAGTTCATAGCCATTCTATTTACAAGCACAACAATAAACAATATGACTGTGAGTATCATGGTAGACCAGTCCCCATATCGCTGCATCCACTAAATAATGCTTGCTGATCCTCTAATTCCTACAAAGGAAATTTGAATATATATCACCAAGGATGAAATTAGAAAGAAAAATAATTGATAAAATGATAACATATTTTTTATTTAGTTAGCCTACCATGAATTTGGAGTTTTATGCTCTAGTATTGTAATTTGTTATGTAACCAAATTTTGGCATATCTTTTGGTATTCATAAACAACTAAAGGCATTTCGTTATAGATTATTATGTAACTAAGTTGTTTGTACAAAAACACAAATGCTTTTATCTTTTTTATGCAAGCTTGAAATCTAGTTCATATGGTACGTAGTAACTGTAAATAATGAGTAAAACATCAAACTTGTTTAACATGTATCCTTTTTTTTTCAAACATAAGTAGAGCTAAACATGTAATTATCTTTTTTAAATCCGAAGTTCAGTTTTGATAAGATAGATGTAACTATCTGTTTTAAATCTGAAATAAATTAGGATATTCTACTAAACATTTAAAAATTGTTAATTACAAAAATGCAATTTTGTAATCAAAAGTTCAGTTTTATCATTAACATTGCATATTTGCAACTAATAATTAACACATGACATACATATTCTTTTATCTTTTTTAAATCTGAAGTTCTGTTTTGAAAAGATAGATGCATCTATCTTTTTTAAATCTGAAATAAAATAAGATATTTTATTAAACATTTAAAATTTGTTAATTACAAAAATGCAATTTGGTAATCAAAATTTCAGTTTTATCATTAACATTGCATATTTGCAACTAACAATCAACACATGACATATATATTCATTTATATTTTTTAAATCTGAAGTTCAGTTTTGAAAAGATAGATGCAACTATCTTTTTTAAATCAGAAATAAATTAAGATATTCTACTACATTTAAAAGTAGTTAATTACAAAAATGCAATTTTGTAATCAAAAGGTCAGTTTTATCATTAACATTACATATTTGCAACTAACAATTAACACATGACATATATATATATATATATATATTCATTTATCTTTTTCAAAGCTGAAGTTCAGTTTTGAAAACATAGATGCATCTGTCTTTTCTAAATCTAAAATAAAATAAGATATTATATGTAAAAAATAAACATTTTAATATTTATCATTTAGTAAAAGATAAAATAAGATATTCTATGTAACTTATCTTTTATTCTACTAAATCTGAAATAAAATAAGATATTCTATGTAACTTATATTTTATCTTTTAATAAAAGATAGATGCGATTATCTTTTTTAAATCTGAAATAAAATAAGTTATTCTATGTTAAAAATAAACATGTTAATATTTATCATTTAGTTAAAGATAAAATAAGATAGTTTACGTAACTTATCTTTTATCTTTTAGTAAAAGATAGATGCAACTATCAATTTTAAATCTAAAATAAAATAAAATATTCTATGTAAAAAATAAACATGTTAATATTTATCATTTAGTAAAAGATTAAATAAGATATTCTATGTAACTTATCTTGTATTATACTAAATATGAAATAAAAAAAGATATTCTATGTAACTTATCTTTTATCTTTTAGTAAAAGATAAACGCAATTAACTTTTTTAAATCGAAAATAAAATAAGTTATTCTATGTAAAAAATAAACATGTTAATATTTATCATTTAGTTAAAGGTAAAATAAGATAGTCTATGTAACTTATCTTTTATCTTAGATAGATGCAATTATCTATTTTAAATCTGAAATAAAAGAAGGTATTCTACGTAAAAAATAAACATGTTAATATGTATCATTTAGTAAAATATAAAATAAGATATTCTATGTAACTTATTTCGTATTCTACTAAATGTGAAATAAAAAAGATATTCTATGTAACTTATCCTTTATCTTTTAGTAAAAGATAGATACAATTATCTTTAAAATATGAAATAAAATATGATATTCTATTAAAAAATAAACATGTTAATATTTATCATTTAGTAAAAGATAAAATAAGATATTCTATGTAACTTATCTTTTAGTGCTTTTATCATAATAAATCCAAATCATAAGATAAACAAAAAATATGTTTAAAATATATCAGTAATTATCAAAAATTACTAAGGTTTAATACGTAATTAAATCATTCAAATCAAAAGATAAATGCCTTTATCTTTTTAAGCTGTCAAATAAATTAACGTCTACCACTGAATATATATGTATGAACGGTTTCATCATCACTATAAATTGATTCATATTACGTATTATTAACCCACCGAGTATATACATATAATTAACAAAACAAAAAAATATGTTTTACATGTATCAGCAATTTTCAAATATTAACAAATTTTAATACGTAATGAAATAATTCAAATCAAAAGATAAACACCTTTATCTTTTTAAGTTGTGAAACAAAATAAAATCTACCACTGAATATAAACGTATAAACAGTTTTATATAGCAAATAAAATCAATCAGTGAATGACTACATACTTCAGCTAACAAAAACAATCGATATATAGCAAATAAAAAAAAAATCGAGCAACAACAATCAAAAAAGATAAACAAGTACTTATTTGTTCAACAACGAACACAAATCGCGTCTTGCAAATAGTGAATAGAAATTGCGTCTTAGTTTCGTCACCAGAATAAAGATGAGGCGATTAACATCAGCAATCGATATATAACAAATAATTGAAATACACAATTACTTACTTGTTCAGCTGATAAAAGTGATGCGGTTGGATTTCTTAGCCAATCGACAAATCAGCAGAGGCGATTTTGTTTCGAAAGTAGATTAGCAGCAGATTTGATTTTGAAAGTATAAACATGAAGAAGAAAGAGGATTTGAAATCGACTGGGGGTTTTTTGAGCGTCGAGAATGCATACGAAATGAGACGATAAAATTTTGTCCTTAAAAATATTTATTTTAAACCCGTGTTTAATTGGTTGAGGGAAGTAAGCCCTTATTGTAAAATGCCCCTATAATAAATAAATAAATAAATAAATAAGTTAAGTAAATAATAATCAATAGATAAATTTATAATTAATAAATAAATGATAATTAATTAATAATTAGTAGTAAAGATAATTAATAATTAAAAATATTTTGTACATAAATTAATTTATAATTTGGGTCTGAAAGAGGTATTTTTATGCATAAATTAGATATTTCTTATTATAGATCGACACTTAAGAAAAAAAAATTATATTAATTAAGATGAATATTTAATAATTCATAATTAACAAACAGTATTAACAATTTAGAAGTATTATAATTAATAGTAATTGACGTAGCATAAACTATAGTCGGTAACTATTAATAAATAATAATGTATAACAAAGGCTTATGTTTTATAATTAAAATTTTATTATAAATTATGATCTATAATTAAATACAATAAAATATAACCGATGATTTTTCATAGTATTCATTGTTATGCATCCCTTTCTAGACTAAGTTATACAAAGATATGACGATTCTCAAATAATAATTTAGCATTTATAATTAGTAAATTACTTTTACTAATATTAATGTAAGATATAACACATATTAACAGAATAATTAACACGTTTTTAAGAGATGGATGTACCTAAAATTTCAAGGCCCATTACAACTTCTGGATCTAAATATCGATCACGCTTAAACTTACAATTTCTCTAACCCTAAATTCCCAAACCATTTCAACTCCTATGACAAATCTCTAATATAAGGACCTTTTCATCAATCAAATTTCAATTTGTGAATTCATTTGCAATAGCGATCAATCGAGGCTACGAATTGAGGGTTGGCAAATTAAGGTCGTGGATTAAGGATGTGCGTTGCTGCGATTCGTGAAGGAGGTTTTGCCTAGGATCGCGGTTCTCGTAGACATGGAGTGCTACAAGGCTTCATGCTAGTTCAAGGGAAGTTTCGCGATTAGGAAAAAGTTTTACTCAACCATTTTGGAGTCCATTTACGCAGCGGTTAGGGGCAAGGAGGTGGAGGAGGTGAAGTGCGTGGAATGGGAAGTGATCATGCCTAAAGTGTTTTGGGATGTAGCAGGGTGGGCTCCAAGGGACATGGCATGGATGGAGGTAGGGTTGTCAACGGATACTTTCGGATACGGATAGTGCCATATCCGTATCCGCATCCAAAACCATTTTCGGATATCGGATATCCGCATCCGCGGATATGGACGGATATCGGATAATTATCCGCTCCGCCAACGATCGATAAATCAATGAACATAAATGAATGTTTTTAGCTTAATATTAAGTTTTTTCAACCTAATTGATTATTAAATTGCTGAAAATAAATAAATATGATAATAATATGTACTTTTGAGCAATTAACATGCGTTTAGTAGACTTTTCATTTTGCAACTTAGTAAATTAGTATATTTAATTATGTTAAAATACACATAATTTAAGCTATAATCAGGAACAAAACTGGACAGATAATTTTCGGATGCGGACATGCCTATATACGCATCCGCATCCGCTTTCCCAGATATCGAATATTTATCCGCTTTTTGGATACAGATGTAGACAGATTTCGGATTTTCCGGGTATCCGTTGACAACCCTAGATGGTGGTTTTGGGACGGGAGGGGTTTGGGGAGGTTTAATGAGTTCACAAAATTGCAAGCAAAGTGGTTTCTTAGACTGGGGCTAGTGGAGGGATTCCTAGTGGCGCGGAAGGATGGGTCCATGGTGCTGAACTAGTAAGGTAGGGACATTGCCGCTACAACAGCCTGGAGGTGTTAGCTGGTAAATGGGATAATTTTTAGTGTTGATGTAGGGAATTGGATTTAGCGCATGCCAACCTTCGATGTGAATGTGTATATGAACACAGTAACATCCAAAATAATTAAAGTGATGCGCGGAAGGCACAACTTTTTATAGTGGTTCGGCACTAACCCCTACGTCCACTTTATAGTAATCATTCATCATACAATATTCGATTACAATTGTTATACAAGTTCGGACAATATTTGGGTGCAAAGCATTACAATACAACAACAAAATATTTGTTAATTTTGAACATTGACCAACATGACATTTTTTTCTTTATTAGTTGAAAAATATGTTGACTTGGTCAAATGTGTCCAATAACTAGCTTCATTGTTGAAGAAATCCAAGAAATACCCAAAATATCTAAAACAACCTGAAAGTGGTGTTTTTATGACAGTAGATGTCCAAAAGTTGATGGAAAACATTTTCGTAATGTTCCAGAGGTTCATGCCATGTCCAATGGTCATGAAGATGAAGGTGGATGTCATTGATGATGCTTGGGACTCCAAGAAGTTCAAAATACCAAGTGAGAACTAACCCCTTTGAATGCTTCAGATCCCAAAATTAGAGTCATAAAATCAGTGTTCTGTCGAAATTTCATATCACTCGGTTCGAAAAGCTCGAATCCCCAAAATCTGCCAAAATCACGTGTTGCACACGTGAAAAACAGTGATCGATATGTGTTCTAGTCTGTGCCAAGGTGATATGCCATTTTATGGAACATTTGCCAAATCCAGACATACGTATCCGAAAAATCGCGTGTTATGCACAGTGAATTTGATGATCTGCATGAGTACTGGAACGTGCCAGAATGATCCGCTATTTTCCAAGAATTTTGAATCCCTTTACTTTACCAAATTTTTGGATCCTTCAGTGCAATTCGAGATTTTGCTAGCCGAGGCCGAGTGCGTACTATGAAAATTTGGCAAGTTTGCCAAGCCATGATTTTTGCTAGGTTTTTCGGTGTGATCCGGCAAGGTTGCACTCATGGTTTTTGATTGGTCCACCACACGTTCCATCGTGCCAAATGCTAGATTTGCCATTTTTACCAGTTGATCGGCCAAGTTCCCAAAGTGATATGGTCAGGGTGCACACGTGATTTTCAAGTGATCCAGCATGTTCTCTGACTGTTTTTCATTGTGCCAACCCTGAGCTTGCCAGATTAACCAAATTGATTGACCAAGAAAAAGAACATGATTTTTCATGATTTTCACGCGCCGATCATCTGTTTTTGACGTGCCAAATCAGCTTTTGTCGTTTTACCATATTTTGATGCCGTAAGTTGCGCAAGCCATTATTCGTGATCGGCGCTTGTCAATCAGCTATTTTTGAGTGCACGACACTAATTTTTACTAAATCCATATATTTTGCATGACGAGTTCTACCATGTGATTGGACTGACGTGCTCAACCATTTTGAGCTGGTCGGACAGTGTCGATCATGTATTTTCACCGCTCCGGCTTTTTCGAGTCCATCGACAATGATTATATGAATCGAAACCATATTCAATCCTTTTTTGAATATGTCGCGACGTCGATCAAATTTCTTTTTCTTTTTTGAATCTATTCTTTACATGTGACTGCTTCGACTAAAAAGCATGTCAACATTTGCCCCTCAAAACATATCTTTCTTGATCCAAGGAAGGTGTGTTTTTCAAGTAGACGAGAAATTCAGAAATCTAGAAACCCACGATCACTTCGGATTATATTATTTTTGTGTCAGAAAACCAGAATGCTATGACTTTAATGAAGGCTAACGATTGATTTGGATTGTATTTTTCAAAAATCCACGATCACTTAGGATCATAATAGATAGAAGTCCACAATCACTTCGAATTGTATTAGTAGAAGGTCGCAATTGCTTCAGACTGTATTAATTAGAAGTCCACGATCACTTGGGATCGTATTAGTAGAAGACCACAATCACTTTGGATCGTATTAGTTAGAAAACCACGATCGCTTGGTATTGTATTAAATAGAAGTCCATGATCGCTTCAGATCGTATTAGCAATTGATTGTTGAATCCAGGATGCTTGATATCAAGAAAATAAGAGGTCGTGAGCTGGCTGAGTTCTGCTGGAGCAGGCATGTACCTGTAGAAGAGGATTTTGCACTTGGAAGACCAAGTTTTGTAGTGTTATGTGTATGGAAGGCCAAGTTGTTAAGGTTTTTTTGATAAGAGGATTGTATAAGGAACTCTCATGCTTGGCGGACCAGGTCGAGTAGTTCTTTTTTTAGCAAACTTATCCAAGGAATCTTAACGCCCGATAGGCCCAACATTTGGGGGAAGTTTTGGACCGAAGTCCGAAGCTAAGAACTAGAGTTCGAAGTGTTGGATCTAAATTAACCCTAGAGGGGGGGTGAATAGTGTTTATCACAATTTTTTACTGAATTTAAAAAAAACTGATGGAATATTAAATAGTAAACAGATCACAGAATGCAACAAAAATAAAAGTGCAGAAAATAAATCACACACAGATATACCCAGCTTCGGCAAAACCCTGCCTACTGCTGCATTCCTAAGGTTTCTACTAGGTAAAAGAACAGATCCCACATATAAGACCATGTACACTTGCGAATCCCTCGCACCTATTCTGATCCTATGCTCAAAACCCTAGACTGGTCTATATTCACTAGACCAGATTTTCCCCTAGTTTTACAGACACTAGTAAACTATCAGTTAACCACTAACTGAAGCCCTAGTATTTTACAGACACTAGAAACTGTTCAGAATGGTTTACAGAACAAGTTAAAAAAAATAACAAAAAATAAACTAAAAAAAAGAAACCCTAGGTTTTAAAATAGATATCAAATCCTTTAAACACTTGAATTTTAGGCCGGCCCTTCTAGAAGGGGTGCACCCATATTTCTTTTGCTCGATCTCTTTCCTTTTATATAAAAATGGTGGCTGCGATTTGTAGGGTTTCACTGAATCTTCCCCAAATTGATTTCAACTTCGATGGCTGTCTGGAATTGATGGAATAGCTTCTCTAATACTCGATTCTTTATGGCTTTTCTCGTCCAACTTGGGATTGCTCTCTGGTTCGATCGAAATTGTGAGTTTTCTAAAATTTCGTGCTTTAAAAAATGCTTGAATTGATTTGGTGGGTTTTGATCTCATGCCTGTGATGAAAGTGGTGTTAATATGTAGGGTTTTCAAAACCCAAATCAACTCTGATTTCCTCGTATTGACTTGCCCTGATTTTGTTGGATTTCCTCGTTTGAAATTGATATTCTCGGCTTTGATTTTTGAGGTGAACTTTATCAATTAAATTGACTTGAATTGAAGTAATATGTTGCTTGAAATAATTTTCCAGATTGAATCAAAACAAGAAACAATTAAAAATAAATTTCTTGATTGAAATCGGTTTTGAAATGTTGCCTTAATTCCTCAGATTAATTGTTTCCCTTTGTTGCCTTAAACAAGTTGAGTTGCCCCTTTGAATTCATGCATGATTTCTGGAAAGTATTCAATACATAATTTCCTTTCTGATATGGCTCGATTTAGATGAAAAATGTTGTCTTGATAATAAAATAGTGTATGGTCCCATGCCATGTATGGTCATATACACATTTTGAAATTTGCCATACATCACACTTTTGATTTTCTGTGATTTTCCTTCCATAAATCTTTCATGATTAACATTTCCATTGATGAAATTAAATATGTCTTGATCACATCTGTAAACCATTTTATGCAGATTTTCTGAAATAATTAATTTTTGGCAACCAAATTTGAGTTGAATTGGTGCCAAAACTGCAATCAATTTTCCCCTTTTTCTTGATTAAGCATGCAGTAACCTAAACTCTTGCTTGAAATCATTTACCATTAAAATCTGCTTGCATTTGTCAACCTGTATACTGTGTTGTTTGCTATGTGACCATGTGTAATTGATTTATGCAGTATTTAATCACTTGGCACATGAAAAATACTGACTTGAAATTGCTGCTGAGTACTTGTTGTTGCTTTAAGCTCTTGAACCATATTGTTGTTGTTGAACCAGTCTTGAATCACCTTGCTTTCTTGTATTGAATGTTTCTTTATAGTTCCACCATGTATATGTTGGCTTGAAAATGTGGTACTGCTCCATTTTGATTGAGTACCATGCTGAATGTATTCATGCACCACCATGCTACCATACTGCTTCACCTGTTCACCCATGAATGCTGGAACATGCTCCCATAAATTTGTATACATGCACCAATATAAAACTTGCTACACTTGTTGCACTTTTATAACATGAACATTCATGCTGATGCTCTCATATCTATAGCATTTGTGCCATGTACACACACTTGCTCATGCTCATGCTGCCATATCACACTTGTATCACCACTGCCCACTGTTTTGCTTCAGAACTGTTTTGAAAATTTGCTTGTGCACATGCACTTGTGTTTTCTCCATTGCTTCACTACTGTTCCTTGTTGGCTTGTCTATATCACTTTAGAGCTATGCTTCCATTGTACAATTATGTGTACATATACATGCTTCTCCATTTGCTTTGCTGTATTGACCAATTTTTCTTGGGCTGCACCATGTTCAATTGAACTGATCTGAGTCTTGCAATTTTGACTTGGTTTGACCTTGCTTACACATGTATTTGAGTCGTCTTAATCTTTCTTCACATTGAACCATTTCACTGTTCCACTTGCACTGAGTCGAGATGGTCCACGTGGCTCCTCCTCAGTTACTCGCTGATTGGCGAGGCAGTGCACACGTGTATATTTATACATGTGTGTATATACAGCCATCAGAATTGTTTCTTGTCCCTGCATTGAGATATATATATATATATATGTTGTCTACCTTGTGGTATTTACAGTGTATCACTGTGAATATCACAAGCTGTATAGACACAATCAGATGGATTATTAATCAGATCGAGTCAGAAAAATGATGAGAAACACACCGAAAACTTGAGGCAAATAAATTTTCAAAATAAAAATTATATTCGCAAGTGTTCAGTATTATTTCTATTGCAGTGTACTGTGTGTTTGTTTCATGTGACAGTTATGAAGACTGGACTAACGAAGGACTGTGAAGACTGAAGACTGAAGATAAGAAGAGTGACAGTGTGTCTGTGTAAATGTATACAAATCTGTGTAAATGAAACTGTACATATGAAATGTAAACTGAGTGAATGTATAAGTGTTGTAGTGAGGAGTTGTGTGTGTGTGTATATATATATGAATTGTACTGATGTTTGTAATAAAAAAGTTTGATTGAAATAAAATATTATTTTATTATTGTTCAAACAAATTTGTCTATCGTATACTGTTTATTTACAAGTACAAATTTATGTGAATTATTTAAATAGTGGATTTATTAAATAGTTGTACTGTTTGAATGTTGAAATAGAATATTCAATTTAAATAAAATACTGTGAATATTTGAATTTCTGTACAATCGTATTTTATTTAAATATAAATATTATATTCATGTCTGTGATGTACATATGAAACAGTACAGTAGCAAACACATATATTAATATATATTTGGTTGTTATCATCAAACAAAAATCATATATTGTGTGTCCAACACCGTTATATACAACAATCTCTCTCTTTTGATGATGACAAACAAATAAAAGATTTTGAGCACAATGAATGTTTTTGACAGTGAATATTGAACTCCCTCTATTTATTAGCTCCCCCTACAACCAAACTACCCCTATAATTATGCATAAGTGAAACTGAACTGAATAATAATGAATTTTCAAAATTAAAAATATTTATAAAATATTCACTTGTAAATCAAAATCTCAATCAATTCTCCCCCTTTTGTTATCATCAAAAGGATACAGAATTTAAAATATAGATGAAAAATGACTAAATAATATAATTGCAGCATAAGAGGAAGAACAGTCATCATAAATCTCAATCAATCAAACAAAAAATCATAATATTCTGAGAACAGGTGACATATTTCACATTGTAGAGAATGACGGATTTAAGATGAATTTTACATAAAATGGAGAGAGTTTTAAAAACAAATCATTTCCAATTATTTTCAAAAGATTATATATATATATAAAGTAAAATCAAATACTCCCGAATCCCAATAACTATCAATCAACAAATCATAATACATCATAAAATATTAACATATTCCATAGATTAGAAAGATGGATTGATAGGCTGGTTTTTTAAACACCAAGGAGAATTTCATAATAATTTCAATTTATAGCACAATATTTCCTTTTCTTTCATTTTTTATTTAAGAGCACACTGACCATGCATAACCAGAGCTTGTATTTTTAAATAAGGACAGTCGTAGTTTAAATTATAAGTTGTCTCTTAACCATGCATGACCAGAGCTTGGATTTTTAAATGAGATTAGAGACACACTTATATATTTATTATATATATATATATATATATATATCATTTCCTGCTTTATATAGAAAAAATTCTCGATATATACAACCAATATAAATGATAGAAATGTGGTAGGTACAGAAATGGATCATTAAATAAATTTCTAAATAAATTATATTATGAAATATGCTCGACTGTACTGGGATCATTGAAAATTTTCAATTATCACTAATTCTGAATAATAACATAACCACAATTCCATCACAAATATTTTCACTGTTTATTCAAGATGATTTTTTTTATAAAAAAAATTAACTCTCCACATTTAAATAAAATTATCATGGATGGCAGAATGATGGTAGATAAAGGAGATGGTCGTGAAATTATTGCCAATTCAAAGATATTATAATAAATGCTCAACCATCATGAAAATATAAATAAAATCCCCTCTTCTTGTGAAATATACTGCATTCATGATTCATCACAGTTACAAAATCTGATATAAATTTGATGAATTATAAATAAAGTTCAATTTGGATATTGATTTCAATTTCTGAATGAATAATCAATAAATAATTTTAAAATTGAAAATCAGTTACAAGTGGAATATGAAGATCTATACATGCCAAGAGGGATAAATTTGTACAAGGCAAAAAGAGTGGGTAGAACTATACAAGGTGAAGATTCAAAAAGACAGATGAACAAAAATATGGCACTTCTGATACCAAATGATGTCTCTATTTACAATGACTTTAACACGACACTGGAGATGAACAAGGACATTACAGACAACAGAATTTTAATCGTAAAGCCCAAGCGGACACTGTTAACAAATCAAACAAAGTAATTTCATCTATCAGAGCATGGTATATATTTGATACCAAAACAAGAAGTCACCAAAAAATATTTCCAAGAACAATATCTTAGCAGCACGAAAATCAGATCTAAATAAGACTTGTCAAGGTGACAGTCACATAAGATGATTCAGACAGTCAAAAATGGTTCATGATCCAAGATTAAAACACAGTTTATTTGAAATCATTTAAGAAATATGAAAATCTCAGATTCAGTGAATCGATCACACCAGATTATAAATTTCAGATCCAAGATATGTGTGTAATTCAATAAATTAATAAATTCGAATGAATTTAAACAAACCAAAATTTAAGTCAAATAATCATGAAAAAACAGAGAATTTCAGGACCAGATTTTCAAAGAATTTTCACAAGAATTTTCTGACAAGTACTCAAGAATTTTAGATCATTTACATCAGGTTTGATAGATATTCTTGATCCAAAATAATTTATTTAAAATCACTTGAATCAATATCAAGTTTTTAAATATAATGAATCAGTCACGCTAGGTTGATAATTTCAAATTTAGGAGGTGTGTGATTATTCAAAATATCGATAATTTCAGATGATTTCAAACAAACAAATTCTAGCCATAATGATCATGAGTAACGATGATGTTCAAGATGTATCACTGAGATTTAAGACAGATTAAAATTTCCAAGCCAATCTGAAAATCAATGAAATTACCACAACTGACAAATAACAGTGCGTTGTAATGAGTATAACATTTTAAGTTTTTCGAAAATGAATTAGAAGAAAACTCAAAATAGCAGTGTTGTGTGAAATTCCATTAAACTTTCAGATCTTCAAAAATTTAGAATTCAAATTAACAGAATTCAAGATATGACAAGAATACATCAACTCTGTTTTGAATTCAGAAAACAGAAAATAAACTTCAAAACAATTGCAGATGTTTACAAATTTATATTCAAGATCAAGAAAATTTTTTTTAAAACATCAGATTTTCATTCAAGAGAAGCATATTTCCAAAGAAATAAGAGTGCCGCAATTTGAAGTTGATAAAGCCCAAGAAGAAACAAAAATATGGCAGTGACAAATCAAAAACAAAAAAGAAGGAGATAGAAGTAGAAGTAAACAAGAAAATAAAAAATAGAGAATATTTACAAAGATAAGTTCAGAGATCATTCCTGAAATTGGTACTAACCAGAATCTCTGACTCATCAAGTTTGGCTAAGGAACTGTGGATGATACAGAAATATTGAGCAGCTCGAATTCAATTCTCTTTTGCAAGGCAGTTCCTCAGCCCCCTTCGGTACCTAACAATTTAAAGGATCGAGTGGTCTAAAGAAATTAGTAAAACCACTCACAGTTGGATTCATATGTTTTGGTACCTAAACTGGTTTATATAACAATCCATCAGAATTTACCAAAGTACCTTTAGGGACCCAAATATGTATAAATTTTGATGAATTCACTATATTTCTTTTTGGGTTCCAAAATGGTTTAAATGAATTATTATCAAAAAAATTCTCATTTCGCTTTCGATTTAAAAACCCTTTGAAATTATTTAAACTCAAATTTTCAAAACGAATATTTTTAAAGTAGCTTGAAGGATTTTTAAAATCACAAGAACTCACTTTTTCAAAACCACTTGTTTTCCCAAAACCAAGACCTCCTTTATGTCCAACTGAAAATTGGTTTTGTAACAGCATATTTAACAATTTTTCCCATTAGAAAATTTATCCAAAGTTGATTCTAATCGTTGAATTTTGGATTTAAGATCAGAATTTTCTTTTATCAGATTTGAACAACGATTAATGCTGATCTTTGTCCTTTCAGCATCATTTTGTTTCAAAAGCGAATTTTCATTTTCAAGCAACTTGGTTTTGGTCTTGGATTCAAGAATCTCAGATTCAAAATTAGTTCGTTTTTCAAATTTAATTGTCTTTAAATTTTCAATCTAATTTTCTTTAAATTTTCAAGCTCATTTAAAATCAAATCACTTTTCAACAAGCTTTCTTTTTCAGAAATTTCATGTTTGGAATTTTTGATGGCCTTAAAACTATTAAATTCTTTTTGCAAAGAATTGTTTGAATCTTTTAGCTCATTCTCGTTATCTTTTAAAATCAGGATTTCCTCTTTAATCCTTTGAATATTATTTTTTGAGATAAACGAGGTCAGTTTTCAATTTCAAACAACTTTCACAGTCAGAATTTTCTAATTTCATGACATTTGTAAATTCTGATTCCAAGTAGTTCATTTTGCAATTCAACTCGTGATTTTTGGATTTTAAAGATTTGTTTTTACGATGGAATTTATCAATGATTTTCGTTAAATCAATACACATATAAACCAACTCTTCATATGAGAAGCTTTCAGGCTCATTGTCTATTGAGTCTCCATCATCTGGTTTACTTGAATTTTCATTTGATTCTTCTCCTGAGCATTGATCTGAATCTGAGTTGATCATTTTGGGTTTTGAGCTGCTATTGTCAATTTTTCCATACTTCGTATCGAGAGTATTCCATATTTCCTGCGCAGTCAAGCAATGAGACATAAGGTTATATTGGACATCATCAATATCAGAATACAAAATGTGAATAGCACGAGAGTTAAACCAAATATCGTTCCTATTGACCATATCATAACCGTTAATGACAGTACCCCAACATTTATTATCAATAAATTTTAAATATAATTCCATTTCTAATTTCCAATTTAAAAATTCTGTACCATTAAAAATAGATGGAATACGACTGTACTGACTCTCAGAAAACTAACAACTAGTGATCACCATTTCTCTAGAGATAACAGAAAATACCTGCTCTGATACCACTTGTTGGATCGAAACTAACCATATAGGGGGAGGGGAATAGGGTTTATCACAGTTTTTTACTAAATTAAAAAAAATGACGGAATATTAAATAATAAATAGATCACAGAATGCAGCAAAAACAAAAGTGCAGAAAATAAATCACACATAGATTCACCCAGCTTCGGCAAAACCCTACCTACTGCTGCATTCCTAAGGTTTCTACTAGGTAAAAGAACAGATCCCGCAAACAAGACCATGTACACTCGTGAACCCCTCGCTCCTATTCTGATCCTATACTCAAAACCCTAGACTGGTCTATATTCACTAGACCAGATTTTCCCCTAGTTTTACAGACACTAGTAAACTATCAGTTAACCACTAACTGAAACCCTAGTATTTTACATACACTGGAAACTATTCAGAATAGTTTACAGAACAAGTTAAAAAAAACAAAAACAAAAAACTAAAAACAAAAGAAACCCATGTTTTAAAAGAGATATCAAATCCTTTAAACACTTGAATTTTAGGCTGGCCCTTTTAGAAGTGGTGAACCTATATTTCTTTTTCTCGATCTCTTTCCTTTTATATAAAAATGGCGGATGCGATTTCTAGGGTTTCACTGAATCTTCCCCGAATTGATTTCAACTTCGATGGCTATCTGTAATTGATGGAATAGCTTCTCTCATGCTCGATTATTTGTGGCTTTGATCATCCGATTTGGGATTGCTCTATGGTTCGATCGAAATTGTGAGTTTTCTGAAATTTCTTGCTTTGAAAAATGCTTAAATTGACTTTGTGGGTTTCGTTCTCAAGCCTGTGATGAAAATGTTGTTATTATGTAGGCTTTTCAAACCCCAAATTAACTCTGATTTCCTCGTATTGACTTGCCCTGATTTTGTTGGATTTCCTCATTTGAAATTGATATCCTCGACTTTGATTTTTGAGGTGAACCTTATCATTTATATCAACTTGAATTGAAGAAATATGTTGCCTGAAATAATTTTCCGGATTGAATCAAAACAAGAAACAATTAAAATAAATTTCTTGATTGAAATTGGTTTTGAAATGTTGCCTTAATTCCTCAGATCAATTGTTTCCTTCTGTAGCCTTAAACAAGTCGAGTTGCCCCTTTGAATGCATGCATGATTTATGGAAAGTATTCAATACATAATTTCCTTTTTGATATGGCTCGATTTAGATGAAAAATGTTGTCTTGATGATAAAATAGTGTATGGTCCCTTTCTATATATGATCATATACACAATTTGAAATTTGCCATACATCACACTTCTGGTTTTATGTGATTTGCCTTCCATAAATCTTGCATGATTAACATTTCCATTGTTGAAATTGAATATGTCTTGATCACATCAGTAAACCATTTTATACAGATTTTTTGAAACAATTAATTTTTGGCAACCAAATTTGAGTTTAAATGTTTCTAAAACTGTAATCAAATTTCCCCTTTTTTCTTGATTAAGCATGCAGTAACCTGAACTCTTGTTTGAAATCATTTACCATTAAAAACTGCTTGCATTTGTCAACTTGTATATTGTGCTGTTTGCTATGTGACCATGTGAAATTAATTCATGTAGTATTTAATCACTTGCACATGAAAAAACTAACTTGAAATTGCTGTTGAGTACTTGCTATTGCTTTAAGCTCTTGAATCATTTCGTTGTTGTTGAACCAGTCTTGAATCATCTTACTTTCTTGTATTGAGTGTTGCTTCATAGTTCCACCATGTACATGTTGGCTTGAAAATGTGGTACTGCTCCATTTTGATTGAGTACCATGCTGAATGTATTCATGCACCACCACGCTACCATACTACTTCTCCTTTTCACCGGTGAATGCTGAAACATGCTCCCTCAAATTTGTGTACATGCACCAATATAAAACTTGCTACACTTGTCGCACTTGTATCAAATGAAAATTCATGCTGATGCTCTCATATCTGTAGCACTTGTGCCATGTACACACACTTGCTCATGCTGCCATTTCACACTTGTATCACCACTGCCAACTGTTTTGCTTTAGAACTGTTTTGAAAATTTGCTTGTGCACATGCACTTGTTTTTTCTCCATTGCTTCACTGTTATTCCTTGTTGGCTTGTGTGTATCATTTTAGAGCTATGCTGCCATTGTATAATTATGTATACACATACATGCTGCTCCATTTGCTTGACTATATTGACCAATTTTTCTTGGGCTGCACCATGTTCAATTAAATTGATTCGAGTCTTGCACTTTTGACTTGGTTTGACCTTGCTTACACATGTATTTGAACTGTCTTGAGCTTTCTTAGCTTTGAACCATTTCACTGTTCCACTTGCACTGAGACGAGATGGTCCACATGGCTCCTCCTCAGTTGCTCAATGATTGGCGAGGCAGTGCCCATGTGTATATTTATACACGTGTGTATGCAGCCATCAGAACAGTTTCTTGTCCCTGCATTGAGATATATATATGTTGTCTGCCTTGTGGTATTTATAGTGTATCACTGTGAATATCACAAGCTGTCTAGACATAATCAGATGGATTATTAATCAGATCGAGTCAGAAAATTGATGAGAAACACACCGAAAATCT
Source organism: Allium sativum (assembly GCA_030737875.1). Classification (NCBI taxonomy): domain Eukaryota; kingdom Viridiplantae; phylum Streptophyta; class Magnoliopsida; order Asparagales; family Amaryllidaceae; genus Allium; species Allium sativum. The sequence goes on along the minus strand of CM060925.1, from coordinate 308,470,381 downwards.
GAGGCAAATAAATTTTCAAAATAAAATTATATCCGCATGTATTCAATATTATTCCTATTGCAGTGTACTGTGTGTTTGTTTCATGTGACAGGTATGAAGACTGAAATGACGAAGGACTGTGAAGGCAGAAGACTGAAGATAAGAAGAGTAACAGTGTGTCTGTGTAAATGTATACGAATCTATGTAAATGAAATTTTATATATGAAATGTAAACTGAGTAAATGTATGAGTGTTGTAGTGAGGAGCTGTATATATATATATATATTTATATTTATATGAATTGTACTGATGTTTGTAATAAACAAGTTTGATTTAAATAAAATATTATTTTATAGTTGTTCAAATAAATTTGTCTATCGTATACTGTTTATTTACAAGTACAAATTCATGTGAATTATTTAAATAGTGGAGTTATTAAATAGTTGTACTGTTTGAATGTTGAAAAAATATATTCAATTTAAATAAAATACTTGAATATTTGAATTTCTGTACAGTCGTATTTTATTTAAATATACATATTATATTCCTGTCTGTGATGTACATATGAAACAGTAAAGTACCAAACACATTTATTAATATATATTTGGTTGTTATCATCAAACAAAAATCATATAATTGCGTGTACAACACCGTTATATACAACACGAAGTTCATGGCCGATTGGTCAGGGAGACCGGAGTCTTATTCTTATACTGAATGGATCCAGTGTGGATGGTGCTTGTACTGAACTGATACAATATGGACTGTATTTATCCTGGACTGATCCAGTGTGGACTTTATTTATGCTGGACCGATCAAATGGGAACTTTATTTATACTCGACTGATCTAGTGGGGACTTTATTTTTACTAGAACGATCTAGTGTGGACTTTATTTATACTATACTGATCGAGTGTGGACTTTATTTATACTAGATTGATCCAGTGTGGACTTTATTTATAATGGACTGATCCAGTTCGGAGCCGGATCCGAAATTTTATACTAGACTGACCCAGTATGGAGCTGGAGCCTGATTTTTATATTGGACTGATCTAGTGTGGAGTGGGAGCCCTAATTTTATACTAGACTAATCCAGTGTGGATCCTTAACCTGAATTTTATAGTGGACTAATCCAGTATGGAGCCGGAGCCCGAATTTTATACTGGACTGATCCTTTTTAGAGTCGGAGCCCGAATTTTAACTAGACTGGTCCAGTGTGGAGCCGGAGCTCGAATATCCATAATCCTGAAAAAGCCAAGAGAGCCAATGCCATGGGCCCAAGAAATCTAAAAACTGAAAGGCTAAAGAATGAGAAAGCCGAAAGTGGGAAGCCCATGTGGAGAGCCATTAAGCTAGAAGTTAAGGAGACCGGAAGACCAGATTAATAGATGGCCATAATCCGCAAGCCATAAGATACCGATGCCTGGGGAACTTACATCCAAGACATCAGAATTAGTAGGATGTTTAGATTATTCAAAGAGACACTAGTGCCTCAGTGTTTAAGTCCAAATTAGGAATCAGATGATGAGCAAGAAGAAATCTTGTTGAATTCCAACATGAAGAGCCACATCGGGCTCTATCCTAACTCCCGAACAGTGGAAGCAATACCATCCAAAGCTGTGCACGCCGATGCATGAGCAACTTTATCAAAAGCGCAGCCTGCAACATGACCTATCAAAGCGTCATAGGCTGGAACTACGTCGGGGTTAGTGGTGCCCTTGAATGTAGAGGGATCGATACCGTTCTGAAGAGCGGCGTCGGCCTGTTGATTAGTTTGCGAGGTTTTACCAAAGTCTTGAGTTGCAGGTGGAGGAATGTTGGTACTTATTCCAACAATGTATGCCTGACAAGTTAACCTTGAATATTTCCTAATCCAATCTTCAATTTGAGCAAAAAAGGTATTGAAAGCATCTTACTAACGCTCGATTCGAGCGTTCAATTCCATTGATAAGTTCTTGATCATTCCATCGACGTCTTCTCAAGTGACGTAGTTGATGGAACTCCAATTGAGGAAAGTTCTTGACTTTCTCCTCCTTCTATACCTTGAGCTTCAGCAATAGCGTCATGTTTCTTATGCTTAACCACAGTGGAAAGTGGGAAAAGTTTTATTCAAAAAGTGAAACCAAAATCGAAATCCGAAACCGAATCCGAGAAACTAATCCAAACAAGAGGTCAAAGCTTTACATCCCCTACCTGATGCGGCATGGGGAATTGTCGTGGATTCAGCGCATGCTAACCCTCGATGTGAGTGTGTGTATGAACACAGTAATATCCAAAATAATTAAAGTGATGCGGGGAAGACACATCTTTTTATATTGGTCATCACTATCGCCTACATCCACTTTATTGTAATCATTCATTATATAGTACTAGATTACAATTGTTGTGCAAGTTCGGATAATATTTGTGCGCAAAGAGTTACCATAAAACAACAAAATATTTGCTAATTCTAAACTTTGACCAAAATGCCCTTCTTCTTCTTCATTGGGTGTAAAATATGTTGACCTGATCAACTATGTGCAAAAAGTAGCTTAATGTCGAACAAATCCAAGAAATATCCAAAATATCCAGAACAGTCCGAAAGTGGTCTTTTATGCTTATAGATGTCCAAAAATTGGTGAAAAACGTTTATATAACATTCTAGAGGTTCATGCCATTTCCAATCGTCATAAGGAAGAAGGTGGCTTCCATTAGTGATGCTTGGAAGCTCCAAGAAGTCCAAAATATCAAGTGAAAAACCAACCCCTTTTAATGCCGACCAAGGGGCTATTTATATGTGGGTTTGTAGTGGAGTAGGTAAGAAATGGGGACCACACAGCAGAATTTCGTATCCCAAAATTAAAGTTGAAAAATCAGTGTTTTGTCAAAATTTTGTATCTCGAGGTTTGAAAAATTCGAATCCCCCACATCTACCAAAATCACATGTTGCACACATGAAAAACAGTGATCAACACGAGTTCTAGGTTGTGACAAAGTAATCTGCCATTTTCTGGAACGTTTGCCAAATCCAGAAATTCATATCCAAAAAATCACGTGTTGCACATGCTGATTTTGGTGATTTGCATGAGTTCTAGACCGTGCCAGAATGAGCAACCATTTTCCAAGAATTTCGAATCCCTCCACTTTACCAAGTTTTCGGATCCTTAAGTGCGATTTGAGATTTTGCTAGCCGGGGCCGAGTGCGTGACATGAAAATCCCTAATACCCTGAGGGATTCGAAATTCTGACAAGTTTGCCAAGCCAGGATTTTTGCCAAGTTTTTCCGTGTGATCCAGCAAGGGTACACACATGGATTTTGAGTGATCAACCACGTTTTCCACCGTGCCAAATGAGAGATTTTCCATTTTTATCAGATGCTCGGCCAATTTCCCAAAGTGATCTAGAAAGAGTGCATCGTGATTTTCGAGTGATCCACTACGCTTTTTGACTATTTTTCACTATGCCAACCTTGAGCTTGCTAGATTTACCAGATTGATCGACCAAGATAAAACACGTGATTTTTCAATATTTTCATGTGTCGATCATCTGTTTTTTAGGTGCCGAATAAGCTTTTGCCAGTTTACCATATTTTGACGTCGTAAGTCGCACAAGCCACTTTTCACGATCGATGTGTGTTGATCAGCTGTTTTTGAGTCTGCGACATTGTTTTTTACAAAAATCATATATTTTTATGCAATGAGTTCTGCTACATGATCAGACCGGCGTGCCCAATGATTTTGAGATTATCAGACCAGGTCCATCACATATTTTCACCGTGCCATCTTTTTTGAGTCCATCGACAACGATTATATGAAACAACGCCATTTTCAATCCTTCTCTAATTGTGTCGCGAGTTTGATCAAATCACTTTATGTTTTTTGATGCTATTCTTGACGTGTGACAGCTTCGACTAAAAAGCCTGTTAACATTTCGAATGTTTGGTTAAATGTGATTCGTGTTTATTACTGTTGAAGCCAAATAAAAAATCTAGTAACTAAGATAAATCTTTTGTGTTTGATATTCCAGTTGTGGGTTGTAACACCCCATGACTTTAAGTAACAAAATTAACGAATTAAAGAATACTTAATTTCAAATGTGAGAATTAACGAAAATGGGTTACGCCATTGCATTCGTCTCAGAATTCTGCTTGACATAGAGTCCAAGTTTGCGTGAATTGGACTCAGTATGAAGAAGTTATGGCCTTCCGAAGTTTCATAATTTAAATAAATTAAAAATAGCTCAGGTACAGAAATTCAAAATTCAAAATTCAAATAGGGAAGCGGGCTGGGGGGGAATTCTCCCGCCCAAGGCCAGGTCGACCAGGGGGTCAACCTTCCCCTAGACAAATCGACCAGGAGGCCGACCTACGCCCCCAAGCAGATCTGAAAACAGTCGATCCTGACTTGTTGCTGAGTCTTACCTGACCTGTTGCGAAGTCATTAGAGCTGACGTGGATGTTCTGGATAATTCTATCTTGTCTGGGTGGTCCGGATTAATTCTATCTTAATCTAACGGCTTAGGTTGATTTAAACTTCTATAAAAGAGTGCCTAGACTCAAACCCTAAACCTGAATTAAATCAGTCACTTGGCCACCATGCTGCTGCTAGGATAGTTCTTCTTCCTAAAGCTTAGGGATTAGCAAGTAGAATTCTAATTCAAAAAGACGAACGAATAATTCTCTTCTCTAACCTATCTTTGTGAGTACAATTTCTTCCACAAAATAATTAATTAATTTAATTGCGATGAGTTATATTTCGGATTATGAGAATATGACTATTGAATCATGTGACGTTATCGTTTGTTGTTGAACATATGACAGTTTTGTTATTGTGGATCTATTTCATATGTCCAATTGTACATGTTTACTTTGATTCATTTTATGCAAGTTTGTTTCTACATATGCTAATTTGTATATGAATCTTATGCAAGTTTGGGATGTTAAAACATATGCGAATCTTATGTAAGTTTAGGATGTTAAAGCATATATGCGAATCTTATATAAGTTAGGGATGTTAAATCATATGCTAGTTTATGAATCGTATGCAAGTTTGGGATGTTAAAACATATGCGAATCCTATGCATGTTTAGGATGTTAAAGCATATGCGAATCTTATATAAGTTTGGGATGTTAAATCATATGCTAGTTTATGAATCTTCTGCAAGTTTGGAAGTTAAAACATTTGTGAATCTTATGCAAGTTTAGGACGTTAAAGCGTATGTGAATCTTATATAAGTTTGGGATGTTAAATTATATATGAATCTTATGCAAGTCTGTAGGTGGATTATACACAAGTTCATATGTGAATCAAGTATATACATATGCTAGTTTATATGCAAAACATGTGACATTAATTTACATGTTTAGATCCATATGCAGGTTCACATTTTTATGTATAGATCTATATTTAGATCCATGGCAGTACATAGTTATGCAAATTTATGTTCTATATGCCCATTGCCTACGCTAGTTTTGTATGTGAATCATATGCTAGTTTTAATGTAAGTTTGTACGAAATTCATATGCAAGTTATAGGAAAACCATACCCATATATGCAAATTCACGATTACATGTTTAGATCTATATTTAGACCCCTGATAGTTTATGCAAATTTATGTTATATATATATATATATCCATTGCCTATGCAAGTTATTGGCTATGCAAACTTATGTTATGATCCTTAGATCTATTTTATGTGTTATACAAGTTGTGATGTTGCTTTTCTTTTTATAAGTCAGACTATTTGCGAGTCTAACATATATCATATTAAAACGTACGAATAGCGTGGGGACAATGGGAAAATATTAATTTTGCAAATTGTGAATTGGCACAAAATGGCTTTAAAGGCATGTAAATTAATTTGAGACATTAATTGGTATAATTTGCATACCTGAAAAGTATGGACATAATTTAGGTGACAATTATGAACATAATTAATTTGGAAATTATTGAAAATTTGAATAGGGATAATTAATTCAAATTGGAGTGAAATAATGTGTAATAATAAACGCCTAATACACGAGGTTAGACTCATTTGTGGTGTAAGACTGCCCGGACCCGCCCAGCAAATCCAGCAACTACAAACGGTAGTCTAATGTGAGAGGTCGAAGGCATAAATTAAATGCATAACAGTTGCAAAGACACCAGGTTAAACACGTTTGTGGTATAAGACTGCCCGGACCCACCCGACAAATCCAACAACCGCAAATGAGAGTCTAATGTTGGAGGTCTTACATGGTTACGGTTATAATGAATTAAGTATCACTTGACCAAGATAAACATGTGGTGGGGCATGGGGGTTAAGTGGGTGACATGGGTGACATGTGAAATACGATTAGAAACACTTAACCAAATTTAAACATGTAAGAAGACATGAATAAGAGGGGGTTAAGTGGAAAATTCTAGCCGGGACCAAGCATAGGTGGAAAGCTTGTGTCTAGCATGGGGGACCCATTTCAAACCAGTAACCCATTAAGTATCTTTGTAAGCTCGAGTATGATCGAGGACGTGACACGCATGCTGGGTTTGATTGTAAGAGGTCAAAACGGGTTAACGGTGGCAACGTAAGTCCAACGGGGTCATGTGCGTGCGTGGGCCCGGGCTGGTAGGTAAGACGTTGTTGCATCATGTAGATATAAGCCATGCATCTCTAGTGGTATCGGGTTGCCACTTTGGGGAGTGATACACCCTACTGTGGGACCAACACGGATATATACGAGTTAGGGAGCCGATTACATGGGCGTAGTGGGTACAACTGGTGGAGATAGAGGAAGGCAGCTCCTATAAAGGCTAGGGGTACACGAAACTACCATTATCATTATTATGTTCTGTGGGTGGGATCAACCTTTAAGGTGACTAGTAATGGGGCAGTATAGTAATTATCCTATAGTGATTAGGAACGCGATTAACGCTAGAATATTCCTCTTGTTTGTTTTGTCTTGCCCACTTGTTTCACAGTCATTCCTTGTTTTACCAGTATATGCCTTATCCTAATTACTTTAATAATTATATTGTTAAAGTTATTGTACTCACCAGACTTTATGTCTGACCCCCTTGTTTTCGCCTCTTTTCTTCCTTCCCCTCTAGGTTCTCAAGGTGGGACTAGTATTGGTGGAACTTGATTTGGATCTCTTTCTCTCTCTTTTGGAAGTGCTTGGATTGCTGAAAGTAAAGTTCAACTCATCTCTTTTATGGCTACTTATGTTGGGGTTATGCTTTTTTACTTTATGTACTCAGAAAATAGTTTGTCAAGATGGATATTAAGTGCACTTGGATTTACTGTTGGGTTATGAAGTTGTTGTAATCAAACTATTTCTCCGCTGCAATAAAAGTTGTTTTAAAATTTTCAAGTACCAATATATGTATCTGTCTTGATATATTTTGTTTAATACACTAATAATATTCCATGAAAGTTAATGCATTCCCTTTGACTGTGACATTAATGGACGTGGGGTGTTACACGTGGTATCAGAGCTTGGATGGAAAGGTTCTTAGTATTAAAGCAAGGGAATTTATCAGTAAAGAAGTACGTCAACAAGTTCAATCAGTTGGCGAGATTTGGCTTAGACTTAGTGAACGCACCTGAGAAGAAGGCCCTGAGGTTCGTTAAAGGTTAGAATAAGCCACTACATGGGTTAGCTATGACCCATATTCCTATGGGGGGCTACCTTTTAGAAACTGGTTGACATGGCGCATATGCATGAGGAAGAGAAAGGTGCTAATGCTAATAAGGCACCGGAGAAGAAAGGGGATCAAAAGAAATCACAACTGCAAAATAAGAAAGATGGTAAGAACAACAATGGCAAAGGAAAGAAAAGGTGCTTTAATTGTAGAACACCCGGCCATCTGAGCAAGGACTGTAGGAAAAAGAAGAAGACTGGTTGTTTCCACTGTGGAGAAGCAGGACATCTAATTAAAGATTGCCCGAGGAAACATGGGCAAAGGCAAAGGACGGGGTCCACTTCTGGAGGGCAGATTCAGGCTCTCATGGCACCAAGGCAGGCAAGAGGGCAGATTCAGGCTCTCATGGCAACAGGACAGAAGAGAGGTAGAAACATTTCTGTTGAAAGTTTTGTTTTTCTGTTTGATCATCCTATTCGTACTTTGTTTGATTCTGGGGCTTCACACTTGTTTGTATCTGCTTCGTTAGTTGAAAAACTGCACCTAAATACTAGTCTAGTTACGGATCCCATAGTAGTCTCAAATCCTATTGGTGGTTCGGCTCATCTTTCAATGATTTGTCGGGATTTGAGAGTGTCTATCTTGAGCGTTGAGTTTGAATGCAACGACTTTGTTCTTGGCTTCACGGGCTATGGATTGATTATAGGCACGGATTGGTTATCAAGTAATGGTGCCATCCTCGATTGTGAAAAGAGAGTGGTTAGAGTTATGACTCACCTCGGCAACACTCTCGAAATCTTTTGTAGTCCCATACATTCTGTTATGCTTAGCTACCTAGAATCTCTTGATGCGTCTGTCGAAAACTTGCAGTCTGTTAGAGTAGTTTGTGAATACTCAGATGTGTTTGAAGAGGTGAAATGCTTACAACCGAAGCGGGAGATAGACTTCCGCATATACCTAGTTGATAACACAAAACCCGTAGCTCTACTAGTTAGACACATGGCTCCAAGGGAGAGAAAAGAGCTCAGCAAGCTAGTCAAAGAGTTGCTCGAAAAGAGGTTTATAAGGCATAGTATTTCTAAATGGGGTGCTCCAGTAGTATTCACAACCAAAGCGGATGGATCACTTCGCCTATGCATTGATAATAGAGAGCTAAACAAGATGACCAAGAAAAATAGGAACCCACTTCCAAGAATTTGATCAGCTTGTAGGTGTGTCGGTCTTCTCCCAATTAGACCTAGCCACCAGGTTTCATCAGCTAAGAGTGGCTGAAGACAGCATCAATAATGCCGCATTAAGAACCCCGGATGGTTTCTTCGAATGGCTTGTCATGCCTTTCGGCTTGACAAACGCACCCTCTTACTTCGTTGACTTAATGAGTAGGGTGTTTAGGTAGTTCCTTAATAAGTTTGTGGTGGTCTTCGTAGACGATATTTTGGTTTTCTTGAAGAATGAAGAAGAACATGCTTTGCATTTAAGGGAAGTCATGGATACTCTTCGTGCACATCAGCTGAAAGCCAAATTCTCCAAGTGCCATTTCTGGATAGAAGAAGTGAGATTTCTTGGACATGTGGTGTCCTAAGAGCGGTTAGTTGTGGACCTTGCAAAAGTAGTTGCGGTGCAAGATTGGAAGGTTCCACGGAATGTAACCGAAGTCCGGAGCTTTCTCAGACTAGCGGGCTTTTACCGAATGTTCATAAAAGACTTTGCAAAAATCTCAGCCCCGCTCACAAGATTGATGAATAAGAACCTAACTTTCACTTGGGATTTGGACTGCGATATTGCTTTCCAACGTTTGAAAAGGGCACTAACAACATCCCCAGTTCTGACATTGCCTGATGGGAGCAAAATGTTTACCGTATACACAGATGCATGCGGTACAGTGTTGGGCGCTGTCTTGATGCAAGAAGTCAAGGTAGTTTGTTATCAGGGAAGGCGATTGAAAGTACATGAGAAAAACTACCCAACCCACGATCTAGGGTTAGCAGCCATCGTCTTTGCGCTTAAGTCTTTGTGCCGTTATCTCCAAGGTGAGAATTTTGAATTATATACTGACCATAAATCATTGTAGTACCTTTTCTCACAGAAAGATCTTAACTTGAGGCAACGAAGGTGGATGGAATTCTTAGCATCCTACGATTTTGAGATTTCCTATACCCCAGGCAATGGCAACGTGGTAGCAGACGCCTTAAGTAGGAAGAAGCTGACCTTGAGTCCTCTCTTTGTAGAAAGGCAAAACTTGGAGTATTTAGCAAACTTTAAATTTAGACTCTCCTCTGAAATTGTGCCTAGTCTGTTAGCATCGCTAGAGGTGCGACCTACTCTTTTGGACTCAATAGGAACCGCGCAACGAGAAGACCCTCAGCTAGTTGACATGATGGATAAGCTAATTAGGGGTGAGACTTCTAGTCACCTCACTAGATACTCCATCGATGATAAGGGTTGGTTGAGGCGGGATGGAAGGCTATGCGTCCCACAAGTAATGGATTTAGTAAAAATGATTCTCGAAGAAGCACACCATTCTAAGATGACCATACACCCAGGCGGAGACAAGATGTATAAGGATATAAAAAGGATTTTCTTTTGGAATGGCATGAAGTGTGATGTAACTGAGTTCGTCCCTAATTGTTTGATATGCCAGCAAGTCAAAGAAGAGTAGAAGAAGCTTGGTTGTCTGCTTCATCCTCTAAAGGTCCCATAGTGGATGTGGGATAGCATTTCGATGGACTTTGTTGATGGGTTGCCTAGGTCAAGAAGGGGCAATACCAGTAATTGGGGAATAGTGGACATGCTCACTAAAAGCGCTCAATTTATACCTGTTAAAAGTAGAAGGACTGCCTCATCCCTAGCATCCATTTATCTTAAAGAAATAGTTCCACTCCATGGGATACCCTCCAGCATAGTTAGTGACCAAGATCCTATCTTTACGAGTGAGTTTTGGAAAAGTATGCAAGAGATAGTAGGCACACAATTATGTTTAAGCACGGCCTATCACCCCCAAACCGATGGTCAGACGAAAAGGGTGAATAGAGTATTGGAAGACCTCTTGAGATTGTGCATTCTTAACTTTGGAGGGATATGGGAGGATCATCTTCCTTTGGTGGAATTTGCCTACAATAATAGCTACCAAGCCACCATAGACATGGCGCCCTTCGAAGCTTTATATGGAAGATCATACCGATCGCCAACTTGTTGGTGGGAGTCTACTAGAAAAACTCGTACTTGGGTCAGACATGATTAGAGAAAACTCAAAAAAGGTGGACTTGATAAGAAGAGGGATGAAGGCTGCACAAGATAGATAGAATTCCTACGCAGACAAAAGAAGAACCGACCTTGAGTTTGAGGTTGGAGATAAGGTGTTCCTTAAAGTATCTCTTTTAAGGAATGTCATTCGCTTTGGGTCCGTAGGAAATCTTGCACCAAGATTTGTAGGACCATTTCCTATCATTGAAAGGATTGGGAAAATGGCTTATAGAGTAGAGATACCCAAGAGACTGGCTGGAGTTCATAATGTTTTTCATGTTTCTCAACTACGAAAGTGCTTACATGAATCTGCGGAAGTGGTGGAGCCGAGTATACTAAAGTAAGTAGAAGTGGAACGAGAAGCGACTGTGAGAAGAGTTCCAACTTGTATCTTGGGTACGGAAGTCAAAAAGCTAAGCAACCGTGAAGTCAAGCTTGTTAAAATTCAATAGAGTGACGCTGAGGAAGACGCAACTTCGGAAACTGAGAGGAAAATACATGTAGCCTACCCTTTTCTTTATGAGGGTACCTCCTTGATCTCTTTTTCCATAAGTTTATTCATGCTTATATCTATCTTTTAAGAATATCTCCTCAGTCCTACTCTTTATCCTTAGGTAGAAACCAATGGATGTAAACATGTATTTGAACATGTTATGATTGATGGTTGCGAGAGGTTGCTAGTGGTTGCTCGTGGATGCATGTACACACACATTAAGCACTAGATCGGCTCAATCATATGGATATATAATGGTTGTGTTATCATATGGATGCTGCATTTAGATGAATGGTTGTGCACACATGTGGAAGTAATATGTATCGACTCTTTCGCATAAATAATGGATGCATGGCACTATCAAGATTTGCATTAAAGTGGTCAACTGTATCAGTATACCGCCTGATTTTGCATTAGATACGGACTCTTTCGCATACACGCTTTTTGCATATGTTCATATGACATTAGAAATCTTGTAAGGATAATGGATGCCTGTGTTTGATGGTTGAGTAGATGGATGATCGGATATTAAGATATACATTCTCCTTAACTTGGATATTTCGGGGGCGAAATCCTTTAAGGAGGGGAGAATGTAACACCCCGTGATTTTAAATAATAAAATTAATGATTTAAAGAATACTTAATTTCAAATGTGAGAATTAAGGAAACGGGTTACGCCATTGCGTTCGTCTCGGAATTCCTCTTGAGACAGAGTCCGAGTTTGTGTGAATTAGACTCAGTATGAAGAAGTTATGGCCTTACGAAGTTTCAGAATTTAAATAAATTAAAAACAGCTCTGGTTTAGAAATTCAAAATTCAAAATTCAAACAGGGAAGCGGGCTGGGCAGGAATTCTCCTGCCCAAGGCCAGGTCGACCAGGGGGTCGACCTCCCCCTAGACAGGTCGACCAGGGGGTCGACTTGGGGGTCAACCTACCCACCACCCTCGGGAAGATCTGAAAACAGTCAATCCTGACTTGTTGATGAGTCTTACCTGACCTATTGCTGAGTCATTAGGGCTAATGTTGTTGTTCTGGATAATTCTATCTTGTCTGGGTGGTCCGGATTAATTCTATCTTAATCTAACGGCTTAGTTTAATCTAACGGCGTAGGTTGATTTAAACTTCTATATAAGAGTACCTAGACTCAAACCCTAAACCTAAACTGAATCAGTCACTTGGCCACCATTCTGCTGCTAGGATAGCTCTTCTTCCTAAAGCTTAGGGATTAGCAAGTCAGAATTCTAATTCAAAAAGACGAACGAATCATTCTCTTCTCTGACCTATCTTTGTAAGTACAATTTCTTTCACAAATTAATTAATTAATTTAATTGCGATGAGTTATAATTGGGATTATGAGAATATGACTATTGAATCATGTGATGTTATCGTTTGTTGGTGAACATATGACAGTTTTGTTATTGTGGATCTATTTCATATGTCCAATTGTACATGTTTACTTTGATTCATTTTATGCAAGTTTGTTTCTACGTATGCTAATTTGTATATGAATCTTATGCAAGTTTGGGATGTTAAAACATATGTGAATCTTATGTAAGTTTAGGATGTTAAACCATATGCGAATCTTATATAAGTTTGGAATGTTAAATCATATGCTAGTTTATGAATCTTATGCAAGTTTGGGATGTTAAAACATATGTGAATCTTATGCAAGTTTAGGATGCTAAAGCATTTGCGAATCTTATATAAGTTTGGGATGTTAAATCATATGCTAGTTTATGAATCTTATGCAAGTTTGGGATGTTAAAACATATGTGAATCCTATGCAAGTTTAGGATGTTAAAGCATATGCGAATCTTTTATAAGTTTGGGATGTTAAATTATATATGAATCTTATGCAAGTCTGTAGGTGGATTATACACAAGTTCATATGTGAATCAAGTATATACATATGCTAGTTTATATGCAAAACATGTGACATTAATTTACATGTTTAGATCCATATGCAAGTTCACATTTTTATGTTTAGATCTATATTTATATCCATGGCAGTGCATAGTTATGCAAATTTATGTTCTATATGCCCATCGCCTATGCTAGTTTTGTAGGTGAATCATTGCTAGTTTGGATATAAGTTTGTATGAAATTCATATGCAAGTTACAGAAAAACCATACCCATATATGCAAGTTCACGATTATATTTTTAGATCTATATTTAGATCCATGATAGTTTATGCAAATTTGTGTTATATATATCCGTTGCCTATGCAAGTTATTGGCTATGCAAATTTATGTTATGATTCTTAGATCTATTTCATGTGTTATGCAAGTTGTGATATTGCTTTTCTTTTTATAAGTTAGACTATCTACGAGTCTAACATATATCATATTAAAACGTACGAATAGCATGGGGACAATGGGAAAATATTAATTTTGCAAATTGTGAATTGGCATAAAATGGCTTTAAAGGCATGTAAATTAATTTGAGACATTAATTGGTATAATTTATATACTTGAAAAGTATGGACATAATTTAGGTGATAGTTATGGACATAATTAATTTGGAAATTATTGACAATTTGAATAGGGATAAGTAATTCAAATTGGGGTGAAATAATGTGTAATTATAAACGCCTAAGACATGAGGTTAAACTCGTTTGTGGTGTAAGACTGCCGGGACCCGCCCGGCAAATCGAGCAACCACAAACGGTCGTCTAATGTGAGAGGTCGAAGGCATTAATTAAATGTGTAACAGTTGTAAAGACACGAGGTTAGACACCTTTGCGGTATAAGACTGCCCGGACCCGCCCCGCAAATCCAGCAACCGCAAACGAGAGTCTAATGTAGGTGGTCTTACAAGGTTACAGTTATAATGAATTAAGTAACACTTAACCAAGATAAACATGTGGTGGGACATGGGGGTTAAGTGGGTGACATGGGTGACCTGTGAAATACGATTAGAAACACTTAACCAAATTTAAACATGTAAGAAGACATGAATAATAGGGGGTTAAGTGGAAAATTCTAGTGGGGACCAAGCATAAGTGGTAAGCTTGTATCAAGCATGGGGGGCCCATTTCAAGCTAGTAACCCATTAAGTATCTTTGTGAGCTCAAGTATGATCGAGACACGCTTACTGGGTTTGATTGTAAGAGGTCAAAACGGGTTAACGGTGGCAATGCAAGTTCAACGGGGTCATATGCGTGCGTGGCCCAGGCTGGTAGGTAAGACGGTGTTGCATCATGTAGATATAAGTTGTGCATCTCTAGTGGTATCGGGTTACCACTTTGGGGAGTGATACACCCTCCTGTGGGACCAACACAGATATCTACGAGTTAGGGAGCCGATCGCATGGGGTAGTGGGTACAACTAGTGGAGATAGGGGCAGGCGACACCTATGAAGGCAACTAGGGGTACACAAAACTACCATTATCAGTATTATGTTCTGTAGGCGGGATCAACCTTTAGGGTGACTAGTAATGGTGCAGTATAGTAATTATCCTATAGTGATTAGGAACGAGATTAACGCCAGAATATTCCTCTTGTTTGTTTTGTCTTGCCCACTTGTTTCATCGTCATTCCTTGTTTTACCAGTTTATGCCTTATCCTAATTACTTTAATAATTATATTGTTAAAATTATTGTACTCGCCAGACTTTATGTCTAACCCCCTTGTTTTCACCTCTTTTCTTCCTTCACCACTCCCCAGGTTCTCAGGGTTGGACTAGTACTAGTGGAGCTTGATTTGGATCTCTTTCTCTCTTTTTTGGAAGTGCTTGGATTGTTGAAAGTAAAGTTCAGCTCATCTTTTTTATGGCTACATATGTTAGGGTTCTGCTTTTTTACTTTGTGTACTCAGAAAATAGTTTGTCAATATGGATATTAAGTTTACTTGGTTTTACTGTTGGGTTATGAAGTTGTTGTAATCAAACTATTTCTCCACTGCAATAAAAGTTGTTTTAATTTTTTCAAGTACCAATATATGTATCTGTCTTGTTATATTCCGTTCATTACACCAATTATACTCCATGAAAGTTAATGCATTCCCTTTGAGAGTGACATTAATGGACGTGGGGTGTTACATGGATAAAATGGAACTGGCATCGTTGGCTATGGTATACAGATGATTGGGTATGTGAATTTTGGTATGCTTTTATGATAGTGTATTTAGTCTGTTTGGATGCACCTTTTGTTCAGTTTTGATATGCCAATGTAGGGGAATAGAAATAGCAAATAATGCATCTGTCGTGATTGGATAATAGAATATTAAATGGAATTTATACAAGTTTTTTATAGCTATGGTTATAGTCATTGAATTTTCTATTTAGTAATCTACTTATGCATTTTTATTGCAAGTCATTAGCTGGAATTTGTTTGAACATAATGCACAACTGTACTTGTTTAGTGCAAATAAGTATGAGAAATAGTTTAATACAGTTAACAAAAAATACAATAAAATATTTACTATAAGTGGTTTGTTAAATATATGCTTCTAGCAGCTTATTGATGTATCTTCAATTTTTTTTAAAGTACATTTGGAAAATTTTGTCACACATGGGTGGCATAACATTACATAAAACTTCTTTGGTTAATTATTGAGCTCGCAAGATCATCATCAGTGGATAATCTATTAGCAGTAAGTCATTCAACGATATTTCATAAATTATCTCTCAAATATTAGGTATTCGACCATTGACACAAAAAATGGCTGTAGGGTTATGTATATATTGTTATAGAATTGAAAAAAGTGTTAAGTTGGAGATTTAGAAGCTTAACTTTATAAAGCTTAGCGTGAATCAAACTACTTACAAAAGTATTATGGTAGCTCTGGTATAATAATAATAACTCATTTATTCACTTTATTCTTGAATTATTTATATTTATTTTCTTTAATTCAAATGTAAAATCTAATTAGTTTTTGTAATTTGAAATATTAGCTCTTCATTAAACAGGTATGAATAATAAGAATTACATCAAATATTGTCTTCCACCTATTATATACCATAACATATTTGTGTAATTTATTTGCACTCTATTGGACCAAACATATTTTCGTGAATATTAATTAATGGCTCATAACACTATTTATTGGTTTTTACTCTAATATTGAACAATCTCCATAGCTCTACAAATATGCAACTATTTTCCTGATAAATGGACCATGTACTGAGTTAACTTATAGGATTTTCTCTCATGTCAAACAGTTTTTTGCTACAAAATTTGTTGCACCATTAGTAATATGGTTATACTGTTTCTTACTTTTACACACAGAAATAGACAATGAATGAGGTATATTCGTGTTAATTGTTGAAGTAGATGAAGTGAGTATGTTGGTTTTAGATTGATGTTTGCAGATTTAACAGTGTTAAATGACAATGTTTGGTTATGAGGCCCACCACAACTTCCATGGCGGAGGCCCTTAGAATAGCTGTTGTGGAGGTGGACCCTCCAACCGCTACATCTGCAACTTTAGGAAAAGGGACGAACAGAGTGCTAGGGACACTTTTGCTTGCTCTTTGCTTATTTTTTGTTGAGTTTATGGCAGTAAAGACTGGGCGAACTGCCGTGCAGTTTTCACAGAGAGCTCTGTGTTTATTGTAGGTAATTTGTTACACTTTTTTCTTTTGTAGCCCTGATATTTATATAGTCTAATTAATAAGTGAGAGTGCACAATTCAGTCTTATATATGTCTAGTCATATATTAGGAGATTGTCATGTGTATGTTAGAACTATGTCAATGTAAACTTACCAAACTTTTTGGAATATGTTGGAATTTTATGACTTTTGTTTTTAGTCTTTTTGTATGTGATTTTGGTTGTTTTATAATAATATTTATTACCGTTAAATTGCTCATTATTGGTATGGATGTATGCATGGATGCTACATTTATATTGCAACAGTCAACGTTTGTTGTTAAAAGACCTTTTTACAATGGTCAATGCATGTTGTTATACGAACTTTTTACAACGGGCATTAATTGTTGTCAAAAAGTCTAATACAATGGGCATTATCGTTGTAAAAAAGGTGATCTATTACAATGTGGTCTAATACAACGGGCGCATGCCAGTTGCTATACCCACATTACAATGGGTATTGCCCATTATAATAGGGCTATTTTTTTATAGTTAATCATGTTGGATAATCGGTAGCCACATTGGGTTCTTATCAAGCATCAGCCGTACTTGACGTTTTATGGACTCTCCAAACTCTTCCTAAGCATGACCATACTCGATGATCAGTATCCTCACTAGGCTATTACCAATCATCACCAATACTTGACATTCCATAATCTAGTTAGACTCTTGCCAAGCATCAACCATACTCAATGATCTTGATTAATCGTATCTGTGTCCGAACTCGTCCAACCCTTGCCAAGCACAAACCATGCTTGAATATGATGAATAAAAGACCTTGCCCAGTTTTTCTTGAAAAATCTTACCCCTTTCATGCTTCAGCTACACATCGTGATCCAATAAAAAAATTAAGTTTGAAATCCGACTTTAGTTTCATACCTGACGGGCACCGGGTGTATTCACCAAATAATTCAATTAAAGTAAACAAACATAAGTTTTTTGCAGCAAATTTATGGTTCATCACTATCTTAGAGCTTACCTAGGGATCTCGCTAGATCATATACGAGAGTAAGCAACATTGCCATTTTTTACAAGTTGATTTAATCAAAACTAAAGTGACGGTTTATCATTGTCTAAGAGCATGCCTAAGGATCTCGCCGGATCTTGTACATGGATAAGAGACTTAGCAGTTTCTATTATTCGAATCGAACCATCAGTTTATGATAATGTCACGATGCGTTCTAGACCTTTCCTATGGGAATAATATCTGCCTCTTTTCCATTGTCGTAGGCCTGTTCTAGGCATACTATTGTAGTTGTCCCTTCCTCACCTTCTCACCGGCTATGTCTCGCAAGTGTTTGCACTTGTTTGTACTATGTTTAGCAATTTCAGGAAATTAAGTGAATTTCCCTAGAGCAATATCCTTCTTTGTGAGCTCCCTTCTAATAGTCTTCTTGCCATAAGGAAGTCATTAATGTCAATATATATTTGTTCCTGACTCACATTCAGATCCGCATATAAGTCATATTTTAATCCTCTTTTTATTATATTCCATCAGCTTTGCATTTTTCTTTGTCCATTTTGGAACAGGATGGTCCTCTATCCATATATGGAATTAACTTCGAGGACTTCGTGGTCTTCTCTTGCATCCTCCGACTTGAGAAACACGTTAGCTTCATGGTTGAATTTGTCTAGATCCCTTAGAGGATACCTTTCCAAAGATATTTAGAAATCATAATTATCTAGTACTGCTGATATTGTAGAGATCAGGACCATAAACGAATCTTGTCGATTCTGATGTCACTATTGCATTGATTTTTTTAGAAGTGTCTACATGGTTTTCCGATCCTTTGCTTGATCATAGTCAATGTTATCACATTTTTGGGTCGAATGACGTGAACTCAAAGTTGACCATTGAATTTTTCAGCTAAATCTATCTCGCTTCCGACTGAGCTTGTTTTCCATTATGTGAATCACATGACAACTCTGTTAGAAAGGGAGTAGATTGAATTTGGTCACCATTTTATCGTATGCTGAACCGGCACTTCCATATGCCTCATATGTCCTATAAACTAGATGGTTGGGTCCTTCCTCCTATCATAAGCCACTGTCTCTATTAACTTTAATTCACGTGGATTCCTTAAGGTTCGAATGTTCATAGTGAATGAACTCCAATGTAGATGATCGACATCTTTATTCATTAACCCACCTTGCATAGCCCTAATAATAACCTCGATAAAACCTTCATTACCTTTTAAAAATGACCGTTAATCGTCATTTTGAACTCCTACTTAAATATTAACACCAATCACCCGTCTAGACACTCGCTTGACCCATAGGCATTCCCCCGAGACACGGCACCGACCCCTTCGGGTCCAACTCGATTTTCGCACTTGGGCTTCGCACCTCGTTGACGTGCATTGCCGGATCCATCCAAGCTATCCCCAATTCTTGAATCTGAATTTTAGACAGAAGAAGGGTTATGCCATGGCCATGCCTCCACTCAAAGAAGGATCCAGTCCGATTAAAAGGGGAGACTGACCCTGACCTAGTTTCCTTTCCCAATTAATGGTCTCAAAAGCTGAATTATGTTTCCATGGAATCAACCATGTTTAGTGCCACTGTTTTTTGATTTCTAGCCCAATCTGTTTATCGCATTATTTAGAAGAAATTAGCCACTATTTATTACTGTGGTCAAATCATATCCTATTGTCTAACCATCCTATTGTTAACAATAAAACTCGTCAACACGAGAATGTTGGGTATAGTAATGGTCCTGGGTGTAATATAGTCCTTCCAGGATCAACTTAATTAACCATATCCAAGGTATCAATATCCCATGTACAAAGATTAATTACTCTTCCTTCAAGAGATGAGTATCTGTTAATGCAAAAATTTGCACTAACAGCCCAACGTGTGTTTCAACACTTCCCACATGATCAAAACAAAGTTAAGAGGAAATAAGTGAGGGAAAAAGTAAAATAGAGAGTGTTTATAGTGGTTTCGCCTCAGATCTGGCCTACGTCCACTTTAATCCGGGATTCCATTACGATTTTCATCATTATAAGGTATATAATCTCCTTTCTTTGATCTCTTGAATTCACCATAGAAATGCTTAAATCTCTTTAGTTGCGGAGATTATTGAAGTAGATCTTCAATAATCGAGCACTTTGAAGATTTGACGATTTCACGATGATGGTGGAGATGTTTGATCGAAGCTTGATGGAACTCTAATGGAGTTTGAGATGATTGCTTGATGTGGAGAAATTAAAATGGCAGCTTTTCGGGGTTGGAGGATTCGGTCCCTTTCTTGTAGGAACAGAAGGGTTATTTATAGGCGAAGCAGTAGAGTGATTTGAAGTGGTGAAGCTCAGATTTGGATGTGCAGGCATTCGGGTCGGCCAACGACCGGAACAACACTACATGCCCAGCGACATAATATTAATACAACTGGCACACCCCGTTTACTTCGGTGCACTATGTTATGAAGCTGCCTGACACTTTGGGAAATATGGCAATAACCAACCCATTACTTTGTAACATTCTCATGCTTTGCATTTTTGTGTTTAGCTCTACTGACCCATATTTTTAAACTGGACCGAACTATGGTTGTTGAAAGCTCTGCCACGTGTCCCACTCTGAAGCTGCCGACCCATACAACATGCTAGTGATCCACCGTTTATACGAATACATTTCAGCATGCAATATTATATAACACGACCCATGATATAGCTTCCTTGCCACGTACGCTCTATTGTTTATGAATTACAATTTGCTATATGCCATGTAAGCTTTATGTTTAACGGAACAATCCATGCATATTATAGGCTGAAGCTGATAGCGACCCATATTCTGCATACAATATATGGTGATCGACCTAGGCTTGGAAAACTCAATGATCCATAGACTTTGGCTGACGTGGTACTAGAATGACCTAATGTGAACCAACCCATGCTTTAATGCCAAACGACCGACGCAACAATATACCATGTGAATTGAATTCACGTGTCAGGATCCATGTTGCTGTTAACGTATCCATGCTTCACAAAATGAAGCTTCCCCTTGTATGTTGCTATCTATGTTTATTTATAATCCATGATTCACCGTTTACGTTAATACATTTAGTTAAAATGAATGGTCCTTCCGCCTTTATATATATTGTGCTACGCTATCCTGTATATATGATACCAGTAGTTTTTCTAAAGCCAACGACCTAAATATGAATTGATAAATTATCATTGTGGCATGCAGCTGCTTTATACTCAAACAAATGCAACCGACTTAACAAGTTAACGATGCAATATGTTTGAACGGCTCGAGCCACGCATAGTCGGATTATTAGCGACCTAAAAGCTGGGCAACTCGATCTATCAATCATGCAATCTAACACGTTATCTTCGAATCGCGTTTCACACCGGATTTAACACTTTTCCCTCGAAGCTTATGTTATGCAAATTACGATGGGTTGTATGGGCCGTTTAACGGGTCAAACTTGGCCAAATTATAGCTGCCTTTATATCTTCCTTCGGTCGTGAACTTTACATTATCTTATTTGCTAAAAAGAAAGAGCTTTTTAATGGCTGTTGCTTGGTTTCTGTTCTAGGAAATTCTTTTCCTCAATCCCGAGATTTCGTCTTCAAAAAGCCTCAACTTCATTGATCTTTTTTCATCGCCAAACTGATCTGACCTCACCGACCATTGCTGAGCATCAGGAATCCTCCATCCATCCAACTTGAGTTCGTCTTAAATCCAAACGTGATTCCTTTCGGATTTTGAATTGAAACATACTTTGCCCTCGCCATCACTTTGTTATGCTTTTTTGATCATCGATGGTAGGTGGTTTTGCCTATCTCACATTGAACTAGTTTTTTAGGCGTTTGGGGTTCTTTGGAACCGATCTGATTTTTTGGGAGTTCAACGAATTTGGTGAATTCTGGCTTATCAATCATTCGCAGTTCTTAGGATGGCTTGTGTTTTTTCAAATTAGATTCAGCAAATTTTAAGTTTGGATTTGGTAGATTTCAGATGTTTGAACCCTAACCTCAATTAGGCGATTCAGAATTTTGTTGGCAGATTTTGGCTTTTCCTTGTCTATGAACTATATACTAGAATCGGTTATAGTTTGGGCTTGAAAACTCTTATGATTTTCTCTTATTTTCAATGGCCGATGATTCACGTATTATATCGGTTTTAGTGATGGCAGTCGATGTTTTGTAACCTTGATGTTTTGTAAACTTTTGCGCCGATTATGCTTTATAAACCTCTTTATCGATTTGTATTTTCATGTTTTGCATTCTGGTTTGGACTTTATAATATGGATCTGTGAATTGAGTAATAGGGATAATGAAGACAGAATTCCCCATTTTTCTGGATTGCATTCCCATCTTTATCAAAACACACCTCCGCAAATAATTTGATCACCTTCTTCCATTTCTTCGCCAAGTGCCTCTTCTTTCTCTACCTCTTCTTCTTCCATTTGACACTCTTGATTATCACCTTCAATGATAATAGGATTTGTCTGATTATCCATTGCATCCCGTTGTAAATTCTTTATAATCCTTCCTTATTTTTCTTGTTCTCTGTAACAACCCGAATTCCGGTATACCAACTTTTTTTTTTTTAAATTCCAATCTATCGAAACTCGTGTTGGTATGCTTAGGTATCCTGCAGAAAAGATAGAGACATAAAATATGTCAGAGCTCAGAAAATATCTCACAGCGGATGGATAAAATATAATGTAATCAGAACATAGCCTTACTGTGTTGATAATACTGGCTAACTAGCATCCAAAGCTATCACGATTCTTCCATAAATCTAACATGCGAGTAATTTATGATGAAGGGTCAGAACACAAGCTCTGGTAACTGGATTTAAACATACACTTTAGATAATCCTACATACACCGTTCCATCATATTTTTCTTACTTATTAGGTTACTTGGGTTAACAGCACCCAAGGCTTACATACACGTCATACTCATTTACTTCCCCGTGGATTATCCTAAAACAGTATATATGTAGCTACCCCCAATAATAAGGTACACCCCCATGGTACCCGACTCGCACGGTCTCCACTGTAACACCATCGACATATACGCAGTCCCTCGTCCTATGCCATGGTAGCGTACGAATCTCTATATAATAATGTTACGTTTCACATATATCTGGCATTACTATGCTGGACTGCCACCTTCGATCGAATCAGATTTCATACCAGAGTAATGCCCTCAAGTCTACGGTACACCACCCAGAGCAGACATGCATGTATATAGACTTTCCCACGTACATATCGTCAATTGTAGCTCGATGCCTTGAACGCACTTCCTTTAATGTGCACCGAGTTCCGCGGCAGAGCGATACAAGAGATACAGAACTCGGTCGAGAGTTTTTCCATATCTGTACAGGCCTACCTTTAAGAGCCTCAAAATACAGATATTGCAAGGGTCTATATTTCATGGTGGCTATGGCCTCACCTCGACCGCTCCCTCAACTAGTAAAGACTACAAAAGCTATGGGACATGCACCTGACAACAAACAATCTAAACATCCAGTTGGCTCTCCCCTCAACCAACGTACCTTGATAGTGAAAGTTGAATGGTCTATTGGGTTTAGCTCTAGTCTTTTCGCATCCCACCGGCTGCCGATGACGGTCATCTGACGATCTAGTATCCTTATTGGTCGTGACTGTAACACCCCACCTCCGTTAAGGTCACTCTCAAAGGGAATGCCTTAACTTCGGTGGAGCATTTTAAGGTACAAGATACTAATAAATTACAAGACAGAAAAATTATGCAGCGGAAAAAGATCAATATTATTTCATAAATACTTTTTTAACACAACAATTCAACAACTGTTTCAACATTCCAAATTATTACAACTTTTCGTCTGTCTTGAAAACATAAAGAAGTAATACTGAAAATAAAATGACATAAATCCCGAATAAGTGCTTGACTATAACCATAGCTCAAAAAGAAAAGTCCAAGCCTTACATCTACGGTCTTCAAGCTTTGGCTAACCTGGACTAAGCAGAAGTGTTTCCTCCCTGCGGACCTCGGGAAGGGAGGGAACGGAAGAAAAGAAGCGAAAGCAAAATGGGTCAGACATAAGTTTGGTAAGCTTAGTTATTTAATAGCATGTAAACAAGTAAAAGACTATGACATGAATAAACTGAACTTAGAATGATACCACAAGGATAGGGTAGTCCTAAAACGAGGTAAAGTAAGATTTAATCAGATTTGGCTATCGCACCCACTTTTACTTCTCTGCGCCCACTAAGAGCTGTTTAACTAGCAATGTATGTTCATGATAAAGTGATCCCATTCATGTATTGATCGGCTCCTACTCGCATTCATGTATTCCCGGTGTCATGCGGCCCCACGTGATTTTTAAGCACTTGTGCTGGTTCTAGTATAGGGTGTATCAAGTTCTATAATGGCAACCCTGACATGATTCAAAGACGCACAAGTGTACGCCTGGTGCCCACTGCCTTCTTTTTCCACTCCGGAGCCCGTGCACGCCCGTACTCTGTCGGAACCTGCACTGACGCACCTAACCGCTGCCCTTTTAACCGCTTATATTCAGCCCAGTAATCGTGCCCCCACCATGCCTAGTTCAGGGTACCTTGATACATCCATGTGGGTCACTGCTGAAACGGGTCCCTATTACTAGGGTTTTTCTAGTCAACATGCAAAATTGGTTAAGTGTCCTTGGTTTGACTTAACCCCTATCAATCTTGTCTAGTTAACATGTTAAGTTGATTAAGTGTTTCCTCAATTACTTAACCCCACGAATCTTGTCTTGTTAAGTTGGTTAAGTGTTCCCTTAATTACGTAACCTCACCATTTCTACCTTGATTGTTCATGAGCTTTAATTAATTAATTAATTAATTAATTAATTAAAGCACCAACCACTCACATTAGACAAGTATTGTTGTGGTTACCGGATGTGCCAGTCAGTTCTTGGCAGTTTTACACCACAACTCAGTCTAACCTCTGGTCTTTCTGGGCTTGATGCACTAACCTCTCACATTAGATAGGTATTGTTGTGGTAATTGGATGTGTCGGTCAGTTCCGGGCAGGTTTAAACCACAACTCAGTCCAACCTTGGGTTGGGCATATTCATCTTTTACATTTTATATATGTGAATTTTCTACAAGTGTTTCATGTCACATATTTTAATTATGTTCAAGACTAATGGTATAAATTATACCATTCATGGCCTTAACCATTTACATGGTTTTGGGCCCACCTACATTATTAGCATGTTTTGATGTAATAACTATCGCAACGTTACCCCCGTTTGTACATTCGTATTAATCACATAAAGTCATAGGGCCCGCATATTAGCCCAATTTATAAACAAGAGGTAAAGAAGGGAACATGCATAATATAGATTCAACCAAACATTTAAATTTTGCATAAAACTTTATTCATATAATTTAACATGTCACATGAACTTGCATACAATTTAGACTTAGATAATCATAAGCCTAAAACATGTTAATATGTAGAACTAGACATGTGTGAACATAACCTCAATTATAAACTAGCACATGACATAATCATGACATGTCCAATCCCAAGGCATGTATAATTTTAACATTAACATATAGGTGTGAATTAGATCTGACAAAGTGAACTTGCATAAGTCCACTTTACAAACATGCATATAAATATATATCTAGTTTTGGATCTAACATGTAACTTGCATATGAACATATGTATAATTGGATCGTGACTTGGATCTATCATAGAAGATATAACTTGCATTAATCATATGAACCAAGATAGATCTTGACATGGATCCAACGTAAGACTTGTAACTTGCACATGAACATATAAACATATATATAGGCATATGGATCTAACATAAAGCATATGAATATATATATGTAGATCTTGGCTTGGATCCAACATAATACATACAACTTTCATTAATCATATAAACATATATATGTCGATCTTAACTGAAAAGTCGGGTGTGTGTACGACTTGTGCAAGATCTATAATATGGCTATGCGGAATGTATGTAATAACTTAAGCTATTCAATAGTTATGCAGGTAAAAATTCGCAAACAAGATATATATCACAAATAACTATAAATGCAGTAAAGTAAAGTAAAGTAGAGTAACGACACCAGGATTTTTATACTGGTTCGGACCTCCAGTCCTATGCCCTGTCCCGAAGCTCCTCTTCGGCTTTTCACTAAACAACACCCTCGCTTCACCCGGAGGAACAGGTTCACAACTACTTGATTTACGGGCTACAAGTTTACCCACTTGATTTCACGGGCTACAAGCTTACCCACTTGATTTCACGGGCTACAAGCTTACCCACAAGATGATTACAAGAGTTTGACCTTGAACGTGTTCTTTCTTCAACACTGATTAGTCAATGATTGAGTACAACCTTCCTATAATCTTATCCTCAAGTTTATGAATTGAATGCGAAGATTTGAAGGAAATTAGTTGCTTGTTGAATCAAAATATGAGAAATATTATCAAGGATTCAATAAGTAACTTGAATTTGGGAGCTTTTTAGAATGCAAGAGTATTTAGAAAGTAAGATCAGAAATCAAAGCAAGAATCGGTGATTTGGATGAATGAAAGATGATGTATTTATAGCAAATGAGAAGTTGTAATTATTAGTGAAAAGTTGCAATCAAAAGGAGTGATTTTTAACGAAGAGAAATGGATGCAACTTTTCAAGAAAGAAGATGACACTTCAAGAAATTCAAAAATAGGTCGACAGGAAAAATTAATAGGTTGACAAGTTTTTGACCGTTATTTCAAAAAGCTGTTGACCTGTTAATTTTAACAGGTTGACCTGTTAAGTTTAAAAAGCTGTTGACCTGTTAAATTTAACAGGTTGACAGGTTTTGGTCAACATACATAAAAAATGAGTTTTCATGTATATTTTTGAAGAGAATGAGAAGTATGATTATTTGGGGATATATTTTAACATAAATAACTCTAAATAACCATCTTCTAACCTATAAAACATTTAATCTTCTTTTTGTCGATCATGAAGCTCCTTCTTGTCATTAATCAAAATAAGCATTGAAACCGTTGACTCAACATTCTCCCCCTTTTTGATTGGTGACAATATAGCTTGATATTTTAATCTTTATTGCTATCTCCCCCTATATATAAGCTCTGTCTCCCTTTAAACATCTACATATCCATAATCTTAGCTCCATGTCATGATTTCCATTGATCTTTATTTTGTTGTTATCAATCGAAATTCTCGCGTCTCAACATTCTCCCCCTTTTTGATTGATGACAACACCTTGGATTTTCTCCCTTTGAATATAAAGCTCCCCCTGAATTTCTACAACATTTGTTAGTAAATAATCTTACCTTTTGATTCCTGCACAAGCAAATGTTAGCACACATACTTTTACCATATTAAGCACATATATTTTAAATAGTATATGTAAAATATTTCTCCCCCTTTGTCATCGATTAAAAAGAATAAATATCATAATAACCTCAATAATCGAGAGTAGTATAGTTTTAAAATAGTATAAGAAATGGTGTTTGAGTTTGGAATTTGAAACGACGTGTCTTTATAAAAAAAATTATAATAGAGACCGGTCGACCTATAAAATCAAGGCGGTCGACCTAAAAAGTTTCGGGTAGGAGAAAATGACAGAAATAGTACAAACCGGTCGACCTAAATGTTCAGCCGGTCAACCTGTTTACTTGCTGAAACAAAACCGGTCGACCTAAAAAAGTATACCGGTCGACCTAAAATTTCTCTGTTTAAAAAGAATATGAAACCGGTCGACATAATTTTTATGACCGGTCGACCGAAAACTTCTCTGGATTGTGAAAATCAAAACCGGTCGACCTATATTTTTGGACCGGTCGACCTAAAAAACTCTCTGGTTTGAAATTCATCTATTTAGGTCGACAGTTTATATTTTAGGTCGACAGGATATGTATAAAACTATTTTTTTTCGGCTATATTTTGAATAAAAACAATACTCAAATAACTTTTTATTATAATAAAAGGAAGTAAACACATGAAAAAGGAACTAAAACATTATTAAACGGAATATAAAGAAATATCCTTAGACCCAATATAATCATTATTTCCTTGGTTCCCATGGAGAGTATTTTCCGTTTCCACCTTCATTTTTGCTGTAATTCTTATCCCATGAATTTTGTATCCTCGATGATGATGAAATATTGAAACATGTGCTTTTTGATAAGCTAAATTTTCAAAGATATTTAGAGATACCGAATAGCCTTCTCTTTGTTGTGGTGTACCTGCAAAAATTATATGACATGTATACTTTTGGTACCCACTTACTTCATTAGGGTCCAGAGATTAGATGAAAGGTAACCATACCCAAGAGGGTCTAATGGAACCTTTAAAAATATAATTTTCATTATTAACTACTGAATCAAAATAATCATCAATATATTTTTCTCTGTTTTTCCAACTTACAGGAACCCAAATACTTATGCAATCTCTATTGATATTCCTTTTTGTACTTCTAGATTTATTATAAAATTTGCTAGTCATAGAAGTATTCGAATTTCTATAATAATTGGGTCTTGAATGTGTATTAGTACTAGCAGTGATATTCTTATTGTACATGAAAGCATATCTAGTACTATTTCTAAGATTAGTATTATTAAATTTATTTCCAAAGTTGCTATTGACATTTTTCTTTTGAGATTTCACAACCGATTTTGGTTTGAAAGATAAACTAAGATTTTTCTTAGCTTTGTTCTTTTGCACTATTTTCTTCTTTCCATAACCAAGATGCTTCTTAATTTCTTGGTTTTTATATCCCAAACCTTGCTTATTTGAAGTAGATTGTGAATTCTCAATGATCTTTGTCAAATTTTCTCGACCTTTGTTAAAGTTAGAAACATTTTGAGTAATATTTTCTAACTTATTTTGTAAACTAACTTTTTCTAGGTCTAGAGTTTTAACTTTTGCTTTAATCTCATGATTCTCAGTAGTAAGAGTATCATTCTTCTCTTTTTGAACTTCAATTTCTTGAGTCAAAAGAGATAGTTGAGAGTCAATATTAGATGATGATTCTTGAGCCTTTTCAAGTTCCTCTTCTAATATTTTCTTTTCATCTTTTA
Organism: Allium sativum; assembly: GCA_030737875.1. Classification (NCBI taxonomy): domain Eukaryota; kingdom Viridiplantae; phylum Streptophyta; class Magnoliopsida; order Asparagales; family Amaryllidaceae; genus Allium; species Allium sativum. The sequence continues at coordinate 308,441,431 of CM060925.1, read as the reverse complement.
ACATATCTCGTTCAAATTCTACTCTACTTAAATCAGCTTGAGCTTGTTTGCATTGTCGTTTCATATCTTTAAATTTATATATCAACTCAGCATTTATATCAAGAACTTCTTCAAAAGAAGGAATTTGTACCTCAACTTCTTTAGCCATAAAGCATATATTTGCTTGTTCATTATCTGAGTCGCTTTCACTTTCGGATGAAGATGAATCTGAATCATCCCAAGTTACTGAGAATGCCCGTTTCTTTGACTTGTCCTTTTTGTGTTTGAGCTTATCATTTTCTGTCTTCTTCTTTTGTTCCGGACAATCCTTTTGCATGTGTCCCTTCTTATGACAGTTAAAGCATTCTCCATTCGATGATGATGGTCTGTTTGATCCGAACTTCTTTCTGTTGTATCGACTAGCTTTTCGTTGCTTTAAGAATTTTTTGAATCCTTTTGCAATGAATGCTAGATCCTCATCTTCGGAATCTGAGATGTCTTCATCAGCATGAAAAGTTACATTTTTCTTTTCATCTTTTTGTTCTTTTCGAGCCTGCAAGTTAGCTTCATAGGACATAAGATTTCCTATCAATTCATCTGGCTTCATGTTAGAAAGATCATTAGCTTCTTCTATGGCTAATACTTTTCCTTCCCATTCATTAGTCAGTGAATGTAGGACTGTTGAAACTACATCAAAGTCAGAATATTTTTGCCCTAACCCGATAAGAGCATGATGAATAGTTTGAAACCTTGAATACATCTCATTGATTGTTTCATTTGGCTTCATTTTAAAATTTTGAAATTGACTTTTCAACAAAGCTATTTTTGCTTGTTTAACCTTGTTAGTACCTTCATGAGTGGTCTTTAGTGTTTGCCAAATTTGATAAGCAGTGGTATAGATACTAACACGGTTATATTCATTTTGGTCTAATGCACAAAACAACATATTTATTGCTTTTGCATTAACTGCTGCTGCCGTTTTCTCAGCCGGTGTCCATTCTGAATACTCAGTTGTTGGATTCACTATTTCTTTTTGAGTAGCATTCCAAACATCATAGCTAGTTGATTGCATGTAAAAAGCCATACGTGTTGCCCAATAGCTATAGTTTAGACCATTAAAGAAAGGAGGTCTTTGTGTCGATTGACCTTCAGTGTAAGTGGTGTTACTCGTACTTGCGTTATTTGCCATATTACTAGAATATATCAAATAACTGTGTTACGGTTGTATGATGACCTTGCTCTGATACCAAATGAAAATTCGGGTGTGTGTACGACTTGTGCAGGATCTATAATATGGCTTTGCGGAATGTATGTGATAACTTAAGCAATTCAATGGTTATGCAGGTAAAAATTCGCAAACAAGATATATATCACAAATAACTATAAATGCAGTAAAGTAAAGTAAAGTAGAGTAACGACACCAGGATTTTTATACTGGTTCGGACCTCCAGTCCTACGTCCAGTCCCGAAGCTCCTCTTCGGCTTTTCACTAAACAACACCCTCGCTTCACCCGGAGGAACAGGTTCACAACTACTTGATTTACGGGCTACAAGTTTACCCACTTGATTTCACGGGCTACAAGCTTACCCACTTGATTTCACGAGCTACAAGCTTACCCACTTGATTTCACGGGCTACAAGCTTACGCACAAGACGATTACAAGAGTTTGACCTTGAATGTGTTCTTTCTTCAACACTGATTAGTCAATGATCGAGTACAACCTTCCTATAATCTTATCCTCAAGTATATGAATTGAATGCGAAGATTTGAAGGAAGTTAGTTGCTTGTTGAATCAAAATATGAGAAATATTATCAAGGATTCAATAAGTAACTTGAATTTGGGAGCTTTTTAGAATGCAAGAGTATTTAGAAAGTAAGATCAGAAATCAGAGCAAGAATCGGTGATTTGGATGAATGAAAGATCATGTATTTATAGCAAATGAGAAGTTGTAATTATTAATGAAAAGTTGCAATCAAAAGGAGTGATTTTTAATGAAGAGAAATGGATGCAACTTTTCAAGAAAGAAGATGACTCTTCATGAAATTCAAAAATAGGTCGACAGGAAAAATTAATAGGTTGACAGGTTTTTGACCGTTATTTCAAAAAGCTGTTGACCTGTTAATTTTAACAGGTTGACCTGTTAAGTTTAAAAAGCTGTTGACCTGTTAAATTTAACAGGTTGACAGGTTTTTGTCAACATACATAAAAAATGAGTTTTCATGTATATTTTTGAAGAGAATAAGAAGTATGATTATTTGAGGATAGATTTTAACATAAATAAGTCTAAATAACCATCTTCTACCTATAAAACATTTAATCTTCTTTTTGTCGATCATGAAGCTCCTTCTTGTCATTAATCAAAATAAGCATTGAAACCGTTGACTCAACATTCTGCCCCTTTTTGATTGATGACAATATAGCTTGATATTTTAATCTTTATTGCTATCTCCCCCTGTATATAAGCTCTGTCTCCCTTTAAACATCTACATATCAATAATCTTAGCTCCATGTCATGATTTCCATTGATCTTTATTTTGTTGTTATCAATCGAAATTCTCGTGTCTCAACATTAACATGAAACATATAACTTGCATATGATATTGATAGTTTCATTCTCAATCTTTAATAGATCCAACACCAAGTCCAATAAGCCACAAACATTCCAAGACAATTCATGACAAAATCGTCACAAGAAACAAACATGAATTAGCATCGTCAATATTATACAATATGGTATAATTCAATTTCTCACTTTATATCAAATCACGTATTAAATTTATTTACATCTAAAAGATAACTACACTTACAAAAGACAATCTTGATTTCTGGAATCTGTATTCTGAAGTTGAAGTGCTCGCCTTTGATGTACACAATAGTTGTTTTAGTTTAATTTTGATTTGATTTGATTTGTCTCTTTTAATTTGCTTCAAGTTGAAAGGCGGCTACTCGAGGTTGTCCAACGGCAACATGACGGCTCTTGGTTTGATTTTTAATATGATTTAGGGTTGAGGTATTAGGTTTCTTATATAGAAGTTTGATTTAATAGGAACTGTCAGATTAACCTAGAGCAAATCAAAGCCATTCAGACAAGATAGAATAGCCACATCAGCCCTAATGACTCAGCAAGGAGTCCATCAGAACCAATCAGATGCTGCATCTTCCTTAAAGCGAGTCAGCCCACGTTTTGAAAGCCAAACACCCTGAATCAACCCCTAGTCGATCCAGCAGGGCTCGGGTTGACCTCAAAAATGGGCCGGTTCAGTTATTCCCCCTCCCGATTCGCTGTTTTGAACTTTTTTGCATATTTGTTTATTTAATTTTTATATATATCTATGTGTGTATATATATATATATATATATATATATATCTCATATGCATACAAACTTCAAGGCTTAATAACTTCTTCATAAGGTATCCGTTTTATGCAAACCAAATGTCTATCTTGACCAAAATTTTGAGACGAATGTAATAGCGCAACCCATTTCACTTAATTCTTCTTATAAAAATTAAGTGTTCTTGAATTTGTTAATTTTAATATTCCCAGAAAATTCGGGGTGTTACATTCACCCCTCCTTAAAGGATTTTGTCCCCAAGATCTTCAAGTTAAGAAGAATGCATCTTAACATCCAATAATCCATCTACTCATCCATCATCCACAAGCATCCATTGTCCTTAAAAGACTTCTAATGCCATATGAACATATTCAGAGTGTTTGTATATGTCTCTTATCTAGTGCAAAATCAGGTAGTCTAATGATCCAGTTGATCTCCTTAATGTGAATCATGAGAGTGCCATGAGTCCATTATGTATGCAATTTTTCCTATTCATAATTCTACATGAGTGCACAATCATTCATATAAATGCAACGTCCATATGATAACACATCAAGTTTCAATCCACATACAATGCATTCATATGCAAATGCAATATGAAAGTGATTGAGCCGATCTAGAACCTAATGTGTATGTGCATATGCATCCATGAGCAATCACTAACAACCACTTTGCAACCATCAACCATAACATGTTTCAAATGCATGTTTACATCCATTGATTTCTACTAAGGATCAAGAAATAGGACCGAGAAGATAACTAAGCATGAATAAACTTATGATAAAAGAGAGATCAAAGATGTACCCTCAAAAAGATAAGGGTAAGCTGCGCATATCTTGCATTCGGTCTCCCAAGTCGCGTCTTCTTCATTGTAATTTAACAAGCTTGACTTCACGGTTGCATAGCATTTTGACTTCCATTCCCAAGATACGAGTTGGGATTCTTCTCACGGTTGCTTCTCATTTCACTTCCACCTCTTCTAGTATCTTTGGTTCCACCACTTCCGCAGACTCATGTAAGCACTTCCGTAGGCGAGAAAAATGAAAGACATTGTGAACTCCAGCCAACTTTTCAGGTAGCTCTAATCTGTAGGTGTTAGACCAAAAAGTGGTTCTAACACCCAAATTGATTAAAAGCAAAATGAAATGAGATAAAAATAAAAATGAACACACAGGATTTATAGTGGTTCGGCGAAGAAATGCCTACGTCCACTTGTTTTTCACTATTTTCACTGATTTAGTTGCAAGTACAATGAAATATTCACTCGATCTCTCTCACAACTCACTTACAATCACTCAATTGTTTAAAAACAAATAATGAAAGAAGATTTGGATTTTCCGGGATTGCTGGAATTCGGGTTATGAAGGTGGTTGAACTCTCCAAGTGCCAGAAAAAGATCCTTTTCTTTGTCTCCAAACGGGGTATTTATAGGTGTGAATTTGCTCAGAACCCGATCCGGATCGGAGCCACGTGTCATCCACCCCATCAGCCTCGGGTTCGGATGCATTTCTATGTTGACAACGCATCAGAGTAAGGGACGTTGTGGGCAGGAACTGGTCATAGCCGATCCGGATATCCAGGCGCTTATGCAGGGGAATGATATGGAAAATCGGTTCGGGTCGGAGGGACATGTACAAGGGGTTCGATCGGGATATCCGATTTAACCCGGATTGACTTGGAAACAATTCTCTCTTCTCTTTATTCTGCTCCGCTCCGACCTATCTCTGTAGCAATTGGGTGGCTTTCCGATCCGACTGGAAGTAGATTCCCCTCCGACCCGAATAGCTGTGCTTCTTTAATTCCAAGAGTATTAGTTCACCGATCCGAACAGCAGACTTTACCCTATCCGAACCGCTATCCTGCTCCGATCCGACCCGCTTCAGAGTTTTTCAAGTTCTTCAATATTTCATATCTTGACTTTGTGTTGCCCAGTTCACAAAGTGGGCTAACATTTTGCCCCCTCAAAGGATGCTTCTGTTGGAGACAGAGCATGCTTTGACCATCAATGCATAGCGCTCTTCGAGGTAATTTCCCTTTTGATTTTCCTGGCGTTTTTATATTTTTCTTCAAATTTCAATTTAGTTTGCTGCTGAGCTAAAGAATTTGGTTCGGTTCGGAATCCGATCCGAATAGACCCCCTCTTCTCTCTATCTTCTGCTGGGGTGTTGGGCCAAGCTTCGCTTTTGGGTTGTCGATCCGATCCGAACGGGGGTTCTTCTATTGGGCTTCCGATCCGAACGGGGAGACGAATGGTCACATTCTTCTTCTATATAAACACTGCCTCCTTCCTTCATTCACTTTTACTTTTTCACCGCTTGAGCTCTGTAAAAACAAGAAAAACTTAATTCGTGAACCTTCAAAATTCTTCTTAATTCTTGGAGTAATCATACTGGTAGGTTATAAAACTTCGATCGATTCCTTTTTTAATTATTTCCGACTCGAATTCGTAGGCGACTAGGATGATTTTATCATGGAATTCTGATGAACTTGCCGCTGTGACCCTCCCTCGTCGTCGTCTCGAGATTGGAATGGAGGAGACTATAACTCGTCGTTAAGTGCACCATCGTAAAATCACTTGGCTTCGATTTGGGTGAATAGCACGATATTGGCCTCGGAATTGGATAGGGAAGAAAGAGGGCGAAGGAGAAGAAGAAGACGATGGAGAATTGGTTCGGTTCGGAAGGATATGGAAGGTGAAAAACAAAGGAAGAAGGAAAGAAATTCAAGAGGTCGGATCGGGTCGGGGCGAGCGAAGAAAGAAAAAAAAACGAAATCTAGGAGATCGGATCGGATCGGAGCAGGCATTTAAGACATGAGGGAAGGAGCCTCCCTAACCGGATCGGATCAGATCGTAAAACGATGGAAGAGAAATATAACTACATGATCCGATCTGAACCGTTAGGGGACTCTGCCTCCGATCCGATCCGACTTCAATTTCTGAGCTTCAATAAGATTTCCAAGCCTAAGGTCACGCCCCCGATCCGATCCCAATGAATGAATCCGAACCGAACCGAAGCACAGTATATCTTAACGCATAAAAACTCGTCTAATTGGCCCAATCAAACTTCGGCATAATCTTCAATCTTATGGACAGTTAGGATAGTGCCTTGCGAACGTAACTGGACATCAAGAATTACTTCAACTCTTTATATCTTGCCAAACTTTTTTGTCGCACTTTTAAACATTTACTTTGCACTTTCCGCATACACTGTTCACACTTTAGTTTGCACACATGCACGGGGGGATACGGGCTAATTTGCTCTAATTTGTGCTATTGCTTCTTCAATAGTTCTATGACCATGAGACCCAGACACTCTTCCAGACTAGCTGAGAGGAAAGAAGCCCCGGAAACCTCTAACAAAATCACTCTCGAGGACATATCTTCTCCGTCAGATCCAGAATGGGACAATGAGGGTCCAGACTACGGGGTTGGAAATCGGGAAAGCAACGAGGTGTCTTTAGAAAATGAAGTTTCTCTGCGTTGTGAGGAGGAAGGAGGGATTGGTGACGATCGAGCCCCCGATGAATTTGAATCGGCCGTTATATTGGAATCACCTCCAGATTCCGTTGAATCAACAATCGACAACGATCGACTTATCCGAATTTTCTTAAAGTACGGGATAATGAAAAGGGACACTCTAGTGCCTTCAAGCTCTGACCGTCCCCACAACCCTCCAGAAGGATATATGGCGGTCACTCGATTGATGTGCATGGTCGGCGCTATTCCTCCATTCTCTCCCTTCATCGTTGACTTCTTAAGACAAATGCGGATTACCCCCATGCAGCTGCATCCCAATTCGTATGCCTACTTGCACACTTTGTACATAGCATATCGTGAAATCTTAGGCATAGAGCTCACGTTCGATGACGTTCACTTCTTCTATAATTTCAAGCATCGGACTCGAGAGACTCCATCTTTCTGCTACTTCGAGTCAGTTCCGAAAAGGAAGATAATCTCAGCACCATTCAGCAGTAAAGCTGGAGATTCCAGACTAGAATGGTTCTACGTGAAGCGACAGCCTGGATGCGCCAAGAGGTGGACAAAATCAAGTAAAGCACTGATTTTCCAAATCCGGGCTCTATACACTTGAATCATCACCTTAACTTGTTTTCCTTTTTGTTTGCAGTCGACAATCCAAAACAAATATCAGATCAGGTGTTCTTTGACCGGATGCATCAACTTCTTAATGGCGATAAAAAATTCTTGACTATCGATGAAGTCCTTAAAGACGAATATCTTCACTTTCATGGGTTGTTATCCGTTTTTCGTAGCATTGGTCATGGGACGGCTCCATACGCATATATTCCTCCAGTGGAGGTAGTCCCAGAGATAGGAGAAGGCTCAGGAGTTCCTACAGTGCCTCTTCAAACTTCACCTTCTCCATCTTCTACTCAGGATGACGAATTGGCTAACCTGGCCGAAAAGCATCGTGAAGGATATATTGCCCCCGAGGAGGCTACTTCTCCGGAAAAGTCAACATCCTCCCAAGAGTCGCCACTTAATGCTTCCGAGGGGAATATCCCTAGTACTGATGACCAAATATTTCAGGGTTTGGGGGATCTCCCCTTACCTGAAACTATATACACTTCAGAGGATTTCAGGAAGGATCCTTTAGTCTTCACCTGTTCTGAAGAGACCACTCCTGCTAAGGCTAAAGAGCTTGCCCGTACTAGTCTAGCTTCAGATTCGGGTTGGTTGGGGGGAAACACACCACTTAGGACACACTTTATACAACAGCATTAGCATTCATTGCACCTCTTTCTCCGTGAATCCATTAATTCTAAATTTCGTTTGTCTTATTGTGCAGGTACGATGTCTCGATCCTACTATGATATCAGGAAGCTTCGCCGCAGCATGTCCAATCCACCTCAGGATATCGAGTATGATCGCCGGGATGATCGTGGTAGGGAGGAGAGAAGGCCTTATGATCCCTATCGTTCTCGACCCTCACGTTCTCGCTCACCAGTTCGGCCGGAACAAGAGAAATACAAGGGTTATCAAAGCCGTAGGGAAGAGGACAGACCACCATCTAAAGACTCCACTTCTTCCCTTGAAAAGCGCAGTAGAGAGAGAAGTCCTCCGAAAGAAACCGGGTCTCGGAGTAAGCACAAGGTCCCTACTACTAAACGACCTAGGACAGACAAAGAAACTACCGAATCCTCCTCACACAGGGACACCGAATTGACAATCCCCGCTCCTCCCCCACTAGATGCGGAAACTGCAGTAAAGCGGGCATATTTGGAGGAGCAATTTCCCGAACACTACTTCGAGACTTTGACTTTTTTACCTGCCCTTGAACCTGTTTCTTCTAAGTGGGCAGATGAGGCCAAAGCAAAGATAGATGCGGTTAAAAAACAATATACTGAGATGTTTAAATATTCACGCAATCTTTCCAGAATCATCCGCACTCTAATCACGAATACTGATTCAATGCAAAAGACCGCGGAGGAGGATGCCAAGGCTTTAAAAGCTCTAGGAAAAGATTTGGAAGACACTCAAGCTCAGCTAGCTGTCGCTCAAAGGGACGCTTCTAACTTCAAGCAACAATTTGAGGACATGCAAAAATGTTATCATGACTTGCTTGAATCTCACACTCAAGAGCGTTCTGAGTTAAAAAAGCAAGCTGATGAGGCTAAGTCGGAAGCTGCTAAGACACGCCTTGCTTATGCTGACCTCGAACGGAAAAATGTCGAGTTAGCAAAGAGGAGTGCTGAACTAGAAAAGAAGAATGCTGACTTAGCTTCTAAGCTATTGGAGGCAGAGAACAGAGCTGCCCTGGCTGAGGGCAATGTGGAGTGTGCTATCAAATCTGCGGAGGAAGCCCGCAAACAATTATCTGAGGCGGAGGCTAATATTCAAGGTTTTGGCGAATTAATGATTGAATTCTTCGCACATATCATCCGTCGCCGAAATATTTCTTGGATCGAAGATTACCCATCCACTCTAGTTCAAGTATGGAATCAGATTGTTGAGTGGGAAAAAGAGGAGCTCAAAGTCGATTCTATCAATGAGGATAAGCTAATGGAAAAATACTTGAGGGATGATGAACCGGAGCGCCTAGCCGAAGGGCGCCGCCTCATTGCTGAGGCCATGGAAGAAGAGAGACGGAAGTCTAAACAGAAGAATGCTCTCGAAGCTGGTTCCTCTTCTTCTGCCCCTGCGACTTCTGAAGTAGAGGGGTATGATCCTGAAAATCCGGGAATTCCCCGAACAACTCTGCTATCCCCTATTCCTGAAACAGCATCAGAGGTAGTAGTCACCCCTGCCGAGAAGTCTTCGGAAGGTATCCCTACCTTTTCTCCTCAATTTGTCAAGGCTATTTCTACCTTTCGCCACGTGATTGAGCAATCGATGAAAAACCCATTGTTTTCGCCTGAGTTGATAACTGTTGCTTCTCATTCTGTAGGTGTTGAGCCATCCGAAAAGACAGATGTGACTCAGGGAGCCACCGCCGGGGCAAAGCCCGCAGAAAAGGCCAAAAGAGGGGAGAATAAGGCTGCTCCTATAGACTTGGGAGAAGGAAGTGAGCCAACTAAGGTCGCCACTCCCCATGATGAGGAAATGATAGCAGCTTTAAAGGACGATGGCGGTGACGGGGGGCATGAAGAGGAACCAGAAGTTGCTATAGTCGGGGAGTCAAAAAATGCTGATGATGTTACCTTGGCTGCAATGAAAGCTGATCAAGACAAACGCTTGCAATTAAAAGCCGAAGAACTAGACCCTGAAGCCCTCAAGCCCCTCGCAGTTGTGGATGCGGGATCAAGGTTAGTTGTTAAGCTCTCAACTAGATCTATTACAGAGGAACTCGCTAAAAAATCTTCTCTTGATTCCAGCGCTCCGCCCTCCGGGAAGAAGTCTACTGGCTCCAACACCGCATCTTCAGGAAAAAAGAAATCAAAACGAATCTTGACAGAGACTGAGAAAGAAGCAAAGGATGCGGAGAAAGCCACCAAGAAGTCCAAGGCTCACTCGAAATCTAAATAGTGGATTGCCTTGTATTGTTTTAGCATTTAATGAACCAACAATTGCTGCTACAAGTGCGGCTCCTGCGCTTTCTTTTTTAGCTATTTTCCTGTACAAGTTCATTCATTTGTAAATAAAAAATAATTCATTTTCTGCAATGTCTGTTTGTCAGTAGTTCTGCACTTATGTAAAAATGCATGTCTTACTATAATTACGAAATGAAGTTACGGAGGGAGGAAATATGTGTATACATATATGCCCCCAGTCAATTCCCACAAATTATTTAATACTTAATCAAGCAATCTGAATGCTCCCGATTTTCTGACGGGATAGCTTTTCTTGTGTCGTCAGTACCTGTCGTTTTTTCTGGCATTTCTTTTATACTCTCTCTCTTTCTCTTGAGAGTTAGAATTCGAGCTCAGCAATCTATTCATTCCCCGGTCTTTTAGCGGGGAAAGATTTCTTTCTCAGCGCTCAGTCGGAGACGCTTTTATACTTTCTCTCTCTTTGGAGAGTTAGAGTTAGGGGAAGAATTTATTTTTCGGCGCTCAGTCGGAGACGCTTTTATACTCTCTCTCTCTGGAGAGTTAGAGTTAAGAATGTCGTTTTCTCATTCTTTTTTGTCTTGTCGCACAAATAGTCGTTGTGCTTCTTTTTATGTCTAAACTGTCTTCAACCTTTTTAGGCTTTGAGTCATCCTGTATTTTATAGTCACAACAGAATAATTGATGAATGTATATATGTAATGCATAAAAGTAAATAACACACAATATTTTTATAGTGGTTCGGCTAAGTCGTAGCCTACATCCACTTTATAGTCCTTTATTCATATCGTCAGATTTCCAAGGCAAGTCGTGCCTTGTTACAGAGTTCATAAGAAAAATAACAAAGAGTACAACATTTCTAATCCAAATATCGCATTAAGTGTTGGGCATTCCATACTCTAGGGACTTCTTCGCCATCTACGGTCGTTAACTTGAAGGTTCCTTTTTCAAGTTTCCGTTGGATGACAAAGGGTCCTTCCCACTTTGGACCGAGGTGAGGAAGGGATGGAAAGACTCTCTTTAGCACCAAATCTCCTAGTTCAAAAGTCCTGAGGCGAACTTTTTTGTCGTAATAACGTGCCATCTGACGTCGATGTCTTGCCGCACGTAAATCTGCTTCGTCCCTTTTTTCTTCGACTTCATCAAGAGACTCAAGTAAGAGTGCCTGATTCGTCATCGGGTCATAATATGTTACCCTGTGGGAAGGAACTTCCAGTTCAACTGGAATTACTTTTTCTGAGCCAAAGGAGAGAGAGAAAGGGGTGTGACCGGTGGCCGTCTTAAATGTTGTTCGATATGCCCACAAAGCTAGGGGAAATTCGTCAACCCATTTTGCCTTTGCACGCTCTAACCGTTTCTTGAGGATGGATTTGATTACTTTGTTTATTGCCTCTACTTGCCCGTTCGACTGCGGATAGGCAACTGCAGTATATCGCTTGTCAATCTTATACTTCTGGCAGAAATTTCTGAATTCAGTACTATCAGATTGGGTTCCGTTGTCAGTTATAATCGTCCTTGGGATCCCGAATCGGCATATAATATTTCTGACCACAAAACTTATCACCTTTCTTGCCGTGATCTTGGTCAAGGGCTCAGCTTCCACCCACTTCGTAAAATAGTCCACGGCCACTATTGCATATTTCGCTCCTCCCTTAGCAATCGGTAGAACTCCAATGATATCATTTCCCCATGTGGCAAATGGCCAAGGACTCACCATTGATTTAAGTTGGGTCGACGGTGCTCTGGGGATTTTGGCGAATCTCTGACACTTATCGCAGCGTCGTGAATAATCAGCTGCATCTTTATTAATTGTAGGCCAGAAGTATCCGTATCACAATATCTTTTTTGCTAAAGTCTGACCTCCTGTATGATCTCCACACTCACCTTCGTGTACTTCTCTTAGTACACGCTTGATGTCGTCGTGTGCTATACATCGTAACAGGGGCATAGAAAATCCTTGCCTGTAAAGAGTATCATCTTGTATGACATATCTGGTAGCCTTGCGAACTACAGCCCTTTTCTCACTCTTCTTTGATGGGAGTGTCCCATTTTTAAGGAAATTCTTAATTGGAGTCATCCACGACTCCTTCTCCGGTTCCGCTTCGAAAGCGAACTCAACTTCCATCGACTCAAAGCTTGGCGATTCCAACGTTTCAATTGGAATTATTTCAGTCTCTTCGGGATTGTCGGAACTAGCCAGCTTTGCCAGCCTATCCGCCTTCTGGTTTTCGGCTCTTGGGATGTGTGTTATATCGTACCGCTTCAAGCTACTCAATAGCTCTCTCACTTTCCTGAGGTAGGCGATAAGTCGAGGTCCCCGAGCCACAAATTCCTCTCGCACTTGGCAAACAACGATTTTAGAGTCACATAATATGTCCAATGTTTTATTCCGAGGTCTTTAGCAAGCTTCATCCCGGCAATAGGGCTTCATATTCAGAATCATTGTTAGTTGCCGAAAATTCTAATCGTAGAGCATAATATAACGATCGTCCTTCGGGGGTGACTAAGACGATTCCAGCTCCGTACCTTCGATCGTTCTTGGCTCTATCGGTGTATAGTTTCCACGGATCTATCTTTAACTCATCCTCGGACCTAACCACTTTGTCATCGATTACTTCCTCCTCTGGGATGGTGAACTCCGCTATAAAGTCCGCCAGAGCTTGCCCCCTGACCGACTTTCGCGGTTGAAAATTTAAATCAAATTGACTTAATTCTATATTTCATTTGATCAACCTTCCCGATGCTTCGGGTCTCTGCAAAACCTGCCTCAAGGGCTGGTCGGTGTATATGGTTATTGGATGAGCTTGGAAATAGTGACGAAGTTTTCGGGATGCGATTAGGAGGCTGTAAGCGAGCTTCTCAATTTTTGGGTAGTTGCGCTCTGCCGCTGCTAATTTCTTGCTTACATAATACACTAGCCTTTGTACTTTGTCTTCTTCTCGAACCAGGGCTGTGCTAATGGCGTGAGCCGAGACTGCCAAATAAACAAACAATTCTTCGTGATCTACTGGCTTTGACAAAATCGGCGGTTTTTCTAGCAGTTCCAATAAATTTCGAAAGGCCTCAACATAGTCCGGAGTCCACTCGAATTTCTTCTTTCCTCTTTTAATCAAATCAAAAAAAGGAACGCATTTATCTGTGGCTTTGGAGATGAATCTACTCAGCGCCGCTACTTTCCCTGCAAGACTTTGGACGTCTTGATTTCTCCTCGGCTCTTCAATGTTTCTAATCGCTGCTATCTGGCTAGGATTGATTTCAATTCCTCGGGAGCTCACAATGAAGCCAAGGAACTTTCCTGATGCCACTCCAAATGAGCATTTCAGAGGATCCAATTTCATCCGATACTTTCGCAGGATGCCAAACATTTCCGCCAAGTCTTGCATATGGCTGGAGGACTGTTTCGATTTGACAAGCATATCATCCACATAAACCTCCATAGTCTTTCCTATTTGATTATAAAACATTCTGTTCACCAAGCGCTGATAAGTGGCTCCGGCGTTTTTCAATCCGAACGGCATTACAACATAACAATATAACCCCAAATTCGTAATGAAGCTCGTATGCTCTTGATCTGGCACGTGCATAGGAATTTGATTATATCCGGAATATGCATCCATGAAAGAGAGAAGTTCATGACCTGCTGTCGATTCTACAAGCTGGTCAATCCTGGGAAGTGGGAAACTATCTTTTGGGCAAGCTTTGTTCAAATCTGAAAAATCAATGCAAGTCCGCCACTTTCCATTCGTCTTCTTTACCAAGACGGGATTCGATATCCAGTCGGGATATGTCGAATCTCGAATAAATCCGTTCTGCTTCAGCTTCTCCACTTCCTCTTTGAGAGCAGCCGACCTATCTGGGCCCAGCATACGTCTCTTTTGCTTCACAGGCGGATGTTTCGGGTTTACATTTAATTTGTGACTTATAATGGATGGCGATATCCCACACATGTCAGCATGGGTCCAGGCAAACACGTCCAAGTTTGCCTTCAAGAAGTCCGTTAGTTCTTTGGCTTGACATGGATCCAACTGAGAACCAACCTTCAAAACTTTTGTCGGATCAGTTTCATCAATGGGAATTTCCACTGTCGCTTCATTAGGAGTTGCATTTCTAGCCTCTGGTTCCTCATCTTTTTTGGGATCCAGGTCCTCTGGCGTTCATTTGGGCAACTCCTTCGGGGTCGATTTCTCTAATTGCTATGCCGAGCCCCCCTTTGGGGGAGGCGAGGCATCTTTACTCTCAATGTTAAGTCCTTTCATCAACATCTTTAGTTCGACCACATAGCAGGCCCGTCCGGAAACTTGATCCCCTCTCATTACTCCAGTTCCGGCTTCGGTTGGGAACTTAAGCAATAAACACCAGGGGGCAATACAAACTCTGAATTCAGCAAGGACAGGCCTTCCCAAAAATGCATTATAAGGCGAATCTACGTCCAATACTACGAACTGAAGCATCCGCACTCTTCTACGTTCTCCTTGCCCAAGGTCACGGGCAACTCTATGTATCCCATGGGAGCTGTTGACGCCCCGTTGAAGCCTCTGATCCATCCTTCACATGGCTTCAAATCTTCAGATTCAAGCTTCATTTGATCGAATGAATTTTTAAATAAAATATTGACAGAACTTCCGTTGTCTACTAATACCTTATGGACCAAGGCCGGCCCAATAGTGGTAGTAATAACCAACGGATCATCAGTGGGTGATTGGATCCCAGTATTATCTCGGTTGCGGAATACCACGTCGTCAAACATGGTCTTCTGTTGTTTTATGGGGGTGATATCTTCCAAATCATCACCTTCATTCACATCTAGGTGCTTGGCAGCATTTACATATTGATCCATTGATCTGAAACTTCGGATTGCCGGGTGAGGTCCGCCCACTATGGAGTTGATAACAATTCCTTTACCTTTCTGCTGCGCTGTAGGCTTGGGAGCAGGTAGAATCTGTTTTTGAGCCTGCTCTCCTACCCCTTGTCCCTCGGGGCAACCTTGTATTCATCCAACTTCCCTTCACGCAGCAGCTTCTCAATCACATCCCTCAAATGCCGACATTCATTGGTTGAATGCCCATGAGTTCCATGAAACAAACAAAATTTCCCTGTCGCCATTTCTTTCTCAGTCGAATCACGAGGTGGCGGTCTTTTGTACTGCAACACTTTGTACGTATCCAGGTAAATATTCTCCAGGGTGTCGTTCAATGGTGTATAATTCTCGTAGGTCTGGAATCGGGGTCTTTTGTTAGGATCACTTCCCCTATTTCTGTTTCTTCTGTTACCGTTCGGATTACGGTTATTGTTGTTGTTACCCCCACTTCCAGCATTGTTGTTTTCACCCTTGTTTCCCACATTTACTTCAACCTTGCCAGAACTTTCCCCAGACTGCTTCACGGCGATATTACTCTGCACATTTTCTTTTGAAGCCGCCTCAGACTTTCTCTTTCGGTTTGCCCTGGCCTCCTCTCGCCTTAAATAAATATCGGCTTTTTCATAGAATATCTCTCTTGTGGAGGGTGTCTTCCCAGAAAGGTAATCCCCGAACTCAGATTCAGGATCGACTCCTTCCTTTAATGCCATCAGAATGGTGGGCTCATGCGGGTCACTAACTTCAGTCACAGCTAGGTTAAAACGGTCAAGATATGCCCTCAAAGACTCTCCTGGAGCCTGCTTGATTCTCGATAATTCAATAACACTTTTGGACTTTCGGGCATGGAGTCGGAACTGGTTCATAAAACGTTCGCTCAGTTCCCTGTAATTTGAAATCGAACGAGGAGGAAGTCGGGTAAACCAGAACAGCGCCACATCTTCTAAGTAGATTGGGAATGCTTTGCACTTCACTTCATCAGGGGCAGCAGCAGCATTCATGAGCCACGAGTATCGCATCAAATGCTGTCCTGCATCAGTCCTTCTGTTGTACTTGTCCATCTGTGGTAAGTTAAAGCGCCGGGGAAATTGGAAGTCGAGGATATCGTCGGTGAAAGGAGTATGGCTTCGCTCAATGCCATAATCTTCATTTGTATAGTTCCGGCTCTCGGACATGATCTGGCGAACCATTGCCTGTACATCAGCATTAGTTAGGGGCCGCTCAGGTTCCCTGGCCCTAGTATCAGAGTTCCTTCTGGGCTCTTGTTCAGGAGATGCCCTTCTTCTTCGAGCTGCTTCTGCTCTATTCCATTCCCTGCGCTCCCGGTCGATCTCGGGAGGAGGGGACTGGAGCCTTTGTCCCCGAGTGGGGTCATTGTTTCCTAGTGCTCGTGCAATATCCTCACGAGATCCCAAAGATCCAAATGTCAGCTGCTCCACATTCTAAGGTCGTTCGAGCAGCCTTCGTTCACGGGGCTGCTCTTCCTCGGAAGATGAAGACTGATCCACTGGTGTGTGACGAACCGGTGATGGAGTTCTCTGTCGACGGAGTTCGCTAATCTCCCTACTCATGAGCCTCATATTCTCCTGCATCATGAGATTAGTGCGCTCGTGGACTTTCATAGCCTCCCTTGTACTTTCAAGCATATCAAGTAGGCGCGAGAAATCTACTTGAGTAATGGGCGCAGATGGGTTGACCTGATCACTGACCCTGGCGGCTGGAATCGGAGCATTTGTAGGGACTCGAGTAGAAGTTCCAACATCACCAAGAGTCGGATCGGATCGGAGATGGGAGGTCGGGTCGGATCGGAGCTGGGGAGTCTGGTCGGGTCGGTACATGGCAAGCTGCTCTGGTCGGTTCAGATTGGGGGAATGCACTGCTTCAGAATCTCCTACCCGGATCGGATCGGAGCTTTCCCCCTGAAGACGTCTCGGATTTCCTGCATTGGTTCGTCCTGCTGCTGAACTCTGCCCACGAGACCTTGTTACAACCGCATTTTGCTGGTCTTCGCCAGCTCCATTTCCTCGAACAGATTGAACTTCTTTGCCTTTTCCTTTGGCCATGGTTCTTTGACAATCGCTTCGACAAATATCCAAGGGCGTTGAAACTTAAGGATTAACTTCTTTGAACTCAACGGTCCAAAAAGTAGAATGATAATCCCGGAAAACAAAGAATTCAGATGAGTTCAATTCTCAGTGAAAGCACCAAAATGTTAGACCAAAAAGTGGTTCTAACAGCCAAATTGATTAAAAGCAAAATGAAATGAGATAAAAATAAAAATGAACACACAGGATTTACAGTAGTTCGGCGAAGAAATGCCTACGTCCACTTGTTTTTCACTATTTTCACTGATTTAGTTGCAAGTACAATGAAATATTCACTCGATCTCTCTCACAACTCACTTACAATCACTCAATTGTTTAAAAACAAATAATGAAAGAAGATTTGGATTTTCTGGGATTGCTGGAATTCGGGTTATGAAGGCGGTTGAACTCTCCAAGTGCCAGAAAAAGATCCTTTTCTTTTTCTCCAGACGGGGTATTTATAGGTGTGAATTTGCTCAGAACCCGATTCGGATCGGAGCCACGTGTCATCCACCCCATCAGCCTCGGGTTCGGATGCATTTCTATGTTGACAACGCATCAGAGTAAGGGACGTTGAGGGCAGGAACTGGTCATAGCCGATCCGGATATCCAGGCGCTTATGTAGGGGAATGATATGGAAAATGGGTTCGGGTCGGAGGGACATGTACAAGGGGTTCGGATCGGGATATCCGATCCGGCCCGGATTGACTTGGAAACAATTCTCTCTTCTCTTTATTCTGCTGCGCTCCGCTCCGACCTATCTCTGTAGCAATTGGGTGGCTTTCCGATCCGAATGGAAGTAGATTCCCCTCCGACCCGAATAGCTGTGCTTCTTTAATTCCAAGAGTATTAGTTCACCGATCCGAACAGCAGACTTTACCCTATCCGAACCGCTATCCTGCTCCGATCCGACCCGCTTCAGAGTTTTTCAAGTTCTTCAATATTTCATATCTTGACTTTGTGTTGCCCAGTTCACAAAGTGGGCTAACAGTAGGCCATCGTCCCAATTCTTTCAATGATAGGAAATGGTCCTATGAATCTAGGTGCCAATTTCCCTTTGAATCCAAAGCGAACAACATTCCTCAAGGGAGATACTTTAAGGAATACTCTGTCTCCAACCTCAAACTCAAGGTCGGTCCTTCTTTTATCTGCATAGGACTTCTTTCTATCTTGAGCAGTCTTCATTTGTCATCTTATTAGGTCCATCTTTTCTGAGGTTTCCCTAATCATGTCTGGCCCAAGTGTAAGCTTATCTGTGGATTCCCACCAATAGGTTGGTGATCGACACGGTCTCCCGTATAATGCTTCGAAGGGTGCCATTCCTATTGTAGCTTTGTAGCTATTGTTGTAGCCGAACTCCACCAGAGGAAGATGATCTTCCCATGTCCCTCCAAAGTCAAGAACACACAATCTCAAGAGGTCTTCTAAGACTCTATTCACCCTTTCCGTCTGTCCATCGGTTTTGGGGTGGTAGGCCGTGCTTAAACATAATTGTGTGCCTACAACCTCTTGCAAACTCTTCCATAACACGCTTGTAAACATAGGGTCTCGATCGCTTACTATGTTGGAAGGTATTCCATGCAGTCGAACTATCTCTTTAAGATATAGAGATGCTAGAGATGAGGCAGTCCTTCTACTATTAACAGGTAAAAAATGAGCGCTTTTTGTGAGCTAGTCCACTATTACCCAAATACTGGTAATTCCCCTTCTTGACCTAGGCAATCCATCAATAAGTCCATCGAAATCCTATCCCATTTCCACTGTGGGACCTCTAGAGGATGAAGCAAACCACCAGGCTTCTTCTGCTCCGCCTTGACATGCTGGCATATCATGCACTTAGAAACGGATTCAGCTACGTCCCTCTTCATGCCATTCCAAAAGAAAACACTTTTGATGTCTTTATACATTTTGTATCCGCCTGGGTGTATGGTCAGCTTTGAATGGTGTGCTTCTTCTAGAACCGTTTTCACTAAATCTCTTACCCGTGGGACGCATAGCCTTCCATCCCATTTCAACCATCCCTTATCATCGATGGGGTATCTATTGAGGTGACTCGAAGTCTCACCCCTAATCAGCTTATCTATCACATCTACTAGCTGAGGGTCTTCACGTTGTGCGGTTCCTATTGAGTCAAAAAGTGTAGGCCGCACTTCCAGTGTTTCTAACAAGCCATGTACAAATTCAGAGGAGGGTCTAAAGTCAAAGTTGGCTATGTACTCCAAGCTTTTCCTTTCTACAAAAAGAGGGCTTAAGGTCAGCTTCTTTCTACTTAGAGTGTCTGCTACCACATTGCCCTTGCCAGGAGTATAGTAAATCTCAAAATCATATGAGGCAAGAAACTCCATCCATCTGTGCTGGCTCAAGTTGAGATCTTTCTACGAGAAAATGTACTTCAACGATTTATGGTCAGTAAACAATTCAAACTTCTCACCTATGAGATAATGGCACCAAGACTTAAGAGCAAAAACGACGGCCGCCAATTCTAGGTCGTGGGTTGGGTAGTTTTTCTCATGTACTTTCAACTGGCTTCCACCAGAAGCTACTACCTTCCCTTCTTGCATCAAGATAGCACCTAATCCTATACCGCATGTATCCGTGTATACGGTAAACATCTTGCTCCCATCAGGCAATGTCAGAACTGGGGCTGTTGTTAGAGCCCTTTTCAAGCGTTGGAAAGCAATATCGCAATCCAAATCCCAAGCGAAAACTAGGTTCTTCTTCGTCAACCTTGTAAGTGGAGCTGAGATTTTCGCAAAGTCTTTGATGAACTTCCAGTAAAAGCCTGCTAGCCCGAGAAAGCTTCGGACTTCAGTTGCGTTTTGTGGAATCTTCCAATCTTGCACAACAACCACTTTTGCGGGGTTTACGACTAAACCCTCTTTGGACCCCACATGTCCAAGGAATCTAACTTCTTCTCTCCAGAAATGGCATTTGGAGAATTTGGCTTTCAAATGATGTGCGCGGGGAGTATCCATGACTTCCCTTAAGTACTGAGCATGCTCTTCCTCACTCTTCGAGAAGATGAAAATATCGTCCATGAACACCACCACAAACTTATTGAGGTATTCCTGGAACACCCTTCTCATCAAGTCCACGAAATAGGAAGGTGCGTTTGTCAAGCCGAAAGACATGACAAGCCACTCAAAGAAACCATCCGGGGTCCTAAATGCGGTCTTGCCAATGTTATCCTCAGCCACTCTTAGCTGATGAAACCCAGTAGCCAGATCTAATTGTGAGAAAACGGATGCACCGACGAGCTGATCAAACAGATCATCAATTATTGGGAGTGGGTTCCTATTCTTCCTGGTCAGCTTGTTCAGCTCCCTATAATCCACGCATAGGATGAGTGAACCATCGGCTTTGGTCGCGAACACTATTAGAGCACCTTATTCAGAAATACTCCGTCTTATGAACCCCTTTTCAAGATGCTCTTTAACTTTCTTGCTGAGTTCTTTTCTCTCCCTTGGAGCCATGTGTCTAACGGGTAAAGCAACGGGTTTTGCATTGTCAACGAGGTATATGCGGAAGTCTATCTCCCGCTTCGGAGGTAATCCCTTTACCTCTTCAAACACATCCGAGTATTCACGGACTACTCTAACAGATTGCAAATTCTCAACAGATGCATCAAGAGTAACTAGATAACTTAGCATGACAGAATTCATGGGATTACAAGAGATTTCGAGAGTGTTACCAAGGCGAGTCATGAGTCTAACCACTCTCTTTTCACAATCGAGGACGGCACCATTACTGGATAGCCAGTCCATGCCTAGAATCAGCCCATAGCCCATGAAGCCCAAAACATAAGCATTACATTTAAACCCAACGCTTAAAATAGAGATTTCCAAATCCAAACAAATCATTGACAAATAAACTGAGCCCCCAATTGGATTTGAAACAATCAAGGGATCCTCTACTATATGGGTGTCAAGGTGCAAAGATTCAACTAAAGCAGTAGATATAAAAGAGTGCCATGCGCCAGAATCAAAGAGGGTACGAACAATATTATCCAACAGATAAACTAAACTCTCAACATAAATATGTCTACCTCGTTCCTGCAGAGGTGCAACGAGAGCATGAACCGGCCCTCCAGAAGATGATCCAGTCCTCTGACCCTGCCCTTTCCTTTTTGGGCAGTCCTTAGACAAGTGTCCAGTATCCCCGCACTGGAAACAAGCGCCCAATTTCCTCTTTTTCTTTCTGCAGTCCTTAGCCAAGTATCCATGTATCCCATAGAAATTGCACTTCATCTTCTTACGGGGTTTATTATCCTTCCCGCCTTTCTTGGGGTCCGTCTTCTTGTTCTGAGATCCATCTCCTTTCTTGTTTTGAGGCTCTTCCTTCTTCCCCTCCTTCTTGCCATTTCTTTTATCCTCTTGCAACAGAACCATGTCCACTGGTCTCTCGTAAGTCGCTCCCATAGATATATGGGATATTGCCGAACCTTGCAGTGGATCATTCAGTCCTTTGGCAAAGAAGAGAGCCTTCTTGTGTGGAGTGTTTACTAACTCAAGTCCAAATCGAGCAAGCTGGTTGAATTTATTGACCTATTCTTTGACTGACAAGCTGCCCTGTATAAGTGATAGGAACTTCTCCATTTGTAGACTCTGATCAGCTTGTGAGAGGAACTTCATTTCAAATCTCTCCCTGAAGTCCTCCCAAGTCTCTATCGGTCTTTCAGCATTAGTGACTTCCCACCAGAAGGAGGCCTCGTCTTTGAGCAACCACACCACCAACTGTGGTTTCTTCCTCTCATCTACTTCAAAGATAACGAATAAGTCCTCAGTCTCCTTGAGCCAGTTTCTGGCTTCCACGAATGATTCACTCCCCTTAAAGTCTTTTCCACCCATGAATCTAAAGTCTCTACAGATCTTTGAGAAAGCATTTCCTCTCAGAGGAGGAGGAGCAGCAGCTAGGGGGAGGAGGAATGTTTACTAGGCCCGCGTCATTGGCCCTAGCTTCTAGGTATCTCCTAAACCATCCAGTTAGCGGTACACCCTCTGGAAGGTTAAGATCCCCAGACATGCTGAAATAAAAAGGAAAGATTCAAAACGAAGGATAGAAAGATAGTGCATATGGCTTTGGGGATTATGCCTTATAAATTAACACTTTTTCTTGAAAATGCTTCTTTATGCTTCTTTTTGAAAAATAGTTTCAAAAATTTTATCCGATCTGGTGACCTTTAGCTCTGATACAAAGTGCAACACCCCACCTTCGTTAAGGTCACTCTCAAAGGGAATGCCTTAACTTCGGTGGACCCTTTTAAGGTACAAGATACTAATAAATTACAAGACAGAAAATTTATGCAGTGGAAAAAGATCAATATTATTTCATAAATACTTGTTTAACACAACAATTCAACAACTGTTTCAAACTTCCAAATTATTACAACTTTTCATCTGTCTTGAAAACATAAAGAAGCAATACTGAAAATAAAATGATATAAATCCCCAATAAGTGCTTGACCAAAGCCATAACTCAAAAAGGAAAGTCCAAGCCTTACATCTACGGTCTTCAAGATTTGGCTAACCTGGACTAAGCAGAAGGGTTTCCTCCTTGCGGATCTAGGGTGAAAGGAAGAAAAGAAGCAAAAGGAAAATGGGTCAGACATAAGTCTGGTAAGCCTAGTTATTTAATAGCATGTAAACAAGTAAAAGACTATGACATGAATAAACTGAACTTAGAATGATACCACAAGGATAATGTAGTTCTAAAACGTGGTAAAGTAAGATTTAACTAGATTTGGCTATCGCACCCACTTTTACTTCTCTACACCCACTAAGAGTTGTTTAACTAGCATTGTATGTTCATAATAAAGTGATCCCATTCATTTATTGACCGAATCCTACTCGCATTCATGTATCCCTGGTTTCATGCGGCCCCAAGTGATTTTTAAGTACTTGTGCTAGTTCAGTATAGGGTGTATCAAGTCCTATAATGGCAACCCTGACACGATTCTAAGATGCACAAGTGTACGCCTGGTGCCCAGTGCCTGCTTTTTCCTCTCCGGACCCGTGCATGCCCGTACTCCGTTGGAACCTACACTGATGCACCTAACTGCCGCCCCTTTAACCGCTTATATTCAGCCCAGTAGTCGTGCCCCACCCTGCGTAGTTCAGGGTACCTTGATACATCCATGTGGGTTACTGTTGAAACGAGTCCCCATTACTAGGGTTTTTCTAGTCAACATGCTAAACTAGTTAAGCGTCCTTGGTTTGACTTAACCCCTATCAATCTTGTCTAGTTAACATGTTAAGTTGGTTAAGTGTTTTCTCAGTTACTTAACCCCACCAATCTTGTCTTGTTAACAAGTTAAGTTGGTTAAGTGTTCCCTTAATTACTTAACCTAACCATTTCTAGCTTGATTGTTCATGAGCTTTAATTATTTAATTAATTAAAGCACCAACCACTCATATTAGACAGGTATTGTTGTGGTTACTGGATATGCCGGTCGGTTCCGAGCAGTTTTACACCACAACTAAGTCTAACCTTGGGTCTTTCTGGGCTTGATGCACTAACCTCTCACATTAGACATGTATTGTTTTCATTACTGGATGTCTCGATTAGTTCTGGGCAGGTTTACACAGCAACTCAGTCTAACCTCGGGTTAGGCATATTCATCTTTTACATTTTATATATGTGAATTTTCTACAAGTATTTCATGTCACATATTTTAATTATGTTCAAGACTAATGGTATAAATTATACCATTCATGGCCTTAACCATTTACATGGTTTTGGGCCCACCTGCATTATTAACTTGTTTTGATTTAATAATTATCCCAACGTTACCCCTGTTTGTTCATTCGTACTAATCACATAAAGTCATTGGGCCCGCATATTAGCCCAATTTATAAACAAGAGGTAAAGAAGGGAACATGCCTAATATAGATTCAAACAAACATGTAAATTTTGCATAAAACTTTATTCATATAATCTAACATGTTACATGAACATGCATATAATTTAGACTTAGATAATCATTAGCCTAAAACATGTTAATATGTAAATCTTGACATGTGTGAACATAACCTCAATTACAAACTAGCACATGACATGTCAAATCCCAAGGCATGTATAATTTTAACATTAACATACAGGTGTGAACTAGATCTAACAAGGTGAACTTGCATAAGTCCACTTTACAAACATGCATATAAATATAGATCTAGATTTGGATCTAACATGTAACTTGCATACGAACATATGTATAATTAGATCGTGACTTGGATCTATCATAAAACATATAACTTGCATTAATCATATGAACCTAGATAGATCTTGAAATGGATCCAACATAAAACTTGTAACTTGCATATGAAAATATGAACATATATATAGGCATATGGATCTAACGTAAAGCATATGAATGTATATATGTAGATCTTGACTTGGATCTAACATAATACATACAACTTGCATTAATCATATAAACATATATATGTAGATATTAACATGAAACATATAACTTGCATACGATATTGATAGTTTCATTCTCGATCTTTAATAGATCCAACACCAAGTCCAGTAAGCCACAAACATTCTAAGATAATTCATGATAAAATCATCAAAAGAAACAAACATGAATTAGCATCGTCTATATTATACAACATGGTATAATTCTATTTTTCACTTTATATCAAATCACATCTTAAATTTATTTACATCTAAAAGATAACTACACTTAAAAAAGACAATCTTGATTTCTGGAATCTGTATTCTGAAGTTGAAATGCTCGCCTTTGATGTAGACAATCGTTGTTTTAGTTTAATTTTGATTTGATTTGGTTTGTCTCTTTTGATTTGCTTCAAGTTGAACGACGGCTACTCGAGGTTGTCCAACAGCAGCATGATGGCTCTTGGTTTGATTTTTAATATTATTTAGGGTTGAGGTACTAGGTTGCATATATAGAAGTTTGATTTAATAGGAACTGTCATATTAACCTAGAGCAAATCAAAGCCATTCAGACAAGGTAGAATAGCCACGTCAGCCCTAATGACTCAGTAAGGAGTTCATCAGAACCAATCAGATGCCACATCTGCCTAAGAACGAATCGGCCCACAGGTTTACACCCAAACACCCTGAATCAACCCCTAGTCGACCCAGTGGGGCTGGGGTCGACCTCAAAAATGGGCCGGTTCGGTTATTCCTACTCCCGATTCGTTGTTTTGAACTTTTTTGCATATTTATTTATTTAATTTATATATATATATATATATATATATATTTCTCATATGCATACAAACTTCAAGGCTTAATAACTTCTTCATAAGGTACCCGTTTTATGCAAACCAAATGTCTATCTCGACCAAAATTTTGAGACGAACGTAATAGCGCAACCCATTGCACTTAATTCTTCTTCAAAAAATCAAGTGTTCTTGAATTTGTTAATTTTAATATTCTCAGAAAATTCGGGGTGTTATAGTGACCATCTGCCTCCCCGTTGAGGCAACCGCCGAATCACCCGAGTGTCACCTCATCAAAGCATTATGACTGCAAAGCTATTTTTACAGTCAAGGCCCACCTACCTGGTAGTTACGCGTAGACCCAACCTCTGGGAGCATAGCCTAAACATCTTCCACCACATAGAGGACTTCTATGAGCACCTTACGTACCTCAGGAACCCGCGTGCTTCCCGTTCCAGCCCTTTGGAGCCCACAGAATAATCAGATAAACTTGTGTTCCCCTCATGCCTTAAGACACAACGATGATCTACCCCGTTAGGTTATACACCCTCAAACGTGTGGACTGGTCCAAGCGCCTTACTTTAATATGTTATTAGACCCTATGTCTAAACATTCTTTTATGTGCTTGCTTTACCTCATCGGGTTTCCATTTAACTTGGTTATCATCTTAACTTTTTGTTCCGGTTACCAAGTTCTTTCTAGCCCGTTATATTTCCAAGGAATGCCCCCCCTCGCTTATTAATTTCAGTCATATAAGTCAACCCATTTAAGTTTATTAATAAGCCCACAACATGTTATTCTCTAGATTGTGATCCAAGGTCTGTAATCCACAATCCCTTTATATTCTTGTTTGATTCAAGATTACAATAACATGTTATAATTAATACGTAATTATGTATATCTCAATTTACATGTTTTCTGTCTAACATGTCAATTATCATTTTTGGTTAAATATAACTTATTTCATTTCATAAGTTTGCCCCACTCTTTCCTATTTAATCATAATCCCATCTTACATTGTCACTACAACTTATCGTTGTTTACTTATTAACTTTGTTCTCTTAACTAAGGTTCACTTATAAGTCTCTTTTCCATTTGTTATAACCTATGTTATAATTTTCTCTTGTCCATAGGACAAGCCTTAACACGTTATACTTATCAGTATATTTCAGACATCCATTACATAATTTATAATTAAGTACAACTTCTTACATTTCATAAACTTATCCCCTTTTCTCTACTTATTACAAACAATTGGTTTCAGGCTTCCCCGTTTACTGATTACTTAATTTACAATTAAGTGCCACTTATCTCATTTCACCAGTTATATCATTTCCTTACTAGCTTATTATAACCTAAGTTATAATCTTCACTTGTCCCTAGGATAAGCCTACCTATTATATAACCTTCTCAATAATGTAATTCATTTATAATACGTTATTATCATTCCCTGTTCCTTCCTTTCCCTTTTACTGTTGTAATTATTTTTCATTCAATTCCATTCACTCCCATTAGTTATAATTAATGCCATTTATCAATCCTGCCTTTTACATATATTTAAATATATGTTTATGCACTAGACCTCTCAAATAAGCCTACAATTGTGGATGCTGGATTTGTTGGGCGGTTTCGGGTAGACTTCTTCCACAAGTTGACTTAACCTCGTGTCTTAGCACCGTTACATGTTTTGTTTATGCACTTAGACCCTCAATTAGATTTACCACTTTTGGATGCTGGATATGCCGGGCGGTTCCGAGCAGACTCCTTCCACAAGTGCAATCTAACCTCGTGTCTAAGCGCGGTTACAGTTTCTTATTTACTGTAAATCTTCTATATAATCTAGGCATGTCTCTTCTACTAAATTTCCACTATAATTAATAATTTACGTGTCATCATATTATGCATATTTTATTTCATATGTTCTTTCTAACATATAATCAATTCCACTCTAACGTGTAATCAATTAATCATATAATTGTTCAAATTTAACAATAACTTGTGATTGCCAATTCATGTAATTTTTCTAACTTAACATGTAATTTTCATAATTTCTACCATTAACAGTCTAGGTACATATATATCACAAGTTAATATGGAATTCAAACAACAGTAATTGCTACGCTTTTGGCAAATTTTCCAACATATTAATATCTTAGCATATTAATATTCTGTCATGTCATATTCGTCACTTTAATCCTTTTAATGTATGTTTAAGCATTTCAACATATCATATTTAAACTTGTCATAACAACAATTCAATATTTTACTCTAGCAAATACACATTATCCCATAACGGGGAAGGTTAAATGATAATATGTCATTATCAAAAATGATATAACTTAATCCACTTACCGTATTTTCTTTCCAAATCCCGAATCTGGTCCAAATCAAGTATTCCATGGTTTTCCCCTAACTGGATTCAATACCTAGCAACCACAGATTTGTAATTTTTACTAAAAGAAAAAGGGAAGAAAGAGGAAGAAAATTGAATAGCCTAGATCCAGAAAATTACCTCACTTCGCATTTGATTTTGAACACCTTTTTATTAACATCAATTCTTTTCCTCTAGATCTTGATTTAGAATTTTTCCTAAACTAATAATCTTAATTTTCTAAAGAGATTTGAGGAGGAGGAAGAATGGCAGAGCTTCTACGTTGTCTCAAAAATATGAAGTTTAGAGTAGGCTTTGCTAGCTTATTTATTGGTGTTCAGGATATTACGGTACACGCGGCGCTGTTTCAGCATTGAACCTGGTTAAGAAAATAGTCCGGGTTCGTCAACAAATTTGCCTGAATCTATGCTGGATCTGGGGGGTGTCGACCCAGGTGTCGACCCCAGTGTCGACCCTAGTGTCGACCCCATTTTCGACACACCTATAAGGGTGTCTACCCCCTCCGAGTCCCACCAGCAGTTTTGGCGTAAAATTTATTTTTGATTTTTTGAATGTTTGAATTTTCTGGAATTTATTTAACTGTTATATTCACATGAAATTTTCTTATACGCATACAAATCTTTTAATGATCATTTCCGCATTTATATATACGCACAATTTTCGTTTTGTATTCAAACGGTGTTGCACCGTTATTTGATTCTTGCCATATTTCATTGATTCCAGCCTTTTCTTGAATTTTATCTCTTGTATACATATATTTCTGCACAAATATACATATATATTCTCATATATATATATTCTTTATTTCCTTATGTATGCATTCTTATCCTTACAAATTTTGAATTTGTAAGCATGCACATATTTGTATGTTCGGTTGGCCATCTCTAAAATAAAGATAAAAATTATGTCGTCGCGGTGGTTCGAACCCCCGAATTCTATGTAACAAATCCAATGCCTTAACCAACTGAGCTATGAAACCTTTTGTTAATAAGTTTAGAAACAATGTTAGTCATTGTTCTCCTACTTTTAGCTTATTCTCATGCTTTGCTACCACACTTCATTTAAAGGTATCTATTTCATCTTAAATTGGTTTTCTGCGATCCATAGGTCTAAATTGACCAAAAAATCGACATGAACGCAATGACGCTAATCTCGTGGTCAAACTCTAGAAGCTCATCAAAAATTTCTTTTCTTTTTAAAATATTCATTTTAATTGCATTGCATTTCTTCTTATTGCATGTAATTCATTTTATTGACCTTTTCTTCATTTCAATGTATGAACCTATCACATGCAATTATATTATTTTATTTTATTGTCATAAATTGCGGGGTGTTACATTTTCCCACCCTTAGGAAATTTCACCCCCGAAATTTGATAAGGGTAAAAATCAATTAACCCCTCTCATAATGTACATCCATCATGTGTGCATCCAATTTTTGCAAACATTATGCCCTTGTGCAAAGTAAAATACAACATAATAATACATGCATGCCTAAGTGGTACCTCCTTTATGTATGCAAATTTTTCAAAAATCCTTTTTAAAATATGATGCTCACATCCTAAATATACTGGTAGTTCTATATGAATGCAATATTTGAAAATCAAAATATATTTTCATCCAAAATTTCCTACAGTCTTACTAAGCAATAGCGTAGTTCATCTATTTGTTGCGTCCAAAAACCTACCAACCAACTTTATTTTTCGAAATTTAGAAAAACTAAGTTTCTAAATTCAACTTCTTATGTTACAAAAAAGTGGAAAACGGAAATTTTCACATCTTCCACATTTCCTTTTCAACCTTTTTCTTACCGTACTTGGATTTTATGTAACTATTTATGAAGATTCCCTATTTTTTCTATCCAAGCACAGCCCATATAAGAAAATTTCCTTTGTTACCGCTTTTCTTTTCCATCTTATCATGGAAATTTTTATTCTTATACATCTTTTCTCATAATTTTCCATTTTCGTTTAACTCTTATGTTCGTTGCTTTGTTGAATTTTTGTTGTTTCCTTTTTAGTTATGCCACTACTCTTTTCTTAGCTTATTTAATCATCTGAATAAGTTTAGTTTTCAAACAAGCCTTCTAATCTTTCAACTAAAACAGTAAAACAGACACCCTACACAGCTACCACTAAGGGCCAAGAATTTCGGGACTATATCCCCCTCAGACAAAAAAGTCCAAACCATGGGATCCACAACAGGTTTAGGTTTTACCCCCAACCACCCAATAGGAACAAAATAACGGAACGATCCCGACAGAAACGCAATAACGGGTTTTACCCCTAACCTGAAAAATAAATACTTATTTTCCCTTTTTCTATCTAGTAGTCACCAGTAATTATAGCCATGTACAAATAGTCATTTCAAGCAACATCCTAGGCTTTTCAATGCTTACGCATTCTACGAGAACTTACCATTAGTCTAAGATGATTCTTACTATTTACTTCATAGCCTCAAAAACTCTTCCCGTTTTTCGTAGGTTCTAATCCTTACCTACTCCGTACTTTGTTTTAAAACATGATTTGACCTTTTCATTTTACTATTTTTTTCAAAAGTTAAAAGTATCAAAACTTTATCATCCTCATCAAAACATACTTTTGCCAAATCATAAAACATGTCATTTAAAAAAAATGTGAATCATCATCAATTTTTTTTTTTCAAATCACAAAAACTGGAGTAGATAAGGACAACTATTCCTCAATCGGGTTTGTAACTTGTTCTTACCTATAAGGTCGGTTCAGTCTCTAACTACAAGGTGCAACCATCTACTCTATTCTTAATTTATACAACTTATCTTGTCCACCCAACAAAATGTTCTCTTTTAAACAATTTATCAAAAATGATTGTCAAAAGAACAGAGACTTCAAAACTTTCTTTATTAAAAATTCCTGTATGAAATACAACAATAAAACTAGAGAGCTATACATGCTCTATAATACGCACCATTTACTGAGAGAATTTTACTTCAAAACTCAACATGTATACTTAACATATTTAAAACTATAACTTTTAAGATTAAACTTGAAAACACCATAAACCATTTTCCCAAACTTTTACAATTTTGAGTTCTTAAAAGTTAACAACGGGGTTAGACTCAAATCGGGTTTCCAATTTTTCTAGGCTTTCCTAGTACTCCCACAAAGTCAATTCTCTCAACTATATATATTCCTAATCCATTTTTCACTTTTTAACCTTTTCCAATTTATAAGGTTTTACTGCCAAGCCAACTAATCCAAAGTACTATCATATGGGTTCCTCCTTTCTTTATTTCAAAATATGTTATACACATTCCCACCCAAATTTCCTAAGGGTCTCAAATTTCCACATTCATTTCTTTAGTGCAAGAAATAGTCATCCCAATTCTTGCCATATTATACGCTTTCTATTTAGTGGGTTCCTTTATGGATCTAGGTATATATATATATACACACACACACACACGTTCACTCAATATTTATACGGGAATCCTAAACCTAAGCTCTAATACCAGGTGTAACAACTTGAATTCCAACAGACCGATTTTTTTTTAAATTCCAATCTATCAAAACTCGTGTTGGTTTGCTCTGGTATCCTGCAGAAAAGACAGTAACATAAAATATGTCAGGGAAATATCTCACAGCGGCACGGATAAAATATAATGTAATCAAAGCATAACCTTACCGTATTAATAATACTGGCTAAATAGCATCCGATGCTATCATGCTTCTACCACAAATCTAACGTGTGAGTATTTTATGAGGGGGAGTCAAAACATAAGTTCTGGTGACTGGATTTAAACTATACACTTTGGATAATCCTATATATATCGTTCAATCAAATTTTCTTGTTTATTAGGTTACTTGGGTTAACAACCCTCAAGGCTTACACACACGTCGTACCCATTTACTTCCCCATGGATTAATCTAATACAGTATATATGTAGCTACCCACAATATTAAGGCACACCCCACGGTATCCCACTCGCACGGTCTCTACCGCAACACCAACGAAATATACAGATCTCCATATAACAATGTTATGCTTCGCATATATATGTCATTACTGTGCTATGTAAGCGTACGGACTGCACTTTTCGTTCGAATCAGATTCCACACCAGGGTAATGCCCTTAATCTACGAAACACCACCTAGAGAAAACATGCATGTATCCAGACTTTCCGACGTACATATCATCAATTATAGCTCGATGCCTTAACTGCGCATCCTTAAATGTGCAAAGAGTTCTATGGCAGGGCAATACAAGAAACACTGAACTCGGTCGGGATCTTTTCCATATCTATATAGGCCCGCCTTTAAGAGCCTCAAAATACAGATATTCCTAGGTTTTGTTTTTCATGATCACTATGGCCCCACCTAGGCCCCTCCCTCAACTAGTAAAGACTATAAGAGCTAAGCGACATGCCCCTGACAACAAACAATTTAAACATTCTGTTAGCGTCTACCCTCAACCACCGTACCTCGATAGTGAAAGGTGAATTGTCTATTGGGTTTAGCTCTTGTCTTTTCGTATCTCACTAGCTACCGATGACGGGCATCGACGATCTACTATCCTTGTTGGTCGTGACCCTCTGCCTCCCCATTGAGGCCACCGTCGTATCACCCTAGTGTCACCTCGTCGTAGCATTATGACTGCAAAGCTACTTTTACAGTTAAGGCCCACCCGCTTGGTAGTTACGCACAGACACAACCTCTGAGAGCACAGCCTAAACATCTGCCACCACACAAAGGACTACCAGGAGCACCTTATGTACCTCAGGAAGCCGCTGTATCCCCTTCCAGTCCCATGGAGCCGACAGAATAATTAGATGAACGTGCGCTCCCCTCGTGCCTTATGACACCACGATGATCTACACCGTTGAGTTATTCACCCTCAAATGCGTGGACCGGTCCAAGCGCCATACTTTAATATGTTTTTAGACCCTATGTCTAAACATTCTTTTATTCACTTACTTTACCTCATCGAGTTTCCATTTAACTTGGTTATCATCTTAACTTTTTATTCAGGTTACCGAGTTCTTTCTAGTCCCTTATATTTCTTAGGAAAGGGCCCCCCTCGCTTATTAATTTCAATCATATAACTTAACCCATTTAAGTTTATTAATAATCCCACAACATGCCATTCTCTAGATTGGGATCCATGGTCTATAAGCCACAATCCCTTTATATTCTTGTTTGATTCAAGGTTACAA
Source organism: Allium sativum (assembly GCA_030737875.1). NCBI lineage: Eukaryota > Viridiplantae > Streptophyta > Magnoliopsida > Asparagales > Amaryllidaceae > Allium > Allium sativum. The sequence continues at coordinate 308,408,405 of CM060925.1, read as the reverse complement.
TAACTTGTTCTACTTAATATGTAACTAAGTATATATCAATTTACATGTTTTCTGTCTAACATGTCAATTATCATTTTTGATTAAATATAACTTATTTCATTTTAAAGTTTGCTTCACTCTTTCCTATTTAATCATAATCCCATCTTACATTGACATTATAACCTATTGTTATTTACTTATAAAATTAGTTCTCTTAACTAAGGTTCACTTATAAGTATCCTTTTCATTTATTATAACATATGTTATAATTTCCTCTTGTCAGTAAAACAAGCCTTAACACGTTACTCTTATCAGCATACTTCAGACTTTCATTATTTAATTTATAATTAAGTACAACTTCTTACATTTCATAAACTTTCCCCCTTTTCCCTACTTGTTACAAACAACTGGTTTCAGGCTTCCCCGTTTACAGATTAGTTAATTTACAATTAAGTGCCAATTATATCATTTCACCAATTATCTCATTTCCTTAATAGTTTATTATAACCTAAGTTATAATCTTCACTTGTCCCAGCCTACCTATTATATAACCTTCTCAATAATGTAACTCATTTATAATAGGTTATTATCATTCCCCATTCATTCCTTTCCCTTTTACATTTGTAATTATAATTAATACCATTTATCAATCCTACCATATATATATATATGTCTAAAAATATGTTTATGCACAAGACCTCTCACATTAAACCTACACTTGTGGATCCTGGATTTGCCGAGTGGTTCCGAGAAGACTTCTTTGACAAGTTGGCTTAACTTCGTGTCTTAGCACCGTTACATGTTTTATTTATGCACTTAGACCCCTTACATTAGATTTACCACTTGTGGATGCTGGATATGCTGGGCGTTTCCGGGTAGACTTCTCCCACAAGTGCAATGTAACTTCGTGTCTAAGTGCGGTTACAGTTTCTTATTTACTGTAAATCTTCCATATAATCTAGGCATGTCTCACCTTTCAAATTTCCAGTGTAATTAATAATTTACATGTCATCATATTATGCCTATTTTAGGTCATATGTTCTTTCTAACATATAATCAATTCCATTCTAATGTGTAATCAATTAATCAGATAATTGTTCAAATTTAACAATAATTACTGATCGCCAAATCATGTAATTTTTCTAACTTAACATGTAATTTTCACAATTTCTATCGTTAATGGTCCAAGTACATAAATATCACAAGTAAACATGTAATTGAAACAACAGTAATTGCTACGCATATTTTGGCAAATTTTCCAACATATTAGTATCTTAGCATATTAATATTCCAACCTGTCATATTCGTCACTTTAATCCTTTTAACGTAGGTTTAAACATTTCAACATATCATATTTAAACATGTATTAACAACAATTCAATAATTTAAATTATTCTAGAAAATTCACATTAAACGATTACAAGGAATGTTAAATGATAATATATCATTATCAAAAATGATATAACTTAAATCCACCCACCTTATTTGCTTTCAAAATCCTGGATCTGGTCCAAATCTAGCATTCCATGGTTTTCCCCAAATTGGATTCAGAACCTAACAAACATGGATTCATAATTTTTACTAAAAGAAAAAGGGAAGAAAGAGGAAGAAAATTGAATATCCCAGATCTAGAAAATTATCTCACTTCGCATTTGATTCTGAACACCGTTATATTAACATCAATTCTTTTCCTCCAGATTTTAATTTAGAATTTTTCCTAAACTAATAATCTTAATTTTCTAAAGGGATTTGAGGAGAAAGAAGAATGACAGAGCGTCTGCGTTGCCACAGAAATATGATATTTAGAGTAGGCTCTGCTAGCCTATTTATAGGTGTTTAGAATCTTATCGTACACGCAGCGTGGAGTTAGTATTGAACCTGGTTAAGAAAATAATTCAGGTACATCAACGTATCTGACCAAATTTGTGCTTGATCTGGGGGGTGTCGACCAAGGTGTCAACACCCCTATAGGGGTGTCGACCCCCCTAGGTCCCACCTGCAGTTTTGGCGCAGAATTTGATTTTCGAATTTTTGAATGCTTGAATTTTCTGGAATTTATTTAACTATTACATTCACATGAAATTTTCCTATACATATATAAATCTTCTAATGATCATTTTACGTGTATATATATACGCACAACTTTGGTTATATTTTCAAAATTCAAATGGTGTTGCACCATTATTTGATTATTTCCATATTTCATTGATTCCAGCCTTACCTTGAATTTTATCTCTTGTATACATATATTTTTGCACATATATACGTATATGTTCTCATGTATATTTTCTTTATTTCCTTATATGTGCGTTCTTATCCTTACAAATTTTGAATTTGTATGCGTATGCATATTTGTTTGTTCAGTTGGCCTTCTCTAAAACAAAAATAAAAATTATGTTGCTACCGAGGATCGAACCCCCAACCTCTATGTTACAAATCTAATGTCTAAACCAACTGAGCTATGATGCCTTCTCTTAATGTGTTTAGAAACTATGGTATTCATTGTTCTCCTTCTTTGAGCTTATTCTCATGTTTTGCTTCCACACTTCATTTAAAGGCATCTCTTTCGTCTTAAATCAGTTTTCTGCAATCCATAGGTCTAAATTGACCAGAAAATCGCCATGAACGAAATGACTCTAATCTCGTGGAAAAATTCTAGAAACTCTTCAAAATTTTCTTTTCTTTTTAAAATATGCATTTTAATTGCATTACATTTCTTCTTACTGCATGTAATACATTTTATTGATCTTTTCTTCATTTCAATGTATGAACCTATTACATATAATTATATTATATTATTTTTTTGTCATAAAGTGCAGGGTGTTACATTCTCTATTCATCCCTATTTGTATGACTTGAATCTCAGTCATCATTTATAAATATTCCTACATTAATTCTTCTAATTTCATCACTCTCGCTAACGTAGTACGTTGGAATGGACCAACGAAGGTTCCGGGGAAGGAATTAGAGTCATATTGGTTTGTATTATGAGAGGAGGCCATTATTTAGCTTATTTCAAAGTTTAGTCAGAGTGAAAATGAAGAGAGAAAGAAGAAAATTCAAAACTAAAAGTTTAAATATAAGTTATAACTACTTTTTGGTGGGAATTAATTTTAAAAATCTAGCGGTTATATGTCGGCATGCAAGTTTCTGTATGTCGATATACATACAATATTTTAGGTTTATCAGAATTTTATTATATTTTATATTATATTAATATTAATATATTTAAGTACTTTATTTCAGTAAAAGAGAAAATTCTCTTCTAAATTTAGTAAATGTTGCTTCGTTTAAAGGTATGTTTAATATCTCTTCTATTTTATTATCTATTTCTATGAACTATAGTGGAATTTTTTCTTTACTTATGTTATCTCTTAGGAAATGATATCTTATATTAATATGTTTAGTTCTTGAATGATGTGTTGGATTTTTAGATATATTTATGGTGCTTGTATTATCATTGTAGATTGGTGATTTATTTATATTTAATCAGAAATCCCTTAGAGCTTGTTGAATATATATTACATGAGAACAAGTTAAAGCAATAGATATATATTCTGCTTCAGTTGTCGATAAAGATACTGCATTTTGCTTTTTACTAAACCAGGAGATAGGGAATAACCTAAGAAGTGACACTTTCCACTAGCGCTTTTACGATCCGCTTTACATCTCGCATAGTTAGCATCATGATAAGAGATTAAATCAATTGAATTATTTTTAGAGTAAAATTATCCAAAATCTAATGTATATTTTACATATCTTAGAATACGTTTTACGGCAATTAAGTGGGTTTCTTTAGGTTGTGATTATTATCTTGCATATAGACATACACTATGCATTATATCTGGTCTACTAGCGGTAATTTACAACAATGATCCTATCGTTCTTCTATATAGTTTTTGATCGACATCTTTTAACGTATCATCTTTACTTAGGGCTATATTAGTTGCCATAAGTGTAGGTCTTCAATTAGTTATAGTTAAATTATATTTATTAATTAAATATTTAGGGTATTTTTCTTGATTAATAAATATTCCATTCTTTAGTTGACTTATTTGTAAGCCTAAGAAGAATGTAAGTTCACCCATATGACTCATCTCAAATTCTCATGTCATAATATCTAAGAATTCTTTGTTCATTTTATTATTTGTCGATCCGAAAATTATATCGTCAACATAAATTTGTACTAATTTAACATCGTCTTTATTTTTTTTAATGAAACGTGTATTATCCAATCTACTAGTTTCAAGTTAGAATGTAATAAATAAATTCTTAACTTATCATACTAGGCTCTAGGAGCTTGTTTTAATCTATATAATACTTTCCTTAATTTATGTATGTGGTTTGGAAAGTTTTCGTCTTCAAAAAGAGGAGGTTGTTCTACATATACATCTTCTTTAACATATCCATTTAAAAAGGCACTTTTAACATCCATTTGAAATGATTATGATTAGTGAAGGCTAGTAAAATTCTAATTGCTTTTGAACATGCTACAGGAGCAAAGGTTTCATTATAATCTATTCCTTCTTCTTGACGATGTAACAACCAGAATTCCGACAAACTGATTATTTTTTAAAATTCCAATCTATTGAAACGCGGAATGGTTTGCTCTAGTATCCCGCAGAAAAGACAAAGACATAAAATATGTCAAAGCTCAGAAAATAACTCACAGTGGAATGGATAAAATATAATATACTAAAAATATAGCCTTACCGTACTCATAATATTGCCTAATCAGTATCCAAAGATATCATGTCTCTGCCACAAACCTAACCTGCGAGTATGTTGTATGAAGGGGGTCAGAACACAAATTCTGGTGACTGGATTTAAATTATACACTTTGGATAATCCTACATATAACGTTCAGTCATATTTTATTATTTATTAGGTTATTTGGGTTAACAACACTCAAGGCTTACACACACGTCGTACCCATTTACTTCCTAGTGGATTAACCTAATAAAGTATATATGTAGCTACCCCTCGATACCGAGGAACACCCCATGGTACCCCACTCGTACGGTCTCCAACGTAATGCTTTGGAAATGAACGCAGTCCCTCATCCTACGCCTGAGTGACGTACGGATCTCTATATGACAATGTTACATTCTGCATACATCTATCATTACTACGATACATAAGCATACGGACTACCATCATCGATCGAATCAGATTTCATACTGAAGACATGCCCTCAAGTCTACAATACACCACCCAAAGCCGACATGCATGTATCTAGATTTTCCCATGCACATATCGTTAATTGTAGCTCGATGCCTTAACCACACGTCCTCTAATGTGCACCGAGTTCCATGGCAGGGCGATTCAAGAAACACAGAACTCGCTCGGGAGCTTTTCCATATCTGTATAGGCCCGTCTTTAAGAGCCACTATATACAGATATTCTTAGGGTCTATTTTCATTGTGGAAATGGCCCTACCTCGGCTCCTCCCTCAACTAGTAAAGACTAGAAGAGCTAAATGACTGCCCCCAAAAAAACAATCTAAACACCCATTTGGCGTCTTCTCTCAACCACCGTACACTGATAGTGAAAGTTGAATGGTCTATTGGTTTTGGCTATAGGCTTTCCGCATCCCACTGGTTGTCGATGATGGGTATCCAACGATCTACTATACTTGTTGTTCATGACCCTTCGCCTCCCCATTGAGGCGACCGCAGAATCACCCTAGTGTCACCACGTCACAACGTTCTGACTGCATAGCCACTTTTGCATTCAAGGCCTACCCACCTAGTAGTTAAGCGCAGACCCAACCTCTTCGAGCACAGCCTAAACATCTGCCACCACATAGAGGACTACCAAGAGCACCTTATGTAACTCAGGAATCCGCGTGCTTCCCTTCCAGTCCTTCGGAGCCGACATAATAATTAGATAAATGTGTGCTCCCCTCGTGCCTCGTAACACCACGATGATCTACCCCATTGGGTTATTCACCCTCAAACGTGCGGACTGGTCCAAGCGTCTCACTTTAATATATTGTTAGACCCTATGTCTAAACATTCTTTCATGTGCTTTCCTTACCTCATCAGGTTTCCCTTTAACTTGGTTATCCTCATTCATATTGAATTCTTAATCAAGTTATCAAGTTGCTCTTGCTTATTAATTTCAGTTATATACCTTAACCCATTTAAGTTTATTAATAAGCCCACAACATGTTATTCTCTAGATTGTGGCCCATGGTCTGAAATCCACAAGCTCTGTTATATTCTTGCTTGATTTCATCATTACAATAACATGTTCTACTTAATATGTAATTCACTATATCTCAATTCACATGTTTTCTGGTTAACATGTCAGTCATTATTTATGATTGAATATAAATTATTTCATAAGTTTTCCTCATTCTTTCTCATTTAATCACAAATTCAATTTATACCATCACTACAACTTATCGTTGTTTACTTGTTAACTTAGCTTACTTAACTAAAGCCCATTAATAAGTTTCCCTACCCATTTATTATAACCTATGTTATAATTTTCTCTTGTCCCAAGGATAAGTCTAAACATGTTATTCTTATCGGTGGGTCTCAGACTTTTAAGTTTACAATTTACTTAGTTTATAATTAAGTACAACTTCTTATATTTCACAAAATTTCCTCCTTTTACTCAAGTGGTTTTAGTTTTCCCCCATTTACAGATTACTTAATTTTACAATTAAGTGTCCCTTATCTCATTTCACCAGTTATCCTATTTCCATATTAGTGTTTTATAACCTAAGTTATAATCTTCACTTGTCCCTAGGACAATATACAACATTTTTATTAACGTTATGTTTTTATAATAGATTATTATCATTCCCCCGTTTAAATCATTTACTGTTGTAATCTATTATTCTTCATTCATTGTAATATCTATTCCTTACTTTATTAAGGAAAACACTTCATGCACCTTATCAGTTTGATTTATAGAAGGAATAACTGATTTATTTTCATAATGTAATCCCATCTAAATTCGTGGTGGCAAGTAATTTATTTCCTCTTTCTTACTTTAGTCACCGTGGCTTACTTGCAACCACGTTCTCATAAATAGGTCATTTAGGGAAATACATCACTTTTCCTCCGCCTCATACTAACTCAGCCGATTACATCCCTTCCTTTCTTATTTTCTGTGTTAGACATTTGGTTAGCTTCAATACCATTTATTTATATCTTGTAATAATTATATATATGCACTAGAATTCTCACATTAAGCCTATACTTGTGGACGCAGGATTTGCCAGGCGGGTGCGGGCAGACTTCTACCACAAGTTGACTTAACCTCGTGTCCAAGTATTATTTCATGTTTTAATTATGCACTTAGCCCCTCACATTAGATTTACCACTTGTGAATGCTGGATTTGTCGGGAAGTTCCGGGAAGACTTCTATCACAAGTGCAATCTAACCTCACGTCTAAGAACGTTACAGTGTTAAAATAATGTGAATCTATGCATGTTCATTCTTTAACAATTACTCCTATTTCATGTAAATTTTTAGGCATATTGTCCTTATCATATGTTTGTCGTAATCCAATTTACATGTCATCAAATTTTGCCTATATTTTGTCGCATGTCCTTTTTAACATGTGTTTAATTCTATTTTTACATGTAAATATTTAATCGTGTAATTGTTCAAATCCAACAAGTTAAATATGTCATTTACTCAATAATATACCTCAAGTGAATCATGTGATTATAACAAAAGTAGTCATTACCCATTTTCTAACAAGTTTGATTTCAACATGTAATCATTCCCACACTTTAACTGATCCAACATATGAATTATTCATATTAACATCTCAACTTGTTATAACAATTATTCTTAATTATTCTGGCAAATTCAATTATACAAAATAGGGAATGGTAAACGATAAAATATTATTATCTAAAATTCTATAGCTGAAACCCACTCACCTCGTATGCTTTTCCAATTCTAGATCTGATCTAGTTTAAGCATTCATGGTTTTTCACCTTAATCGGATTCACAACCTAACGACCATGGATTTAATATTTTCATTAAAAGAGAAAGGAAAGAAAGAGGAAGGAATTTGAATAGATTGGATCTAGATAATTACCTTACTATGATAAGAGATATGAACACCCATTTACAAACATACGTTCCTTTCCTTCATTTCTGGATTCAGAATTTTTCCTAAACTAATACACTTAATTTTTTGAATAGATTTAGGAGGGAGAGGAATGGCAGAGCTTCTGCACTGTCTTAGAAATACGAGACTTAGGGTAGGCCCTTTAGTCTTATTTACAGGTGTTTAGCAATGTATTTGGTCAAGAAACGAATCCACATTCACAAAACTGAATTCTGCCCAGATCTGTATGGGGTCGACACCCCTTTGGGTGTCGACCCTGGGGTCGACCCATGGGTTGACCCTAAAGAGCCTGGGTCGACCCAAAAAACCAGCAGGTCTCGGGTCGACCCCCAAAATGGGGCGGTTCGGCTATAGGGGCTTCTATTTGCTGGTTTTGAATTTTTTTATTTTTTTTAATATTTTTATTTGTTTGTATACATATAACTCCCTTCCGCGTATACAAATTCTAGGCTTAATAACTTCTTCATACAATGAACCAGGTGTCTATCTTGACCAGAATTTCGAGATGGACGCAATGGCGCAGTCCGTTTTACACAATTCTGAATATTTAATCTAGTTATTCTTATTTTATTCTCTTAAAAATACGGCGTTTTACATTCTCCTACCCTTAGGAAATTTTGTCCTCGAAATTTGATAAGGGTAAAAACCAATTAACCCCCCGTATAATATACATCCTTCATGTGTGCGTCCAATTTTTGCAAACATTGTGCACTTGTGCAAAGTGAAGTACAACATAATAATGCATGTATGCCTAAGCAATACATCTTATGTGTATGCAATTTTTTCAAAAATCATTTCATGGCAACAATAATATTGTTACTGGCACATTGGGTAGTACGGTTGAGTTGGGAGAACTCAAGGACTCGGATTGTCATGTGAAGGAAGAGCTGACCATATTCGCAGCAACGTTCCTGTTATTTCATCACCCCCACCATCTGCTTGTCGAAATGCCAAGGAAAGTCATTTTCATCCTGAGCTACTATGCGCTTCCCCTAAATCAAGACGTCACTATTCTCCTCCTTGCCGTTTAATGCAGGAGCTTATTCCCCAGTGGATTATGACCCAATTGTAGTCAATGGTGTATCACAACTATTTACTGAGTTACTGGTAGCCGGAGCCAGCCTTTGGTCGGGATATGTTGTAGGGGGATTTTGTGGATCTGTTGCTACACATTAATGATTCAAAATCCCTATGCAAGCGAATTTGGAAGCTTAGGGAAGATATTAAGGTAATCTACCTTGATTCTATGTACTACTTCAAATTTTCATCCTTTGAAGAGCACCTTCTAGTATTACAATCTGAACCATCATTTATTGAAGGTAAACTATTTACGATATATGCATGGTCTCCTACCATTTCCGGTGATAGAGAACAAGTGTTATCAACCCCAATTTGGACTTACTTCTCACAAATCCCGTCAGTTCTTCAACTGTTAATTGGTCGGAACTAGCTTGCTTGCCACATTATTAAATTAAGATGTTTTGATGACAATACCATTGCTCATACTAAATTAGTTTGTGCCAAAGCTCTAATTGAAATTACCTCCAACATGCCACTTCTCTCTTTGATTAAGGTTCAACTTGCTCCTGGTGTTATTGCTGAGGTTAGAATACAATACGGCTAGACACCTGATATTTGTACCTCATGCCATTCCTTCGATCACTTAACCTCTACATGTATGCAAACACTTTCTATCCTCTTCGCTGATAAGGTTCCTCTTCCCAATAAGGTTCCTCTTCCTAAGCCTCCTACCTATCGTTGGGTTCATAAGGTTGTTCATTCTATTTTAGTGACTACACCCCCAACTGCACCTCCTGTTGCTCCATGATCCCCTTCATGTTCCTCCTCTGCCTCCTACAGTTCCACCTTTACCTAATCCATATTTGATTATAGTTGCTCCTCCTATTATCCCTCCACGTGTACCTTAATATCCCACCTATAAATGGATTTAAGTTGAGAGAAACTTGATGCACTCCCAGACTGACTTGCATTACAATTCTGATAGGGATTGTTACTTCCACTTTTTTCCAAGAAGTTGGGGAACAACGCTATCTTTACTATTTGGTCATGGAAGGTGATTTCACCATTGCTCTAGAAGGTGCTATGGGTGAATGGAATCGGCAAGTTTTAGATTATACATCTTAGGATAGATCGATCATTTATTCCGTTAGGCATCCTCACTATGACTCGAGGCATGCCACTAGTTTTGAGGATTTTGTTAGTCATGTGATTCCTCTTGTTGCTCCTGAGGAATCCTCCTTTGTTAGTGAATGATACTCACCAAGTCTTGATGACAAGGTAATTTTCCATTATGGGATGTCATGGCTCTTTAGTTGTTTTGTCGCTTTGGCTATACACATGTGTTTATCATTAGTAGTGGATGGTCCACGTTAAAAACTGCATGTAGCTGATTGTCAACTAACATTCACTTGTACCTTTCCATCTTTTATTATTAGTTATAATAAAGTGGTTTGCGGTCACCTTAAAAACTGGTCCTCTGTGCCAAAAAAAGGAGTGATGTCACACATTCGTTTGTCCATAAAGTTATGAGCTATGTAAAGATGTATTAGTCATTGTTTAGAGTATATTAATCCTTTCTAATACAATATATATGTAAGTATGTGCATGTGAATGATCCATATTAATACATTGATAACATGTCTTTAATATCAAACTCAAATTCATAGAAAATCAATAAAGATTTTTATTATTTGATAATATGCAACTACTGGTCAGTTTTTTGCATCATTGTGTGCTAATAATAGTTAGTATCGGCCTTGAGTAATCAGTGGCCCTAGGAAAAAAAATTGCAGGCCCCAAAGTTAGTGTAGAAAACATGAAAGTTGGTAAGAAAAACAAGTCAGGGAGCAATAATGCACATTTCCAGTGTTGAGCCAAAAGGGACTCGAACCTAACTCATACTCTACCATTCAACCAATACTTCCTTACATTCATTGTTCGCTTACTCCGTGACCAGGCCATCCAGAGTCCAGACAGATATTCATGAAAAATGGAGCCGGATAAAATTGATATCAGAATCTCAATTCAATGAATAGGAATTATACATCGACTCATGCAGAATGTAAACGGTTCGGATCAGAGTACGTCTACCTGAATTCATATGACACATGATTGTGACTATCAAGAAATGCCCAATCAGATTGGGTACCTACTCATCCAAACACTCTCTTCAATGCACAATGCAACATGATTTCCTATGGCGAGAAGAGCGGGTCGTTCTGGTAGACAACTGATCTAAACTAGTAGTTGCTGAACTAAAGCAGTTATATACCACGTCACTATGAATGTGGGGCGGCTACAACCCACTTACCCACGGTATTAATGTTCTTTCCCTATCACAATGCATCCATTTCCAAGATTTATGGGATGGGACTCAAGTGGAATCAGACCCTCCTGCATACCTAGCCTATAAATATGTCAGAACACTCCATTTTCAGGGATTTTTTGGGTCACTCAAAACTTCTCTAACTCCACCGTTGTCACATTTCCTCTTGTTTATTCCGATTATACCCCAAGTTGCTGAGTAAAATTCCATAAATTATTGATAAACACTTGATTGTACTTGGGAGTTTAAGTGGCTATTATTATTGTACTTGTAATCGATTCATTAATCAAAGAAGGATAAAGTGGACGTAGGCTCGTTAACGCCGAACCACTATAAATCTTGTGTGTTGATTTCTTTTTCACATGTTTTGAGTTGTTATCTTCTAGAATTATTAGTTAATTTTGTCTTAGAACCACTTTTTGGTCGAACACTTTGGTGCTTTCACTGAGAACCTACTAATTCTCAGCATTTCGGATTATCATTCTACTTTTGGATTCTCGAATCCAAAGAAGTTAGTCCGCTTTTTCACTATTTTGAAGTTTTTGTTGATCTTAAAAGACTCGGATTTCATGGCTCCTAGAAAAGGAAAGGAACCACAACTTCTTGGGAAAATGATGCAAATGAAGATCAGCAGTAGATTGTAGTCACCAGGTCATGGGGGCATAATTCGGATCAAAACCAATCCGATGGGGGGAATTCGATCTGACCAGGAGGAGACTGGCTGATCCGATCCGAAGGCTTGAATGAGACCAATGGCACTCTTCTGATCCGACTCAATGGAACCACTGCAGTCCGATCATAACCGACTATAGTTGAGGCTGGCACTTCTACTCGAGCCAATGCAAATGCTCCAATGCCAGCAGCGACAACTAGTAATCAACTTATTTTCTCTACACCTATCTCGCACATGGATTTCTCACGCCTGCTCAATATGTTGGATAGAACTAATAATACCTTAGAGGCCCAGACATGATATTTCTGCTATGCGAGAAAATATGAATTAGTGAGTAAACATATATGCGAGCTTTGTAGACACTGAACACCTTCTCCGACCCATAATTTTGATGCAAACTACTCATCTTCTTCGGAAGAAAGGCAACCACGTCAGAAAATGCCATATGAGAGACCTGGGAAGCTCGAGCAATTGACATTTGGGTCACTAGGATCTCGCGAAGACGCAGCCCGTGTCTTGGGATTTAATGACCCTAGCTTGAGAGAGACAATGTTGCTGCCCATGCAGGGATCTCGTGTCCTTCCCTAGGATCCCAACATTACTAACCCTACTCAGCGATAACTCCTTTGCATACCCATCCTGTGAATGACCGGGAATATGGGGGGAAGGGAAGTCCTGCACCCGCTAGAAGTCATAGAACGCAACCCAATGTGGGAACCAAGAAGAACCAAAAGTGCAGATTCTGAGCCAACGCAAACTAATGTTTAAGTAGAAGCAATGATACGCCAAATCATGGCCTATAGCAGAGGCTATACTAATGAAGATTGGGGCATATATCATAGCCACACCCCTTTTGCTGATGACATTCTGGATTTCCAGTTCCCAGACAATTTAATCAACCCAAAATGGATTGATATGGAGGGAGAACCGACCCAAGAAAACATTTGATGACATACTCATGGTACATTATTGTTGCGGTAACTCCTGATGTTGTATAATGCAAGGCTTTTCAAATATGTCTTAAAGACGTCGCATTGATGTGGTTCACCCGGCTACCTCCCCGATCAATCTCTGGTTTTAAAGAACTAAGTGAGAGTTTCATGAATCAGTTTCTACTCTACGCCCGAAAATCTAAGAGTGTCATTGAGTTGTCTACAATCAAACTGGCTTGTGGGGAAAATCTAAAATCATATTTGGATCTATTGAATCTGGCAATGACAGAGGTGAGTGAACCGCATGATACCCTCCCATCTTCTCAAATAGGAGAATAGTCAGAGTACAGCCCCTTACTCAATAGGGGGTGAAGAGCTCATATTCCAGTCCAAACTATTCTGGGACCGATCTAGTATATTAATTGGGGAATCTCAGTTATGAGAGTTGGTTGGTAACCGATCCACATCCCAATCCTGACGCGGGTTAGAGTGGCTTTATAATCTACCAACGGAAAGTCATCCTGATTGCGCTAATAGATGGAGTTGATAAATACACCAAGTTCGGGGGAAACTTGGCCGGAAAACTGCCATTAACTCGGGAGATGTTTAATGAAAAGGCAAACAATCGTCTACGAAAAGATGAAATATATGCCAACCAAAAGAGAAAATCTGACGATATCCTCAATGAGGACATTCATAGCAATGTCGCCATCAAGCAGTCCGGAGACAACATAGGAAAGGTTGAAGTGAATGTTGGCAACAAGAATGGAGAGAATGACCGCCAAGGCTAAAACAGCAGCAAAAGGAATAGAAATCGGAGAAATGACTCCTAGAAGAGGCCTTGGTTTCAGTCTTTTGAAAACTACACGCCGCTAAGTGATACCTTAGAGAATATATACTAAGATATTTACAATGTTGTCTGATACAAGAAACCCCCACCTAGAGATTCGACATGAAAAGAATGCAAAACAGGTAAATTCTTCTAGTTTCACGAGACTTACGGTCACTCTACGAATGAATGTCATCATCCAAGGGATGTTGTTGAAAAACTGCTTCGTGCATGGAAGCTAGATGAGTACAAGGTTGCCTCCAATGATAGGGAGCAAGGAGGATCTTCTCTGAATCAGAACCTTCCTACTTCTAAACTTATTGCTCAGCAAAAGGGAAAAGGTACAGTCATTAACACTGTGGTCGGAGGACCACATCCGGCTAGGTCCAGCAATAGAGCAATGGAACAGTATGCTAATGCTGCCAAACACCCGGAAATGGGAGAGTGCAGCAATCTTGAAGAGGTTACGCTCGTGAAACAGCAAAAGACAGCAATGGATGATGTTAGCTTCTGTGACCGAGAAAGTGTAGGAGTCGAAACTCCCAGCGTTGACCCGTTGGTAATAACTACCACCATCGGACCTACATTGGTACGGAAAGTCCTTATGGACTACGGCAGTTCTATCAACATCTTGTTTAAAAAAGCTTTTGATCAAATGAAGTTAGAAATGAAGGATTTAAAACCATGTGGAGGTTGGATGCATGGCTTTAATGGATCATCAACTACTCCGATTGGTATGGTGGACTTAGCTATAGAGCTAGGAGAAGGAAAGTGGTGGAGAGTAAGGATCCATTCATGATTATGGATATTGATTCGCCCTACAACACGTTTCTGGGCCGACCGTCCCTTGCAGAGTTCCGGGCTTACATTGCACCCTGGTGCCTATTGATGAAATTCCTAATCGAAGCTGGAGTTGGAATGGTTCGGGGTGACCAAGTCACTGGGAGAGCCTTTTATATGGCAGAAGTAAAGATGTCATGCAATGGAAGAGATATATAATCCAAGAGTGCTTCCTCCACTTTCCGAGGAGGGCTAGGCATAGAAAGAAAATATCGCTAAGGGAGTTGCCAATGACCTGCCCGGGGATATTGATCCTAGAGAGGACGTAGAACCGGTATATAGGAAGGCAATCCCTAACGAGGCAACTATAGACGTTCCAATCGATAAAAACGACCCAACGAAGGTCTTGAAAATGGGACCTCACTAGGATCCCCTCCGAACGAGGGAATTAATAGACTTTTTGAAAGCGAACCTGGATGTGTTTGCTTGGACCCACGCTGATATGTGTGGAATCTCTCCCTCGATCATGAGTCATTCCCTAAGCATAAACCCAAAACATCCTCATGTGAAAAAAAGCATGTGTTGGGCCCGCAGAGGTCAGCGTCTTTGAAAGAGGATGTGGAGAAGTTAAGAGATAATGGGTTCATCAGATACTCAGCATACCCTAAGTGGATATCAAACCCCTCCTAGTTAAGAAATCCAACGGGAAGTGGCATACGTGTATTATTTTTTTGACCAGAATAAGGCTTGCCCAAAAGACAGCTTCCCACTACCAGGAATATATCAATTGGTAGACTCAACGGCGGGACACAAACTTATCTCTTTCGTGGATGCATATTAGGGTTTTAGTTAGATTCCCATGCACATGCCAAACTAGAAGCATACCAATTTTATCATGGATTTGGGATTGAATTGTTATGTGGTAATTTCCTTCGGACTGAAAAATGCCAGGGCGACGTACCATAGCTTGGTGAATCGAATGTTCTATAATCAAATAGTAAAGATGATGGAAGTTCATGTGGATGATATGCTCGTGAAATCCAAGCAAT
Source organism: Allium sativum (assembly GCA_030737875.1). Lineage (NCBI taxonomy): Eukaryota > Viridiplantae > Streptophyta > Magnoliopsida > Asparagales > Amaryllidaceae > Allium > Allium sativum. Next base: position 308,392,716 of record CM060925.1, on the reverse strand, counting down.
CGTCCGACCACACAAGGGACTAAGCAAAGATGTTTGAAATTTTCCGATGATACGGAATGAGGCTAAGCCCTTTGAAATTCTCATTTAGGGTTGCATTAGCAAAATTCCTTGGCTTCATATTCAGTTCTCGCGGAATTGAGATCAATCCTGACCAGATTGCAACAATTAGAAACATAAAAGAGCCACAAAAAATTAAATATGTCCAAAGCTTAACAGGGAAGGTCGCGGTATTAAGCAGGTTTATTTCAAGGGCTGAAGGGCACAAACAAATGCGTCCCTTTATTCGACTTGATAAAATGTGGGAAATGCAATTTCGTGTGGACTCCAGATTGTATAGAAGCCTTCCAAAACCTGTTGGATCTACTAGATAAAGCTCCATTATTGTCTAAGTCATTGGACCGTGAAGATTTGTTTGTATATTTCGCAGTGTCGTCTCATGCAACTAGCTCGGCCTTAGTATGTGAGGAGGACAAAGTTCAAAGGCTAGTATATTATGTAAGCAAGACGTTGGCGGCAACAGAGTGCAACTATCCAAAAATAGAAAAACTTGCTTATAGCCTACTAATTGCTTCTATAAAACTGCGCCATTGTTTTCAAGCCTATCCAATCACTGTATATACCGATCAACCGCTCTGAGAAGTCCTACAATGACCTGAAGCATCTGGACGATTGCTTAAGTGGAATATTATGCTAAGCCAATTCGACCAAAACTTCCAACCTAGAAAATCAATAAGAGAACAGGCATTAGCTGACTTCATAACTGAGTTCACGATCCCCGAAGAGGATGTGCCAGAAGAAGAGGCCAACCCCTCTAAACAAAAGCCGGAATCTAGCACATGGAGTATGTACATAGATGGTGCTAGAAATAACTAACGATCTAGCACCGAAATTGTATTAATAAATCCTGAAAAACAACCAATTTACTATGCTCTCAGATTGGGATTCCCTTCTACTAACAACGACTCCGAGTATGAAGCCCTGATTGTCGGACTGAAGCTCACTAAGGAATTGAGAGTAGTGGCATTAAATATCTTATGTGACTCTCAAATTGTTGTTTGTCAGGTTCGAAAGGAGTTTCAATCGAAAGGACCTTGACTTGTTACTTACTTGGAAAAGGTAGAAGAGTTATTGGATGGTATGGAATGTTATAGCATATCCCATATCCCATATTCTGCGAGTAGAAAAACAAAAGGCCGATATGTTAGCCAAACTAGCTAACTTCGATGACCCGAGAGAAATGGAGATGGTCCCAATTGAAGTGCTAAAATCTCCAAGCATTGATTAGATAAAAGTCACTCCAGTGCTATAAATTGAACTAGAAAGAGAGTCGTGGATGACACCAATAAAGAACTTCCTACAAAATAAAACACTCCTGATGGAAAAGAGTTAAAGATAGGTTGTAGTTCGTAAAGCATCAAGATATGTCATAAAGGACGAAATACTTTACCGACAGGGATTTTCTGTAACCATTACTCTGGTGCATAGCCCATGATGACGTTAAACGTGTATTGAAAGAAGTGCACGAAGGTGAATGTTGGGACAACACCGGAGGCCAGACATTAGCTATGAAAATACTACGGTACGACTACTTCTAGCCTACCATAAACCGGGATGCAGCTGATTATTCACGACATTGCGGTAGGTGCTAGAAATTTGCAAAGATCCCAGAGCACTTTCCAGTCAACTTAAGTCAATGGTGATCCCATGGCCGTTCATCGTATGGGGAATAAACATCATTGGGAGCCTACCAATTGCCAAACGTGGAGCTAAGTACGCAATCGTTGTCATAGAATACTTTACCAAATGGCAGAAGCCAAGCCATTAACTACGATCACAACAAAGTGGGTGATTAATTTTTTATTAGAAACATGATCTACCGATTTGGAATTCCTAAAGCCATCATAACTGATAATGGAACCCAGTTTAACAGTACCGAATTCAATGATTTCTGCCAAAAATACAAAATAGAGAAGTGATACACCGTAGTAGCTCACCCGCAATTGAATGGACATGTTAAAGCAGTAAACAAAATTATTAAATCCATTCTAAAGAAATGATTTAATCAGGAAAAAGCCATGTGGGTCAATGAATTGCCCTAAGCATTGTGGGCATATAGAACGACCTACAAATCAGCAATTTGTCATACTCCTTTCTCACGTTCCTTTGGATCAGAAGAAGTCATCCCAGTGGAATTGGAAGTTCCCTCTCATAGAACGACCTATTATGATCTAATGACGAATAATGCGCTCCTTCTTAATCCTTGGATGCAATTGAGGAAAAGAGAGATGAAGCGGATTTACGTGCCTCGAGGCACCGACCCCAAGTCGCTTGATATTACAACAGGAAGGTTCGACCCCGAACCTTTTAACTGGGGACCTGGTTTCGGAATGAGTCTTCCCGACACCCGTTTTCATGGGTCTGAAATGGGAAGGACTATATGCCATTCAGCGGAAACTTGGTTAATGAGCTTTCAAAATGATGGCGATGAAGTCCTTGTAGCATTGAATGCCTAGAACTTGCGGCACTATTTAGCTTAAGATTATACAGATTCTTTTCTTTTATGAACTATGTAAATAGGCACGAATTGCTTCGAATAGTCAAGTTGATATGAACAAAAGATTATACAGTCGATGTAGGCTATGATTCGGCCGAACCACTAAACAATATCGCATGTCATTTACTTTTCCTGCATTTATTTCTTTATACCATTTGAATGTTTTGCCCTTAGTCTAAAATATATGAATTGACATGAGTTGAGAGCAAACGAAATGATCGTTCGTAGGATTAACTCTAACTCTCGTGATCCAAGAGAGAGAGTATAAAGGACAGGAAGATGACGTCCACTATTCTAACTCTCATGATCTGGGAGAGAGTATAAATGATGGGAAGACAACTCCCCAAGGCGTGATAGTGCACCAAGATCAAAGACCGCCTTGAATAAACTCTAACCTAGACATACGACATGAGAGTTTAAAGGCTCTAGAGGTAAGTGCCAATGAAGATGTGATCCTACTCTGCTAAAGGATCAGGGGCAAGAATGAAAGCTGAGCTCACATTTCTCACATATTTGTTGGGGAAAATTAATGTAGATCCTAATCAATCCCGGACTAGCCCTGGCCAGGCACTCTAATCAAGATTAATTGGAGGCATAAACATACACATCACACCCCTTTGTTGTTTATTACTTGGTTTAGTAATAGTCTTACATTGCATAGATTATTATTTGCAGAAAAGCTCAAATGGAACTTTTGTTTGATTTGTGGTGTGATTTATTGTCTGTTACTTAGATTTGTAATGTTTAGATTACTAATGTACTTAACTGGAATAAATTACAAATTTTTTTTGCAGGGAAACAAACTACTTTATTTACATAAGTGCAGGTTTACATAAGGGAACTAACCAAAAGATGCAAGGGCCGCACTCGATATGACAATAGAAGGCTAGTGGAAAACAAAATAGAAAGACTAAACCTCGTTTCACTTGGGCTTTAGAGAAGCTTTGGGTTTTTTTGCAACTTTAAGCCTCGCCTTCTCTTTTCGTTCAACATCAGTGAAAAGAAATTTCTTTCTTCCTTTGTTCGAAGGAGTTGCGCTTGGATCAGGTGAGGATTTCTGAATTAAACCTCTAATCATCGACCGAGTAGAAAGCTTAACAACCAATCTGGACTGGGGAGCAACTTCTTGGAGGGGATTAAAGTTGAGGGGTTCTTTGGTTTTTTTCCTCTACTTTAGCTTTCAAAAGCTCGTTATTCTTTGCCTTCATTTCAGCCAAAGTTATGTTATCATCTCCCGAGTTCCAAGTCACAACAACATCGTCATTTCCCTTATTTCCATCATCGCCGTCATTGTCCTTCAAAGCCTCTACAATATCCCCGTCTTTGGGAGCTTTCGCACTGGATGGCACTATGGTTATGTTAGCAACATCTTCTTGCTTCTCTTCGGCCTCCCCGGCGTGTTTTGCTCCTAAAGAACGAAGATAAATGGCTATTAGTTCAGTAGAAAACACGGGTTCTTTGATCGTTTGACCGACGATACAATGGAAAGTTGAAACGGCTTTAACAAAGTGAGGCGAAAAGGTGGAGTTACCTTCGGATGACTTTTCAGTGGGAGTAGTTGTGATGGCCGCCCCATACCATCAGACATTTCCCCAAAATGCATGGTGTCAATGCCCAACTAGCACGGGACGATCGTCAAAATAAAGGGTTGAAATGATGAATTACCAAAGGACTTGTAGTATTTCTCACATCGCATGGAATAAAATATAATAATAACATAACTTGATATAAAACAGGCGAGACAGTACATAAGCTGAAAACTAAACCATATCCATCAGAGTGGCGGAATCCAAAATACAGCTTCCTATCCAATTATTACAACTTTAAAATACAGTCGCTAAAAGGAAATAAAAGAGGTACACTATTAATGCACAAAGCAGTGACCAGCAAGAACACAAGGAGAATATAAATATAGTACGTGGAAGCCTCCTGCCCATCTCCGGACTGCTACTCGTGCATAACCATCTAACATGCCTATAGTCTGCTCGTTTAGGAGCACCTAGAGTAATAAGAAGAGACATAAATCTCTGGGTCAGGCGAAAGTCTGGTGTGAGCGATAGCAAATCTATATTTCTAAATAGAGCAATAACAAGTATAAATAATCATATCTGACCTGGACCTGCAACCAAAGAGTTAGCACAACAAGATGCACAATACTCTAAGGTAATACTGAGTGTAAAATGGAAGTATGCATGTCATAATGATAGCAAACATCAATCATAGCAATCATCCTCACATCTCTTACTAGGTGCGTAAAGCATACGATATCCATCGCTTTGATCACCAAATCCATTGGGATCACGACAAGTCCACACCGAACTGGACTCCATACAACTATTGCTATGACCACATCGCCCTAGTCTATAGTCAATAACCCTACCCAGTCCACACCGCCCTGACTCTAGGGGTACGGGCCAACCAGTCCACATCGTCATAGCTCTAGTTCATCTACATGCCCCCTCTCTCAATTGTGAACAAAAGTTATTGATATCGATAACACCTTTGCACTGTCATGCAGCAAAGCCCTACTCTTGAAATTAACTCGTTGGTTCCCTTTTGGATCCTAAGTGATTACTTACCACTTGAACTTCCTTTGCATCTCAGATTTGCGTCGAATTGGAGTTGATCTTCAGAAGAGTTCACGATCGTCGTCGCGTGGTAGAAGTTCAAATCCCGTTCGGTTCGGGGTCACCATCACGGCTCGGTTCATGGTCATCGTCAGCTCGTGATCACCATCGCTCGTGGTCACCATATGGATCATGCTCACCATGGGGTCGTGGTAACCATAGGGGTCGTGGTCACCATAGGGGTCGTGACCATAAGGGTCGTGACCATGAAAGTCGTGACCATGGGTTCGCGATCATGGGGGTCGTGACCATGGGCGTCGTGACCATGGGCGTCGTGACCAAAGGGGTTGTAACAACCCGCACCTCCATTCACACAAGATATTGTCCCTAGCTTAGCCACCGTACAGGTGTGGGGTTTTGTTCCTCAAAAGGCCTCGGCATTAGTAAGAGATGGACTGTACTATATAAGTACCCACTTCACACAGGCTTCCACGATGTGGGACTTAAGGGTGTTACATTCTCCCCTCCTAAAGAGCCCAATGTCCCCGTTGGCTCACAAGCACCTCACCCAGGCATTGTGGTCCACATAGGAGCCACAATTCTGGCTGGGTATTGGCTCTAATACCACTGTAACAACTCGCACCTCCATTCATGCAAGATATTGTCCCCAACTTAGCCACCGTATTGGTGTGGGTTTTTGTTCCTCAAATGGCCTAAACATTAGTAAGAGATGGGCTCTAATATATAAATACCCACTTCACACGGGCTTCAACGATGTGGGACTTAGGGGTGTTACATGGGTCGTGACCATCATGGGGTCACCATCACGAACCAAAATCCAGTAGTTTTCCAGCAAGCTAATTTTGCCAAATGACGACATTCCCAACCATTCTAACTTTCTTGTGCAATCACAAAACATACCAAATAGCTGTAGTAACATGTAGAATCAACCAACAACATCAAAACAATGATTTCATATGTTAATTTAGATCAAACATACCTAAATCCATGATTTTCCCCTTAATCCCCTAAATTTCTGGATTAAAAAAATGAAATCCAAATCAACCCAATTTCATATATGTGACATAAAATATGATATTATAATTTATGCATATTTTTCCATAATTTCGCTAATTTTCACTAATCACACCTAATTAGCACAAATTAGTGTATAAACATGCAAATCACTCACCTTAGCCAATAATAAATGATAGATCTAAAACTTCTACTAATTTGGCTCGGATTCCAATGTGGTGCAGCAACTCTACCTCGAATTTGGGGTTTATCCAGCTTGATTTGATGTAGATTTGATTAATTTGTGATTAGAAAGTGATTAGAGAGAGATTTAGAAGATGGAAGCCATGATTAGTATTTGAGAAAGGTTTGTGGAGGCTACAAAAATGAAAGGAGATCATTCTCCAACTCGTTTCAGCCCTCCTATAACCCTAATCCTGAATTGGGTTACGGGCCTAGCTGCAAATCACCTAATTAAGCCCAATTAGGCTGTTTTTTCATCTTTCAAATCTTATTTAAGCCATATCTCCCAAACGGTAAGTCCATTTGATTAATGTGACCACTCTTCGGAATGGAAAACCATCATTCAAATTCGATGGAAGTAATATCAGGTCAAAATTCCTTACCAATCAAAAGTTATAGGTGAAACAAGATTCGCTACGGGAAAACAGTCATTTTAAATCCGGCAAAAGTCGTGAATGTGGGAAATGAGCCCTATAGTCGGCTTCCAAAGTTACATAACCATATGACTTCGTATGAAAATAAAACAAATATCCTACGATCCTCTAATACGTAGAATACATGCCGTTACAATAGTAGAGGTGCTAGGAGCTAATTCAATGATTGGAGATAGGAGAGCTGCATTTGGGATCTCAGGACGATTAGGATTATATCCTTCTGTTTCAGTAACCCCGGGGACAGTAGATGAGGAACTGGAACCTAGTTCGATAGTTTCCTTTCCTTTATCCTGGCGTCTTTCCTCCTCCATAGCTACCTGGATAAGCCTCCTCCCCTTAGCAAGATGCCTGTTTCCTCTCCTGTTAACCGGCTTTTTGGTCCAGTTCCTAGGAGAGCATTAGACACGCTCAACTCAACGCACCTCACGAAGCTGAGGCCGAAAAGGGACGCTCGGTTGCGAAGGAAACAAGATCAAGTAGGGACTACACCACTTGAAACCTCGCAGCATCTAGAAGACACCAGCAAACCAAGGCCTCGGACCCCGAAGGATTTACGAGCCTCAATCACTCGGTTCCGGGAATCCTCGCGCCCCTCGGATGGACTTCACACCAGGCATGATGCGGAATTCGCACCCAGCCGGGTGCGAAATTTTGCACCCGTGCCTGCGTTCGAAATTTCGAACCCACGCCTGGGTTCGAAATTTTGAGCCCAGTGGGCTTGAAATTTCGAACCCAGCGGGTGCAAAGTCTCGCACCCATGACTGCGTTCGAAGTTCCGAACCCAGCGGGGGTGAAATTTCGCGCCCACGCCAGGGTTCGGAATTCCAATCCCAGTGGGTGCGAAATTTCGCACCCATGCCTGGGTTCGAAATTCTGAGGCATGCAGGTGGTGGGTTCGAAATTCTTTAAATGGTCCCCCATTTCTACCTACTCCTACCTACCCCAACTCCTATAAATAGCCCATGGTCTCACACTTCAAAGGGGTTGGATTTTCTTCACTTGAGACCTTCCAAGAGCTTCATGAGCCTCATTAATGGCATCTACTTTTTGAGGATGAAGGAGAATTAAATATTCTTTTTCCCAAATACCTAGCATATGACAATTGTAAAAGCGAATGTAATGAGCATGGATCTACCTTGTAATTCTTAGGTGATTAATAAAAGTTCAACATCCTTCCAAAGTGGACGTAGGCCTAATACGCGGCCGAACCACTATAAATTTTCGTGCCATTTTCTGCTTTCTCTTACTTAGTCTTGCGACCAAATTAACTATTATAGAAATAGGAATCTTCGGTATTTACGACATTTTTTGCCGTCAACATTTGGTGCTTTCACTGAGAGTCTAAATTCAAGATTTGCGTCTTTCTTCCACATTATCATCTCGACCTCGAAAGAGCTCAAGGTTCCTTGCTCAACCTGTTGTCGAGTCCGCTTGCGATGGTAAACAAGTCAAAGAACGCAATGGTCGGCTCTTCAACCGACCTCCGAACACCCTCAACCAGTAGATGACCCGACCACTAATGAAACTGCCCCTCTTGTTGCAGACCCCGAAGCGCCCGTTACCCAAGCTCAAATTCGTGCGCTTAATGAAAGATATGATAACACCGCAGTCAAGCTCAACCGAGCATCAAGCTATAACATCATCCTTAAGCGGCAACTTCAAGAAAGTCAACGCATCGTCGCTCGACTTCAATTAACTTGGAACAATGCTCGACCCCGACCAACTGCATCGGAAATTTACTCTTCCGAGTTAAGGGGCCCAAACCAAAGAACGAGGTTCACCGTCATCAACAATGTCGCCACTTGTACCAATGCCCTTGATAAAGGTAACGGTCATGCCAATGGGAATGGGAATGGCAACGGCGACCGAAATACAGTCACATACACCGAGGGGGCGCAGTATCGAGACCGCTCTCGCTTGATTATCAATGACGAACCCGATCCTACAAACCAACCTCTTCCTCGACACAACCCAATGGCCGCTAATCAGGGTGAAGAGCCCGCTATCCCAACGGCCCGCGCTCCTATAGAACAGGATCTGCATCACCCCGCTCCACCTCAACTTCAGCACATAGACCCAATCATAGATGTCGAGGACATGGAGGAAGACAATCCGGACATCCATCATAGAAGACGACCTCGCAACAGGACTACGGAACCACGTCAAAACCCATGGATCCCGATGGAGGATCCACACCCGACCTATCTCCTCAACATGATACGAAGGGTCATGAGGGAAATGCGAGGGGGCGCATATGGCGCATGGGATGCTCACATTAGACTAACCCCTTCACAAGAAGAGTAAATGAAGCCGAGTGGCTAAGGCGCTTTAGCATGCCTCAAATGCCACTCTATGATTGTACCACAGATCCTTATGCCTTCTTGAATCGATATGAATGACGAATGGATTCAAGTCGGTGTAATGACCCAGCCAAGTGCAAATGCTTCCCTGTTTTCCTATCCGACACCGCTTTACTATATTCTCTCGCCTCCTACTTGATTCCATTAACAACTTTGAACAGCTAGCAACAAAGCTAGTCAAGCAATTCAGGGTGCATATCCCAACTCCGAAGAATGCCCTCACTTTGTTCAACCTATACCAGGGCCCCGCTGAATCACTCAAAAGCTACTTTCCCAGTTTAACATAGCTCTCGTCAAGGTCGAGGATCCAGAACCTCGCACCATACTCTTTCAGCTAGCGAAGGGGTCCTCTCTACTTCAGAGTTCGGGGCGTGGATCGATCGAAACCAACCAAAGAGCCTCGACGCCTTCTATGAGATGGTAGATCAGTACTTGTGCCAAGAAGAAGCAAGGCGGAACCGACTTTAGGCCACAAGTCGTCCCAATGATCCACAAGCGGATACCGTCAACAACCACTTCAGAAGTAGATGAGGCGGGGAGCCCTTTGACCAAAATAGGGGGCAGGTTCCCAAAGGCAAAAACCAAATAGTGGCAGGCCGGATGGACGGAACAACGGGCAAGCCCTAGCGGAATTGAGAAAGCCCAACCCTCGCCAAGCTTTCAAGACCTACACCCCATTGAACAAAGACATAGAGATAATCTACTTGGAAACGTGTAACTCCTTTCCATACAAGAAGCCGCGCGTCAAAGAATCAACTAACTGTGAGAAGAAAAACGGGAGGTACTGTGGATACCACGACGTGTACGGGCACGACACCAACGAATGCCGCCTACTTAGGGATGCAGTCGAGAAACTTATTCGTGAGAAACGGCTCGAGCAATTTGTCTAAGAGCCCTTTCCCCCCGAAGAGAACTCGCATCCTCCAGCGCCAGCTCCACAAGCAGCCGCCAAGGGGGCTCCAGGACCATCTAACCCAAGGCAAGAAATCGTGATCAACACCATATGTGGCGGACCCTACCCCACACATAACAGCTTCCGAAAATTGGAGGAATATGTGAGTTCCATAGAGTATGCTACTTACGAAGCCTGCTCCACTCTCCCTGAGTCCATCCCATCCAAGCTACAAAAGACCATGTGGGACGACATCGTCTTCCGAGAAAGGGAATCGATAGGGGTGGAAATCCCAAGCACCAATCCATTAGTCATCACTGCCTAGATCGGTGTCGCTTCCGTTCGGAAGGTTTTAATCGACTCAGGGAGCTCGGTCAACATTATCTTCAAGGCCTCCTACACCCAGATGAAATTGGAAACAAATGACTTAAAGCCATGTCACGCCCCAATTCACGGCTTCAATGGGGCCTCTAGTTCCCCCGCAGGGATGATCGAGCTACCTGTAGAACTGGGTGAGGGGACCAAAGCCGAGTCCAAATTCTCACTTTCATGATCACAGACATCGACTCCCCCTTCAACGCTTTCCTAGGGTGCACCTTTCTCACCGAATTCCGCGTTTACATGGCGCCATGGTCTCTCCTAATGAAATTCCCGACGGAAAATGGGATCTGAACCGTGAAGGGCGACCAATTAAGCGCCAGGGAATGTTACGCAATAGAATGGAAGAACGCGTGCAATAAGGACAATGGCAAAATCGTGCCCACGCCTTCGTGCGCGAAAAACATCTCAACATAGCAATCAACGGCATCTGGGCCCTGGCTCAGGTGCCACTCCCGTCTTTCCGATGACCTCGACCGACGGAAGGACGAAGAGCCCGAGTACGAGAGGGCTACTCTAGTTGAATCCATAGTGGGTGTTCCTGTAAACCTCGACGACCCAACAAGGGTGTTGAAGGTAGGGTCACAACTCCACCTAGCAATTAAAGAAGATCTCATATGCTTCTTGAAAGCCAATTTAGATCTGTTTCCATGGACTCACTCCGACATAAAGGGAATCGACCCCGCAATTGCTTTCCATTCCCTTTGCTTAGATCCAAGAATGCCTCCAGTCAAACAGAAGCACCGCTTCTTGGGGCGCTAGAGGTCCAAAGCGCTCGAAGAAGAGATAGACCGTCTGCTCAACAATAACTTCATCCGCGGAGCTGGCTATCCCGTATGGGTTTCTAATCCAGTTCTGGTTAAAAAAGCCAATGGTAAATGGCAAGCATGCATTGACTTCTCCGATCTGAACAAGGCATGTCCCAAGGACAGCTTTCCGCTCCCGAAGATCGATCGGTTAGTCGACTCGACCTCAAGATACCAGCTACTATCTTTCATGGACGCCTACTCGGGCTACAACAATATCCCGATGAACCTCCGTGACCAAGATCATACCTCTTTCATAACCGACCTCGAGCTCTACTGCTACCGCGTTATGCCCTTCAGCCTCAAAAATGTCAACGCCGCTTATCAACGAATGGTTAACCGACTCTTTAAAAATCAGATTGGAAAGTCCATGGAGGTGTACGTGGATGATATTCTGGTAAAATATAAAATATCAAGCGATCACATCCACGACCTCTGCTAAATGTTCGATGTACTCCGCCAGTACGAAATGAAACTCAACCCCCTAAAATGCTCCTTTGTGGTCGCTTTGGGAAAATTCTTAGGTTTCATTGTTAATTCTCGGGGCACCGAAGCCAATCCAGAAAAAATCCAAGCTATTCCGGACATTTGAGTCCCCAAGAACATCAACGATGTCCAAAGTCTGAACGGGATGGTCGCCGCTTTAGGTCGATTCATCTCTAAGGCCACCGACAAATGCATCCCTTTCTTCGATTTACTCTGAAAGGGGAAACGCAATTTCGAGTGGACCCCTGAATTCATTTCTGCATTCTAGGAACTTTTTGATCATTTAGAGCGACAACCTATCCTTTTTAAGCCTATAGACCACGAGAACTTACATGTTTACATGGCTATTTATGTGAAGGCAATCAGCTCGGCACTAGTACGCCTCGAAAATCACACTCAACGGCCCATCTACTATATCAATAAGCATCTGACGGGGGCGGAGTAGAATTACCCAAAGCTAGAAAAGCTGGCACTCTGCTTATTGATTTCCTCTAGAAAGCTCCGGCCGTACTTCCAGTCACATCCCATAAAAGTTTTCACTGACCAACCACTACGTCCGGTCCTACAGCGACCCGAGGCGTCAGGGCGATTATTAAAATGGAGCATAGAGTTAAGCCTGTTCGAGATAACTTTCATCCCCTAACAAGCCATCCTCGGCCAAGCTCTCGCAGATTTCATTGTGGAGTTCACACCCCTGAGGAGGTTCCCACAGAGAACACGGGGACCCCCGACGCCTAGTTTAAATTGTTCGTAGACGGCTCCTCTAATAGAAAGTGCTCCGGGGCCAGAGTCGCACTCATCACCCCTAAGGAACGCCCAATGTATTACGCGTTGACGCTAAATTTCCCTGCTACTAACAACGACACGGAGTATGAGGCCTTAATCGCCGGGCTTAGAATCGCGATCGAACTCAAGCTAGAGACCGTCCACATCTTCTCTGATTCACATCTTATAGTCCGAAAAGTACTGGGAGGGTATCAAGCGAAAGAGGGACGGCTTGCCCAGTACCTAGCACGGGTTCAGGGGCTACTCGTCCACCTTGAGCATTTCACTATCACCCATATCCTACGTGAGCAAAATGAAAAAGTAGATTCCCTCGCCATAATGGCGAGCTCTGAAGATCCGCAACTTAACGGGTTCTCCTCAGTTGAAGTCCTCAACTCTCCAAACTTCAAGCAAGGGTAAGACGAGACGATCATGAGCATCGAACCCGAGCCCGAGTCTTGGATGACACCGATCATAAATTACATGCAGCACTGGATCCTACCAAAGCACTACAAGGAAAGGTGCACGCTCACTCACTAGTTATCCCATTACCTTCTTATGGACGGAGTACTCTACCGTAAAGGTTTTTCCGTTCCCCTGCTCCGGTGCGTAGCTCACGGCGATGCCCTCCGAGTGCTAAGCAGTGTGCATGAAGGAGAATGTGACGATCACACTGGGGAGTAGATCGTGGCTAGAAATATTCTCAGAAATGGTTATTACTGGCCCACGCTTGATCAAGACGTCGCGGTCAACGCTCGCAAATGCGATAAGTGTCAGCACTTCTCCAAGATTCCAAGAGCCCCGCCTACCGAATTGTCTTAAATGATCAGCCCTATGGTCGTTCGCCATGTGGGGAATTCACATCATCTGAACTCTTCCAATGGCCAGAGGCAGGGCACGATACGCCATCGTCGTAGTGGACTATTTCACCAAGTAGGCAGAAGCTAAAGCTCTCGCCACCATTACCATGAAGAAGATGATCAACTTTGTTGTCCGCAACATCATTACCCATTATAGAGTACCTTAAGCTATCATCTCCGACAACGGCACTCAATTCGAGAGCACCGAGTTTAAAGCCTTTTGTCAGCGCCACGGCATCAATAAAAGATTCTCAGCGGTAGCTCATCCTCAAGCCAATGGGCAAGTCGAGGCGGCTAACAAGGTCATCAAGTCCATCATCAAGAAGCGTCTGGAAAAGGCCGGGGGCATGTGGGCAGACGAACTTCCTCTAGCTCTATGGGCTTACCGCACCACCCACAAGACAGCAACCGGTCATACTCCTTTCGCCCTCGCATACGGATCTAAAGCCGTCATTCCCATTGAGCTCAAGTTTCAGTCCCATCGACTCACGTACTTCGATCCAAAGTCAAAAGAAGATTTACTTATGGGATCGCTGGACTTGTTGGAAGAAAAAAGGAATGAGGCTAATATTAGAGCCGCCGCCCAACGACAGCGAGTAGCCCGATACTTCAATTCTAGGGTTCGCCACAAGGATCTCAATATCAGGAACCTCGTTGTAAAGCGGATTTTCCCTTGCCAACAAGCCTCACGCCTTGCTGGGAAGGCCCGTACTCCATACATCAAAAGCTTAGTGATGGAACTTTCAGAGTTGCCACCATCGACGGTGCTGAACTCCCAAGGGCATGTAACAGCGAACATCTCCACCGCTACTTTACATAACTCAGCCTACAGTTGTTTATGCTTTTCAAACAATGTTCTATTTTTTTGTCAGAAATCAAAGGCATTGTAAAGGCTATTACTGCCAAAGTTATTAGTAGAAATGATGTTCAATTTCCTATCTCCTTGTTGTTTACTTCTCACGTAATGCATCTCGTTAGTTCCAACTACCAGCTCGATTCACGCCTACGACCGCCGCATCGGCACCCCAAGCATGGGAGCCGGCACGACCACTTCAATTTCTAGGTAACATCGAGTCTGAGACACTTGGCTACAACCGACACACCAAGCATGGGAGCCGGCAACGCTACTCGAATTGCCGGCCCGTGGCGCGACCGAGTCTAAACAACCTATAACTTGAAGCTCGGCCTAGTGCCGAGGTCGAGGATAAATCGTTCCGCGTCCTAGCCCAGGCGGCTTGGTGCCACTCAGAGTCCAACTAAGATTGATGCAAATCTCTCTACGCCGGTTGCGGGTGCCGGTCAAATCTTAGTGCAGCACCAGGACCGACCTTAAATCGTTTCTTCCCCTTAGCTCCCAAGGCTTGGGGGCAACCCGTGGCCATGATTGGACCTTACAAGCTAATGATTGGGGATGAAAACTATGCTGGAGAATAAATGACGTCTGGCGGCTTGCCTCAACCGGATGAACAACGGGAGAGCCACCAACCTAGCGAACCGCGCAACGCACGCCCTACGCCTTTGTTATACTTGGGTTTAACCCGGGCCACCCGAAACAGCAGGCGCACAGCTTGTGTTCTCGAACCTATGGGTTCCCTGAGCTGAGGGGAACTTACTAAAACCAGCGCTCTACCACACCTCTCTAGAATAATTCACTAAGAGACGGCCCCTAATCGTTTTTGTGACTAGTGTAATGATAAGTAAGTTTATGCAAGTATAGGATATTGGAAAACATAAAAAGAACAAGTGAACACTTGACATAAACAGTGATCTTTACTAATTCATATTTCCTTTTCACACACACACACTAAACAAACTACGTGTCTAACACTTTTACTTCCTAATGACAGGGTGTACATGAGAACCACACCATGTCTTGAAAAACCAAAAGCGAGGGTCGTACTCACGTAAACTATCGGCCTACACTACCAAAATAATGGTAACTCCTACTTAAGCTACTAACACTAACCATGTTTCCTTTTCTTGTTCTTGTGCTTGTCCTTTTTTGCAGATTCCATGCTTGATGGTTCAATCCGTGGCTCCGGGCCTCTTCTTACTAAACACGCTCTTTCCATCTCAACCCCTCCGAGAAGTGCTCGATTCATGAGAAGCCGAGATGCGCCTCCTGCCCGTCCCGTCGCCACTAGAAACCTTGGTAATATCAATAAGGGTGGCCTGCAGTGTAGGCTTGGAGGCCCCCCAGCAATGAGGCTGACCACAGCGTCACTCATCTCCGGGACCACCTGGCCCTCTCGCTCAACTTTCTCCTTAGCTTCTCTGGCGGCCCTCCGAGCTGCGAGCTTTTGGGACTTATGAGGCGTGACGTAGCCAGCTTTTTCTTTCTCAAGGGACTCAATAGTCCTTTGTTGTGCTTCCTCATCCTCCCTCTTCTTCCGGGCCTCATCGTTAGCCATCTACTTCTCATCCCCCTCATTGGCTCTCTTCTTCGCGACAGTGTCAGCAGCCCTCGCCTCGACATCCTACCGAGTCTTTATTAGGATCTCCTTCCTGGCAACTACGTCGTGCTCTCACTTCTCCTTTACCTCTTCAAACTTGGCCATCATCTTGGCCTGTTGGCTCACCACCAGGGCCGCCATCAAAGCCACATCGGCTTCCACCGGGCCTTTGGCAGGGGCACTCTGGCCATCGACCACCTTTCCTTCTTCGTTAAGAATGTCAACCATGCTAGAAGTTACTCTTATGTCAGAAAAGGTGTCAGGTTGGTCACCGCCCTCTCCGGCCTCTGTCCCTGTAGGGCCTGGCCCAGTTGCAGTCACTTGGGGAATCACAGGGGCGGGGTCCGCTACTGTTGTATACTCGGGAGGAGTTGCATAGCAAAAACACAACCTTTTTAGTCCAAAAATTCGGTAATCACTTCATTCTCAGGGATGCAGGGTAAAAGGAGTTTACCTATGGTCAAGGGTGGCATAGGAATGATAGGAAGGGTGCTTGCGGCAATAGGTAAGGTGAAGCGGGTACCCCCAGTGTCGGGAAGTCGGGATTGTACTCGGTAGCGTTTTGGGCCGAAGCCTCGGGACCACCCACCATGACAAATTCAGGGTCCAGGGGCTGATTAGAACTCCCCTCTGCGTATGTTTCCGCCACAACCGCGATTCCGATCGCTGCAAATTTCCCTTTCTCTTTAGCAAGCCTCGCCAACCTTTCGTTCTCAGCATCCTCCTACAACAGCATCCTTCCCTCCTCCAACCTCTCATGTTCGTCGCTGTTCAAAAGGACATTCGCAAGTTGGCGCTCATCTAGAGTGCTCACGTCCACTTGATGCAAGAAGGCCTCATAAGGGATTAACCTCTCCCAGGTTCTGGCTAGCTCACGGGGGTGGTCTTCGATCCATGAAATCCCTCGGAATCTCAAAGCTTTCGCATACATATCATGGATACTCTCCTCGAAGGAGGACCCAACATGGACCTCCGCATCATTCAGCTGTCCCCTCAGCTCCTCTTTCTCCCTTTCATGTTCAGCTTTTATACCCTTACGTCCCTGTTGCTAGCCTCAGCATCTTCCTTCGCTTTCCTCATTGCCTCGAGCTGCCTCTTTAACTCAGCAACCTTGGCATTCTCGACCCGTAACCTCTTGTTTTCCTCCCTCAAAGCAGTATTGTCATTCTGGAGCTGAGTAACCTTCCCAATTTCCTTTTACATGCATACCTTGGACCACTCATCCATATCATTCTTAAGGGTTGTGCTTTCAAGGGTCAAGCGACTTACTTTATCGCTAAACGTCTCACAGTCACGCGCAGCCCTTGCCTTTAAAGTCGAGTAGGATCGCTTCAGCTCCGCTGCAATAGCATAGTCAGAAGTTAAAACTGGGAAAAACACTGGGTAGTGGTAAATTGACCACGACACAGCAGAGAAACCCACCTATCTCGGCTTCCAAGTGGGTAACCGAGGTCTTTTCACAATCAATAGTCAGTTGATGGTCGATGAGCTCCAGGCTTTTCCTCTTGATAAACTCAAAGAGATGAAGGGAATACTTGGTAAGTTCGTTGGCCTAGTGATACGCAGCATGTACATGCATCCATATATCTCCGGATTCCCTATTGTGAGCAGGACGGAGATCAGGGAAAGATGGCGGCTCATCAAAATGATATTGAGTGAAGTACAACTTCTAGAACGTCCTCCTCTCCTCTACAGAAAACGCTCGGATTTAGGATTCTATCAAATTTTGCATTCCAGTCACGACTTCCATGCCCGACTTTAGTTGATCAAACAGCAACTCCCTTCCCTTAGGAGGTCGAACGGGAGCCGGAGGGGTGGCCGACAGGGGAGTTGTCGAAGGAAGAGATCGAGATTCACCTATGTTAAGCCGGGTATCTCCCATGGATACGCGAATAGGAGGAGGAGGTGTCGGAGATCGCCTAGATCGATCTCGATCTCGATGACCGCTGCCTTGTTCTAACGGTGATGGAGCACCGTACAAGCTGGCGGATCTTCGGAATCTCTCGAAGGAAGAACTCTGGGGGGCTGGCGATCCCTGCGCCCCTAACTTCCTCCGCCACGTCCTCCTGCCATGACACCTGCCAATGGAACAAGATGAAGTTAGTCAGGTAACTCACATAAGCAAACATCTATGCTATGCAATGTTGTGGATGTATGCCCTAAGTGTACTCTCAACAGACCAGATTGTGGCCGGATTAAGGGAGTTTACCCCTCAGCAGCACAGGAATGTTCTTCTAGGCTCGTCGTATTCGGCCATGGAGTCACTACTAAAGCAAGCCCCTTTAAGCCATCAAACTGGCCCGCGGGCTCAACGAGGCAGTGGCCCCTGAGTGAGTCGCAGGAGATTGTGGTCTAGCCAACACTCCTTCCCCTTCCCCTATCGGAGGCGGGACGGGAGTGCTCGGCAACCCCTCATCTTTGGCAACCTCCTATTGAGCATGCACTTTGCCTCCACACATATCTCCTTGAGGCAAAGAAGTCCAATGCAATTCTCCTCCCGCTGGGGGCATTTTCCTCTTCCACCCAATAGGGGTAGAGCCTGTCGTAATTCCCTCCTTTGGCACACTTATAGCAACCGCGGGCCTGATTACAGCCCGGTTGTCCGGCAGCAACCCAACACGGCGAAGGCGATCCTGACTTGTCAAGGTACTGGTATCGCGGAAATTCTCTGGTATCGCCCGTAAAGCATTAAGGCGTTGCCGATATTCATGCCCCGTGGGCCCTTTCGATTTCCATTCATATTCCATTTAAAACTATTATTAAAGGAAGGAATCCTAAAATTTTGGCAAGGTACGAAGTTAGAGAAACACTTACTTCCCTCAATCTACCTTCTGGCAAATCCGGGAGGACAGCTAACGAAGAACCACTCGCGCCTAAACACAGACAGCCTGAGCCACGTCATAACAAAGAATTTTGTAGCAGTTGTCGCTTCCAAAGGCCATTGAGAGGGAGAGGCCGCGCTCGTTTTCCTTAAGTGGAAGAAGTATCGAATATCTTCCCCAGTGGGCACCCTGTTCAAAAACTCACGGAAGAGAACGTAAGTACCTAATAGAGAAGCGTAAGCATTAGGGTGTAGCTATGATGGCACGAGACGGAAATAGAATAGCATGTCCTGAATGAAGTAGTTAGATGAAGTCGTTAGCCGGGGGCACATACACAGCAAGGAAATCTTGTCGGTTCCAGGCAGTGGGACCCTCAGGCTGCACATGGGCTCTGTCATCTCTCCCAGGGGCGTGGGCATCATCCACCGGTATGTTAAATTGTGCCGCCATTTTCTTGACCGTTGTAGCATCCATACACAACTGCATTGAGTCGGTAGGATTCTCCAAAACCGCCGCATTGGGAAACATGTACGGAGCCACCGGAGGTGCGGGCACATCCTCGCCTATGATATCTGCATTCTTGGCCTCTTCAGTCATGACGGGGGAATATTGCAGCTTAAGTTGTTCCCCGTGCTCAGACGTTTCGGGCGAGTTGGTCCAATGAGATGGAGTCGATCCTTCAGTGGTCTAAAGCTCGCTGCCAAACGAGCTACCTCCAAGGGTAGAGTCGGATATGTGTAAGACGGCCGGGGAAGCCTCGGATTCCATAGTCTTTTTGGTCCTCGATCTGGTCTGCATCTCTAGCTATACTTTAACGCATCAGTATTAGAATGGGCAGTATAGTGACTTGTACCCCTCGTGTTGGTGACAACTAATATGTACGAGAAATGCTATGCAAAAATAAGCTATGTAAAGAAAGTCTAGAACAATTCGAAACAGTCCAAGTCCCAGTCCGGTTGTATGCTCTATCCCATGTGAACAATCCTAAAACCCCGCTCGCGTAGTTAAAAGCTTATGCATCAACACTATGTATGCAAATCCAGAGACGAACATTTGGAAGTCAAAATCCAACGGCGTGACAAAATGGAAACCCGACACATAAAAGGCCATGTCCCGAACCACGTCAGGCTCGAAATTTCGAGCTCCAGGTTCAAAATTTCGAACCCAAAAGGGTTCGAAATTTTGAACCAAACCGGGTTGAAAATTCGAGCCCTTCTAGGTTCAAAATTTTGAATCCAGACAGGGGCTCGGGAATTCGAACCCACGGGGTTCGAAAATCCGAACCCAGAAGGGTTCGATGCTTCGAACCCCCAAGTTCGAAGATTCGAACCCGTGTGGGTTCGTGACTTCGAACCTGGTGGGTTCGAAAATTTGAACCCACTGAGGTTCAAAAATTCGAACCCACGGGGGGTTCGAGGCGTCGAACCTGGCTAAATTCGAAAAATCGAACCCACGAGGTCTTGAGGTTTCCGCCGTGGTCCTTCGACCTCCTCCACTTCTCACCACCTCGAGTCAAGGTCTCACCTAATTCTATTTGAAATTTTCGGGTTCGAAGTTATCGGGTTCGAAGCTTTCAGCAATGGCGGCCAGAGAAAGAAAAATTAGAAGGAAAAAAGTGAAGGGGTGAGGGCCTATTTATAAAAAGAAAAAGGGTACATTCATATTCCAATACGGGTTCGAAATTTTCAAACCCACTGGGTTCGAAACCCCCAGGTTTGAAATTTTGAACCTCAAAGGGTTCAAAAATTCAAGCCCCATGGGTTCAAAATTTCGAAACCCTAGGATTCGAAATTCCGGCCCCACTGGGCTCGCAAATTTTGGGCTTACCGGTTCAAAAATTTCCAACACAAAAAAAAAAATTTGATGATGATTATACCTCAGGTTTTAAGAACACTGCGCCACACTCACTCGCATACGCATTCCATGCATGTGTCCGACAATACGAATCGTTCTGCGGTTTCCAACCGCCTTGGATTCTACCTCGATATTATCCAACTTATCTAGCGAGATAGTCATATCAGAATCGTGCACGAACTTCCTTAAATGAGAAACATGAAATACGTTGTGCACTCCCGCCATCTTGTCAGTTTATCCAACTTTATACGCTAAATTCCCAACTTGTTCGAGAACTGGAAATGGACCAACAAATATTGGTGCCAATTTACCTCTCCTACCTAATTTAATTACATTATTCAACGGAGAAATCTTGACGAATACCAAGTCGCCAACGGAGAATTTCAAATATCTTCCTCTTTATCAGCATAAATCTTCTGCCTATCTTGGGCAGCTTTCAGTTGCTGTTGAATATCTTTGATCTTATCTGAAGTTTCTCTTATTACATCTAGCACAACCACAAATTTCTCACCGGTTTCCAACCAATATGATAGTGAGTTGCACTGTTTTCCTTACAAAGCTTCAAATTGAGCCATACCAATACTGGACTAATAACTATTATTATATGCAAACTCAACCAGATGCAATTGGTCACCCCATGAACCCCTAAAATCCAATATACAAGCTCTCAGGAGATCCTCTAATACACGATTCACTTTCTCCATTTGACCTTCGGGTTGAGAATGGTACGCGGTGCTGAGATGTAATTCTGATCCTAAAGCCTCTTGTAAGCTTTTCCAAAACCCACTAGTAAATAACGGATCTCGATCGCTCACAATGCCTTTAGGTACTCCATGGAATCTCACTACCCACTTCATATATAGTTCCGCTAACTTAGATGTCGTTCTGTTTGACTTGATCTTAATAAACCTTATACTTTTCATCAATCGATGCACAATTACTGAATACTATCATGACCTGATCTAGTCCTTGGTAAACCATCAATGAAATCCATTGAGACTTGTTCAATTTTCATTCGGGAATTTCCAACGCTCGTAACAAACCACTAGACTTCTTTTGCTCGGCTTTAACTATCTAGCAATTCATGCATTTGGATATAAACTTTCCAATGTTTCTCTTCATCCCTTCCCAGTAGTAGATTTGCTTCATGTCTCGATACATCTTGTTACCACTGGGATGTATAGTCAGTTTCGAGTGATGACATTCTCTAAGCACTTCATCTCTCGATCCAGTGACGTCAGGTACAACCAGCCTCTCATTCTTTTGAAGCCATCCTTCTCGATCAAGTCCATACTTGTTCATTCTCTTGTCGTCGATACCCATCTCTACCTTGGAGACGATTTCCAATAGACTAGGATCGCCCCTCAGACTGGAACCAGTCCTCTCAATCAAAGTCAGTATGATCGTCAAACTGGCTAACATCTCTGGATCCAATTCACACTTAGGTCTGAAATCATATCCCACGATATACTCCAGTTGCTTCCATTCCAGAAACATAGCCCCTTAACTGGCATGTCTCCTACTCAATGCATCAGCTACCGCATTTCCCTTCGCAGGTGTGTATGCGATATTGAATTCATATGAACCCAAGAACTCTAACCATCTCTATTGACGAAGATTTAAATCCTTTTGGGAGAAAATATACTTTAAAGACTTATGATCGGTAAACAACTCGAATCTAAGAGATAGTGTCCCCACATCTTCAAAGCGAACACGATCGCTGCCAATTCCAAATCATGTGTAGGATATCTTTTCTCATGCGGTTTCAATTGCCAACTAGCATAAGCTACGACCCTACCTCCCTGCATTAGTACAATACCTAGTCCGGTACCACAAGCATATGTGTATACCGTCATCACTTCGTTCCCCTTACGAATAACTAACTCTGGTACACACTTCAACTTTTCCTTTAGTCTCTTAAATGCATACTCGCACTTTCCGTCCTAGACGAAAGCTTGATTCTTCTTGGTGAACTGAGTTAATAGTGTCACTATCTTGGAGAAGTCTTGGATAAACTTACGATAATATCCAGCTAACCCCATGAAACTTCTTACGTCCATTGCATTCTTAGGCGTAGACCAATCTTGCACCGTACCCACCTTCGCAGGATCCACGGCAATACCATTATCTAGGACAACATGGCCCAAGAACCTTACTTCCCTCCTCTAGAAGTGACATTTAGAAAAATTAGCTTTCAATCGGTGTTTCCTCAAAACCTCCATCACTGTCCTCGGATGTTCCTTGTGTCTTTCCTATGTCCTCGAGTAAACAAAGATATCGTATATGAACACAAGAACAAACTTATTTAATTGATATCTGAAAACCCTATTCATATGATCTAAAAAATATGCAGGTGCATTGGTTAACCCGAATGGCATGATCAACCACTCATAAAATCCAGACGGCATACGAAATGTCGTTTTAGGTATACCCTCAGCGGCTACTCGGAGCAGATGAAAACCTGTATTGAGATCCAACTGGGAAAACATTGTTGTCCCATTTAGCTAATCAAACACATCGTATATCCATGGAAGAGGATACTTATTCTTCCTTGTCACTTTGTTCAACTCGCGGTAATCCACACATAAGCGAAGGGAACCATCGGCCTTGGTAGCAAATACAACTGGTACCCCAACTCGGAGACACCTCCTTGAATAAATACCGTCTTCAAAAGATCGCCTACTTGCACTACGGGCTCTCGCTGCTCCCTTGGTTCCATACGACGAAGTGGCATTACTATAGGTAAGGCATCTTTCACTAAATCAATCTGAAACTCGATCTCTCGGTGTGGTGGAAGATCGGTCACTTCCCCGAAGATGTCCGGATGCTCGCCAGCAATAGGCATATCTGATAACTCATCATGCGGGATGTCGAGGGAATTTAGAAAACTAGCCATCACCCTATCACTAGGTAGGCAACCCAATACTACCCTCTACACATTACCCGCTCTAGTAGTCACCGAAGACACCTCATAGTCTACCACCAGCCCATAGCTATGGAGCCAGTTGACTCCCAAAATAATGCCAAACCCAGTAAAGCTAAAAACAAAGCAATCACAAACAAACATGCATCAATGACTCGATAAGAACAAATTACGACAAATCATACAAAGGCTAGTCAAACTACCGATCGGGTTCGTCCCAACTAAAGGTCTATCGACAATCTCAGGTGCCAATCCCAACCTATCTACCAGTTCACTAGATAAGAAGGAATGGGAAGCCCCGGTATCAAACAATACTCGAACAGGAACATCATAAATGGATAGCATACCCTGAATAACGACACCCTTTCCTTTCTCCGCCGTAGTTGGGGCATTCGACGAAGAAGGAATGGCGTTGATGGCATATACTTTCACGATCTGCTTCTCCTTAGAAGGTTTGGGTATTTATCCTTGAGATGTACCACTTGGCCGTAATTTAAGCACTTCCTGTCCACTGGCTTTGCCTGACAATCTCTGGCATAGTGGCCCTTCTTGCCACAGCTAAAGCACTCGATATCTTTCTTATCCTTCCTTTTCTGGCCAACCTTGGTTTGGTTATGTTTCCTCTTATTCTGGGAATTCTTCTTGCCTTCACCGCTTGCCAGCAGTTTTGGCTCTCCTGCAGATGTAATAGCAACGTCAGTCTTTGGCTTAGGGTAAAGGCTCTCTGATCTCAAAGCTTTCCCCACAACAGATTCAAAAGTCTCATTTATATGATTTATCAGCCTTTCCTCCAAGTACTTATCTAGGCCAGTTATGAACTTCTCGTTCTCCTTCTCGGCAGTATCAATAAGTGATAATCCATATTTCGATAAGGTATCGAATTAAGCAATATATTCTGAGAGTGCCCTACCATTCTGCTTAAGCTCCATAAACTTCCTAAAAATTCTGATTTCTGAGCAGCTAGAAAATTTTTGTCACTGAAGCGAGTCTTAAACTGAGTCCAAGTAACTTGATCCTCGGGAGTGGCCGCTTTAATGGCATTCCACCAACTCATAGCCCGTCCTTGAAGATGACACGATGCTAGTTTCCTCTTTATTGCATCATCGATCCCCAAATCCTGGAAGATGCGCTCACAACTATCAAGCTATTCTTAAACCACTGTAGCGGATTCCGTTCCATGGAACGGCTTCCTACCAAGACTAGTACAATCCTTGTTAAGCTTGGCGAAATCGGCTCTAGGCGCCTGCACTACTGCACCACCACCATTAGCAGCATTTGGAACTGCGCCCTGAGCATCCCTAAGCATCTCTCGCATGAAGGTAATAAACATCATCCTTATGACAGGAACATTCCCATTATTGGCTCCTAAACCCGTACTCCTCGTATTTCGGCTCATCGTTCAATCTATAAAGAGAAAACGATTAACCATCTCTTTAGTGGTGTCAGTGCAGTGCAACTTCATCCTTAGATATACTAATAGTATATATATATATATATATATATATATATATATATATATATATATATATATATATATAGTTTTTTATCACAAATACGCGCTCTCATATACGTATACTATTTTTCCCTAATGTCTTCCCCTAGGTTAAACAACGCAACCTAGTCTCTGATACCAAGTGTGACGGCTGCCCACGCCATCATACATTTCCCCTGAGTGCGCTGCGCCAATGTCCAACTAGCATGGGACGGTCGTCAAAAGAAAGGGGTTTGAAACGATGAATCATCAAGAACCCGCAGTATATCTCACGGCGCATGGAATAAGATATAATAGTAACACAACTTGATATAAAACAGGCGACACAGTTATAACTAAAAACTAAACCATCATAGCAGCTGAATCCAAAATATAGCTTATGATCCAAACCATTATTACAACTTCAAAATACTGTCTCCAAAAAGGAAATAAAAGAGGTACACTACTAAGGTCCAAAGCAGTGACCAGCAACAATACAGGGAGAATATATGTATACAGTACGTGGAAGCCTCCTACTCGTCTTCGGACAGCTACCCGTGCATAACCACCTAACATGTCTCTAGTATGCTCGTTTAGGAGCACCCAGAGTAATAATAAGAGACATAAAACTCTGGGTCAGGAAAAAGTCTGGTATAAGCGATAGCAAATCTATAGCACAAATACGGCAATAACTGGTATAAGAAATCATATCTGACCTGGACCTGCAACCAAAGAGTTAGCACAACAGGATGTATAATACCCTAAGGTAACACTAACATAATGATGTAAAAATGGGAATGTGCGTGTCATGGTGATAGCAGACATCAAACATAGCAATCATCCTCATATCTCTCATACAGTGCATAAAGCATACGATATCCACCGCTTTGAATACCAGAACTATTTGGGCCATGACGGAGTCCAACTCCGTACAACTATCACTACGACCACTTTGCCCTTTGGAGCCCTGATGGAGTCCAACTCCATACAACCTCTGACCCCACAACATTGGTCCATAGTCAATGCCCCCTCCCTCAATAGTGAACCAAAGATATAGATAACAATAACCCCTTTGCGCACGTCCCGCAGCAGAGTCCAACTCTTGAAGTTTACTCGTTGGTTCCCATTTGGATCCTAAGTAATAATTTCCCATTTGGACTTTCATTGCATCTCGGGTTTTGGTCGAATTGGAGTTGGTCTTCAGAAGAGTCGTCCCATGGAAGTAGTAGCACACATCCGGTTCGGTTCGGTTCGTCACCTTGATTCGGCTCGTATCTTCATTGGACCCTCGCTTCGGTTCGGTTCAGGGTCCTCGGATCGGTTCAGGTTCTCCTGTCAGGGCCGGCCATTTCCATTCGGTTTGAACAAGAATGCCAGTCCGGTTTGGATCGTCATCTCTAGCTTGGTTCGCCGTGTTCGATTCGGCTCGGTCTGCTTGCTCGGTTCGGTTTGGATGTGTCAAACCGATCCCATCCTCCACTATTTCCTATGCCAGCTCGATCCAGCTCCAACTCAATTCACACTGGCCTTCCTTGTTGCCATGATTCTAAAGATACCACCCCTCCGGTTCGACTCGTACACACCGGTCCGGTTCGAGACATACACCCCGATCCGACCCCCTCGCCCTATCCGATCCGGATCTCTACAACATTTCCAGCAAGCTTGTATCGTCCATTCTTGCCATATGACGGCGTTTTAAACCATTCTAACTTTACAAAACAATCATAAAACATACCAAACAGTAGTAGCAACATGTGTAATCAATCAAAAACATTAAAACATCAATCACGTGTGTTATTTAAGATCAAACATACACAAAACCATGATTTTCCCCTTAATCTGCTAAATTACGGGATTAGCAAACTTAATCCAAATTTATATCAGTGACATAAAATATAATTATAGAATTTTTACATATTTTTTTGAGTCATCATTTCACTAATTATAACTAATCACCCCTAATTACCCGTAGTTAGTGAATAAACATGCTAATCACTCAACTTAGCCACAAATGAATGTTATATCTGAAACTTATATTGATTTGGCACGGATTCCTATGTAGTGCAGCAGGTTTATCTCGATTTTGATGTTAATCCGCCTTGATTTGATGTAGATTTTCTTAATATGTGATTAGGAAGAGATTAGAGAGAGATTTGGATGGAGGCCATTACTAGGGTTAGGGGAATGTTTGTGGCGGTTGGAAAAATGAAAAAGAATCATTCTCTAACTCCTTTCATCCCTCCCATAACCTTAATCCGGAAACAGGTTATGGGCCTAGCTGCTAATCACCCTATTAAGACCGATTATGTTGTTTTTCATCTTCCAAACCTTATTTCAGTCATAACTCTCAAACGGTAAGTTCTTTTGATAAATGTGACCATTCTACGAAAAGGTAAACCATCATCTGAATCCAATGGAAATGGTTATAGGACAAAACTCCTTACCAATCAAAGGTTATATGCGAGACAAGATTCACCAGCGAAAGACGGTCATTTAAAATTCGGAAAAATCATGAATGTGGAAAATGACCCCAGTAGTCATTTCCCAAAGTTACACGACCATACGACTTCTTATGAAAATAAAATAAATATTCTACGATCCTCCGATACGTAGAATGCGGGTCATTACATTTTTAATTCAAGTTGTTTAGTCCAATCAATTCTTGCATTTCCAGTGTGTGTGATGTGTATGTTTTTACCATTACCCACAAGTAAATTTTGCATATCGTTGTACTCACAATTCCCAAGATTTAGATTGCTTAAATTATTTGTCACATGGTTGGTTGCACCAAAATTTAGGTACCAACTATCATCACTTATGTCATCAACTTTTGCTATATCAATATGTTGCACTTATGATTTGTCATCATTCTAATACTTATGGTATATGCACTTGCACCTGCATTGTTACTTTGCTGGGTAAGATTGTAGTTAGCATTGAATCTAAAGTAGCACATGTTTGTACTATGACCAAACTTTTTGCAAATTTGACTGTTGTTGTTTCTACCTCTGCCCTTTCCTTTGTTGGATGGACCTCCTCTTTGATTTTGGGCTAACTACTTGGCCCGTTTCCTTTTTCTTGATACTTACCCCTTCAAGAGGTGGTATAGTTGATAGATAGGTTAGAATTGACACTTTTCTTGTGATTAATTCTACCTTCATGGGCCAGTAGAGTAGAATACACATATTGTGGCGATGGTGTAGGATCCATGGATAAAATGATGGCAGTAACTACTTCATATTTAGTATCTAAACCACTGACAATTGATAGAACATGTTCAGATTCAGGCATCTTCTGATTTGTTTGGTTTAGTTAATCACATATGTTTTTCACATTGAGTAGATACTCATTCATAGTTGAATCACCTTTTCTGATGTTGTGTAACTGTCTTCTGTGATGCATGATTCTGATAGAAGACTATGTAGAAAAATTTCTTTCAACTGTAGAATACACTTCTTGAGTAGTATTGACACTAATAAGCTCTGGCAGAATTGTTGAACCAATGGATGACATAATCCAAGAACATACAAGGCTATCTAGTCTTTGATATGCCAAGAATTCACGATTTGACATAAGTTTTTCTTCACTGTCTCTGATGAATTTAGGTGGAACTATTTTTGCACCATGAATATAATTGTTTAAGCCAAATCCTCTCATAGTTGTATCTATTTGCAACTTCCATAACAGATAGTTGGATTCATCGAGTTGCACTATAATCAACTGACTCTGGGGCTTTATGATGGCCTTCATCAAATCTGCTGTTGGATCTGATTAACTGATAGAAACTACGTTACTGGATACTTGGGAATTAAAACAACTCCTTGGTTTGAAAATGACAAAAGTAGTTCTTATGAGCCTTCAGTGCAATTAATCAGATATGAGAATTTCTGATCAAAATGACTTCCAATTGAGGTTTGCAAAATATTTTTACAGTTAATATTTGTTGCAACCTTGAATGCTATCAGAATGATTTTTTTTTTTTTTTTGATTCTTTCTTGAAAGAATTCTGATTTATGCTAACCTCTGATGACACACTTATTAAATGTTTGAGTTCTTGAGTTTCCTTGATTCAGATTTCTTATACACCAAGCTAAGATCAGGAAAATTCCTGCGGTCATATATGGAGAGGCAAAAAAAAATTGGTGAAGCAACAAATCTCAGATGTAAAGATCGATAGATCTTTGATGAGAGGATTCCAAATGATGAATGTACTCTAATGGGCTATAAAAATCAGATCACTTGCGATCACTACAAGAAAAACCGCTAATAGCGTCAGATTTTTAGCAGCGGAAAGTTTCATCGCAAATTAGCGACGGATTTTCATGGAATTTGTAAGGGATATTTTCTAGAATTTTTTACTTTAAATTGTTTTAAAATATTACTGTCGAGTTCTGATTTCTATCGCTAAACCATAGAAAATTGCAACAATTTAACGTCATCATTTTTCCATCGCTGAATTCCATTGCAGTTTGAGGCAGTTTACCGGCATGTATTTTTGGAAGCTATTTTGCAGTAGGTTTTCAAAGGATTTACGAGGGATTCTTCATAAAATGATTTACATTTATATTTAAAATAAGTAATTGATAAGTAAAAACAATTTTTAATTAATTAATGTTAATAATAATAGCAAAAAATAAAAAAATTGTTATTGAAAGTAAATAAAGTTTAGTGGTTAGTAATGATTAATTAATAACTACTAAATAATTAGGAGATAATTACAATTAATAATATAGATTAATAAGTAATCTTTAATAATTAATGATTAATAGGTAAGTTTTAATAATTAAGAAGTAAAATTTATTATCTAATATCTAAAATTTAATAATCATAATCGATAATTATGTTTAATACGCATTGATTCAAAAAATTAGAACTTTCTTATTTTCTAGAATAAATATAAAGTTTAAATAAAAACTTTTGAAGTTTTCATAATTTTGAAATAAATATAAAATTTTGTAAAATGTTCAAATTTCAAAAATAAGAAAATTTATAAATACAAAAGAATTCCGAAATTCAAAGAATAAAACGCTACCATATAAATTATTATTTGTATGCCCATTTATAGACATTTGAATCGAAATATACATGAAGTAGGGTATTGAATAAATCTAAACAAGTAATATTTATTACCTAATATCTGAAAAACAATAATTGTAATTGGCACTTACACTTAAATAATTGTACTCAAAAAATGTCACAAAGTTTAAATATAAAGTATAAACTTACGAAGTTTCCATAATTTTTAAATAAAGTTTAAATACAACTCAAAAAAATAATATTTATTGTTTTGAGCATGATATTTAAGAATTATATTTAACATGTAATATTACCAAAAAAACAAAAAAAAAATTCTAGAATAAAATAAAAGAAATTCACAACAATTGAAAATAAAATTTACATTTTCTTAGAAGTCAAAAGTTAAACCTTTTAATAATGTTTGCTATTGCGTTGTGTATTTACAAGATTCCCTCCCTTGTTTCCCCCAAAATTTCGTTTCCTGCTTTAGTCGTATCCTTAACCCTAAAGTAATTCAGTCTGCACTAGCAGCCCATTCTTTCGCCGCCTTCTTCGTTTCACATAAGAAAGAAATCAAATCCTTAACCCTAAATTTATCCTTTCTCTCCGTCGCCCCTATTCTTAATCTACTTTCTTTGATTCTATTCCCCTTTTGTTTTTCTCTTCATCAACCCCTCCTAACTTCAGTCATCGTTGCTAAGGAACTGAGCATTGGGCCGCATCAAAAACTAGGGCACTTGAACCTGATTGCTTACCAGACGCGTAGAGGAAAATCAATAACTGCGCAACTAATAGGAATCTGATAGAGACACACCATAATCACAACGATTCACTTCAGGAATGGCATCTCAATGACGACCCAATTGAGCAATTTCACCTTTAGTCAGCGTCTTGTACTTGGACACAGACAAGTGAAGCAACAGGCAGAAGTCTTTCAGTTTTCAATTCATCTTGTTCGTGATTCATCGATTATGGACCAACTCCGGACATTAAAAAGGTGTGTTATTTTTTTTTTAAATCCCATTAATATTATGATTTTTATAATTATGAAGATATGTTTATATTTAAGTTTTTTTTGTTGAAATGTTGAATTTATATAATATAAGGGATCAATTTTCTGTAAATTCATATCAATGTTTAGGTCTGGGTAAATGTAAATAGTTTATTTCTGCTTGGGTTTGGGAATTTGTTTGTTCTTTTCCTCTCGACGACGGCTCATGACTGTTTTGGATTGTTATTTGTGTTGTGGCTTGGCTGTTTTCCATTGATCTAGAGTTTTTGTCCGATGTTTTTATAGTCGGCAAGGATGTTTATGTTTGTTGGTAGTTTACTTTTGGTTGATAGCAGTTTTTGGTTTTGGTTTGTCTTGAGATAGTTAGCTTGCTTCCCTCCTTGTTTTCCATTCGTTATTACTGCTGCCTTTTTGCTATGCTTGTTGATGTTGTGCCTTGTGATGGATTGTCACTAAAGGCTTTGTGCAGGAATTACAAATTTTTTGCTATGCAAGGAGGGTGGCTTGGGATATCGATGTTCCAGTGTAGTCTGCTTGCGACGCAATGCTAGATTGGGATAGGTGTTGTTTATTTTTTTCTGATTACTTCTTGAGGTTAGTACCATGAAATTATGTTTATCAACTAGCTTTGTGGTAATATGCAATAGTTTGCTGAGTGAAAAAAAAAACGTTCAGTATTTCTTTAGTTTAGTTCACTTACTCAGTGTATCAAAGTTCTATCATGCTCATTACTTAAGCATTCTACATAATGCAACAACACCTTAATTGGTTAAGTTTCTTACAACGTTCATTGTTAGCTCTTGTATGATTTGCAACTAAGTAGATGTGACAGATATTTTTATTTTTTTTGAAATGGAACTGTATTATATTCTAGAGCTAAAATGCGCCATTTATACTAGCTCTTATTCTATGGGAGCCTTGAACAATTTTATAATTATTGTAACTTATGTAATTTAAGAAGTTCTTTAGTATATATAGAGGATTATAACTTTTGTGCGTGACTTTTGAGCTTTTTTGACTCATTATTCGAGTTGTTTGCTTATTCGAAGATAAGTGGATCACAATAAATGTAATTTTATTTCTTGTTTAATTTGTTGCATATGAGATATCCATTCGAATAATCTTTGTATTTATGTTACTGATCACACTCGTAAAGATTGGATTTAATTATTGATGGTCTAACATGAAATTTTACGTTGATTGTTAGGAATACGTTCAAAGCTGTTGATTGAAGCAAAGCCTACCTAATAACTTGGAAAAGAAACAAGATTCGGAAGACGTTCAAAGCTGTTGATTGAAGCAAAGCCTACTTAATAACTTGGAAAAGAAACAAGATTCGGAAGACGTTCAAAGCTGTTGATTGAAGCAAAGCCTACTAATAACTTGGAAAAGAAATAGGATTCTCATATGTTGGTAATTTGCTGTACAGTTTTACAAATGTTTCACTATTTTAGTTTAGATTTCCTTATGTTTTTGTTCGGCTTTCGCATGTAACCAAAATTCAAAAACATGTGTATTATATTGTACTATTTTGTGTTAAATAGCAACAAATTTGTATATTGTATTCATAATTACATTCTTTATTTTATTTTGATGGGTTATGCTATTTATTTTACTATTGACGGTTGAAGGATAGTATTTGGTAAAGCTGTAAGCATGAAATATGAGAGAATGTTTACTGGTAGAATAGAAATGGAATAGCGACAGACTACCTACAGAAGAAGATTGATCGAAAAAATATTTTGTTGTTAATCCCTTGCTAATTAGCAAGCTTTTACCGATGTTTCTGTATAAATAATAAATTATTAGAAAATACTTATCCGTCGGTAAATAGTTGGTAAATAAATTAAAATTAAATTAATAACTGAATTATATTTTTATTATATAAATAGTAAAATAACAAAAAACTGTCGGAAAACTAATGCTAAATTCCGTCGCTAAATCTGACACAATTACCGTCATGGTTTTTACAGACCACCATGTTATGCAGAAAATTGGTCGCTAAGGTCAATTTAGCGATGGATTAGAATCAGATTCGGCCGTCGCTCTATGCGGTTTTTCTTGTAGTGGATGAAATGAGCAAATAATTCGATCAGAATGGTGCTGCAAGCACTTGAACTGGCTCTGATACCAAGTTAGAAAAGTGATCGAGAAAGAAAGAGAAATTTATGTAGTTAGAGAATGAAAAGAAGAAGTATTGCAGAAGCATTGTAGAATGATTCAGTTTGTATTCTTCAATAATAATTGTATAGGTGTTACGTGTGTATATATAACCCAGTACAAAATGTAATGGGCTAGGCCCATGAATATTACACTATACAGCCGAATAAAAATTCATTCTTTCTATTATGCAATAACCCCCACCGAAAGAAAATGTATTAACCAAATAGTACTAGTTCTAAATATGCCATAACATCTTTCGTCCACTCTTTTTTGTATATTAATTTATTCTTTCTAACGTTTTCTGTTTTCTTTCTGAATAATGGTCCTTTATTAAATTTAACAGTAAAACTCGATCACACGTTCATTGAATTCCGTGAAGCCTTGTGAGTTTCATTAATGTCTCTTAATCATTTTTAAAGTGTCAATAACAATGCACTCCTCAAATTGCATGGGATCATGTATCTTACAAATTAAAGTAAAGTCATTAATTAATTGTGCAAAAAGCTAGACAGCGCATTATACTCAAAAGGTAATTTTTATTCTCATATACAATTTTAGTAAGTTCATACACCCTATTTTATAGGATTGTTGACTTTTACTAAAAAATAAATTTAAATTTTAATCAGTGTATCCACCCTATCTTTCTTCTTCTTTGTCTTCTTCTCTGCGTTTTACATCGTATCTGAAAACTCAGTTTCTTGTATTCTTTCAACTCTCTTGTTATTCCATTAATGGCTTCACTTATGTTGTCCGCCTTTGCATTCATATCTTTAGTAGCGTCTTCGCAACTTCTGGTTGAATTCTTGAAGTGCTTATCGTTAAAACAGTCTTGATGTTATTTGAACCTCCCGTATTTCTTCCATATCTCCTTTCATATTTGTTTCTTAAGTTATGTTTGCTAATTATCATCTCGAATTCCTGATTTGTCCGAGAAATTTGGCTCCGACGCCATTACGTTAGACCCCTAAATTTTACTTATGCTTCTTGTCTTTGTGGAGGAGAAGATACGATCTGAATGTTATTTCTAAAGGACTAATTGTGGTTTATTGGGTGGCATAATAGGATGGTTCGGGTGTAGGAATTAACCTTACTCATATTGAGTAAATATTAAACAGGAAGAAGAAGAATAAGTATTGAAACAATAGCAGATTTGAGAAAAATCAAAATAAAACCCATATTAATTATCTCATCAACACAATGTTACAAGCTGAGTTCCACTGCTAATCGGTAATAATTTGAATGCGGCGTTGCGTATAGAAGATGATAGGGTGAAATCTTTAAGTTAATTCACTCGTGGATTAGCTTACAAATTAGTTGTGGATTAACTTGTTAAAGTAAAATGGTGGATGAACTTATTAAAATTAGAATAAAAATAACCTACTGTGTTAAATGTATTGGCTACCGAATAGTCTTACAGCAAAACACAGTAGGAGCCACGAATAGTCTTACAGTGATATAAGGCAAAGCAAAGAAGGAGCACAGCAGGAAAAAAACTCTTTTTTCTTTTTTTTATTATTATTACTTTTTACTTTCGTTCTGACTTTCTAAACAAAAAGCTACCTATATATAGATTCAAGAATGCTAAAAAATAGGATCATAAATTTGAATTATTATTACTTATCACGCCATAATAGCTGCTCCTAAAAACTTGGTCTTCTCACGCCAGAATAGGACTTATTCTCTCTATTATCTCTGCTCCTAAAAACTTGGTCAAAATGCTGAGCTTAATTTGTCAACAAATCCCTCCTTTAAGCTCAAGCATTTACCATCCCTTATTCCAAGCATCTTCATGCAATTTTCAAACAACAGCTTTGGCAACGGCTTAGTGAAGATATCTGCTACCTGATCACGACTCATTACATGATTCAGCTGAACATCTTTTTCCTTGACATGCTCTCGGATGAAGTGAAAACGAACATCTATGTGCTTGCTCCTTTCATGATGAACAGGATTCTTTGCTAACTCGATCGCAGACTTGTTATCGATCCGTATCTCAGTGGGCTCGTGTTGTGGGAGCTGTAACTTGGATAGCAGTTTTCTTAGCCACATTGCATGGCACACACAGGAAGAGGCTGCAATATACTCTGCTTCGCAGGTTGACAATGCCACTATCGACTGCTTTTTTGAGAGCCATGTAAAAGCTGTGTCGCCCATGTAAAACACATATCCGGATGTACTTTTCCGATCATCAATATCACCACACCAATCACTATCTGAATAACCGATCAGTCTGTACTCATTTGTTTTCGAGTAAAATAACCCGAGTGACTTTGTTCCTTGAATGTATCGAAGAATTCTCTTGATAGCTTTCCAATGCGAGTAGCACGGATCTTCCATAAATCGACTTACAATGCCAACGCTGTATGCTATGTCTGGTCTTGTACTCACGAGATATCGCAGACTTCCGACTAGACTTCGATATATGCTTGCATCGACTTTTTCTCCTCCCTCAAATTTTGAAAGCTTTGCACCAGGTTCCATTGGCGTTGCAACTGGGTTGCAATTCTCCATTTTGAATCTCCTCAAAATATCATTAGCATAAGCTTCCTGCGACACAAAAATTCCTGATTTTCCTTGTTTGATTTCAAGACCAAGGAAATACTTCATTAGCCCCAAGTCCGTCATCTCAAACTCACGAGTCATGGCGCTTTTAAAATCTTTGATCATCTCCTCATTATTTCCCATGAAGATGAGATCATCAACATAGAGAGCAACAAACAAAAATTTATTTTTTTTCTTTTTCACATACAGCGCATGCTCATAAGGGCATTGCATAAATCCATTCTCCTTGAAGTAAGTGTCAATTCGAGTATTCCATGCTCGCGGTGCTTGCTTCAGTCCATATAGCGCTTTCCTCAACTTCAAAACTTTTCTCTCTTCGCCGGCTTTCATGTACCCGGGTGGTTGCTCTACGTATACTTCTTCTTCGAGCATACCGTTCAAAAATGCAGATTTCACGTCCATCTGATAGATCGGCCATTGGAACTGTGCTGCTAGAGATATAAGAAGTCGAATTGTTTCCATCCTTGCTACTGGAGCAAAAACCTCGTCATAATCGATCCCCGCCTTTTGTCTATAGCCTTTAGCAACAAGTCGCGCCTTGTATCTTTCTATCTCACCTTGGGCATTCATCTTCTTCTTGTATATCCATTTTACTCCGATCGGTTTATGTCCTTCCGGTAACTCGACCAAGTCCCAAGTTTCATTTTTCTGAATGGATTTGATTTCCTCATCCATTGCTGCCTGCCATTTCTTGTTCCGCACTGCCTCTTCAAATGTAATATTTTCTGCATCTGCCAAAAGGCATACTAAGTGAACCTCTGGTGCTGATTCGTACAGATCTTGCAAAGTCCGCATTCTTGGTTGTCTTTGCTGATCCTCGTCATCGGATGTACATGGGCTGGCAGGTGTAAATGTCGGTACAGGAACCAATGCTTCGGCTTTTTCTTCCTTGTGCATTATTTCCTTTTGATTATTCCAATCCCACGCACTTTCTTCATTAACATGTACATCTCGGCTTACGACTACTTTATTCTCGATCGGATCAAACAACTTAAAAGCTTTTGTCTTTGTGTCATATCCGATAAACACAAACTTCTTACTTTTATCATCTAGCTTAGTTCTCTTCTGATCTGGTACATGTGCATAAGCCACACTGCCAAATATCTTTAGATGTGACACGGTTGGTTTCTGTCCACTCCAAGCTTCCTGTGGTGTTTGATTCGCTAATTTTGCATGTGGACAACGATTTTGTACATACACAGCACACTGCACTGCTTCAGCCCAAAACTCCTTCGGCATGCCTTTAGTTTTCAACATTGACCGCACCATATCAAGAATAGTCCGATTCTTCCTCTCGGCCACACCGTTTTGTTGTGGTGAGTAGGCTGTAGTCAAGAACCGCTTTATGCCTTGCTCTTCGCAGAACCTTATGAACAACGTTGACATGTACTCCCCTCCTCTGTCCGATCGTAAAGCCTTTATATAACAGCCGGTTTCCTTCTCTACTGACAACTTAAACTTCTTAAATGCCTCCAAAGCCTCTGACTTTTCTTTCAGAAAATAAACCCATGTCTTTCTCGTGTAGTCATCTATGAACGTGATAAAATATCTCTTCTCGCTAAATGACTTAGGTGTGATCGGACCACATATGTCGGTATGTATTGTCTCAAGAGGTTTTCGTGCTTGATATCCCGCCTTCCTTTGGAAAGTACTCCTTGCATGCTTGCCAAGCACGCATCCTTCACAAAATTTTCCAACATAATCCATGGCGGGTAGCCCATGAACCATGTCCTTCTTGACTAATTCTCTTAGTCCGCCAAAGTGTAAGTGCCCAAACCGCAAATGCCATAGCAAAGATTTGTCCTCTAGGTCAACTTGTAGGCATTTTTCTCGTATGCTTCTCAAGTTGAGTTTGAACATACGATTATTGGCCATTTCCACACGCGCGATCAATCGACCTTTCTTGTTCTTCAAATACATAAACCTATCTTTCATGATAACTAGATATCCCTTTTCAAGTAGTTGCCCCATGCTGATAATATTATTCTTCATGTCTGGAACATAATATACATCATCGATCAATACTGCTCGGCCGTCTTCTTGGAAAAAATGAATTTTTCCTCGACCCTTTACTTGGACCTTTGAAGCGTCTCCGAACGATACTTCTCCGCACTCTATGTCTTGCATCTCCATAAATAGATGTTTGTGTCCACTCATGTGATTGCTCGCTCCGGTGTCTAGATACCAGACTGTGTCGCTGAATTGGTCGGTATCTCTATAGGTCATCATCAGAACACCTTCTTCTATTGTCTCCTCTTTCTCGACTAGATTAGCATCTTCTTCAACCTTCTTGTCTGACCAGCACTCTCTAGCATAATGTCCATACTTTCCACAATTATAGCATTGAATGTTTGATCGATCCGACCATCCACCATTTCCACGTCCGCGTCCTCGATTATGCCAACTTTGTTCGCTCGACTGTCCCCTTTCCTCGGAATTGTTGTCTCTACGTCCACGGCCTCTCCCGCGACCAAAACTAAATCCTCCACGGCCGCGTCCTCTTCCTTGGTTCTGCTGTGCAAGTAATGACTCCTCATCTTTAATTTTCACCTTGGCCTGTAAAGCTTCCTCAAGCGACTCATGCTTCTTCCTTTTGCGTTGCTCATGTGCCTCGAGTGAGCCTGCGAGTTCATCGATGGTTAACTCTCCTAAATTTTTCGACTCCTCAATAGCGCAGACGACGTTCTCAAAATTCTCGGTTAATGACCGCAAGATCTTTTCAACAACTCGCGCATCGGTCATAGTCTCTCCATTACGTTTGAGTTGATTCACCACCGTTTGAACTCGGGTGATGTAATCGGCTACTGCTTCAGACTCCTTCATCTTCATGGTTTCCAATTCTCCTCGTAGAGTTTGAAGTCTAATTTGTTTAACACGATCAGCACCCTTGTAGGCTTTTTGCAAAGTCTCCCATGCTTCCTTTGACGTCTTTGCACCGGCAATTTTTTCAAAACCCGACTCATCCACTGCTTGATACATGATATAAAGAGCCGTTTTATCTTTCATACGTGACTCTTTCAATGCGGTTAACTGGGCTGCCGTGTAGTTAACGGTATTCTCCGACTCCGTGTAGCCATTCTCCACTACCTCCCATGCATCCTGTGCACCGAGCAATGCTCGCATTTGTATACTCCAGTTGTCATAGTTCGTCTTTGTAAGCCGAGGCAGCGGCATATTCCCCAAGGACGTGCTTCCGGAACTTGCCATCGGCTCTGATACCAACTTGTTAAATGTATTGGCTACCGAATAGTCTTACAGCAAAACACAGTAGGAGCCACGAATAGTCTTACAGTGATATAAGGCAAAGCAAAGAAGGAGCACAGCAGGAAAAAAACTCTTTTTTCTTTTTTTTATTATTATTACTTTTTACTTTCGTTCTGACTTTCTAAACAAAAAGCTACCTATATATAGATTCAAGAATGCTAAAAAATAGGATCATAAATTTGAATTATTATTACTTATCACGCCATAATAGCTGCTCCTAAAAACTTGGTCTTCTCACGCCAGAATAGGACTTATTCTCTCTATTATCTCTGCTCCTAAAAACTTGGTCAAAATGCTGAGCTTAATTTGTCAACATACTGAAAATCAAAGATTGAATTTCACATAAACACATCAATTATGAATCTTTTTTAACTGTCACACATAAATAAATTTGACCTAAGAAGGGAGCTTATGTCTTAACCAAACGATGTATGATAGCAAAGTCATCAAACATATCAATCGACATATTTCTATGACGTACTCATGAAAAACCACATATGACATATGCCTACTGTATCGCACATAGTAAAAATGCCTTTAATGTAGTTACTGACGAAATATATTTGATCAAAAGAAAGCTATTTCCCTTCCAATACAACCACTGAAAATTCTTAGTTCGGATATTTATTAACTTTCAAATGCGACGTTAAGTTAATCATATGACCTTTATGTGTACTTGACGCCATATATATGATATTTTGAAAGTTATTTTTTCATTAACTTCCAATTAGACTAGCTTGACACGGCAGAAGACAATTGATAAAAACTAGTGATCTGAATTAAATCACCTTCATTTCGGCAAGTAAAACATGGAATTTTATTTCACATTTATATCTGGTGCATTTACAGCTGGTGTGATACGTATAGCTTGTAATTAACTTACAAATTAAACAAATGAATTTTAATTTGATCCCACAACAAAGAGGATTAATGTATGTATCAACGTGTAGTAGTATATAATAGCCAACTAATCAAAGAGATCAACCGAATCCAGAAGCAACAGCTTCGCTCTAACTCCAGGAGAAATACGAACAGGGCGATCGTTTTTGCCAAGCAGTACTATTTCTGCTTCTGCCTCTAATATAAGCTCATTATCAGGTATTCTGAAGATGTATGTTTCAACGTAGATGCTTGTGGTAGAGATGCATGAAACTTTCACTTTCACAGAAAACTTATCTCCATGTTCTAATGGTGTATATAACTTGGAGGAGAAGCTGGAAAGAGTGGTAGCTTTGCAATTTCCACCCATGGCTAATCCGACATTCTTCATCATTTCATCATACCCTTGCTGACAATAGCTAGAATAAACATCAGCTTCTACGATTCCCACTGCGTCGATGTCCTCTTCTTTCACTAGCATTTCTACTCCATAGTATTTGTTCATCCTTGATGAAAAAAATAACAACATTAATTTATATTCGAATTCAAACATAATATTCAAACAAAATTAGTGACATAGAGGAAAAACAATTAAGGAAAGCACACATACCTCAGATCCTCTTCATAATTAAGAAATGACCATGACTTTTGATCAGGAGTAGTGATTGCCTTATAACAAGTGCGTAAGTTGTTTTCCTTGCATTTTTTCAGCTGCTTTGGTGTTAAAGTTTTGATTGATCATCACCATTAATGGAAGCTTCTCAGCTATGAGTTGTGCATGTATATGTTTAGGGGAAATAGAAGGGAAAGAGTTAGACACTGCAGGGACAAGAGATTGCATGTTAATTAGCTCGATGAAGTATATTGAAGTAGTTTGTGTTTTGGAGAGGTTAATTGGTTATCAGTTTGGATGTGATATTTATAGGGTGCAATATCAGTAGTTAACAGTATCATTTTCTGATTACTAATTTCCAGGAACAGTGCATGCATGATGGGAGCTTCATGTTTTCTATTATGGCGATAGAAGTAATTCAACGTTCCAAGTAGAAGTGAAAGATTGATCAATCAGGTGCTGCCAGCGAGACGTGAAGAATTAAGTGGGAATTTGGAGGATAAAGTTAAGTTTCAAGTCAACAATATCATGCTCAAACTAGACAAAGTCCAAGTACTTTGCTCCAAGTCGCGGAATGAAATCCCCTGTCCCCAGTTCTCACTCCCCTCTATACCCAACCAATGAGGACCCCCTGATTTCCACCTTTTTGCGAGGACTTAATTTCAATAAGGTGGAAATCAAATGATCCTGATTGGCTGGATATAGAGGGGACCCCTCTATACCCAGCCAAAGAGGACCCTCTGATTTTCACCTTTTTGCGAGGACTTAATTGCAAAAATATGAAATTCAAGTGGTCCTGATTGGCTGGGTATAGAGGGGACGGGGTTTGGGAACAGGAGATTTGCTCTTCCAAGTCGCTTGGATTATTTGATTTGTCCTAGCAGTATATCAAGTTCACAATTGACGGACGGACGGTTAACGTCAAAAATTCGTGAACTTATTCCTTTTGCATAGGCCTCTTTTTTGCTCGAAAGGGAGCATCTTATTTATGGACGCGTCGGAAGCGTCTAAAGGAGCAAAATGCTCCGTTTGCCCAACGGCTCAAAAGTCGGTTGTTGGGCCCCGACGCGTCCGATGCGTCTGACGTGTCCGACGCGTTTGAAGCGTCGGGTCCCAAACAACCCAATTTTAAATCTGTTGGATATAAATATATATTATTTATTTATTTATTTTAAGTTTATATAAACTTTAAAAATTGATAACTTGTGCATATTAGATCCGTTTGAGACGCAGTTTTTTGC
Organism: Allium sativum; assembly: GCA_030737875.1. Lineage (NCBI taxonomy): Eukaryota > Viridiplantae > Streptophyta > Magnoliopsida > Asparagales > Amaryllidaceae > Allium > Allium sativum. Next base: position 308,351,084 of record CM060925.1, on the reverse strand, counting down.
GTTGCGATCGTATCGAAGTGCTCTATGTAATGAACTTTATTTGAACTGAATAGGAACAACTTATAATTTTTTATTTTATTTTTTTATTTGTGTAAATTATTGATATATATTATTTATCAAAAACAAATGATAAATTAATTAACCATTAGTTAATTAAATTACGAAATAAAAATAAAATGATCCGCTTAAATGTTCTGCTTAAATACTCCACTTAACGTGTCAAACGCATTCTCTGCTAACTACAATTCTCCGTTTAAATTCTCTGTTCAGATTCTCTGCTCAAATTCTCCGCTGCCACTTACGCCAGACACACTCATAGTCTTCTTTCGTTTCAAAAAAGAAGGCAACCTAAATGATCAAAATATGAATTTATCGTAGTGCTTTCACCAAGGGTAATATGACAAATTTAGATTGTGAATTAGTGTAAATCTGTAATAGACATCAATTCAACATGCCGCGGTGACGTATAAAGGGTAATAGTTAGAACTAATTAGGGTGAATCTGTTGCGGGTAGGAAAAAACATCTTTTTTGTGTGGTCAAATGAACAAAAAAGTTTAGTTCCCTTCCAATACAGCTATTGAAAAATGTTAATATGGGCGTTCAATTAACCTTTTGATTGTGACATAAAGTTGGTCACGTAACCTTTTCGCGCCACATGGTCATATGATATTTTAAAATATATTTTTAACTTTCCTAAAGATATTTTTCTCATTAGGTTAACAATGTAGCAGACAATTGATAAACGCAAAGGATTTGAAATAGATCACCTTCATTTCAAGAAGAATAACATCAAATTTTATTACACATAATTCATATCGGCTCTTTTTTCATTTTTCTCTACCTAGCCTAGTCCGCGACCACATCACATAACTGATTGATTTTAACGTGTGCACATGGTAAGCTTATAGTACATCATTTTGGGTTTCGAACTCGCACATAAATAAAAAGAGGAAGAAAACAAATAAAACAACCATACAAATTGCATTACTAATTTAGCTTGGAGAAAAAAAGTGCATGTTATGATTGTGTCGCATGTTGTTAAATAGAACAACCAACATCACGAAATAAATTACAGGAGGCTAGTACAAATATGAGTTGATATATACGTAACATCAGAGTTTTGATTGTAGAACGTTACTTCGATCAGCAAGAAGCCCTTTTCAGAATAATAAATTTTATGATACTTTGATTTCACTTATGATTTAACTTATATTATGCAATATTTGCCCACCTTTAAATGTGTTTATACATATAGATACTTGATTATTTGACCGATATGTTATTTGAATCAAGAAATGTCATTAACCCAAAAACTCAAATATTTTCTATACAACTTGATAAAGGAAATTATTTGTTATGGATTTTTCCGGTTCAAACAGCATTATCTGGGTATGGCCTTGAAGACTACGCAAATGGAATTATGTCCATACCAGTAAAAACCACCACTAACAACAATTGAAACTTCATCACCAATAAAGATTACACTCAATATAAGAGGCAAGACAACCTACTATGTTCTTGTCTATTTTCTTCCATCAGCATAACAATCTTACCTCAGCTAATTGGGTGCAAAAGCACTTAGGAAATTTGGGAAAATCAAACTTTGCCCACTCCAGTTCTGCATGCAAAAGTCAGACTGACAACACAAAGAGTCAATGTGACATAGACATGTTCACCAGGGCTGATGACATCCAAAGCCAGGATTGGTTTTCGGACTCTGAAGCCACAAACCATATCACAAACAACCTGAACAATCCAAACATAGGTAACAAAGAATACAAAGGTGTGCAACATTTACTTATGGATAATTGCACCACTACAAGTATTACACACAGAGGCAGTGCCTTACTTAAAAGTAAAGGAAACTTAATTTAAACAATTACTTAAGATGCCAAAGAATAGAAGAATTTACTTAGCATATCACAATTTGTCAATGATAAAAAAGTCTACTCTGACTATTTTCCTGGCCACTGTCTTGTTAAAAATTTACTAGATAAGGTAATTCTATTACATTATAGTATGCAAAATGGACTATATGTATTCAATCTTATAAAGAATAATAAAAATAGTGATAGAAGACAGTGGTGCAATTTCTCTAAGACTGGATGTAAAACTTTAAAATTAACTTACGACATTGTAAATTGAGACATCTCAATATAAACACTATAAGACTTGTTCTAAGAAATAATAAGATTGATTTTGATGGCATTTCTCATTCTTGTGTTTGCACTATCTGTCAACTTGGAAAATGTCACAAACTTAGAAAATGCCAAAACTATCCAAGTGAAAGCTAAAAGTGCAAGTGAATGCCAAAAAAGTTATAGACAAACTTCTATGTAAAGTTTACAAGTCCAAGATGAAGTCCAAAGCCATGGAAATTACCATGGAAGCCTTTAATGAGCTCCAAAGAGAGCAATCCCGATTGCCAAGGTGTGAAAATACCAAGCTAAGACAACCTCTTTGAATGCCAAGGAAGGGGGTATTTGTAGGTGGAGTTTCCATGCACCAACCCGAATTTCGTATCCCGATGGGAAGTGAAATTTGTATCCCCCAAAATTGGCCAAAAAATCGAGTCTAAGTCCAAAAATTTGTATCTTAGAAAAATCTAGAAAAAATGGTGATTGGCACGTGCCGATCACCGAAAAAATAGTGGTCAACCAGTGGATTTTGCATCCTGAAATGACGTGATCTGTATGTGCATATCAGTGAAAAATGAAGGATCCACACGTGTTTTCCAATTTGCCAAACTGCCTGGCCACTTCGCATCCCTATCTCCAATTCAAGAATTCACATCTTGATCTCAGCGCTAAACTTGTGAATTTCGCACTACCTCCCATGTTGATCAGCTGATTTCGAGTTGCCAAAATCGATCTCGGATTTCGACTCCTAGATTTGGCAAAACGTGGGGCATGCCAGGGTAGGCACGCACATGTGATTTTTGATGGTTTTCACATGTCGATCACGTCATTTTGACGTGCCAAACCATGCTTTGTGAAAATGGCTATGCAGCTGTTTTCAATGATCGTGACATGCCGATCAGTGGTTTTTGAGTGTGCGAAACCGGAATTTTCCAAAATCCAAATATTTTGCCTCGATGAGTTGTGTCATGTGATTGGACCAAAGCGCTCAAGGATTTTGAGCTGATCGGACTAAGTCGATCACGTAATTTTACCATGCTGGATTTTCCAAGATTGTTAACGACTTTTCTAATCCAACGACGATTCGAGAATAAATGATATTTCTAACCATTTTCGAACACTTTGCAACTTCGACCAAATCGCTTTGTGTTTTCCAATGACATTCTCGAGACTCGAGTGCGTTGCTAACCATAAACTGGACCTGCGACTATTTTACTAAAAAGTGGGTCAACATGAGTACTACATCAAATTATAGTATTATCCCTCCAAAATTCCTCCGACTCCTATTAAATACTGCATGGTTCTGTCATTCGAACCAAAAATTATTTTTGTCATAGTAGCAAAACCTAGGGAAAAAAATATCAGTTTGTTACCAGTACAACCATTAATAATCTTAATCTGGATATTTATTAACTAGAAATGTAACCTTAGTTTACTAACGGAACCTTTTTGTCTCCTTGACAATACGGTTATATGATCTCTCTAAAGATATTCTTCTCATTAGAACATCTTTAGCAAATGTGTTATTCAACCTCTGAATCCTGAATGAATGAAAAAAATATCTCCAACAGCTCATTTTCTCCTAAATATTCAAAGAAAATTTCAGAGGTCAATTTAGTATTCTGAATGACTCTAGCGCTGATTTTATCAGCGGCATGCCCTTTGTCTCTGATTAAACCAAAGCCCAAGGATGATAATTTAATTAGTGCTTTGCGGTACGATGCTGATTAAATTAACGTCCGACTGTCCAAGCAACACATCGACATTCATACCTCTCGTAAATTATTGGAGATGCTTTTAGCTTTTGATTAACCTAGCTTAACAACGTAGATGACAACTAATTAAAACAAAAAGCATCTTCAATGCATATAGAATATAATGTCTATTTAATCATATTTGTTAATGAAAATATCTCAATGTGAAATCAATTAATATTATATAAAATATTTGAAATTTATGTGTCCATAAAAATAACTAGCTTGTATCCCAATTAAATTATAAATAAATAAAAGTAATTTATTAAAATAATTAATAACATATATATTTATTACTTTACATTGTGAAGTACAATGTCTAGAACTAGACATTGCACTTGATAATGTTAAGTGAAGTTTGTGCCATGTCATCTTCACAATTAATATAAAAGCATCTTCAATACGGATGTTATTAGAGTGTAATGTCAATGACACATCAGCACATAACAACAATTTTGTTTTTTGGTCTCCAATGCAATGTTGATCTCAAAGTGGAATCTGACATGTGCCACTTTTTTTTTCACATTGTGAAAGCCGATGTCCAGTTTCAGACATTTGGATTGACAATTTCAAACATACACATCATTGATCAGTTGCCTTTTTCTTCTTCCTCCGTCTTCATCCTACTCAATCCGCCCTCATCCTACATCAGTTGATATATATTTTCTTTTTTTTTAATTGTTTTCAGTCGAATTTTACCTCAATTGCTGTTTGATGAGTCTTTCTCCAAATCGTTGAGCTTCGGAAGCATTTCGTATCAATCTCGATTTCCCCCCTTCGCAGATCTCAGAAAACACCAACGATGACCCCCATCGTTGCACTCTAATGTCGCAAAATCCCCTCACGCAAGCTTCTCCAGAACGAGGTCGGCTTCATACTTTCGCGATATTAAACCGCGATTCCGATTTTATTGCTTTTTTTACTTTATTTTATACACGGATAAACAAGTCATGCTACTAGTATATTGACTACTTTATTCTTCGTTGAATTTGGAAAAGATAAAAGTTAGAGGAGAAGGCTGTGCGGATTTGGTGCAATTTGCAATAATGTCCTGCTATGCTACTTATTTTTTAAGTTTCCTGCAACTTGCAGTCTAGTTTCTTCCTCCTCCTTTTTTGCCTGTGTTTTTTTTTTACCGCCACTTTTCAGCTAATCAATTATGCCATATAGATTTGTTTAACTTTTCTACTGTAATGACCCGTATTTTCAGCGATATAATAATTAATTTATCTAATTATTTAAATGGTGAATTAGAATTAAATGGTTGTTGAATTAAATGATATCGAATTTTTAATTAAAATAAATAATATAATAATATATTTAATTTCTGAAATAGTCAGAAATAGTGGAATTCACGTTATGATGTGAATTGGATCATCTGTGATATTTAATTCAGTTTAAAGTTGAATTATAAAAACGAATATATTATTTGAACGAAGATTTAACGTATAATTATACTATAATTATAATCGAGCTTGAAATGGCGCTGCAGTTCGCGATTTGGCGATTTGAACTTCAACTGAATGTACAAGATTCGTTTTAAGTCGGATTTCTGTGAAACAAGAAACGTGTGGAGCTGGTGGAGTATATCTTTCTAGTGGAAGAGAAAAATCAGGATTTCGTCGTGTAGATTTTGATTTACGTCCAAATCAAATTTTAGAAAAGTCGCTGTGGAATTCCATTATAATTTATAAAGGAATTATTTATATTTAAAAAAAAGGAATTTCATTTTAAATTGAATATCGATTTAATCGGGATTTGAAATATCGAGTTATAAATCCCAGTAAAGCTGTATGGTATTCCACTGTGAGTATATACGATAATATGAATTTATTTATATTTAATTTAATTATATTTAAATATATTTATATATTTAAATGGGTCATTCAGAGCTGTAAAATAGCCAGTTTTGCAAACGACCTCGGAATTCGACGAAACTAATTTTGTTGGATCCGCAACATCAAATTATTGTTAGATTCCAAGTTCTATGATTTTTAGAGTAACTATGTGGCCGTACGAATTTTTAGAATGAGAAACAGTCAGTATTTCGACGGGTACAAATACGCTGTGTGAGCATACGAAGTCGGAATTCGACGAAACCAGTTTCGTTGGGTCCGTGATGTCAAACTATAGCTGCATGTCCATTATCGGGATTTTTAGGTATTGTATGTGATCACAGGAATTTTTAGAAAGAAAAATGAATGTTAAAATCAAAACATCTACACAAAATATCTTCATAAAAATTCTAAAAATATTTTCCTATAAATATCCCACCCATTCCACTAAACCCTAATCTCATTTTTCCTCAGATCAACAAATTTTTCCGCCGTTCTTCTTTTTCTCCTTACAGTAAAAATCCTCAACTTCAAAAATCCATAGAAAACTCAAATAAAATGCTAAAATCTCCAAATCTATATGTACGAGTTCCTGCAATTTTCCTCGTGATTCTAGTATGAGTTTTAAAGGGTTCGGTACCCATTCGCGTTCACTGTCTTTTGGGAATAGCAGTTAGGGTTGGGGGTTTTGTAGAAATTAAGGTTTGATACTTGAATTGGGGCTCGGTTTGAAGTTACTGGTGGTGACTAGAAGAGTTTGTGGGTTTTTTTGGGGTTTTCCGTTGAAATTTAGTTCGATGTTGTCCTCAGTGGGTATGACGTCGAGGCCGAGCACGGAACTCGAAAAGGGGATCGAGTTTGACTTCGAGGTGTTGGGGATGAAGTGATTTTGAAGAGGAGTTCAATGAATAGAACGGTTTGTTCTTCCGTTGATAATGGAAGGAGCGGTGGACGGTGGGAGTTGTGGCAATGGAGGAGTAGGCATCGGGTTGTCTTCGGGGAAGAAGAGTTGGTGCGGGCCAGAAGGATGTGGGTTCACGTTAAATAATGGATGGACGGGCTTAAATCCTTGGCAAGGCCCAAATGTAAAAGGAAAACTTAAGTTTAATGACAATCTTGGTTTTTATTTTAAGTAAGAAGGTGAATGAGGAAAGTAAGTGGGAGGAGTGCTCGAGTTTGACTTTGAGGCGATGGGGAGGGAGAGCTCAGGATGGTGAGTTCAATGGTAGTATCGGATGTTGGAACGACGATGTAATGGAGGAGAATGGATAGCATGAAGTTGCGGTAATGATAATGAGGAAGTGGAGTCAGGTTCGACAGTTTGAGGGAGAAGAGAATGTAGTTTGGGCTGGCGATTTTTCCAATGGGCCGGAATGAAATAATGGGGTGAGGCCCAAAAAGGAATTAAAGTTTTATTTAATTTAAATGTACTTTAACTTCGAAATGTTGTAACTTTATCATACGTGATCGAAATTCAGTGAAAAAAATCCGACAGGACCGTGTGGACGAGAGCTTCACAATTAAGCTGGATGGAAGTGGATTGGGGCTCGTATGAATTTATGGCGAAATAAACTGTTTGATTCAAATCAAACAACAGTTTATCGTTCTTTAACGATGAACTGCCAATGTGAGTAAATCTCACTAACTCTGAGTAGTTTATAATTCATGTTGTATTCTTAGAACTGTTAAATATTGGTTGATTGATTGTGTGTTGACCGTTTGATTGAACTGCTAGACAGTTAGTTGAATTTCTATATTGATTCTGTTTGACAGAATATATCATATGGAAATGAAAGTGATGTTGATTTTATTGTGTAACATCTGTGGATGCAGGGAAACGTGTCGGAGGAATCCGACTGGATTCCTCAACATTTATTTTTACTGTTTTTCATATAGTGTGATATATGATGTGGTATATAATCTGTTGTCAATTATATGTGTTTGGACGATATTGATCATCGTGATTTGATATGTTGAATACCATAACATACCGGAATGTTGATAAGGGAATTTTCAAAGTGATATTGAAAATAAAATATTTATAAACTGGAATATTTATAAATAGGAGATATTTAGAAAGGGAATAATTATAAAATCAAAGAATTTTATAAAACGATTATTTACTTCGCAAGTAAATAGAAGTGTAAAACGATATTTATTTAAGAAGTAAATAGAAGTATAATGAAAGATATTTACGTATAAAGTAAATAAATAGAATAAAGGAATATTTATTGGGAAAATAAATAGGATTATAAAAGGAAATTAACGAGATAGAAAAGAGTTAGTCGATTAGAGTTATCAAATAGAGTCATCAAATAGGAGTCAATTGAATATAGTTATTCGAAAGGAGTCAATTGAACATAGTTATTCAAAAGGAGTCAATCAAACATAGTTATTCAAAATAGAATTAAACAAGATTAGAAACTGACTAGGGATTAGTTAAGTTGAATAGTTTTCTGAGTATCGATCTGATGTTGGTTTCGTCCTTCGGGGTTTATACTTAGAGAATTGTTCTCCTACTAGTTTACAGTCAGGGACTGATAGTTGTGAAATGATAGTGATATGTAAATAAATAATGGAAATGTTTTCCAGTGTTAATAACGTATATTTTCTAAACATAGAAAATAAGGATATATATATATATATATATGATTGATGATTAATTGATAGAATTTCCATTGGGAAATAATATCGTTGTATGCACACCAGTTTTTCTTTGATAGTTAAATCACAGACTATCAAAGTTTTGACCATTTTAACGTTGTTAATATGAAGAGACCGGTTGGATTATTATCCAAAGAACCATTATGTATTGGCATAAGCGTTGTGATTCATATATGCCAAAGATAATTGAAGACGGAGTAAAGTGCAAGGGCTATTGTATAGGTCTTAGATAACAGTGCCTAAGACTGATGTACTGAATAGTGCCTTCGGTTCATCCTGTTCCTGGATGACTTGTATGGATGAATGTCTGACAGAGTATTTCCAGAAAGGTCACGTACATTGATTTCTTCAACCGTACCAAGAGTGGAAGCAGAGAAGGAAACTTCTTTAGCTAACACGTAACGTACTGTTGTAGATGTCAATTAGTGATTTTCGATGGATCTGACAATGTGGCATTCAAAGTGAATCTGATGTGATGATGAAGCGTAACCTCAAGTCTCATCAACCGGTAAATGACAGAAATCAGGCAGGCAGCATGGCTAAGTTGGTCGCTCCGATGTAGGGTGTATAATCACCCGATCTGGAGTTTCATTTACTTCTAAAAAACTATTGTTGATGCTGTCCCATTCGGGAAACGGTTGCTGATCCCAACCGTTGGTGATATACATTCGATACACTCAAGCGAAATGAGTGGTCGGTCATGTGTGGCCGGGTTGCAAGATGTTCTTATTGAACCCAGTGTATTCCTTTCTAGAGGTACACTAGCGAAAGGTGGTTCCATACCTTGTCATAGTTGGAAATCCATTACCCAATATGTGCTTGCGGTTTTGATTGTATACTATATATGTAGAACGTGAGATGAAAGCGTTTCTGCTAGATGATTATTATATTGTGGCTGATAGACATTATTATAATATCAAAAGGTTTTGATATAAATATATTTTGGATTCTCATAAGGGAAAAGCTTGTTCCGTTATACAGCGTGGTCTTATGAGATATAGTTTACTTGTTTGAACTGTTTTAAACTGTTTTACTCATACCAGTCCCATGACTGACCCGGAGTTTATTTTGTTTTGTTTTCCCAAAACTCTTGGTTGCCCAATTTTTTATGGGCAGTCAAGTAGTCGGAATTTACAGATACTTGAAAAGCTGGAACAGGAGGCTTCAGGATCATATAGCTATAGTTTATTTCCGCTGTGTTGTAAGTGATGTACTCTGATAATGTTATTGTAGACATATACTGATTTTATTTCAAGGATATGTTATCTATTATATGTTATTCGTTCCAATGTGAGGTTCGTGTTACTCTGATGTTGTGTTCTTCTTCTTCTTCTTCTATTCAAATTCTATCTTATCTATCCTCACCCTCTGTTTTATTTCTATTAGTGTTCTGATTTTCCAGTGTAATTGTGGTTGGACTTGTGTTATTTAGTCAGCTCAAATTGGACCGGATTTCCGGGTCATTGCAGTTGGTATCAGAGCATAAGGTTAAGTGAATTACCTTAGCTCTGTGGCATGACTCGGTAGAGATCGGGTTAGCAATACCCTAGATTGAGTTTGAGTGTATATATACGAGTAAACGTATTTGTTATTTGATATAAAATTTGTTTTATATTGTGGAGATTCATTGGTTGAGTTGTTTATGGGTTCTGGTCGATCAGTTTGATCCACTGTATCGGTAGAAGTTTATAAACACTCGAATACGATGGGTCAACACGATATGCTTTGAAAAGAGGGTAAATTAAAATAAGTTTACCCAAGGTATATCTTGATATAGAGAAGATATATATATCGAAATCATAATATATTGGATATATTGGTTGTTATTATAATCGAGTAAGATTATAAAACTAAAATGGTTATATATATAACCAAGTAGAATTCGTATAAGTGTTATGACGCGAATTAAATTTGAAATTTAAACCAGAAATTGAATTAAAATTCTGGAAAAAAATTGGATAAGTGTTTGTAAATGGATTTGGATTAAAAATAAGGAAAATTTAAGATCCTGGGAGATTTTAAATTGTTTTACAAGCAGTGTGAGTTATATTTTGAAATGGATTTCAAAGTGGAAATGTTTATAAATGGTTTTATAGTATTGAACTCACTTCGATCGCTGGAAAATAGATTCTGATGATGACAGCTGCATCATCAATATTCATTTTTGAGTTGCAAGTGACGAATTACTACTAGAGATACTGTTTTGAATGTGTTTTGGGAAAGACAAGTTGTGTTGGATTTCAAAAAGGAAAATTTGATTTTTGAAAAGAGTAAACTGTTTAAAAACTCCTAGGGAAAGACTATTTGAATTAAAAACAAATTTAACAGAAATTTATGAAAGAAAATTTGAATTAAAGTAAAGCCAGTAAAGTGGTAACTGAGATTGAATTAGAATGATATCAAGACAAACTGGATTGTGAGATTCAAATTTGATGTGTAATGTGATAATCAAGTTAAGAGTTGGGAATCGAGAAGAAACTCGAGTTGAAATGATATTTGGCTCGGATATAAGCGTATGGTTGTGTTGTGGATAAAAGCAGATTGGAATTTGATTGGGATGACCCTTGTATCCGCTGAATTGATAACAGGTGGAAAGGATAAAATGATATGCCGACAAAAGGTACCAGTTTATATTATATATGGATTTGTGATTTTGATAAGCCGAATTGACAAGTCGCTTGGCTGTTTGATTTTCTTTTGGGTAGAAGATGGCCCAGAGAGGCGAGTTGGAGTTTGAGCTATTGACCAGTACAAAGGAGGTGCTGGCGAAATTTTTCAAAAAGTTAAGGTGTTAGAAAATTTTCAGGATTTTTGAAAATTTTCGTTGGTAAGAATTAATTAAATAATTTAAATGAAATTAAATAGGTTCAGTTGAAACTGAAGTTAAGAAGTGGACAAATATGTTCTAACTAGTCGATAGGGTCGTCTTCTACCTTAGCAATTTCGAGGGCGGAATTATTTTTAAGTGGGGAAGAATGTAATGACCAGTATTTTCAGCGATATAATAATTAATTTATCTAATTATTTAAATGGTGAATTAGAATTAAATGGTTGTTGAATTAAATGATATCGAATATTTAATTAAAATAAATAATATAATAATATATTTAATTTTTGAAATAGTGGAATTCACGTTATGGTGTGAATTGGATCATCTGTGATATTTAATTCAGTTTAAAGTTGAATTATAATAACGAATATATTATTTCAATGAAGATTTAACGTATAATTATATTATAATTATAATCGAGCTTGAAATGGCGCTGCAGTTCGCGATTTGGCGATTTGAACTTCAACTGAATGTACAGGATTCGTTTTAAGCCTGATTTCTGTGAAACAAGAAACGTGTGGAGATGGTGGAGTATATCTTTCTAGTGGAAGAGAAAAATCGGGATTTCTTCGTGTAGATTTTGATTTACGTCCAAATCAAATTTTAGAAAAGTCGCTGTGGAATTCCTTTATAATTTATAAACGAATTATTTATATTTTAAAAAAAGGAATTTCATTTTAAATTGAATATCGATTTAATCGGGATTTGAAATATCGAGTTATAAATCCCAGTAGAGATGTATGGTATTCCACTGTGAGTATATACGATAATATAAATTTATTTATATTTAATTTAATTATATTTAAATATATTTATATATTTAAATGGGTCATTAAGAGTTGTAAATATAGCCAGTTTTGCAAATGACCTTGGAATTCGACGAAACTTATTTTGTTGGATCCGCAACATCAAATTATTGTTAGATTCCAAGTTCTGTGATTTTTAGAGTCACTATGTGGCTGTACGGATTTTTAGATTGAGAAACAGTCAATATTTCGGCGGTTAAAAATACGCTGTGTGAGCATACGAAGTCGGAATTCGACGAAACCAGTTTCGTTGGGTCTGTGATGTCGAACTGTAGCTGCATGTCCATTTTCGGGATTTTTAGGTATTGTATGTGATCACATGAATTTTTAGAAAGCAAAATGAATGTTAAGATCAAAATATCTACACAAAATATCTTCACAAAAATATCTAAAAATATTTTCCAATAAATATCCCACCCCTTCCACTAATCCCTAATCTCATTTTTTTCTCAGATCAACAAATTTTTCCGCCGTTCTACTTTTTCTCCTTACGGTAAAAATCCTCAACTTCAAAAATCCATAGAAAACTCAAATAAAATGCTAAAATCTCCAAATATATATGTACGAGTTCCTGCAAGTTTCCTCGTGATTCTAGTATGAGTTTTAAAGGGTTCGGTACCCATTCGCGTTCACTGTCTTTTGGCAATAGCAGTTGGGGTTTTTGTAGAAATTAAGGTTTGATACTTGAATTGGGGTTCGGTTTGAAGTTATTGGTGGTGAGTAGAAGAGTTTGTGGGTTTTTTTGGGGTTTTCCGTTGAAATTTAGTTCGATGTTGTCCTCAGTGGGTATGACGTCGAGGCCGAGCACGGAACTCAGAAAGGGGATCGAGTTTGACTTCGAGGTGTTGGGGATGAAGTGATTTTGAAGAGGAGTGCAATGATGAGAACGGTTTGTTATTTCGTTGATAATGGAAGGACCGGTGGACGGTGGGAGTTGTGGCAATGGAGGAGCAGGCATCGGGTTGTCTTCGGGGAAGAAGAGTAGGTGCGGGCCAGATGGATGTGGGTTCATGTTAAATAATGGATGGTCGGGCTTAAATCCTTGGCAAGGCCCAAATGTAAAAGGAAAACTTAAGTTTAATGACAATCTTGGTTTTTATTTTAAGTAAGAAGGTGAATGAGGAAAGTATGTGGGAGGAGTGCTCGAGTTTGACTTTGAGGCGATGGGGAGGGAGAGCTCAGGATGGTGAGTTCGATGGTAGTATCGGATGTTGGAACGGCGATGTAATAGAGGAGAATGGATAGCATGAAGTTGCGGTAATGGTAATGAGGAAGGGGAGTCGGGTTCAACAGTTTGAGGGAGAAGAGACTGTAGTTTGGGCTGGCGATTTTTTCAATGGGCCGGAATGAAATAATGGGGTGAGGCCCAAAAAGGAATTAAAGTTTAATGTTTTATTTAATTTAAATGTACTTTAGCTTCGAAATGTTGTAACTTTATCGTACATGATCGAAATTCAGCGAAACAAGATCCGACAAGACCGTGTGGACGAGAGCTTCACAATGAAGATGGATGAAAGTGGATTGGGGATCGTATGAATTTATGGCGAAATAAACTGTTTGAATCAAATCAAACAACAGTTTATCGTTCTTTAACGATGAACTGCCGGTGTGAGTAAATCTCACTAACTCTGAGTAGTTTATAATTCATGTTGTATTCTTAGAACTGTTAAATATTGGTTGATTGACTGTGTGTTGACCGTTTGATTGAACTGCTAGACAGTTTGTTGAATTTCTATATTGATTCTGTTTAACAGAATATATCATATGGAACTGAAAGTGATGTTGATTTTATTGTGTAACATCTGTGGATGCAGGGAAACAGGTCGGAGGAATCCGACTGGATTCATCAACATTTATTTTTACTGTTTTTCATATAGTGTGATATATGATGTGGTATATAATCTGTTGTCAATTATATGTGTTTGGACGATATTGATCATCGTGATTTGATATGTTGAATACCATAACACACCGGAATGTTGATAAGGGAATTTTCAAAGTGACATTGAAAATAAAATATTTATAAACTGGAATATTTATAAATAGGAGATATTTAGAAAGGGAATAATTATAAAATCAAAGAATTTTATAAAACGATTATTTACTTTGCAAGTAAATAGAAGTGTAAAACGATATTTATTTAAGAAGTAAATAGAAGTGTAAAGAAAGATATTTACGTATAAAGTAAATAAATAGAATAAAGGAATATTTATTGGGAAAATAAATAGGATTATAAATGGAAATTAACGAGATAGAAAAGAGTTAGTCGATTAGAGTTATCAAATAGAGTCATCAAATAGGAGTCAATTGAATATAGTTATTCGAAAGGAGTCAATTGAACATAGTCATTCAAAAGGATTCAATCAAACATAGTTATTCAAAATAGAGTTAAACAAGATTAGAAACTGACTAAGGATTAGTTAAGTTGAATAGTTTTCTGAGTATCGATCTGATGTTGGTTTCGGCCTTCGGGGTTTATACTTAGAGAATTGTTCTCCTACTTGTTTACAGTCAGGGACTGATAGTTGTGAAATAATAGTGATATGTAAATAAACAATGGAAATGTTTTCCAGTGTTAATAACGTATATTTTCTAAACATAGAATATAAGAATATATATATATATATATATAAATATATATATATGATTGATTGACAGAATTTCCATTTGGAAATAATATCGTTGTTTGCACACCTGTTTTTCTTTGATAATTAAATCACAGACTATCAAAGTTTTGACCATTTTAACGTTGTTAATATGAAGAGACCGGTTGGATTATTGTCCAAAGAACCACTCTGTATTGGCATAAGCGTTGCGAATCATATATGCCAAAGATAATTGAAGACGGAGTAAAGTGCAAGGGCTATTGTATAGGTCTTAGATAACAATTCCTAAGACGGATGTACTGAATAGTGCCTTCGGTTCATCCTGTTCCTGGATGACTTGTATGGATGAATGTCTGACAGAGTATTTCCAAAAAGGTCACGTACATTGATTTCTTCAACCGTACTAAGAGTGGAAGCGGAGAACGAAAATTCTTTAGCTAACACGTAATGTACTGTTGTAGACGTCAATTAGTGATTTTCGATGTTTCTGAAAATGTGGCATTCGAAGTGAATCGGATGTGATGATGAAGCGTAACCTCATGCCTCATCAACCGGTAAATGACAGAAATTGGGCAGGCAACATGGCTAAGTCGGTCGCTCTGAAGTAGGGTGTATAATCACCTGATCTAGAGTTTCATTTACTTCTAAAAATTTATTGTTGATGCTGTCCCATTCGGGAAACAGTTGCTGATCCCAACCGTTGGTGATATACATTCGATACACTCAAGCGAAATGAGTGGTCGGTCATGTGTGGCCAGGTTGCAAGATGTTCTTGTTGTACCCAGTGTATTCCTTTCTAGAGGTACACTAGCGAAAGGTGGTTCCATACCTTTTCATAGTTGGAAATCCATTACCCAATATGTGCTTGCGGTTTTGATTGTATACTATATATGTAGAACGTGAGATGAAAGCATTTCTGCTAGATGATTATTATACTGTGGTTGATAGACATTATTAGAATATCAAAAGGTTTTGATTTAAAGATATTTTGGATTCTCATAAGGGAAAAACCCGTTCTGTTATACGGCGTGGTCATATGAGATATCGTTTACTTGTTCGAACTGTTTTAAACTATTTTACTCATACCAGTCCCATGACTGACCTGGAGTTTATTTTGTTTTGTTTTCCCTAAACTCTTGGGTGCCCAATTTTGTATGGGCAGTCAAGTAGTCGGAATTTACAGATACTTGAAGAGCTGGAGCAGGAGGCTTCAGGATCATATAGCTATAGTTTATTTCTGTTGTGTTGTAAGTGATGTACTCTGATAATGTTATTGTATACATATTCAGATTTTATTTCAAGGATATGTTATCTATTATTTGTTATTCGTTCTGCTGTGAGGTTCGTGTTACTCTGATATTGTGTTCTTCTTCTTCTTCTTCTTCTATTCTAAGTTCTATCTTATCTCTCCTCACCCTCTGTTTTCTTTCTATTAGTGTTCTGATTTTCCAGTGTAATTGGGGTTGGACTTGTGTAATTTAGTCTGCTCAAATTGGATCGGATTTTCGGGTCATTACAGTTGGTATCAGAGCATAAGGTTAAGTGAATTACCTTGGCTCTGTGGCGTGACTCGGTAGAGATGGGGTTAGCAATACCCTAGATTGAGTTTGAGTGTATATATACGAGTAAACGTATTTGTTATTTGATATAAAATTTGTTTTATATTGTGGAGATTCATTGGTTGAGTTGTTTATGGATTCTGGTCGATCAGTTTGATCCACTGTATCGGTAGGAGTTTATAAACACTCGAATACGATGGGTCGACACGATATGCTTTGAAAAGAGGGTAAATTAAAATAAGTTTACCCAAGGTATATCTTGATATAGAGAAGATATATATATCGAAATCATAATATATTGGATATATTGGTTGTTATTATAATCGAGTAATATTATAAAAGTAAAATGGTTATATATATAACTAAGTAGAATTCGTATAAGTGTTACGAAGCGAATTAAATTTGAAATTTAAACCAGAAATTGAATTAAAATTCTGGAAAAAAATTGGATAAGTGTTTGTAAATGGATTTGGATTAAAAATAAGGAAAATTTAAGATCCTGGGAGATTTTAAATTGTTTTACAAGCATTGTGAATTATATTTTGAAATGGATTTCAAAGTGGAAATGTTTATAAATGGTTTTATAGTATTGAACTCACTTCGATCACTGGAAAATAGATTCTGATGATGACAGCTGCATCACCAGTATTCATTTTTGTGTTGCAAGTGACGAATTACTACCAGAGATACTGTTTTGAATGTGTTTTTGGGAAAGACAAGTTGTGTTGGATTTCAAAAAGGAAAATTTGATTTTTGAAAAGAATAAACTATTTAAAAACTCCCAGGGAAAGACTGTTTGAATTAAAAACAAATTTAACAGAAATTTCTGAAAGCAAATTTGAATTAAAGTAAAGCCAGTAAAGTGGTAACTGAGATTGAATTAGAATGATATCAAGACAAACTGGATTGTGAGATTCAAATTTGATGTGTAATGTTATAATCAAGTTAAGAGTTGGGAATCGAGAAGAAACTCGAGTTGAAATGATATTTGGCTCGGATATAAGCGAATGGTTGTGTTGTGGATAAAAGCAGATTGGAATTTGATTGGGATGACCCTTGTATCCGCTGATTTGATAACAGGTGGAAAGGATAAAATGATATGCCGACAAAAGGTACCAGTTTATATTATATATGGATTTGAGATTTTGATAAACTGAATTGGCAAGCCGCTTGGCTGTTTGATTTTCTTTTGGGTAGAAGATGGCCCAGAGAGGCGAGTTGGAGTTTGAGCTATTGACCAGTACAAAGGAGGTGCTGGCGAAAATTTTCGAAAAGTTAAGGTGTTAAATTTTTTTCAGGATTTTTGAGAATTTTCGTTGGTAAGAATTAGTTAAATAATTTAAATGAAATTAAATTGGTTCAGTTGAAACTGATGTTAAGAAGTGGACAAATATGTTCTAACTAGTCGATAGGGTCGTCTTCTACCTTAGCAATTTCAAGGGCGAAATTTGGGGAAGAATGTAATGACCCGTATTTTCAGCGATATAATAATTAATTTGTCTAATTATTTAAATGGTGAATTAGATTTAAATGGTTGTTGAATTAAATGATATCGAATATTTAATTAAAATAAATAATATAATAATATATTTAATTTCTGAAATAGTCAGAAATAGTGGAATTCACGTTATGGTGTGAATTGGATCATCTGTGATATTTAATTCAGTTTAAAGTTGAATTATAATAACGAATATATTATTTGAACGAAGATTTAACGTATAATTATGTTATAATTATAATCGAGCTTGAAATGGCGCTGCTGTTCACGATTTGGCGATTCGAACTTCAACTGAATGTACAGGATTCGTTTTAAGCCGGATTTCTGTGAAACAAGAAACGTGTGGAGCTGGTGGAGTATATCTTTCTAGTGGAAGAGAAAAATCGGGATTTCGTTGTGTAGATTTTGATTTACGTCCAAATCAAATTTTAGAAAAGTCGCTATGGAATTCCTTTATAATTTATAAAGGAATTATTTATATTTTAAAAAAAGGAATTTCATTTTAAATTGAATATCGATTTAATCGGGATTTGAAATATCGAGTTATAAATCCCAGTAGAGCTGTATGGTATTCCACTGTGAGTATATACGATAATATAAATTTATTTATATTTAATTTAGTTATATTTAAATATATTTATATATTTAAATTGGTCATTAAGAGCTGTAAAAATAGCCAGTTTTGCAAATGACCTCGGAATTCGAAGATACTAATTTTGTTGGATCCGCAACATCAAATTATTGTTAGATTCCAAGTTCTGTGATTTTTAGAGTCACTATGTGGCCGTACGGATTTTTAGAGTGAGAAACAGTCAGTATTTCGATGGTTAAAAATACGCTGTGTGAGCATACGAAGTCGAAATTCGACGAAACCAGTTTCGTTGGGTCCGTGATGTCGAACTGTAGCTGCATGTCCATTTTCGGGATTTTTAGGTATCGTATGTGATCACACGAATTTTTAGAAAGCAAAATGAATGTTAAAATCAAAATATCTACACAAAATATCTTCACAAAAATATCTAAAAATATTTTCCTATAAATATCTGTTAGACCAAAAATTGGGCCTAACACCCAAATGCAGATCACAGATCACAGAATGCAGAAAAGAGTAAATAAAGAGGAGACATACAAGGTTTTTATAGTGGTTCGGCTGTAGATGTAGCCTACGTCCACTTTATAATCTTATTGTTATACTGAAAGATTACAAGAATCAGTTATATGTAGACACACAATCCGTGTGTTAATTGTATTGAAAAGAGAAGAATTTGAGTGTATGAAGGTGCAAAGTCCTTGCACTTCAGTAATGGTGGAAGCAGTGAAGAAGAATGGCCAAAAGATCCCGAAAAATGCCAATCTCTGGGCTATTTATAGCTGATTTTGTCGGGCGGATCGCGGTCACACGTGGCACGCATCCCAAGAAAGTTGGATCGGATCGCGCAGAGAGGAAGAATTGGTCAATATGGCGGTTGTGGACAGGTGTCGCTGGATCCATGCATCTCGGATCGTCATGGACTTAGTCAGGAGCTTCGCCACATCTTCGGGGATCGGATCGGTTCATGGGTCGGATTGTGATATGGCTATCACGAGCCGAGTCTGGTCGTGAGCGGCATGGTGAAACTGGAGTGAAGTGTTGGCGATCGGGTCAGATCGTGAGATGTACCACGGACGGGTCGTGGTCAGAGGAGGGCGATCCGATGAGAGGCAATCCGATGAGCGACGATCCGAGGGTGCGTGATCCATACTCCGATCGTGTGCTGCTTCGTCGCTTTATCCAGGAAATTGCCAGACTACACTAGTTTACGGAAACGGGCATAACTTTCAAACCGTAAGTCCGATTAGGCCAAACCGAAGCTCAAACTGAAGCTAACTCAGAGATCTTCAAAAGTTACAGAGCTCAACTTTGTAATCGCTGTTTTCGGGCCTAAAAGAGGTCGTCTGATAGGAGTTTCGGGCCTGTTTATGTTGAGGATGTGATTTTGACCAAATCTCTCACTGTCTTCTGACGTTGTTTCCATCGCTCGAGCATGTTATCATTCAGGAATTCCATGTGTGAAAGCTTTTGCCAAAAAATGTGACAACAATATCCTACCCCTTCCACTAAACCCTTCCCAGTAGTAGATTTGCTTCATGTCTCGATACATCTTGTTACCACTGGGATGTATAGTCAGTTTCGAGTGATGACATTCTCTAAGCACTTCATCTCTCGATCCATTGACGTCGGGTACAACCAGCCTCTCATTCTTTTGAAGCCATCCTTCTCGATCAAGTCCATACTTGTTCATTCTCTTGTCGTCGATACCCATCTCTACCTTGGAGACGATTTCCAATAGATTAGGATCGCCCCTCTGACTGGAACCAGTCCTCTCAATCAAAGTCAGTATGATCGTCAAACTGGCTAACATCTCTGGATCCAATTCACACTTAGGTCTGAAATCATATCCCACGATATACTCCAGTTGCTTCCATTCCAGAAACATAGCCCCTTAACTGGCATGTCTCCTACTCAATGCATCAACTACCGCATTTCCCTTCCCAGGTGTGTATGCGATATTGAATTCATATGAACCCAAGAACTCTAACCATCTCTACTGACGAAGATTTAAATCCTTTTGGGAGAAAAGATACTTTAAAGACTTATGATCGGTAAACAACTCGAATCTTTCTCCCAAGAGATAGTGTCCCCACATCTTCAAAGCGAACACGATCGCTGCCAATTCCAAATCATGTGTAGGATATCTTTTCTCATGCGGTTTCAATTGCCAACTAGCATAAGCTACGACCCTACCTCCCTGCATTAGTACAAAACCTAGTCCGGTACCACAAGCATATGTGTATACCGTCATCTCTTCGTTCCCCTTACGAATAACTAACTCTGGTACACACTTCAACTTTTCCTTTAGACTATTAAATGCATACTCGCACCTTCCGGCCTAGACGAAAGCTTGATTCTTCTTGGTGAACTGAGTTAATAGTGTCGCTATCTTGGAGAAGTCTTGGATAAACTTACGATAATATCCAGCTAACCCCATGAAACTTCTTACGTCCATTGCATTCTTAGGCGTAGACCAATCTTGCACCGTACCTACCTTCGCAGGATCCACGACAATACCATTCTCTGGGACAACATGGCCCAAGAACCTTACTTCCCTCCTCCAGAAGCGACATTTAGAAAAATTAGCTTTCAATCGGTGTTTCCTCAAAACCTCCATCACTGTCCTCGGATGTTCCTTGTGTCTTTCCTATGTCCTCGAGTAAACAAAAATATCGTATATGAACACAAGAACAAACTTATTTAATTGATATCTGAAAACCCTATTCATAGATCTAAAAAATATGTAGGTGCATTGGTTAACCCGAATGGCATGACCAACCACTCATAAAATCCAGACGGCATCCGAAATGTTGTTTTAGGTATACCCTCAGCCGCTACTCGGAGCAGATGAAAACCTGTATTGAGATCCAACTGGGAAAAAATTGTTGTCCCATTTAGCTAATCAAACACATCGTATATCCGTGGAAGAGAATACTTATTCTTCCTAGTCACTTTGTTCAACTCGCGGTAGTCCACACATAAGCGAAGGGAACCATCGGCCTTGGTAGCAAATACAACTGGTGCCCCCAAATCGGAGACACCTCTTTGAATAAATACCGTCTTCAAAAGATCGCCTACTTGCACTTCGGACTCTCGCTGCTCCCTTGGTGCCATACGACGAAGTGGCATTACTATAAATAAGGCATCTTTCACTAAATCAATCTGAAACTCGATCTCTCAGTGTGGTGGAAGATCGGTCACTTCCCCGAAGATGTCCGGATGCTCGCCAGCAATAGGCATATCTGATAACTCATCATGCGGGATGTCGAGGGAATTTAGAAAACTAGCCATCACCCCATCACTAGGTAGGCAACCCAATACCACCCTCTACACATCACCTACTCTAGTAGTCACCGAAGACACCTCACAATCTACCACCACCCCATAACTATAGAGCCAGTCGACTCCCAAAATAATGCCAAACCCAGTAAAGCTAAAAACAAAGCAATCACAAACAAACATGCATCAATGACTCGATAAGAACAAATTACGACAAATCATACAAAGGCTAGTCGAACCACCGATCGGGTTCGTCACAACTAAAGGTCTATCGACAATCTCAGGTTCCAATCCAAACATATCCACCAGTTCACTAGATAAGAAGGAATGGGAAGCCCCGGTATCAAACAATACTCGAATAGGAACATCATAAATGGATAGCATACCCTGAATAACGACACCCTTTCCTTTCTCCGCCGTAGTTGGGGCATTCGATGAAGAA
This sequence comes from Allium sativum, assembly GCA_030737875.1. NCBI lineage: Eukaryota > Viridiplantae > Streptophyta > Magnoliopsida > Asparagales > Amaryllidaceae > Allium > Allium sativum. Next base: position 308,329,080 of record CM060925.1, on the reverse strand, counting down.
GGAATGGCGTTGATAGCATATACTTTCACGATCTGCTTCTCCTTAGAAGGTTTGGGTATTTATCCTTGTGATGTCCCACTTGGCCGTAATTTAAGCACTTCCTGTCCACTGGCTTTACTTGACAATCTCTGGCATAGTGGCCCTTCTTGCCACAGCTAAAGCACTCGATATCTTTCTTATCCTTCTTTTTCTGGCCAACCTTGGTTTGGTTCTGTTTCCTCTTATTCTGGGAATTCTTCTTGCCTTCACCGCTTGCCTGTGGTTTTGGCTCTCCTGCAGATGTAATAACAACGTCAGTCTTTGGCTTAGGGTAAAGGCTCTCTGATCTCAATGCTTTCCCCACAACAAATTCAAAAGTCTCATTTATATGATTTATCAGCCTTTCCCCCAAGTACTTATCTAGGCCAGTTATGAACTTCTCGTTCTCCTTCTCGGCAGTATCGATAAGGGATAATCCATATTTCGATAAGGTATCGAATTAAGCAATATATTCTGAGAGTGCCCTACCATTCTGCTTAAGCTCCAAAAACTTCCTAAAAATTCTGATTTCTGAGCAACTAGAAAAAATTTGTCACTGAAGCGAGTCTTAAACTGAGTCCAAGTAACTTAATCCTCGGGAGTGGCCGCTTTAATGGCATTCCACCAACTCATAACCCGTCCTTGAAGATGACACGATGCTAGTTTCCTCTTCATTGCATCATCGATCCCCAAATCCTGGAAGATGCGCTCACAACTATCAAGCCAGTCTTAAACCGCTGGTGCTGATTCCATTCCAAGGAACGACTTCCTACCAAGACTAGTATAATCCTTGTTAAGCTTGGCGAAATCGGCTCTAGGCGCCTGCACTACTGCACCACCACCATTAGCAGCATTTGGAACTGCGCCCTGAGCATCCCTAAGCATCTCTCGCATAAAGGTAATAAACATCATCCTTATGACAGAAGCATTCCCATTATTGGCTTCTAAACCCGTACTCCTCGTATTTCGGCTCATCGTTCAATCTGTAAGGAGAAAACGATTAACCATCTCTTTAGTGGTGTCTGTGCAGTGCAAATTCATCCTTAGATATACTAATAGTGTATATATATAGTTTTTTATCACAAATACGCAACCTAGTCTCTGATACCAAGTGCGACGGCTTCCCACGCCATCATACATTTCCCCTGAATGCGGTGCGCCAATGTCCAACTAGCATGGGACGGTCATCAAAAGAAAGGGGTTTGAAACGATGAATAATCAAGAACCCGTAGTATATCTCACGACGCATGGAATAAGATATAATAGTAACATAACTTGATATAAAATAGGCGAGACAGTTATAACTAAAAACTAAACCATCATAGCAGCTGAATCCAAAATATAGCTTATGATCCAAACCATTATTACAACATCAAAATACTGTCTCCAAAAAGGAAATAAAAGAGGTACACTACTAAGGTCCAAAGCAGTGACCAGCAATAATACAGGGAGAATATATGTATACAGTACGTGGAAGCCTCCTACTCGTCTTCGGACAGCTACCCGTGCATAACCACCTAACCTGTCTCTAGTATGCTCGTTTAGGAGCACCCAGAGTAATAATAAGAGACATAAAACTCTGGGTCAGGAAAAAGTCTGGTATAAGCGATAGCAAATCTATAGCACAAATACGGCAATAACTGGTATAAGAAATCATATCTGACCTGGACCTGCAACCAAAGAGTTAGCACAACAGGATGTATAATACCCTAAGGTAACACTAACATAATGATGTAAAAATGGGAATGTGCGTGTCATGGTGATAGCAGACATCAAACATAGCAATCATCCTCATATCTCTCATACAGTGCATAAAGCATACGATATCCACCGCTTTGAATACCAGAACTATTTGGGCCATGACGGAGTCCAACTCCGTACAACTATCACTACGACCACTTTGCCCTTTGGAGCCCTGATGGAGTCCAACTCCATACAACCTCTGACCCCACTACATTGGTCCATAGTCAATGCCCCCTCCCTCAGTAGTGAACCAAAGATATAGATATCAATAACCCCTTTGTGCACGTCCCGCAGCAGAGTCCAACTCTTAAAGTTAACTCGTTGGTTCCCATTTGGATCCTAAGTAATAACTTCCCATTTGGACTTTCATTACATCTCGGGTTTTGGTCGAATTGGAGTTGGTCTTCAGAAGAGTCGTCCCATGGAAGTAGTAGCACACATCCGGTTCGGTTCGGTTCGTCACCTTGATTCGGCTCGGATCATCATTGGACACTCGCTTCGGTTCGGTTCAGGGTCCTCGGATTGGTTCAGGTTCTCCTATCCGGGTCGGCCATTTCCATTCGGTTTGAACAAGAATGCCAACCCGGTTTGGATCGTCATCTCTAGCTTGGTTCGCCCTTTTCGATTCGGTTCGGTCTGCTTGCTTGGTTCGGTTTGGATGTGTCAAACCGATCCCATCCTCCACTATTTCCTATGCCAGCTCGATCCAGCTCCAACTCAACTCGCACTGGCCTTCCTTGTTGCCATGCTTCTAAAGATACCACCCCTCCGGTTCGGCTCGTACACACCGGTCCGGTTCGAGACATACACCCCGATCCGACCCCCTCGCCCTATCCGATCCGGATCTCTACAACATTTCTAGCAAGCTTGTATCGTCCATTCTTGTCATACGACGGCGTTTTAAACCATTCTAACTTTACAAAACAATCATAAAACATACCAAACAGTAGTAGCAACATGTGTAATCAATCAAAAACATTAAAACATCAATCACGTGTGTTATTTAGGATCAAACATACACAAAACCATGATTTTCCCCTTAATCTGCTAAATTACGGGATTAGCAAACTTAATCCAAATTTATATCAATGACATAAAATATAATTATAGAATTTTTACATATTTTTCTGAGTTATAATTTCACTAATTATCACTAATCACCCCTAATTACCCGTAATTAGTGAATAAACTTGCTAATAACTCACCTTAGCCACAAATGAATGTTATATCTGAAACTTATATTGATTTGGCACGGATTCCTATGTAGTGCAGCAGCTTTATCTCGATTTTGATGTTAATCCGCCTTGATTTGATGTAGATTTTCTTAATATGTGATTAGGAAGAGATTAGAGAGAGATTTGGATGGAGGCCATTACTAGGGTTAGGGGAATGTTTGTGGCGGCTGGAAAAATGAAAAAGAATCATTCTCTAACTCCTTTCATCCCTCCCATAACCCTAATCCCGAAACGGGTTATAGGCCTAGCTGCTAATCACCCTATTAAGCCCGATTATGTTGTTTTTCATCTTCCAAACCTGATTTCAGTCATAACTCTCAAACGGTAAGTTCTTTTTATAAATGTGACCATTCTACGAAAAGGTAAACCATCATCCAAATCCAATGGAAATTGTTTCAGCTCAAAACTCCTTACCAATCAAAGGTTATATGCGAGACAAGATTCGCCAGCGCAAGACGGTCATTTAAAATTCGGAAAAATCATGAATGTGGAAAATGACCCCAGTAGTCATTTCCCAAAGTTACACAACCATACGACTTCTTATGAAAATAAAATAAATATTCTACGATTCTCCGATACGTAGAATGCGGGTCATTACATTTTTAATTCAAGTTGTTTGGTCCCATCAATTCTTGCATTTCCAGTGTGTGTGATGTGTATGTTTTTACCATTACCCACAAGTAAATTTTGCATACCGTTGTACTCACAATTCCCAAGATTTAGATTGCTTAAATTGTTTGTCACATGGTTGGTTGCACCAAAATTTAGGTACCACCTATCATCACTTATGTCATCAACTTTTGCTATATCAATATGTTGCCCTTATGATTTTTCATTACTCTAATACTTATGGTATATGCACTTGCACCTGCACTGTTACTTTGCTGGGTAAGATTGTAGTTAGCATTGAATCTAAAGTCGCACATGTTTGTACTATGACCAAACTTTTTGCAAATTTGACTGTTGTTGTTTCTTCCTCTGCCCCTTCCTTTGTTGGATGGACCTCCTCTTTGATTTTGGGCTAACTACTTGGCCCGTTTCCTTTTTCTTGATACTTACCCCTTCAAGAGGTGGTATAGTTGTTAGATAGGTTAGAATTGACACTTTTCTTGTGATTAATTCTACCTTCATGGGTCAGTAGAGTAGAATACACATATTGTGGCGATGGTGTAGGATCCATGGATAAAATGATGGCAGTAACTACTTCATATTCAATATCTAAACCACTGACAATTGATAGAACATGTTCAGATTCAGGCATCTTCTGATTTGTTTGGCTTAGTTAATCACATATGTTTTTCACTTTGAGTAGATACTCATTCATAGTTGAATCACCTTTTCTGATGTTGTGTAACTGTCTTCTGTGATGCATGATTATGATAGAAGACTATGCAGAAAAATTTCTTTCAACTGTAGAATACACTTCTTGAGCAGTATTTACACCAATAAGCTCTGGCAGAATTGTTGAACCAATGGATGACATAATCCAAGAACATACAAGGCTATCTAGTCTTTGATATGCCAAGAATTCACGATTTGACATAAGTTTTTCTTCACTGTCTCTGATGAATTTAGGTGGAACTATTTTTTCACCATGAATATAATTGTTTAAGCCAAATCCTCTCATAGTTGTATCTATTTGCAACTTCCATAACAGATAGTTGGATTCATCGAGTTACACTATAATCAACTGACTCTGGGGCTTTATGATGGCCGTCATCAAATCTGCTGTTGGATCTGATTAACTGATAGAAACTACGTTACTGGATACTTGGGAATTAAAACAACTCCTTGGTTTGAAAATGACAAAAGTAGTTCTGATGAGCCTTCAGTGCAATTAATCAGATATGAGAATTTCTGATCAAAATGACTTCCAATTGAGGTTTGCAAAATATTTTTACAGTTAATATTTGTTGCAACCTTAAATGCTATCAGAATGATTTTTTTTTATGATTCTTTCTTGAAAGAATTCTGATTTATGCTAACCTCTGATGACATACATATTAAATGTTTGAGTTCTTGAGTTTCCTTGATTCGGATTTCTTATACACCAAGCTAAGATCAGGAAAAATCCTACGGTCATATATGGAGAAGCAAAAAAAAATTGGTCAAGCAACAAATCTCAGATGTAAAGATCGATAGATTTTTGATGAGAGGATTCCAAATGATGAATGTACTATAATGGGCTATAAAAACCAGATCACTTGCGATCACTACAAGAAAAACCTCTAATAGCGTCAGATTTTTAGCAGCGGAAAGTTTCATCGCAAATTAGCGACGGATTTTCATGGAATTTGTAAGGGATATTTTCTAGAATTTTTTACTTTAAATTGTTTTAAAATATTACTGTCGAGTTCCGATTTCTATCGCTAAACCATAGAAAATTGCAACAATTTAACATCATCATTTTTCCATCGTTGAATTCCATTGCAGTTTGAGGCAGTTTACCGACATGTATTTTTGGAAGCTATTTTGCAGTAGGTTTTCAAAGGATTTACGAGGGATTCTTCATAAAATGATTTACATTTATATTTAAAATAAGTAATTGATAAGTAAAAACAATTTTTAATTAATTAATGTTAATAATAATATAATAATAGAAAAAAATAAAAAAATTGTTATTAAAAGTAAATAAAGTTTAGTGGTTAGTAATGATTAATTAATAACTACTAAATAATTAGGAGATAATTATAATTAATAATACAGATTAATAAGTAATCTTTAATAATTAATGATTAATAGGTAAGTTTTAATAATTAAGAAGTAAAATTTATTATCTAATATCTAAAATTTAATAATTATAATCGATAATTATGTTTAATACGCATTGATTCAAAAAATTAGAACTTTCTTATTTTCTAGAAAAAATATAAAGTTTAAATAAAAACTTTTGAAGTTTTCATAATTTTGAAATAAATATAAAATTTTGTAACATGTTCAAATTTCAAAAATAAGAAAATTTATAAATACAAAAGAATTCCGAAATTCAAAGAATACAAACGCTACCATATAAATTATTATTTGTATGCCCATTTATAGACATTTGAATCGAAATACACATGAAGTAGGGTATTGAATAAATCTAAACAAGTAATATTTATTACCTATTATCTGAAAATCAATAATTGTAATTGGCACTTACACTTAAATAATTGTACTCAAAAAATGTCACAAAGTTTAAATATAAAGTATAAACTTACGAAGTTTCCATAATTTTTAAATAAAGTTTAAATACAAATCAAAAAAATAATATTTATTGTTTTGAGCATGATATTTAAGAATTATATTTGACATGTAATATTACAAAAAAAACAAAAAAAAATCTAGAATAAAATAAAAGAAATTCACAACAATTGAAAATAAAATTTACATTTTCTTAAAAGTCAAAAGTTAAACCTTTTAATAATGTTTGCTATTGCGTTGTGTGTTTACAAGATTCCCTCCCTTGTTTCCCCCAAAATTTCATTTCCTGCTTTAGTCGTATCCTTAACCCTAAAGTAATTCAGTCTGCACTAGCAGCCCATTCTTCCGCCGCCTTCTTCGTTTCACATAAGAAAGAAATCAAATCCTTAACCCTAAATTTATCCTTTCTCTCCGTCGCCTCTATTCTTAATCTACTTTCTTTGATTCTATTCCCCTTTTGTTTTTCTCTTCATCAACCCCTCCTAACTTCAGTCATCGTTGCTAAGGAACTGAGCATTGGGCCGCATCAAAAACTAGGGCACTTGAACCTGATTGCTTACCAGACGCGTAGAGGAAAATCAATAACTGCGCAACTAATAGGAATCTGATAGAGACACACCATAATCACAACGATTCACTTCAGGAATGACATCTCAATGACGACCCAATTGAGCAATTTCACCTTTAGTCAGCGTCTTGTACTTGGACACAGACAAGTGAAGCTACAGGCAGAAGTCTTTCAGTTTTCAATTCATCTTGTTCGTGATTCATCGATTATGGACCACCTCCGGACATTAAAAAGGTGTGTTATTAATTATTTTTTAAAATCCCATTAATATTATGATTTTTATAATTATGAAGATATGTTTATATTTAAGTTTTTTTTTGTTGAAATGTTGAATTTATATAATATAAGGGATCAATTTTCTGTAAATTCATATCAATGTTTAGGTCTGGGTAAATGTAAATAATTTATTTCTGCTTGGGTTTGGGAATTTGTTTGTTCTTTTCCTCTCGACGACGGCTCATGACTGTTTGGATTGCTATTTGTGTTGTGGCTTGGCTGTTTTCCATTGATCTAGATTTTTTGTCCGATGTTTTTATAGTCGGCAAGGATGTTTTTGTTTGTTGGTAGTTTACTTTTTGTTGATAGCAGTTTTTGGTTTTGGTTTGTCTTGAGATAGTTAGCTTGCTTCCCTCCTTGTTTTCCATTCGTTATTACTGCTGCCTTTTTGCTATGCTTGTTGATGTTGTGCCTTGTGATGGATTGTCACTAAAGGCTTTGTGCAGGAATTACAATTTTTTTGCTATGCAAGGAGGGTGGCTTGGGATATCGATGTTCCAGTGTAGTCTGCTTGCGACGCAATGCTAGATTGGGATAGGTGTTGTTTATTTTTTTGTGATTACTTCTTGAGGTTAGTACCATGAAATTATGTTTATCAACTAGCTTTGTGGTAATATGCAATAGTTTGTTCAGTGAAAAAAAAAACGTTCAGTATTTCTTTAGTTTAGTTCACTTGCTCAGTGTATCAAAGTTCTATCATGCTCATTACTTAAGCATTCTACATAATGCAACAACACCTTAATTGGTTAAGTTTCTTACAACGTTCATTGTTAGCTCTTGTATGATTTGCAACTAAGTAGATGTGACAGATATTTTTATTTTTTTTGAAATGGAACTGTATTATATTCTAGAGCTAAAATGCTCCATTTATACTAGCTCTTATTCTATGGGAGCCTTGAACAATTTTATAATTATTGTAACTTATGTAATTTAAGAAGTTCTTTAGTATATATAGAGGATTATAACTTTTGTGCATGACTTTTGAGCTTTTTTGACTCATTATTCGAGTTGTTTGCTTATTCGAAGATAAGTGGATCACAATAAATGTAATTTTATTTCTTGTTTAATTTGTTGCATATGAGATATCCATTCGAATAAACTTTGTATTTATGTTACTGATCACACTCGTAAAGATTGGATTTAATTATTGATGGTCTAACATGAAATTTTACGTTGATTGTTAGGAATACGTTCAAAGCTGTTGATTGAAGCAAAGCCTACCTAATAACTTGGAAAAGAAACAAGATTCGGAAGACGTTCAAAGCTGTTGATTGAAGCAAAACCTACTTAATAACTTGGAAAAGAAACAAGATTCGGAAGACGTTCAAAGCTGTTGATTGAAGCAAAGCCTACTAATAACTTGGAAAAGAAATAGGATTCTCATATGTTGGTAATTTGTTGTACAGTTTTACAAATGTTTCACTATTTTAGTTTAGATTTCCTTATGTTTTTGTTCGGCTTTCGCATGTAACCAAAATTCAAAAACATGTGTATTATATTGTACTATTTTGTGTTAAATAGTAACAAATTTGTATATTGTATTCATAATTACATTCTTTATTTTATTTTGATGGGTTATGCTATTTATTTTACTATTGACGGTTGAAGGATAGTATTCGGTAAAGCTGTAAGCATGAAATATGAGAGAATGTTTACTGGTAGAATAGAAATGGAATAGCGACAGACTACCTACAGAAGAAGATTGATCGAAAAAATATTTTGTTGCTAATCCCTTGCTAATTAGCAAGCTTTTACCAATGTTTCTGTATAAATAATAAATTATTAGAAAATACTTATCCGTCGGTAAATAGTTTGTAAATAAATTAAAATTAAATTAATAACTAAATTATATTTTTATTATATAAATAGTAAAATGATGAAAAACTATCGGAAAACTAATGCTAAATTCCGTCGCTAAATCTGACACAATTACCGTCATGGTTTTTACAGACCACCATGTTATACAGAAAATTGGTCGCTAAGGCCAATTTAGCGATGTATTAGAATCAGATTTGGCCGTCGCTCTATGCGGTTTTTCTTGTAGTGGATGAAATGAGCAAATAATTCGATCAGAATGGTGCTGCAAGCACTTGAACTGGCTCTGATACCAAGTTAGAAAAGCGATCGAGAAAGAAAGAGAAATTGATGTAGTTAGAGAATGAAAAGAAGAAGTATTGCAGAAGCATTGTAGAATGATTCAGTTTGTATTCTTCAATAATAATTGTATAGGTGTTACGTGTGTATATATAACCCAGTACAAAATGTAATGGGCTAGGCCCATGAATATTACACTATACAGCCGAATACAAATTCATTCTTTCTATTATGCAATAACCCCCACCGAAAGAAAATGTATTAACCAAATAGTACTAGTTCTAAATATGCCATAACATCTTTCGTCCACTCTTTTTTGTATATTAATTTGTTCTTTCTAACGTTTTCCGTTTTCTTTCTGAATAATGGTCCTTTATTAAATTTAACAGTAAAACTCGATCACACGTTCATTGAATTCCGTGAAGCCTTGTGAGTTTCATTAATGTCTCTAAATCATTTTTAAAGTGTCAATAACAATGCACTCCTCAAATTGCATGGGATCATGTATCTTACAAATTAAAGTAAAGTCATTAATTAATTGTGCAAAAACCTAGACAGCGCATTATACTCAAAAGGTAATTTTTATTCTCATATACAATTTTAGTAAGTTCATACACCCTATTTTATAGGATTGTTGACTTTTGCTAAAAATTAAATTTAAATTTTAATCAGTGTATCCACCCTATCATTCTTCTTCTTTGTCTTCTTCTCTGCGTTTTACATCGTATCTGAAAACTCAGTTTCTTGTATTCTTTCAACTCTCTTGTTATTCCATTAATGGCTTCACTTATGTTGTCCGCCTTTGCATTCATATCTTTAGTAGAACCTTCGCAACTTCTGGTTGAATTCTTGAAGTGCTCTTATCGTTAAAACAGTCTTCATGTTATTTGAACCTCCCGTATTTCTTCCATATCTCCTTTCATATTTGTTTCTTAAGTTATGTTTGCTAATTATCATCTCGGATTTCTGATTTGTCCGAGAAATTTGGCTCCGACGCCATTACGTTAGACACCTAAATTTTACTTACGCTTCTTGTCTTTGTGGAGGAGGAGATACGATCTGAATGTTATTTCTAAAGGACTAATTGTGGTTTATTGGGTGACATAATAGGATGGTTCGGGTGTAGGAATTAACCTTACTCATATTGAATAAATATTAAACAGGAAGAAGAAGAATAAGTATTGAAACAATAGCAGATTTGAGAAAAATCAAAATAAAACCCATATTAATTATCTCATCAACACAATGTTACAAGCTGAGTTCCACTGCTAATCGGTAATAATTTGAATGCGGCGTTGCATATAGAAGATGATAGGGTGAAATCTTTAAGTTAATTTACTCGTGGATTAGCTTACAAATTAGTTGTGAATTAACTTATTAAAGTAAAATGGTGGATGAACTTATTAAAATTAAAATAAAAATTACCTACTCAAAATCAAAGATTGAATTTCACATAAACACATCAATTATGATTCTTTTTTAACTGTCACACATAAATAATTTTGACCTAAGAAGGAAGCTTATGTCTTAACCAAACGATGTATGATAGCAAAGTCATCAAACATATCAATCGACATATTTCTATGACGTACTCATGAAAAACCACATATGACATATGCCTACTGTATCGCCCATAGTAAAAATGCCTTTAATGTAGTTACAGACGAAATATATTTGATCAAAAGAAAGCTATTTCCCTTCCAATACAACCACTGAAAATTCTTAGTTCTTATATTTATTAACTTTCAAATACGACGTTAAGTTAATCATATGACCTTTATGTGTACTTGACGCCATATATATGATATTTTGAAAGTTATTTTTTCATTAACTTCCAATTAGACTAGCTTGACACGGCAGAAGACAATTGATAAAAACTAGTGATCTGAATTAAATCACCTTCATTTCGGCAAGTAAAACATGGAATTTTATTTCACATTTATATCTGGTGCATTTACAGCTGGTGTGATACGTATAGCTTGTAATTAACTTACAAATTAAACAAATGAATTTTAATTTGATCCCACAACAAAGAGGATTAATGTATGTATCAACGTGTAGTAGTATATAATAGCCAACTAATCAAAGAGATCAACCGAATCCAGAAGCAACAGCTTCGCTCTAACTCCAGGAGAAATACGAACAGGGCGATCGTTTTTGCCAAGCAATACTATTTCTGCTTCAGCCTCTAATATAAGCTCATTATCAGGTATTCTGAAGATGTATGTTTCAACGTAGATGCTTGTGGTAGAGATGCATGAAACTTTCACTTTCACAGAAAACTTATCTCCATGTTCTAATGGTGTATATAACTTGGAGGAGAAGCTGGAAAGAGTGGTAGCTTTGCAATTTCCACCCATGGCTAATCCGACATTCTTCATCATTTCATCGTGCCCTTGCTGACAATAGCTAGAGTAAACATCAGCTTCTACAATGCCCACTGCGTCGATGTCCTCTTCTTTCACAAGCAGTTCTACTCCATAGTATTTGTTCATCCTTAATTCATGAAGAAAATAACAACGTTAATTCATATTCGAAATTCAAACAAAAGTGGCATAGAAGAAAAACATGGAAAACGCACAAACCTCAGATCCTCTTCATAATCAAGAAATGACCACGACTTCTGAGGAGTACCAGTGATTGCCTTATAACAAGGGCGTAAGTTGTTTTGCTTGCATTCAGCTGCTTTGGCGTTAAAGTTTTGATTGATCATCACCATTAATGGAAGCTTCTCAGCTATGAGTTGTGCATGTATATGTTTAGGGGAAATAGAAGGGAAACATCTAAAGGAGCAAAATGCTCCGTTTGCCCAACGGCTCAAAAGTCGGTTGTTAGGCCCCGACGCGTCCGATGCGTCTGACGTGTCCGACGCGTTTGAAGCGTCGGGTCCCAAACAATCCAATTTTAAATTGTTGGATATAAATATATATTATTTATTTATTTATTTAATTATTTTAAGTTTATATAAACTTTAAAAATTGATGATTTGTGCATATTAGATCCGTTTGAGACGCAGTTTTTTGCGTTGCGATCGTATCGAAGTGCTCTATGTAATGAACTTTATTTGAACTGAATCGGAACAACTTATAATTTTTTATTTTATTTTTTTATTTGTGTAAATTATTGATATATATTATTTATCAAAAACAAATGATAAATTAATTAACCATTAGTTAATTAAATTACGAAATAAAAATAAAATGATCCGCTTAAATGCTCTGCTTAAATACTCCACTTAACGTGTCAAACGCATTCTCTGCTAACTACAATTCTCCGTTTAAATTCTCTGTTCAGATTCTCTGCTCAAATTCTCCGCTGCCGTTTAAGCCAGACACACTCATAGTCTTCTTTCATTTCAAAAAAGAAGGCAACCTAAATGATCAAAATATGAATTTATCGTAGTGCTTTCACCAAAGGTAATATGACAAATTTAGATTGTGAATTAGTGTAAATCTGTAATAGACGTCAATTCAACATGCCGCGGTGACGTATAAAGGGTAATAGTTAGAACTAATTAGGGCGAATCTGTTGCGGGTAGGAAAAAACATCTTTTTTGTGTGGTCAAATGAACAAAAAAGTTTAGTTCCCTTCCAATACAGCTATTGAAAAATGTTAATATGGGCGTTCAATTAACCTTTTGATTGTGACATAAAGTTGGTCACGTAACCTTTTCGCGCCACATGGTCATTTGATATTTTAAAATATATTTTTAACTTTCCTAAAGATATTTTTCTCATTAGGTTAACAATGTAGCAGACAATTGATAAACGCAAAGGATTTGAAATAGATCACCTTCATTTCAAGAAGAATAACATCAAATTTTATTACACATAATTCATATCGGCTCTTTTTTCATTTTTCTCTACCTAGCCTAGTCCGTGACCACATCACATAACTGATTGATTTTAACGTATGCACATGTTAAGCTTATAGTACATCATTTTGGGTTTCGAACTCGCACATAAATAAAAAGAGGAAGAAAACAAATAAAACAACCATACAAATTGCATTACTAATTTAGCTTGAAGAAAAAAAGTGCATGTTATGATTGTGTCGCATGTTGTTAAATAGAACAACCAACATCACGAAATAAATTACAGGAGGCTAGTACAAATATGAGTTGATATATACGTAACATCAGAGTTTTGATTGTAGAACGTTACTTCGATCAGCAAGAAGCCCTTTTCAGAATAATAAATTTTATGATACTTTGATTTCACTTATGATTTAACTTATATTATGCAATATTTGCCCACCTTTAAATCTGTCTATACATATAGATACTTGATTATTTGACCGATATGTTATTTGAATCAAGAATTGTCATTAACCCAAAAACTCAAATATTTTCTATACAACTTGATAAAGGAAATTATTTGTTATGGATTTTTCCGGTTCAAACAGCGTTATCTGGGTATGGCCTTGAACACTACGCAAATGGAACTATGTCCATACCAGTAAAAGTCACCACTAACAACAATTGAAACTTCATCACCAATAAAGATTACACTCAATATAAGAGGCAAGACGACCTACTATGTTCTTGTCTATTTTCTTCCATCAGCATAACAATCTTACCTCAGCTAATTGGGTGCAAAAGCACTTAGGAAATTTGGGAAAATCAAACTTTGCCCACTCCAGTTCTGCATGCAAAAGTCAGACTGACAACACAAAGAGTCAATGTGACATAGACATGTTCACCAGGGCTGATGACATCCAAAGACAGGATTGGTTTTCGGATTCTGAAGCCACAAACCATATCACAAACAACCTGAACAATCCAAACATAGGTAACAAAGAATACAAAGGTGTGCAACATTTACTTATGGATAATTGCACCACTACAAGTATTACACACAAAGGCAGTGCCTTACTTAAAAGTAAAGGAAACTTATTTTTAAACAATTTACTTAAGATGCCGAATAATAGAAGAATTTACTTAGCATATCACAATTTGTCAATGATAAAAAATTCTACTCTGACTATTTTCCTGGCCACTGTCTTGTTAAAAATTTACTAGATAAGGTAATTCTATTACATTATAGTATGCAAAATGGACTATATGTATTCAATCTTATAAAGAATAATAAAAATAGTGATAGAAGACAGTGGTGCAATTTCTCTAAGACTGGATGTAAAACTTTAAAATTGACTTACGACATTGTAAATTGAGACATCTCAATATAAACACTATAAGACTTGTTCTAAGAAATAATAAGATTGATTTTGATGGCATTTCTCATTCTTGTGTTTGCACTATCTGTCAACTTGGAAAATGTCACAAACTTAGAAAATGCCAAAACTATCCAAGTGAAAGCTAAAAGTGCAAGTGAATGCCAAAAGAGTTATAGACAAACTTCTATGTAAAGTTTACAAGTCCAAGATGAAGTCCAAAGCCATGGAAATTACCATGGAAGCCTTTAATGAGCTCCAAAGAGAGCAATCCCAATTGCCAAAGTGTGAAAATACCAAGCTAAGACAACCTCTTTGAATGCCAAGGAAGGGGGTATTTATAGGTGGAGTTTCCATGCACCAACCCGAATTTCGTATCCCGAGGGGAAGTGAAATTTGTATCCCCCAAAATTGGCCAAAAAATCGAGTCTGAGTCCAAAAATTTGTATCTTAGAAAAATCTAGAAAAAATGGTGATTGGCACGTGCCGATCACCGAAAAAACAGTGGTCAACCAGTGGATTTTGCATCCTGAAATGACGTGATCTGTATGTGCATATCAGTGAAAAATGAGGGATCCACACGTGTTTTCCAATTTGCCAAACTGCCTGGCCACTTCGCATCCCTATCTCCAATTCAAGAATTCACATCCTGATCTCAGCGTTAAACTTGTGAATTTCGCACTGCCTCCCATGTTGATCAGCTGATTTCGAGTTGCCAAAATCGATCTCGGATTTCGACTCCTGGATTTGGCAAAACGTGGGGCATGCCAGGGTAGGCACGCGCATGTGATTTTTGATGGTTTTCACATGTCGATCACGTCATTTTGACGTGCCAAACCATGCTTTGTGAAAATGGCTATGCAGCCGTTTTCAATGATCGTGACATGCCGATCAGTGGTTTTTGAGTGCGCGAAACCGGAATTTTCCAAAATCCAAATATTTTGCCTCGATGACTTGTGTCATGTGATTGGACCAAAGCGCTCAAGGATTTTGAGATGATCGGACTAAGTCGATCACGTATATTTACCATGCTGGATTTTCCAAGATTGTTAATGACTTTTCTAATCCAACGACGATTCGAGAATAAATGATATTTCCAACCATTTTCGAACACTTTGCGACTTCGACCAAATCGCTTTGTGTTTTCCAATGACATTCTCGAGACTCGAGTGCATTGCTAACCATAAACTGGACCTGCGACTATTTTACTAAAAAGTGGGTCAACATGAGTACTACATCAAATTATAGTATTATCCCTCCAAAATTCCTCCGACTCCTATTAAATACTGCATGGTTCTGTCATTCGAACCAAAAATTATTTTTGTCATAGTAGCAAAACCTAGGGAAAAAAATATCAGTTTGTTACCGGTACAACCATTAATAATCTTAATCTGGATATTTATTAACTAGAAATGTAACCTTAGTTTACTAATGGAACCTTTTTGTCTCCTTGACAATACGGTTATACGATCTCTCTAAAGATATTCTTCTCATTAGAACATCTCCAGCAAATGTGTTATTCAACCTCTGAATCCTGAATGAATGAAAAAAATATCTCCAACAGCTCATTTTCTCCTAAATATTCAAAGAAAATTTCAGAGGTCAATTTAGTATTCTGAATGACTCTAGCGCTGATTTTATCAGCGGCATGCCCTTTGTCTCTGATTAAACCAAAGCCCAAGGATGATAATTTAATTAGTGCTTTGCGGTACGATGCTGATTAAATTAACGTCCGACTGTCCAAGCAACACATCGACATTCATACCTCTCGTAAATTATTGGAGATGCTTTTAGCTTTTGATTAACCTAGCTTAACAACGTAAATGACAACTAATTAAAACAAGAAGCATCTTCAATGCATATAGAATATAATGCCTATTTAATCATATTTGTTAATGAAAATATCTCAATGTGAAATCAATTAATGTTATATAAAATATTTGAAATTTACAACAAAAGTGAAAAATCAACTTCAATGCTAATGTGTCCATAAAAATAACTAGCTTGTATCCCAATTATATTATAAATAAATAAAAGTAATTTATTAAAATAATTAATAACATATGTATTTATTACTTTACATTGTGAAGTACAATGTCTAGAACTAGACATTGCACTTGATAATGTTAAGTGAAGTTTGTGCCATGTCATCTTCACAATTAATATAAAAGAATCTTCAATACGGATGTTATTAGAGTGTAATGTCAATGACACATCAGCACATAACAACAATTTTGTTTTTTGGTCTCCAATGCAATGTTGATCTCAAAGTGGAATCTGACATGTGCCACTTTTTTTTCACATTGTGAAAGCCGATGTCCAGTTTCAGACATTTGGATTGACAATTTCAAACATACACGTCATTGATCAGTTGCCTTTTTCTTCTTCCTCCGTCTTCATCCTACTCAATCCGCCCTCATCCTACATTAGTTGATATATATTTTCTTTTTTTTTTAATTGTTTTCAGTCGAATTTTACCTCAATTGCAGTTTGATGAGTCTTTCTCCAAATCGTTGAGCTTCGGAAGCATTTCGACAATTTATCAATCTCGATTTCCCCCCTTCGCAGATCTCAGAAAACACCAACGATGACCCCCATCGTTGCACTCTAATGTCGCAAAATCCCCTCACGCAAGCTTCTCCAGAACGAGGTCGGCTTCATACTTTCGCGATATTAAACCGCGATTCCGATTTTATTGCTTTTTTTACTTTATTTTATACACAGATAAACAAGTCATGCTACTAGTATATTGACTACTTTATTCTTCGTTGAATTTGGAAAAGATAAAAGTTAGAGGAGAAGGCTGCGCTGATTTGGTGCAATTTGCAATAATGTCCTGCTATGCTACTTATTTTTTAAGTTTTCTGCAACTTGCAGTCTAGTTTCTTCCTCCTCCTTTTTTGCCTGTGTTTTTTTTTTTTTTTACCGCCACTTTTCAGCTAATCAATTATGCCATATAGATTTGTTTAACTTTTCTACTGTAATGACCCGTATTTTCAGCGATATAATAATTAATTTATCTAATTATTTAAATGGTGAATTAGAATTAAATGGTTGTTGAATTAAATGATATTGAATTTTTAATTAAAATAAATAATATAATAATATATTTAATTTCTGAAATAGTCAGAAATAGTGGAATTCACGTTATGATGTGAATTGGATCATCTGTGATATTTAATTCAGTTTAAAGTTGAATTTTAATAACGAATATATTATTTGAACGAAGATTTAACGTATAATTATACTATAATTATAATCGAGCTTGAAATGGCGCTGCAGTTCGCGATTTGGCGATTTGAACTTCAACTGAATGTACAAGATTCGTTTTAAGCCGGAATTCTGTGAAACAAGAAACGTGTGGAGCTGGTGGAGTATATCTTTCTAGTGGAAGAGAAAAATCGGGATTTCGTCGTGTAGATTTTGATTTACGTCCAAATCAAATTTTAGAAAAGTCACTGTGGAATTCCATTATAATTTATAAAGGAATTATTTATATTTAAAAAAAAAGGAATTTCATTTTAAATTGAATATCGATTTAATCGGGATTTGAAATATCGAGTTATAAATCCCAGTAAAGCTGTATGGTATTCCACTGTGAGTATATACAATAATATAAATTTATTTATATTTAATTTAATTATATTTAAATATATTTATATATTTAAATGGGTCATTCAGAGCTGTAAAATAGCCAGTTTTGCAAACGACCTCGGAATTCGACGAAACTAATTTTGTTGTATCCGCAACATCAAATTATTGTTAGATTCCTAGTTCTGTGATTTTTAGAGTCACTATGTGGCCGTACGAATTTTTAGAATGAGAAACAGTCAGTATTTCGACGGTTAAAAATACGCTGTGTGAGCATACGAAGTCGGAATTCGACGAAACCAGTTTCGTTGGGTCCGTGATGTCAAACTGTAGCTGCATGTCCATTATCGGGATTTTTAGGTATTGTATGTGATCACACGAATTTTTAGAAAGAAAAATGAATGTTAAAATCAAAACATCTACACAAAATATCTTCATAAAAATATCTAAAAATATTTTCCTATAAATATCCCACCCATTCCACTAAACCCTAATCTCATTTTTTCTCAGATCAACAAAATTTTCCGCCGTCTTTCTTTTTCTCCTTACAGTAAAAATCCTCAACTTCAAAAATCCATAGAAAACTCAAATAAAATGCTAAAATCTCCAAATCTATATGTACGAGTTCCTGCAATTTTCCTCGTGATTCTAGTATGAGTTTTAAAGGGTTCGGTACCCATTCGCGTTCACTGTCTTTTGGGAATAGCAGTTAGGGTTGGGGGTTTTGTAGAAATTAAGGTTTAATACTTGAATTGGGGTTCGGTTTGAAGTTACTGGTGGTGACTAGAAGAGTTTGTGGGTTTTTTTGGGGTTTTCCGTTGAAATTTAGTTCGATGTTGTCCTCAGTGGGTATGACGTCGAGGCCGAGCACGGAACTCGGAAAGGGGATCGAGTTTGACTTCGAGGTGTTGGGGATGAAGTGATTTTGAAGAGGAGTTCAATGAATAGAATGGTTTGTTCTTCCGTTGATAATGGAAGGAGCAGTGGACGGTGGGAGTTGTGGCAATGGAGGAGTAGGTATCGGGTTGTCTTCGGGGAAGAAGAGTTGGTGCGGGCCAGAAGGATGTGGGTTCACGTTAAATAATGGATGGACGGGCTTAAATCCTTGGCAAGGCCCAAATGTAAAAGGAAAACTTAAGTTTAATGACAATCTTGGTTTTTATTTTAAGTAAGAAGGTGAATGAGGAAAGTAAGTGGGAGGAGTGCTCGAGTTTGACTTTGAGGCAATGGGGAGGGAGAGCTCAGGATGGTGAGTTCGATGGTAGTATCGGATGTTGGAACGACGATGTAATGGAGGAGAATGGATAGCATGAAGTTGCGGTAATGATAATGAGGAAGTGGAGTCGGGTTCGACAGTTTGAGGGAGAAGAGACTGTAGTTTGGGCTGGCGATTTTTCCAATGGGACGGAATGAAATAATGGGGTGAGGCCCAAAAAGGAATTAAAGTTTTATTTAATTTAAATGTACTTTAACTTCGAAATGTTGTAACTTTATCATACGTGATCGAAATTCAGTGAAAAAAGATCCGATAGGACCGTGTGGACGAGAGCTTCACAATTAAGCTGGATGGAAGTGGATTGGGGCTCGTTTGAATTTATGGCGAAATAAACTGTTTGATTCAAATCAAACAACAGTTTATCGTTCTTTAACGATGAACTGCCAATGTGAGTAAATCTCACTAACTCTGAGTAGTTTATAATTCTTGTTGTATTCTTAGAACTACTAAATATTGGTTGATTGATTGTGTGTTGACCGTTTGATTGAACTGCTAGACAGTTAGTTGAATTTCTATATTGATTCTGTTTGACAGAATATATCATATGGAAATGAAAGTGATGTTGATTTTGTTGTGTAACATTTGTGGATGCAGGGAAACGGGTCGGAGGAATCCGACTGGATTCCTCAATATTTATTTTTACTGTTTTTCATATAGTGCGATATATGATGTGGTATATAATCTGTTGTCAATTATATGTGTTTGGACGATATTGATCATCGTGATTTGATATGTCGAATACCATAACATACCGGAATGTTGATAAGGGAATTTTCAAAGTGATATTGAAAATAAAATATTTATAAACTGGAAAATTTATAAATAGGAGATATTTAGAAAGGGAATAATTATAAAATCAAAGAATTTTATAAAACGATTATTTACTTAGCAAGTAAATAGAAGTGTAAAACGATATGTATTTAAGAAGTAAATAGAAGTATAATGAAAGATATTTACGTATAAAGTAAATAAATAGAATAAAGGAATATTTATTGGGAAAATAAATAGGATTATAAAAGGAAATTAACGAGATAGAAAAGAGTTGGTCGATTAGAGTTATCAAATAGAGTCATCAAATAGGAGTCAATTGAATATAGTTATTCGAAAGGAGTCAATTGAACATAGTCATTCAAAAGGAGTCAATCAAACATAGTTATTCAAAATAGATTTAAACAAGATTAGAAACTGACTAAGGATTAGTTTAGTTGAATAGTTTTCTGAGTATAGGTCTGATGTTGGTTTCGGCCTTCGGGGTTTATACTTAGAGAATTGTTCTCCTACTTGTTTACAGTCAGGGACTGATAGTTGTGAAATGATAGTGATATGTAAATAAACAATGGAAATGTTTTCCAGTGTTAATAACGTATATTTTCTAAACATAGAAAATAAGGATATATATATATATATATATGATTGATGATTAATTGATAGAATTTCCATTTGGAAATAATATCGTTGTTTGCACACCTGTTTTTCTTTGATAGTTAAATCACAGACTATCAAAGTTTTGACCATTTTAACGTTGTTAATATGAAGAGACCGGTTGGATTATTATCCAAAGAACCATTATGTATTGGCATAAGCGTTGTGATTCATATATGCCAAAGATAATTGAAGACGGAGTAAAGTGCAAGGGCTATTGTATAGGTCTTAGATAACAGTGCCTAAGACTGATGTACTGAATAGTGCCTTCGGTTCATCCTGTTCCTGGATGACTTGTATGGATAAATGTCTGACAGAGTATTTCCAGAAAGGTCACGTACATTGATTTCTTCAACCGTACCAAGAGTGGAAGCAGAGAAGGAAACTTCTTTAGCTAACACGTAATGTACTGTTGTAGATGTCAATTAGTGATTTTCGATGGATCTGACAATGTGGCATTCGAAGTGAATCTGATGTGATGATGAAGCGTAACCTCAAGCCTCATCAACCGGTAAATGACAGAAATCAGGCAGGCAGCATGGCTAAGTCGGTCGCTCCGATGTAGGGTGTATAATCACCTGATCTGGAGTTTCATTTACTTCTAAAAAACTATTGTTGATGCTGTCCCATTCGGGAAACGGATGCTGATCCCAACCGTTGGTGATATACATTCGATACACTCAAGCGAAATGAGTGGTCGGTCATGTGTGGCCGGGTTGCAAGATGTTCTTATTGAACCCAGTGTATTCCTTTCTAGAGGTACACTAGCGAAAGGTGGTTCCATACCTTGTCATAGTTGGAAATCCATTACCCAATATGTGCTTGCGGTTTTGATTTTATACTATATATGTAGAACGTGAGATGAAAGCGTTTCTGGTAGATGATTATTATATTGTGGCTGATAGACATTATTATAATATCAAAAGGTTTTGATATAAATATATTTTGGAATCTGATAAGGGAAAAGCTTGTTCCGTTATACAGCGTGGTCTTATGAGATATAGTTTACTTGTTCGAACTGTTTTAAACTGTTTTACTCATACCAGTCCCATGACTGACCCGGAGTTTATTTTGTTTTGTTTTCCCAAAACTCTTGGTTGCCCAATTTTTTATGGGCAGTCAAGTAGTCAGAATTTACAGATACTTGAAGAGCTGGAACAGGAGGCTTCAGGATCATATAGCTATAGTTTAATTCCGCTGTGTTGTAAGTGATGTACTCTGATAATGTTATTGTATACATATACTGATTTTATTTCAAGGATATGTCATCTATTATATGATATTCGTTCCGCTGTGAGGTTCGTGTTACTCTGATGTTGTGTTCTTCTTCTTCTTCTTCTATTCTAAGTCCTATCTTATCTATCCTCACCCTCTGTTTTATTTCTATTAGTGTTCTGACTTTCCAGTGTAATTGGGGTTGGACTTGTGTTATTTAGTCAGCTCAAATTGGACCGGATTTCAGGGTCATTGCAGTTGGTATTAGAGCATAAGGTTAAGTGAATTACCTTGGCTCTGTGGCGTGACTCGGTAGAGATGGGGTTAGCAATACCCTAGATTGAGTTTGAGTGTATATATACGAGTAAACGTTTTTGTTATTTGATATAAAATTTGTTTTATATTACGGAGATTCATTGGTTGAGTTGTTTATGGGTTCTGGTCGATCAGTTTGATCCACTGTATAAGTAGGAGTTTATAAACACTCGAATACGATGGGTCAACACGATATGCTTTGAAAAGAGGGTAAATTAAAATAAGTTTACCCAAGGTATATCTTGATGTAGAGAAGATATATATATCGAAATCATAATATATTGGATATATTGGTTGTTATTATAATCAAGTAAGATTATAAAAGTAAAATGGTTATATATATAACCAAGTAGAATTCGTATAAGTGTTATGACGCGAATTAAATTTGAAATTTAAACCAGAAATTGAATTAAAATTCTGGAAAAAAATTGGATAAGTGTTTGTAAATGGATTTGGATTAAAAATAAGGAAAATTTAAGATCCTGGGAGATTTTAAATTGTTTTACAAGCAGTGTGAGTTATATTTTGAAATGGATTTCAAAGTGGAAATGTTTATAAATGGTTTTATAGTATTGAACTCACTTCGATCGCTGGAAAATAGATTCTGATGATGACAGCTGCATCATCAATATTCATTTTTGAGTTGCAAATGACGAATTACTACTAGAGATACTGTTTTAAATGTGTTTTGGGAAAGACAAGTTGTGTTGGATTTCAAAAAGGAAAATTTAATTTTTGAAAAGAGTAAACTGTTTAAAAACTCCTAGGGAAAGACTGTTTGAATTAAAAACAAATTTAACAGAAATTTATGAAAGCAAATTTGAATTAAAGTAAAGCCAGTAAAGTGGTAACTGAGATTGAATTAGAATGATATCAAGACAAACTGGATTGTGAGATTCAAATTTGATGTGTAATGTGATAATCAAGTTAAGAGTTGGGAATCGAGAAGAAACTCGAGTTGAAATGATATTTGGCTCGGATATAAGCGAATGGTTGTGTTGTGGATAAAAGCAGATTGGAATTCGATTGGGATGACCCTTGTATCCGCTGAATCGATAACAGGTGGAAAGGATAAAATGATATGCCGACAAAAGGTACCAGCTTATATTATATATGGATTTGTGATTTTGATAAGCCGAATTGGCAAGCCGCTTGGCTGTTTGATTTTCTTTTGGGTAGAAGATGGCCCAGAGAGGCGAGTTGGAGTTTGAGCTATTGACCAGTACAAAGGAGGTGCTAGCGAAATTTTTCGAAAAGTTAAGGTGTTAGAAAATTTTCAGGATTTTTGAAAATTTTCGTTGGTAAGAATTAATTAAATAATTTAATTGAAATTAAATAGGTTCAGGTTAAACTGAAGTTAAGAAGTGGACAAATATGTTCTAACTAGTCGATAGGGTCGTCTTCTACCTTAGCAATTTCGAGGGCAGAATTATTTTTAAGTGGGGAAGAATGTAATGACCCGTATTTTCAGCGATATAATAATTAATTTATCTAATTATTTAAATGGTGAATTAGAATTAAATGGTTGTTGAATTAAATGATATCGAATATTTAATTAAAATAAATAATATAATAATATATTTAATTTTTGAAATAGTCAGAAATAGTGGAATTCACGTTATGGTGTGAATTGGATCATCTGTGATATTTAATTCAGTTTAAAGTTAAATTATAATAACGAATATATTATTTGAATGAAGATTTAACGTATAATTATATTATAATTATAATCGAGCTTGAAATGGCGCTGCAGTTCGCGATTTGGCGATTCGAACTTCAACTTAATGTACAAGATTCGTTTTAAGCCTGATTTCTGTGAAACAAGAAACGTGTAGAGCTGGTGGAGTATATCTTTCTAGTGGAAGAGAAAAATCGGGATTTCTTCGTGTAGATTTTGATTTACGTCCAAATCAAATTTTAGAAAAGTCGCTGTGGAATTCCTTTATAATTTATAAAGGAATTATTTATATTTTAAAAAAAGGAATTTCATTTTAAATTGAATATCGATTTAATCGGGATTTGAAATATCGAGTTATAAATCCCAGTAGAGCTGTATGGTATTCCACTGTGAGTATATACGATAATATAAATTTATTTATATTTAATTTAATTATTTTTAAATATATTTATATATTTAAATGGGTCATTAAGAGCTGTAAATATAGCCAGTTTTGCAAATGACCTCGGAATTCGACGAAACTAATTTTGTTGGATCCGCAACATCAAATTATTGTTAGATTCCAAGTTCTGTGATTTTTAGAGTCACTATGTGGCCGTACGGATTTTTAGAGTGAGAAACAGTCAATATTTCGGCGGTTAAAAATACGCTGTGTGAGCATACGAAGTCGGAATTCGACGAAACCAGTTTCGTTGGGTCTGTGATGTCGAACTGTAGCTGCATGTCCATTTTCGGGATTTTTAGGTATTGTATGTGATCACATGAATTTTTAGAAAGCAAAATGAATGTTAAGATCAAAATATCTACACAAAATATCTTCACAAAAATATCTAAAAATATTTTCCAATAAATATACCACCCCTTCCACTAATCCCTAATCTCATTTTTTTCTCAGATCAACTAATTTTTCCGTGGTTCTTCTTTTTCTCCTTACGGTAAAAATCCTCAACTTCAAAAATCCATAGAAAACTCAAATAAAATGCTAAAATCTCCAAATATATATGTACGAGTTCCTGCAAGTTTCCTCGTGATTCTAGTATGAGTTTTAAAGGGTTCGGTACCCATTCGCGTTCACTGTCTTTTGGGAATAGCAGTTAGGGTTGGGGTTTTTGTAGAAATTAAGGTTTGATACTTGAATTGGGGTTCGGTTTGAAGTTACTGGTGGTGAGTAGAAGAGTTTGTGGGTTTTTTTGGGGTTTTCCGTTGAAATTTAGTTCGATGTTGTCCTCAGTGGGTATGACGTCGAGGCCGAGCACAGAACTCAGAAAGGGGATCGAGTTTGACTTCGAGGTGTTTGGGATGAAGTGATTTTGAAGAGGAGTTCAATGATGAGAACGGTTTGTTGTTTCGTTGATAATGGAAGGACCAGTGGACGGTGGGAGTTGTGGCAATGGAGGAGCAGGCATCGGGTAGTCTTCGGGGAAGAAGAGTAGGTGCGGGCCAGAAGGATGTGGGTTCACGTTAAATAATGGATGGTCAGGATTAAATCCTTGGCAAGGCCCAAATGTAAAAGGAAAACTAAAGTTTAATGACAATCTTGGTTTTTATTTTAAGTAAGAAGGTGAATGAGGAAAGTATGTGGGAGGAGTGCTCGAGTTTGACTTTGAGGCGATGGGGAGGGAGAGCTCAGGATGGTGAGTTCGATGGTAGTATCGGATGTTGGAACGGCGATGTAATGGAGGAGAATGGATAGCATGAAGTTGCGGTAATGGTAATGAGGAAGTGGAGTCGGGTTCAACAGTTTGAGGGAGAAGAGACTGTAGTTTGGGCTGGCGATTTTTCTAATGGGCCGGAATGAAATAATGGGGTGAGGCCCAAAAAGGAATTAAAGTTTAAAGTTTTATTTAATTTAAATGTACTTTAACTTCGAAATGTTGTAACTTTATCATACATGATCGAAATTCAGCGAAACAAGATCCGACAAGATCGTGTGGACGAGAGCTTCACAATGAAGATGGCTGGAAGTATTTGGGCTCGTATGAATTTATGGCAAAATAAACTGTTTGAATCAAATCAAACAACAGTTTATCGTTCTTTAACGATGAACTGCCAGTGTGAGTAAATCTCACTAACTCTGAGTAGTTTATAATTCATGTTGTATTCTTAGAACTGTTAAATATTGGTTGATTGACTGTGTGTTGACCGTTTGATTGAAATGCTAGACAGTTAGTTGAATTTCTATATTGATTCTGTTTAACAGAATATATCATATGGAACTGAAAGTGATGTTGATTTTATTGTGTAACATCTGTGGATGCAGGGAAACAGGTTGGAGGAATCCGACTGGATACATCAACATTTATTTTTACTGTTTTTCATATAGCGTGATATATGATGTTGTATATAATCTGTTGTCAATTATATGTGTTTGGACGATATTGATCATCGTGATTTGATATGTTGAATACCATAACATACCGGAATGTTGATAAGGGAATTTTCAAAGTGATATTGAAAATAAAATATTTATAAACTGGAATATTTATAAATAGGAGATATTTAGAAAGGGAATAATTATAAAATCAAAGAATTTTATAAAACGATTATTTACTTAGCAAGTAAATAGAAGTGTAAAACTGTAACGACCCGACTTTTTGCCCGGTTCTTGCCGGTAATTAAACCAACTTAAACCGTTCAGAAAGACGAATTGTTATGGGTACATACATACATTGAACAAAATAACAGAGCTTTTCATTGAATAAACCAATATTACATCAGAGTTACATGAATATCAGAGTTACAACATAAACGTATACAGCGGAAGAAAGAAAATAACTTTACTCTCAGCGGAAGATCAATACACAACGGAAGCTTCAACTCTATCGGGGACTCCAACTCTAGAAGCGCTCCAAATCCTGCTCCAACGATCTATAACTGCAAAACTAAACTACTGGCTGCCCGTGCGAAAATCATGGGCACCCAGAGTTTAGGAAGGAACAATAAACTCCAGGTCAGTCATGGGACTGGTGTGAGAACATAAACAGTTGTTTTAGGATTTATTTTAAAGTTGGGAAATTCACCGGACCACGCCGCTAACGCGGAACGGGTTTACTCCATGTGAATGCCCGTGCACATAAATACGCAATGTCTTTTGAAAGCGAGGCTATCATAAGCTCGTCCCACATCACACAATGCAAGCGCACACCAAATGGGCGAGTTTTATCTTATGATAACCAAATATGCTTTCATACGAAAAATCCTCTTCAATACCATAATATATATAGTGTGGAAAACATTTCGCAAGTAAATGTATTAATCCTAGACAGCATATACCCCATAATATATGTTGCCATATATATATACAATCAAAATCGTATGGCTCGCATAAGAAATTTGGGTTTCCAACTTGATGATTCCTGGCACGAAAGATCAATCAGGGATACAAAACGAAGTGCCTCAACGGCTTTTTCGACCATACGCAGACACCGACTACACATCGTCAGGGCAGATCAACGGTTTTCGACCAGACACGGCCCCCCGAACATACCCAGCTTCCCCACGTTCATAAGTGGTTTCCCACTGCTGCACAGCCTCGTCCTCAATTCATATATAAGTATAAAACCTAACCGCCAGTTTCTCATCAATCCGGGGTGTGAGGTTTGTTGATGTCACGTCATACACAAAGCGATGCTTCGATAAGCCATTCTTTGATCATCACTAGCTCGTTTCATAACTCGGGTATGCCACATTGACAATTCACGACATATCACTGATTTCAATCAATGCATACCCTCTAAGTTCATATGACTTAGAGATAAGGATAATATATTGCCACAAATCCGATATACATTAACGGAAATCAGTGCTATGCGGTCAATTTCAACGTCAGGCACACCATCCATACAAGTCCGTCCTGGGTCTGAACAGAACAACAACCCGAAAATATTTGAATATGTTCAGGTCTCATGCAACTCATATCTCGTATCGAGTGGCCAACCCAACCGAGACATTTATCACAATCCATCTAAACAATTCAAATACTCTCGGTCTTCATTCGTCGTTTGCCAAGTCTTGAATTGCTTCATAACGTCGTATTATCACTCGGAATGGTTTTCGAACATATATTCGATCCCGGTCTTTCCAAGTAACAAGCTCGCTTTAAAACAGTAGCTATGGTTTACACAGGCTTTCAATTCAAATCTCCTTCCGAATATTTATCAATTCATTTATGACTCAAGATTTGAACTACTTTAATTTCATACACCTCGTTATCTTCCTAAACTCTTCTTTGAAATCAAAGATTATACCTTTGCTTTAATTTCTTACCATAAATTCCCTCGAATCAAAGATTTGATTAAATCCCAATTACGATATGAATTTCCACAACTCAATCTCATTGGATTTCAAGAATGATATTATTGAAGATACGATTCACGACAAAACCCAAATCAATCGATATTGGATCATAAGTTACACAGAAATTGTATCCACTTATATTTGATATAAATTCTCATGATCAACGAAATACCATAAGTGGAACAGCGATATAATAATATCTTCCAAATTCCCAGATAGTATTCATTCACACCATGAAATTTTATACCAAATATCGAAGATTATTTCTATCTAACATATTCCAAATCAGGTGGAGAACCCATATCTTAATTAAGATTTATTCAATTCTTCGACATTAGATCTAGATAGAAATACCATCAACTTATCTTCAATATTAGTCTCCGTATCCAACTCATATTATAAGTGGAATAACGGTGAATTATTACCTTTTAAATTCCTCAGATAATATGAATTTTCATCCACCGAGTTAATATCAAGCATCCGAAGACTTATCTCCACCCAAATCCAAATTTAAATTTGGAAAATCCCATTTCAATCCCATATAAGTATTCTCGGTACTTTGATAATCTTCGAACTATTTATAAATCATTCTTATAGTCAAATAATAGTTCCTGCTTTAAATTTCAAACCACTAATAACATTTGGAGATGTTACCAAAGTACTGCTAATAAAATAACCCTTTAAATCAAGGTAGATTTAAAATTGTTCGAAATTCAAATATCCCAATGCTTTCAAAACTGTCGTCATTTACAATTCAATGTTCCTTATTTCAAGTCAAATTTATTTCAAATAATCAATTCAAAACTTGAAATCGATATTTATGAATTGTTGTATCATAGTACGTTCTATTCAAACCATATAATGATTTAAATATAAATTATTTAAATCCTTTTCATATTAGATTTATATTTCCAAATCATTCGAAACAGTTCCAAAATATATTTCAAATTAGATTTCAAATTATCTCCAACCATATTCAAATTTTAAAACCTCATTTCAAATTTAAATTGAAAATAATATATTTTTCCAAATTAGTTTCAGATAGATATAAAGATCGTTATACATAAATCAAATCATTTTCAAATCTTAACTCGATATTTTAAAAGTCGATATTTAATTCAAAGCTAACATTTTTAAATATTATTAAATAATTAAACAAAATCGATATAGGAAGGAGATTCAAAATCGATTACCCATATATTCCACAACCACGGCGTGTTGGTGTGTGATATCATACAATGCAATTGTATTTATCCAAATGAACTAGACGATCAGATGGATAAGGATTCACTATCATAACAAACATTTTACTGTGCACAAGCATTACAGTTCATAACGCTTAATCGTGTTCAGTGTACTATCTAATTCCATGAGCAAACATTCACACATCAACATCCACATTCACACATCAACATCCATCACACTATCATCAACAAATTTAAATTTATCTCAGCTAATTAAAATTAACTAATTTAAATAAATAAATTAAATTAGAAGTTCTCACCGAAAAAAAGCTCCAAAAATCTTCATTACCAGAGCGAACAGACCAACGAATACCTTCACTGCTGCTCGTACTGTTCTCAGTTCACTTCCATTAACGTCTGGAGATATTCTGCTAAATTTATTTTAGAATTAATAACATTGTTTGGTATATATTTTCATATATATATAAGGACCTTTTTACTTTAATTTTCCATAATATTCTTTAACTAAAATTACCAAATATATATATATATATATATTGGATTCTATTCCTCGATGCGATTTTAACGGACCCTAAAGCGAGTTAATCGAAGCTAAACAAATGAGATATCACCGTTTAAATGTTACACTATTTAATACTTAATTAATAACTTTATTAAATATATATACATATATATATATTGTTATAAATATAAAGTCTCCTTATTTATTTTATTAAAATTTTATACTTTATGAAAGTTTCCAACTCATATACTAATAGATTCCACTTTTTAATACGATTCTAACGAACCTATCCGTGCGTAAATCCAAGTTATAGCGAATGAGATATTAGTAAATAAGTTTTAAACTAAACTTAAAAATAAATAAAGGAATTATACCCTTATCATAGAAAGCCCAGCCCAACTCTCTACACGTTGAATATAACCCGCGGCCCATCTCCCTCCTTTCTTCTTCTTCCTCTCCTCTTTCTTTTACACGCTACAGGAATGAACCCAAACAAATGCACGGCCGTGCATGTGTACACGCCGCATCTTCCACCGATCTCAAATCTAAGACCACCCGCAAGTTTCTCCTATCCTGCTCGTTCACATGCACCAACTCGCCAAGGCTCTAGCACCGCCATGCGAAATCCGAACCAAATCCGAAACCTGGAACCCAACAGGAGTCGTACGCTCCATGAAAATCATCGACACAAATTTCTCCAGAAACTCACCAAATTATACCAAAACAAACCTCTCTCCATTCTGAGCACAACGCCACTCTCTGATTTGCATATCATTGCTTGATTCTTCGATTAACTCTAAACCTAACTTTGAACAATTTGAATCATCGATACGAAAACTCCTCAAACTTTCACCAAAAATACTACGTCAGTTGCTGATTGCAACGGCGCTGACGGCGTCGATTAATTCTTCACGGATTGGGAGCTTTGATTTTCTGAAGTTTCCTTTGCAAAATTTTTGATTTTATTGTAAATCGATGATTTCTCTCCCGATTGTTGATGGAATTCGGATCCGTCAGTTTCTAAAAATCCTAAATGATGATTCTAACATTTTCGCGTTGATCATTCGGGTTGAAAGTGGATAGATTGGGAGATTTTGATTTTTAAGAGAGGAGGAGGATGGATATATTCCACTGTAAGATGCAACATGAGATACAGGAAAAGAAGAATACGCCGTGGGTTTAGAACAGAGAAGAAAGCATGTCTTTGTTTGTGTATTAAAAAGGAATTTTTAATTTATTTGATAAATGGACACTTGTGCTTATCCCATGAACTCCATAACATGCATTAAGACACATAATCCTATTTTAAAATCTCCACCAATGCATGCTTGCCAAATATTACTTATTTATTTATTTGTTAAGTTTTTAATTTTAGTTACGCATTAGTAGTATTCATAAGTGTGGCAAGTTCTCAATATTTATATATGTAATCGACCCTTTACATAAGATTTTATAAAATACCTAATATTTTCAAAATACCTACTCATTATATTTTTTTCTTGTCAAATATAAATTATAATAATCAAGTTTTAGATACGCAACAAAACTTTATGTAAAATTAATTTTATAAAACTAGATGATGTTATTACTTATTAATATTTCAAAATATTTATTTTAGAAAAA
Source organism: Allium sativum (assembly GCA_030737875.1). NCBI lineage: Eukaryota > Viridiplantae > Streptophyta > Magnoliopsida > Asparagales > Amaryllidaceae > Allium > Allium sativum. The sequence continues at coordinate 308,297,668 of CM060925.1, read as the reverse complement.
TCTTAGTTGTGATCTTAAAGCAAGTTATTCACATCAAAATAGATCAAAACAAGAATATTTATTCAACTCGTATATAACATTTTAAAACAATATTTATATTTAAATCTTATTAAATTCATTTGATATTCAAGGGAAATTGAATTTTTATTATATTCAATCATTAAAAATCCTGGTTCGTTACAATCTCCCCCACTTAAGAACTTTTCGTCCTCGAAAAGGAGAGTTCGTAAAATTATATATAAGTAATATAAACCTTACCTATATTTCAAATTTTTGAAAACTCAAGATGATCTCTCGGACTTAGAATCCCATTTTCCTTTCAACCCAATGAATATACTACATCTTCCTTTCATATAGAAAATCATACTTCACTTCGGGATTTCCAAAACCGAATTTTCTTTCAAAATTTCAAATATACTATGATAAAATCTATATATTATTAGCTCGAGAAATTCATCCTCATGACAGGGCAACTGAGTATCACCCATCACACAAAATCCAATCTTCCGTCACAACCCAGTTCTAGTCATGGCTACTCGAATAACCAAAACATTTCATATCCCGAAGTTGTAAATCCTTTTTGAAATCAAAATTTACAAATGCTCATTGTTTTCTAACATTTCAAAATATCAGGATTCTAGTCGTCGAAATTTCCTTTATATTTTAAGTCATATTTCAGTTGTCGTATTTCCAAAAATCGAATAAACCCTTTCCCTTTTAATCGACTTGAAATCCAAAAGATTTAATTTCTCTCCCTTTCTCAAATCTTGAAACTTATTAAGGAAAAATTTCTTTACTCAATTAGTCGAAAACTCATTTTTACCACGCTTCTGCTATGCTACTCTGATTATGCAAATACAACGTTTCCAACTAATATAGCCCAAACATTTATTTCAAAACCTTAGAATTTTCAAAATCTTAAGTTCCGAACACTTCCAGTCTAAAGCTTATTTCCTTAAGTTCCGTTGACAAAATGTCTCAGATAAATCAAAATTACCAGGTTTTGAATTCAATCCTGGTTTTATTCAATATTTAGCACAGAAAGTTATATACATATGGAACAAGTCAGGTAGGTATGCCCAAAAGTTCGATATCAAACAAACACCAAAAGATGATAATCCAATCGAATGCTCAGCCAAGTTCATAAGACAAATGGCTGCGAAAGGTTCAAATTCAAAGGATGGAACTAACTAGGCCAAGATAGGAAGGTTGAGTGCACCAAGCGATACAATTATGGACAATTCAATTAAAGTAAACTTTACTTTGATATTTCCTGTTGCCTTACTCATACTGTCTCAAATAGGGAAGAGTAGTTTTCTCCCCCACTTAAGAATTTTAGTTATATTTTTAAACCATCTCTTATGCAAGTTCTTAGTTTAAGTCAAAATTACCTTAAAATTTCTTAAGGGTTTGCTTTACTATCCTGTACTTCAAGAAAATTTGATTTAACTTGTAATTTATTATTCACCATTAATGTTAGGTATAAGTTCAATTTTATTATTTAACACTCATCGAGGAGTTTGATACCTTCACTGATTATAACTCATTAGATTACAAAAATTCATATTTAAATGTTATTTATAATATGATCCATTATTCTTGTAAATCTGGGGTATGGTAAATTATCTTCCTTGTGTGCATTTCCAACAGTTCATTACCCAATTCTTTAAGTGGAAATTTACTCTAAGAATATCTTTTAATTATACCAGTACTTATTGTTACCCTATTCAAAGTTTAAGGCTTCAAAGTCTTGAAGTACTTTAAGCTAATCTCAGATTTTTCTTCTTTCAAACCTTCTAGTTTTGTTTTCCCAAATTAAATTCCTATATTAATTTTCCAAACCATTATATTAAGGTTTATTCATTAAAATACTTATTCAGAAGATTTAAGTATTCCTCAACGTTTAAATTAGAATTATATAGTCGTCACACTTTCGAAACTCGAAAATAAATTTCTGACGATGATGCATCAATCATCAGAATCATCTCCGGGCGACTAGAGTGTGACTCTATATCTATCTAGTATATATTGGACTTCGGATATACGTTAGCTAGGCGTATATTCAAAATTCCCATATACTCGATAGTCCAATCATGACGTCAAATGAAATACTCAAAACCCTTATTCCCAATTATATTTCAAAAATATGTTTCAAATAATTATCGTTTTCAAAAATGATTTACTTGTTCAAAATACCTTATATAGATTTCAAAAATACGCTCTCTCGTCATAATATTCCAGAATCTCATTCTAGGGCATTTCTAACCCTATCTCTAATGAGATAATATAACTCTGAGGAGTCCTATTCTTTTGTCCAAATATGTACGTACCCAAAGCTTTGTATAACCAAAGCTCTGATACCAACTGTAACGACCCGACTTTTTGCCCGGTTCTTGCCGGTAATTAAACCAACTTAAACCGTTCAGAAAGACGAATTGTTATGGGTACATACATACATTGAACAAAATAACAGAGCTTTTCATTGAATAAACCAATATTACATCAGAGTTACATGAATATCAGAGTTACAACATAAACGTATACAGCGGAAGAAAGAAAATAACTTTACTCTCAGCGGAAGATCAATACACAACGGAAGCTTCAACTCTATCGGGGACTCCAACTCTAGAAGCGCTCCAAATCCTGCTCCAACGATCTATAACTGCAAAACTAAACTACTGGCTGCCCGTGCGAAAATCTTGGGCACCCAGAGTTTAGGAAGGAACAACAAACTCCAGGTCAGTCATGGGACTGGTGTGAGAACATAAACAGTTGTTTTAGGATTTATTTTAAAGTTGGTAAATTCACCGGACCACGCCGCTAACGCGGAACGGGTTTACTCCATGTGAATGCCCGTGCACATAAATACGCAATGTCTTTTGAAAGTGAGGCTATCATAAGCTCGTCCCACATCACACAATGCAAGCGCACACCAAATGGGCGAGTTTTATCTTATGATAACCAAATATGCTTTCATACGAAAAATCCTCTTCAATACCATAATATATATAGTGTGGAAAACATTTCGCAAGTAAATGTATTAATCCTAGACAGCATATACCCCATAATATATGTTACCATATATATATACAATCAAAATCGTATGGCTCGCATAAGAAATTTGGGTTTCCAACTTGATGATTCCTGGCACGAAAGATCAATCAGGGATACAAAACGAAGTGCCTCAACGGCTTTTTCGACCATACGCGGACACCGACTACACATCGTCAGGGCAGATCAACGGTTTTCGACCAGACACGGCCCCCCGAACATACCCAGCTTCCCCACGTTCATAAGTGGTTTCCCACTGCTGCACAGCCTCGTCCTCAATTCATATATAAGTATAAAACCTAACCGCCAGTTTCTCATCAATCCGGGGTGTGAGGTTTGTTGATGTCACGTCATACACAAAGCGATGCTTCGATAAGCCATTCTTTGATCATCACTAGCTCGTTTCATAACTCGGGTATGCCACATTGACAATTCACGACATATCACTGATTTCAATCAATGCATACCCTCTAAGTTCATATGACTTAGAGATAAGGATAATATATTGCCACAAATCCGATATACATTAATGAAAATCAGTGCTATGCGGTCAATTTCAATGTCAGGCACACCATCCATACAAGTCCGTCCTGGGTCTGAACAGAACAACAACCCGAAAATATTTGAATATGTTCAGGTCACATGCAACTCATATCTCGTATCGAGTGGCCAACCAAACCGAGACATTTATCACAATCCATCTAAACAATTCAAATACTCTCGGTCTTCATTCGTCGTTTGCCAAGTCTTGAATTGCTTCATAACGTCGTATTATCACTCGGAATGGTTTTCGAACATATATTCGATCCCGGTCTTTCCAAGTAACAAGCTCGCTTTAAAACAGTAGCTATGGTTTACACAGGCTTTCAATTCAAATCTCCTTCCGAATATTTATCAATTCATTTATGACTCAAGATTTGAACTACTTTAATTTCATACACCTCGTTATCTTCCTAAACTCTTCTTTGAAATCAAAGATTATACCTTTGCTTTAATTTCTTACCATAAATTCCCTCGAATCAAAGATTTGATTAAATCCCAATTACGATATGAATTTCCACAACTCAATCTCATTGGATTTCAAGAATGATATTATTGAAGATACGATTCACGACAAAACCCAAATCAATCGATATTGGATCATAAGTTACACAGAAATTGTATCCACTTATATTTGATATAAATTCTCATGATCAACGAAATACCATAAGTGGAACAGCGATATAATAATATCTTCCAAATTCCCAGATAGTATTCATTCACACCATGAAATTTTATACCAAATATCGAAGATTATTTCTATCTAACATATTCCAAATCAGGTGGAGAACCCATATCTTAATTAAGATTTATTCAATTCTTCGACATTAGATCTAGATAGAAATACCATCAACTTATCTTCAATATTAGTCTCCGTATCCAACTCATATTATAAGTGGAATAACGGTGAATTATTACCTTTTAAATTCCTCAGATAATATGAATTTTCATCCACCGAGTTAATATCAAGCATCCGAAGACTTATCTCCACCCAAATCCAAATTTAAATTTGGAAAATCCCATTTCAATCCCATATAAGTATTCTCGGTACTTTGATAATCTTCGAACTATTTATAAATCATTCTTATAGTCAAATAATAGTTCCTGCTTTAAATTTCAAACCACTAATAACATTTGGAGATGTTACCAAAGTACTGCTAATAAAATAACCCTTTAAATCAAGGTAGATTTAAAATTGTTCGAAATTCAAATATCCCAATGCTTTCAAAACTGTCGTCATTTACAATTCAATGTTCCTTATTTCAAGTCAAATTTATTTCAAATAATCAATTCAAAACTTGAAATCGATATTTATGAATTGTTGTATCATAGTACGTTCTATTCAAACCATATAATGATTTAAATATAAATTATTTAAATCCTTTTCATATTAGATTTATATTTCCAAATCATTCGAAACAGTTCCAAAATATATTTCAAATTAGATTTCAAATTATCTCCAACCATATTCAAATTTTAAAACCTCATTTCAAATTTAAATTGAAAATAATATATTTTTCCAAATTAGTTTCAGATAGATATAAAGATCGTTATACATAAATCAAATCATTTTCAAATCTTAACTCGATATTTTAAAAGTCGATATTTAATTCAAAGCTAACATTTTTAAATATTATTAAATAATTAAACAAAATCGATATAGGAAGGAGATTCAAAATCGATTACCCATATATTCCACAACCACGGCGTGTTGGTGTGTGATATCATACAATGCAATTGTATTTATCCAAATGAACTAGACGATCAGATGGATAAGGATTCACTATCATAACAAACATTTTACTGTGCACAAGCATTACAGTTCATAACGCTTAATCGTGTTCAGTGTACTATCTAATTCCATGAGCAAACATTCACACATCAACATCCACATTCACACATCAACATCCATCACACTATCATCAACAAATTTAAATTTATCTCAGCTAATTAAAATTAACTAATTTAAATAAATAAATTAAATTAGAAGTTCTCACCGAAAAAAAGCTCCAAAAATCTTCATTACCAGAGCGAACAGACCAACGAATACCTTCACTGCTGCTCGTACTGTTCTCAGTTCACTTCCATTAACGTCTGGAGATATTCTGCTAAATTTATTTTAGAATTAATAACATTGTTTGGTATATATTTTCATATATATATAAGGACCTTTTTACTTTAATTTTCCATAATATTCTTTAACTAAAATTACCAAATATATATATATATATATATATATATTGGATTCTATTCCTCGATGCGATTTTAACGGACCCTAAAGCGAGTTAATCGAAGCTAAACAAATGAGATATCACCGTTTAAATGTTACACTATTTAATACTTAATTAATAACTTTATTAAATATATATACATATATATATATATTGTTATAAATATAAAGTCTCCTTATTTATTTTATTAAAATTTTATACTTTATGAAAGTTTCCAACTCATATACTAATAGATTCCACTTTTTAATACGATTCTAACGAACCTATCCGTGCGTAAATCCAAGTTATAACGAATGAGATATTAGTAAATAAGTTTTAAACTAAACTTAAAAATAAATAAAGGAATTATACCCTTATCATAGAAAGCCCAGCCCAACTCTCTACACGTTGAATATAACCCGCGGCCCATCTCCCTCCTTTCTTCTTCTTCCTCTCCTCTTTCTTTTACACGCTACAGGAATGAACCCAAACAAATGCACGGCCGTGCATGTGTACACGCCGCATCTTCCACCGATCTCAAATCTAAGACCACCCGCAAGTTTCTCCTATCCTGCTCGTTCACATGCACCAACTCGCCAAGGCTCTAGCACCGCCATGCGAAATCCGAACCAAATCCGAAACCTGGAACCCAACAGGAGTCGTACGCTCCACGAAAATCATCGACACAAATTTCTCCAGAAACTCACCAAATTATACCAAAACAAACCTCTCTCCATTCTGAGCACAACGCCACTCTCTGATTTGCATATCATTGCTTGATTCTTCGATTAACTCTAAACCTAACTTTGAACAATTTGAATCATCGATACGAAAACTCCTCAAACTTTCACCAAAAATACTACGTCAGTTGCTGATTGCAACGGCGCTGACAGCGTCGATTAATTCTTCACGGATTGGGAGCTTTGATTTTCTGAAGTTTCCTTTGCAAAATTTTTGATTTTATTGTAAATCGATGATTTCTCTCCCGATTGTTGATGGAATTCGGATCCGTCAGTTTCTAAAAATCCTAAATGATGATTCTAACATTTTCGCGTTAATCATTCGGGTTGAAAGTGGATAGATTGGGAGATTTTGATTTTTAAGAGAGGTGGAGGATGGATATATTCCACTGTAAGATGCAACATGAGATACAGGAAAAGAAGAATACGCCGTGGGTTTAGAACAGAGAAGAAAGCATGTCTTTGTTTGTGTATTAAAAAGGAAATTTTAATTTATTTGATAAATGGACACTTGTGCTTATCCCATGAACTCCATAACATGCATTAAGACACATAATCCTATTTTAAAATCTCCACCAATGCATGCTTGCCAAATATTACTTATTTATTTATTTGTTAAGTTTTTAATTTTAGTTACACCTTAGTAGTATTCATAAGTGTGGCAAGTTCTCAATATTTATATATGTAATCGACCCTTTACATAAGATTTTAAAAAATACCTAATATTTTCAAAATACCTACTCATTATATTTTTTTCTTGTCAAATATAAATTATAATAATCAAGTTTTAGATACGCAACAAAACTTTATGTAAAATTAATTTTATAAAACTAGATGATGTTATTACTTATTAATATTTCAAAATATTTATTTTAGAAAAATCTTAGTTGTGATCTTAAAGCAAGTTATTCACATCAAATTAGATCAAAACAAGAATATTTATTCAACTCGTATATAACATTTTAAAACAATATTTATATTTAAATCTTATTAAATTCATTTGATATTCAAGGGAAATTGAATTTTTATTATATTCAATCATTAAAAATCCTGGTTCGTTACAAAAACGATATTTATTTAAGAAGTAAATAGAAGTGTAAAGAAAGATATTTACGTATAAAGTAAATAAATAGAATAAAGGAATAATTATTGGGAAAATAAATAGGATTATAAATGGAAATTAACGAGATAGAAAAGAGTTAGTCGATTAGAGTTATCAAATAGAGTCATCAAATAGGAGTCAATTGAATATAGTTATTCGAAAGGAGTCAATTGAACATAGTCATTCAAAAGGAGTCAATCAAACATAGTTATTCAAAATAGATTTAAACAAGATTAGAAACTGACTAAGGATTAGTTTAGTTGAATAGTTTTCTGAGTATAGGTCTGATGTTGGTTTCGGCCTTCGGGGTTTATACTTAGAGAATTGTTCTCCTACTTGTTTACAGTCAGGGACTGATAGTTGCGAAATGATAGTGATATGTAAATAAACAATGGAAATGTTTTCCAGTGTTAATAACGTATATTTTCTAAACATAGAAAATAAGGAAATATATATATATATAAATATATATATGATTGATTGATAGAATTTCCATTTGGAAATAATATCGTTGTTTGCACGCCTATTTTTCTTTGATAATTAAATCACAGACTATCAAAGTTTTGACCATTTTAACTTTGTTAATATGAAGCGACCGGTTGGATTATTGTCCAAAGAACCACTCTGTATTGGCATAAGCGTTGTGAATCATATATGCCAAAGATAATTGAAGACGGAGTAAAGTGCAAGGGCTATTATATAGGTCTTAGATACCAATGCCTAAGACGGATGTACTGAATAGTGCCTTCGGTTCATCCTGTTCCTGGATGACTTGTATGGATGAATGCCTGACAGAGTATTTCCAAAAAGGTCACGTACATTGATTTCTTCAACCGTACCAAGAGTGGAAGCGGAGAAGGAAAATTCTTTAGCTAACACGTAATGTACTGTTGTAGACGTCAATTAGTGATTTTCGATGGATCTGAAAATGTGGCATTCGAAGTGAATCTGATGTGATGATGAAGCGTAACCTCAAGCCTCATCAACCGGTAAATGACAGAAATTGGGCAGGTAACATGGCTAAGTCGGTCGCTCTGAAGTAGGGTGTATAATCACCTGATCTAGAGTTTCATTTACTTCTAAAAATCTATTGTTGATGCAGTCCCATTCGGGAAACAGTTGTTGATCCCAACCGTTGGTGATATACATTCGATACACTCAAGCGAAATGAGTGGTCGGTCATGTGTGGCCGGGTTGCAAGATGTTCTTGTTGTACCCAGTGTATTCCTTTCTAGAGGTACACTAGCGAAAGGTGGTTCCATACCTTGTCATAGTTGGAAATCCATTACCCAATACGTGCTTGCGGTTTTGATTGTATACTATATATGTAGAACATGAGATGAAAGCATTTCTGCTAGATGATTATTATAGTGTGGTTGATAGACATTATTATAATATCAAAAGTTTTTGATTTAAAGATATTTTGGATTCTCATAAGGGAAAAACCCGTTCTGTTATACGGCGTGGTCATATGAGATATCGTTTACTTGTTCGAACTGTTTTAAACTATTTTACTCATACCAGTCCCATGACTGACCTGGAGTTTATTTTGTTTTGTTTTCCCTAAACTCTTGGGTGCCCAATTTTGTATGGGCAGTCAAGTAGTCGGAATTTACAGATACTTGAAGAGCTGGAGCAGGAGGCTTCAGGATCATATAGCTATAGTTTATTTCCGTTGTGTTGTAAGTGATGTACTCTGATAATGTTATTGTATACATATTCTGATTTTATTTCAAGGATATGTTATCTATTATTTGTTATTCGTTCCGCTGTGAGGTTCGTGTTACTCTGATATTGTGTTCTTCTTCTTCTTCTTCTATTCTAGGTTCTATCTTATCTCTCCTCACCCTCTGTTTTCTTTCTATTAGTGTTCTGATTTTCCAGTGTAATTGGGGTTGGACTTGAGTTATTTAGTCTGCTCAAATTGGATCGGATTCTCGGGTCATTACAGTTGGTATCAGAGCATAAGGTTAAGTGAATTACCTTGGCTCTGTGGCGTGACTCGGTAGAGATGGGGTTAGCAATACCCTAGATTGAGTTTGAGTGTATATATACGAGTAAACGTATTTGTTATTTGATATAAAATTTGTTTTATATTGTGGAGATTCATTGGTGTAGTTGTTTATGGATTCTGGTCGATCAGTTTGATCCACTGTATCGGTAGGAGTTTATAAACACTCGAATACGATGGGTCGACACGATATGCTTTGAAAAGAGGGTAAATTAAAATAAGTTTACCCAAGGTATATCTTGATATAGAGAAGATATATATATCGAAATCATAATATATTGGATATATTGGTTGTTATTATAATCGAGTAATATTATAAAAGTAAAATGGTTATATATATATAACCAAGTAGAATTCGTATAAGTGTTACGAAGCGAATTAAATTTGAAATTTAAACCAGAAATTGAATTAAAATTCTGGAAAAAAATTGGATAAGTGTTTGTAAATGGATTTGGATTAAAAATAAGGAAAATTTAAGATCCTGGGAGATTTTAAATTGTTTTACAAGCATTGTGAATTATATTTTGAAATGGATTTCAAAGTGGAAATGTTTATAAATGGTTTTATAGTATTGAACTCACTTCGATCGCTGGAAAATAGATTCTGATGATGACAGCTGCATCACCAGTATTCATTTTTGTGTTGCAAGTGACGAATTACTACCAGAGATACTGTTTTGAATGTGTTTTGGGAAAGACAAGTTGTGTTGGATTTCAAAAAGGAAAATTTGATTTTTGAAAAGAGTAAACTGTTTAAAAACTCCCAGGGAAAGACTGTTTGAATTAAAAACAAATTTAACAGAAATTTCTGAAAGCAAATTTGAATTAAAGTAAAGCCATTAAAGTGGTAACTGAGATTGAATTAGAATGATATCAAGACAAACTGGATTGTGAGATTCAAATTTGATGTGTAATGTGATAATCAAGTTAAGAGTTGGGAATCGAGAAGAAACTCGAGTTGAAACGATATTTGACTCGGATATAAGCGAATGGTTGTGTTGTGGATAAAAGCAGATTGGAATTTGATTGGGATGACCCTTGTATCCGTTGATTTGATAACAGGTGGAAAGGATAAAATGATATGCCGACAAAAGGTACCAGTTTATATTATATATGGATTTGAGATTTTGATAAGCTGAATTGGCAAGCCGCTTGGCTGTTTGATTTTCTTTTGGGTAGAAGATGGCCCAGAGAGGCGAGTTGGAGTTTGAGCTATTGACCAGTACAAAGGAGGTGCTGGCGAAATTTTTCGAAAAGTTAAGGTGTTAGAAAATTTTCAGGATTTTTGAAAATTTACGTTGGTAAGAATTAGTTAAATAATTTAAATGAAATTAAATTGGTTCAGTTGAAACTGAAGTTAAGAAGTGGACAAATATGTTCTAACTAGTCGATAGGGTCGTCTTCTACCTTAGCAATTTCAAGGGCGAAATTTGGGGAAGAATGTAATGACCCGTATTTTCAGCGATATAATAATTAATTTGTCTAATTATTTAAATGGTGAATTAGATTTAAATGGTTGTTGAATTAAATGATATCGAATATTTAATTAAAATAAATAATATAATAATATATTTCATTTCTGAAATAGTCAGAAATAGTGGAATTCACGTTATGGTGTGAATTGGATCATCTGTGATATTTAATTCAGTTTAAAGTTGAATTATAATAACGAATATATTATTTGAACGAAGATTTAACGTATAATTATGTTATAATTATAATCGAGCTTGAAATGGCGCTGCAGTTCACGATTTGGCGATTCGAACTTCAACTGAATGTACAGGATTCGTTTTAAGCCGGATTTCTGTGAAACAAGAAACGTGTGGAGCTGGTGGAGTATATCTTTCTAGTGGAAGAGAAAAATCAGGATTTCGTTGTGTAGATTTTGATTTTCGTCCAAATCAAATTTTAGAAAAGTCGCTGTGGAATTCCTTTATAATTTATAATGGAATTATTTATATTTTAAAAAAAGGAATTTCATTTTAAATTGAATATCGATTTAATCTGGATTTGAAATATCGAGTTATAAATCCCAGTAGAGCTGTATGGTATTCCACTGTGAGTATATACGATAATATAAATTTATTTATATTTAATTTAGTTATATTTAAATATATTTATATATTTAAATTGGTCATTAAGAGCTGTAAAAATAGCCAGTTTTGCAAATGACCTCGGAATTCGAAGATACTAATTTTGTTGGATCCGCAACATCAAATTATTGTTAGATTCCAAGTTCTGTGATTTTTAGAGTCACTATGTGGCCGTACGGATTTTTAGAGTGAGAAACAGTCAGTATTTCGATGGTTAAAAATACGCTGTGTGAGCATACGAAGTCGAAATTCGACGAAACCAGTTTCGTTGGGCCCGTGATGTCGAACTGTAGCTGCATGTCCATTTTCGGGATTTTTAGGTATCGTATGTGATCACACGAATTTTTGGAAAGCAAAATGAATGTTAAAATCAAAATATCTACACAAAATATCTTCACAAAAATATCTAAAAATATTTTCCTATAAATATCTGTTAGACCAAAAATTGGGCCTAACACCCAAATGCTCACAGATCACAGAATGCAGAAAAGAGTAAATAAAGACGAGACACACAAGGTTTTTATAGTGGCTCGGCTGTAGATGTAGCCTACGTCCACTTTATAATCTTATTGTTATACTGAAAGATTACAAGAATCAGTTATATGTAGACACACAATCCGTGTGTTAATTGTATTGAAAAGAGAAGAATTTGAGTGTATGAAGGTGCAAAGTCCTTGCACTTCAGTAATGGTGGAAGCAGTGAAGAAGAATGGCCAAAAGATCCCCAAAAATGCCAATCTTTGGGATATTTATAGCTGATTTTGTCGGGCGGATCGCGGTCACATGTGGCACGCATCCCAAGAAAGTCGGATCGGATCGCGCAGAGGGGAAGAATTGGTCAATATGGCGGTTGTGGACAGGTGTCGCTGGATCCATGCATCTCGGATCGTGATGGACTTAGTCAGGAGCTTGGCCACGTCTTCGTGGATCGGATCGGTTCGTGGGTCGGATTGTGATATGGCTATCATGAGCCGAGTCTGGTCGTGAGCGGCATGGTGAAACTGGAGTGAAGTGCTGGCGATCGGGTCAGATCGTGAGATGTACCACGGACGGGTCGTGGTCTGAGGAGGGCGATCCGATGAGAGGCGATCCGATGAGGGACGATCCGAGGGTGCGTGATCCATACTCCGATCGTGTGCTGCTTCGTCGCTTTATCCAGGAAATTGCCAGACTACACTAGTTTACGGAAACAGGCATAACTTTCAAACCGTAAGTCCGATTAGGCCAAACCGAAGCTCAAACTGAAGCTAACTCAGAGATCTTCAAAAGTTACAGAGCTAAACTTTGTAATCGCTGTTTTCGGGCCCAAAAGAGGTCGTCTGATAGGAGTTTCGGGCCTGTTTATGTTGAGGATGTGATTTTGACCAAATCTCTCAATGTCTTCTGACGTTGTTTCCATCGCTCGAGCATGTTATCATTCAGGAATTCCATGTGTGAAAGCTTTTGCCAAAAAATGTGACAACAATATCCTACCCCTTCCACTAAACCCTTCCCAGTAGTAGATTTGCTTCATGTCTCGATACATCTTGTTTCCACTGGGATGTATAGTCAGTTTCGAGTGATGACATTCTCTAAGCACTTCATCTCTCGATCCATTGACGTCGGGTACAACCAGCCTCTCATTCTTTTGAAGCCATCCTTCTCGATCAAGTCCATACTTGTTCATTCTCTTGTCGTCGATACCCATCTCTACCTTGGAGACGATTCCCAATAGATTAGGATCGCCCCTCTGACTGGAACCAGTCCTCTCAATCAAAGTTAGTATGTTCGTCAAACTGGCTAACATCTCTGGATCCAATTCACACTTAGGTCTGAAATCATATCCCACGATATACTCCAGTTGCTTCCATTCCAGAAACATAGCCCCTTAACTGGCATGTCTCCTACTCAATGCATCACCTACCGCATTTCCCTTCCCAGGTGTGTATGCGATATTGAATTCATATGAACCCAAGAACTCTAACCATCTCTACGGACGAAGATTTAAATCCTTTTGGGAGAAAAGATACTTTAAAGACTTATGATCGGTAAACAACTCGAATCTTTCTCCCAAAAGATAGTGTCCCCACATCTTCAAAGCGAACACGATCGCTGCCAATTCCAAATCATGTGTAGGATATCTTTTCTCATGCGGTTTCAATTGCCAACTAGCATAAGCTACGACCCTACCTCCCTGCATTAGTACAAAACCTAGTCCGGTACCACAAGCATATGTGTATACCGTCATCTCTTCGTTCCCCTTACGAATAACTAACTCTGGAACACACTTCAACTTTTCCTTTAGACTCTTAAATGCATACTCGCACCTTACGGCCTAGACGAAAGCTTGATTCTTCTTGGTGAACTGAGTTAATAGTGTCGCTATCTTGGAGAAGTCTTGGATAAACTTACGATAATATCCAGCTAACCCCATGAAACTTCTTACGTCCATTGCATTCTTAGGCGTAGACCAATCTTGCACCATACCTACCTTCGCAGGATCCACGACAATACCATTCTCTGGGACAACATGGCCCAAGAACCTTACTTCCCTCCTCCAGAAGTGACATTTAGAAAAATTAGCTTTCAATCGGTGTTTCCTCAAAACCTCCATCACTGTCCTCGGATGTTCCTTGTGTCTTTCCTATGTCCTCGAGTAAACAAAGATATCGTATATGAACACAAGAACAAACTTATTTAATTGATATCTGAAAACCCTATTCATAAGATCTAAAAAATATGCAGGTGCATTGGTTAACCCGAATGGCATGACCAACCACTCATAAAATCCAGACGGCATCCGAAATGTCGTTTTAGGTATACCCTCAGCCGCTACTCGGAGCAGATGAAAACCTGTATTGAGATCCAACTAGGAAAACATTGTTGTCCCATTTAGCTAATCAAACACATCGTATATCCGTGGAAGAGAATACTTGTTCTTCCTAATCACTTTGTTCTACTCGCGGTAGTCCACACATAAGCGAAGGGAACCATCGGCCTTGGTAGCAAATACAACTGGTGCCCCCAAATCGGAGACACCTCTTTGAATAAATACCGTCTTCAAAAGATCGCCTACTTGCACTTCGGGCTCTCGCTGCTCCCTTGGTGCCATACGACGAAGTGGCATTACTATAAATAAGGCATCTTTCACTAAATCAATCTGAAACTCGATCACTCGGTGTGGTGGAAGATCGGTCACTTCCCCGAAGATGTCCGGATGCTCGCCAGCAATAGGCATATCTGATAACTCATCATGCGGGATGTCGAGGGAATTTAGAAAACTAGCCATCACCCCATCACTAGGTAGGCAACCCAATACCACCCTCTACACATCACCCGCTCTAGTAGTCACCGAAGACACCTCACAGTCTACCACCACCCCATAGCTATGGAGCCAGTCGACTCCCAAAATAATGCCAAACCCAGTAAAGCTAAAAACAAAGCAATCACAAACAAACATGCATCAATGACTCGATAAGAACAAATTACGACAAATCATACAAAGGCTAGTCGAACCACCGATCGGGTTCGTCACAACTAAAGGTCTATCGACAATCTCAGGTTCCCATCCCAACCTATCTACCAGTTCACTAGATAAGAAGGAATGGGAAGCCCCGGTATCAAACAATACTCGAACAGGAACATCATAAATGGATAGCATACCCTGAATAACGACACCCTTTCCTTTCTCCGCCGTAGTTGGGGCATTCGACGAAGAAGGAATGGCGTTGATAGCATATACTTTCACGATCTGCTTCTCCTTAGAAGGTTTGGGTATTTATCCTTGTGATGTCCCACTTGGCCGTAATTTAAGCACTTCCTGTACACTGGCTTTGCCTGACAATCTCTGGCATAGTGGCCCTTCTTGCCACAGCTAAAGCACTCGATATCTTTCTTATCCTTCTTTTTCTGGCCAACCTTGGTTTGGTTCTGTTTCCTCTTGTTCTGGGAATTCTTCTTGCCTTCACCGCTTGCCAGCGATTTTGGCTCTCCTGCAGATGTTATAGCAACGTCAGTCTTTGGCTTAGGGTAAAGGCTCTCTGATCTCAATGCTTTCCCCACAACAGATTCAAAAGTCTCATTTATAAGATTTATCAGCCTTTCCCCCAAGTACTTATCTAGGCCAGTTATGAACTTCTCGTTCTCCTTCTCGGAAGTATCGATAAGGGATAATCCATATTTCGATAAGGTATCGAATTAAGCAATATATTCTGAGAGTGCCCTACCATTCTGCTTAAGCTCCAAAAACTTCCTAAAAATTCTGATTTCTGAGCAACTAGAAAAAATTTGTCACTGAAGCGAGTCTTAAACTGAGTCCAAGTAACTTGATCCTCGGGAGTGGCCGCTTTAATGGCATTCCACCAACTCATAACCCGTCCTTGAAGATGACACGATGCTAGTTTCCTCTTCATTGCATCATCGATCCCCAAATCCTGGAAGATGCGCTCACAACTATCAAGCCAGTCTTAAACCACTGGTGCTGATTCCATTCCGTGGAACGGCTTCCTACCAAGACTAGTTTAATCCTTGTTAAGCTTGGCGAAATCGGCTCTAGGCGCCTACACTACTGCACCACCACCATTAGCCGCATTTGGAACTGCGCCCTGAGCATCCCTAAGCATCTCTCGCATAAAGGTAATAAACATCATCCTTATGACAGGAGCATTCCCGTTATTGGCTCCTAAACCCGTACTCCTCGTATTTCGGCTCATCGTTCAATCTGTAAGGAGAAAACGATTAACCATCTCTTTAGTGGTGTCTGTGCAGTGCAACTTCATCCTTAGATATACTAATAGTATATATATAGACATATATCTAGTTTTTTATCACACATACGCGCTCTCATATACGTATACTATCTTTCCCTGATGTCTTCCCCTAGGTTAAACTACGCAACCTAGTCTCTGATACCAAGTGTGATGGCTTCCCACGCCATCATACATTTCCCCTGAATGCGCTGCGCCAATGTCCAACTAGCATGGGACGGTCATCAAAAGAAAGGGGTTTGAAACGATGAATAATCAAGAACCCGTAGTATATCTCACGGCGCATGGAATAAGATATAATAGTAACATAACTTGATATAAAATAGGCGAGACAGTTATAACTAAAAACTAAACCATCATAGCAGCTGAATCCAAAATATAGCTTATGATCCAAACCATTATTACAACTTCAAAATACTGTCTCCAAAAAGGAAATAAAAGAGGTACACTAATAAGGTCCAAAGCAGTGACCAGCAACAATACAGGGAGAATATATGTATACAGTACGTGGAAGCCTCCTACTCGTCTTCAGACAGCTACCCGTGCATAACCACCTAACCTGTCTCTAGTATGCTCGTTTAGGAGCACCCAGAGTAATAATAAGAGACATAAAACTCTGGGTCAGGAAAAAGTCTGGTATAAGCGATAGCAAATCTATAGCACAAATACGGCAATAACTGGTATAAGAAATCATATCTGACCTGAACCTGCAACCAAAGAGTTAGCACAACAGGATGTATAATACCCTAAGGTAACACTAACATAATTATGTAAAAATGGGAATGTGCGTGTCACGGTGATAGCAGACATCAAACATAGCAATCATCCTCATATCTCTCATACAGTGCATAAAGCATACGATATCCACCGCTTTGAATACCAGAACTATTTGGGCCATGACGGAGTCCAACTCCGTACAACTATCACTACGACCACTTTGCCCTTTGGAGCCCTGATGGAGTCCAACTCCATACAACCTCTGACCCCACTACATTGGTCCATAGTCAATGCCCCCTCCCTCAGTAGTGAACCAAAGATATAGATATCAATAACCCCTTTGCGCACGTCCCGCAGCAGAGTCCAACTCTTAAAGTTAACTCGTTGGTTCCCATTTGGATCCTAAGTAATAACTTCCCATTTGGACTTTCATTGCATCTCGGGTTTTGGTCGAATTGGAGTTGGTCTTCAGAAGAGTCGTCCCATGGAAGTAGTAGCACACATCCGGTTCGGTTCGGTTCGTCACCTTGATTCGGCTCGGATCATCATTGGACACTCGCTTCGGTTCGGTTCAGGGTCCTCGGATCGGTTCAGGTTCTCCTGTCCGGGTCGGCCATTTCCATTCGGTTTGAACAAGAATGCCAACCCGGTTTGGATCGTCATCTCTAGCTTGGTTCGCCCTTTTCGATTCGGTTCGGTCTGCTTGCTTGGTTCGGTTTGGATGTGTCAAACCGATCCCATCCTCCACTATTTCCTATGCCAGCTCGATCCAGCTCCAACTCAACTCGCACTGGCCTTCCTTGTTGCCATGCTTCTAAAGATACCACCCCTCCGGTTCGGCTCGTACACACCGGTCCGGTTCGAGACATACACCCCGATCTGACCCCCTCGCCCTATCTGATCCGGATCTCTACAACATTTCTAGCAAGCTTGTATCGTCCATTCTTGCCATACGACGGCGTTTTAAACCATTCTAACTTTACAAAACAATCATAAAACATACCAAACAGTAGTAGCAACATGTGTAATCAATCAAAAACATTAAAACATCAATCACGTGTGTTATTTAGGATCAAACATACACAAAACCATGATTTTCCCCTTAATCTGCTAAATTACGGGATTAGCAAACTTAATCCAAATTTATATCAGTGACATAAAATATAATTATAGAATTTTTACATATTTTCTGAGTTATAATTTCACTAATTATCACTAATCACCCCTAATTACCCGTAATTAGTGAATAAACTTGCTAATAACTCACCTTAGCCACAAATGAATGTTATATCTGAAACTTATATTGATTTGGCACGGATTCTTATGTAGTGCAGCAGCTTTATCTCGATTTTGATGTTAATCCGCCTTGATTTGATGTAGATTTTCTTAATATGTGATTAGGAAGAGATTAGAGAGAGATTTGGATGGAGGCCATTACTAGGGTTAGGGGAATGTTTGTGGCGGCTGGAAAAATGAAAAAGAATTATTCTCTAACTCCTTTCATCCCTCCCATAACCCTAATCCCGAAACGGGTTATGGGCCTAGCTGCTAATCACCCTATTAAGCCCGATTATGTTGTTTTTCATCTTCCAAACCTTATTTCAGTCATAACTCTCAAACGGTAAGTTCTTTTGATAAATGTGACCATTCTACGAAAAGGTAAACCATCATCCGAACCCAATGGAAATGGTTTCAGGTCAAAACTCCTTACCAATCAAAGGTTATATGCGAGACAAGATTCGCCAGCGCAAGACGTTCATTTAAAATTCGGAAAAATCATGAATGTGGAAAATGACCCCAGTAGTCATTTCCCAAAGTTACACGACCATACGACTTCTTATGAAAATAAAATAAATATTCTACGATCCTCCGATACGTAGAATGCGGGTCATTACATTTTTAATTCAAGTTGTTTGGTCCCATCAATTCTTGCATTTCCAGTGTGTGTGATGTGTATGTTTTTACCATTACCCACAAGTAAATTTTGCATACCGTTGTACTCACAATTCCCAAGATTTAGATTGCTTAAATTGTTTGTCACATGGTTGGTTGCACCAAAATTTAGGTACCAACTATCATCACTTATGTCATCAACTTTTGTTATATCAATATGTCGCACTTATGATTTTTCATCACTCTAATACTTATGGTATATGCACTTGCACCTGCACTGTTACTTTGCTAGGTAAGATTGTTGTAACACCCCACGTCCATTAATGTCACTCACAAAGAGAATGCATTAACTTCCATGGAGGTTTTAAGTGAAGATAGAACAGTAAAATTACAACAAGACAGATATAAAATAGTACTTGGAAATTCAAAAAACTTTATTTCATTGTAGCAGAAGTCGAAACATGTTTGATTACATCATAACACCATATTCAATGTCAAGTACAATATCTATCTTGATAAAACAAGTACATAATCCCATTACATGAATAGCCATTAAAAAGAAAGATAACAAGCTGGACTTTACTTCAGCAGTCCAAGCTTTCCAGAAGATAAGCGATCCAACTAGACTCCACTAGAACTTGGCCCAACCTGCGGACCTGAAGGGAGAAAAAGGATGGAAAAGAGGGGGTCAGACATAAGTCTGGTGAATATGATAATTCTACAATACTATTACCAAAATAACTGGACTAAGGCATAAGCTGGAAAACAAGAAAATGTCTATGAAGAGCAGATTAAGGACATAGACAATCGCTAAAGGCAACGTTATAGGCGCTCCTAAATACTAAAGGATAAACACTATACTGCACCACACCAGTCACCCTAAAGATTCATCCCACTTAGCTTCACTTAGAAACTTTCCCAATGGCTTTACGTACCCCTAGCTGACTACATAAGTGCCGCCTGCCCCTATCTCCACTAGGTGTACCCTACTTCCCATTATTCAATCGGCTCCCTAACTCGTAGATACCCGTGCTGGCCCCACAGTGGGGTGTATCACTCCCCTAAAGTGGCAACCTGATACAACGGACATGCACGGCTTATACCTACACGATGCAACAACGTCTTACCTACCAGCCCGGGTCCACACACGCATATGAAACCCGTTGGACTTGCGTTGCCACCGCTCCCTGTTTTGGCCTCTTATAGTCAAACCCAGTATGCGTGTCCCGTCCTCGACTTGGGTCGAGCCCACAAAGATACGTTTTGGGATACTGGTTGAAATGGGCCCCCACTATTTACCACAAGCATTCCACCTAAGCTTGACCCCATTAGTACATCCCACTTAACCCACTTAGTCATGTTCATTTACATGTGTGTTTGGTTAAGTCTAATCGTATTTCAAATGCCTCTAAAGGCAACCACCAGATTCATCATGCCAACCAAGGCACCTACTTAACCCCCATGTCCCACCTTACATGATTATCTGGTTAAGTAGTTCTTAGTTCATTAAGGCCATAACCTCATAAAGACCTCTCACATTAGACTGGCATTTATGGCAGCTGGATTTGCCGGGCGGGTCCGGGCAGTCTTACACCATAAAAGAGTCTAACCTCGTGTCTTTACAACTGTTATGCTTTAGTTTGGGCCTAAGACCTCTCACATTGGGCCAACATTTGTGACTACTGGATTTGCCGGGCGGGTCCGGGCAGGTTTACATCACAAACGGGTCCAACCTCGTGTCCTAAGCATTGATTATTAATAATAATCCACTTTCCCCCAATTTTAATAATTCCCTACTTGAATTATTAATTACTTCCAATTTTTAACAATGTCCATAATTGACTCAATTATGGACATCCATTCATGGTATGCAAAATCTTACAAAATTGCACCCAATTTATTAATTCCTAATATTACCCCTGCCCCACGTTTGAACGTTTATTCGCAAAATATATGTTAGACTCGAATAGCCTAACTCATAGCATAAAAGAGATTATCATAATAACAACATGTATATGTGACCAAATGAATCATAATAAGGGGTGAAACTTGCATATGTCCAACTTGCATAGATTATACATGTCATGGACCTAAAGGTGTCAACTTGTTCAAAATTCACCTAATATAATCTCAATCAATTTTCATAAACTTACATATGAACATGTGTGAATCAACATCATCTAATTTTTTAACAACATGGTTTTATATGGCTACACCTAACTCAATAGGCAAATTCCCATAATCAAGTTTTATTTAATTATAGTTTCAAGTTTATGGGTACACCTAACCTAATAGGCAAATTCCCATAAACAAGATCCATTTAAATTAAGAAAAAAAACATAACTTTAAGCATGATCCAACAGCATGATTTTTCAACATAATATAGCATGATTTATAACATGGCATAGTATGATAGTATAACATAGCTTGACATGATTCTCAACATAGCATGACATAGCATAAGAGAATTTACAACATAGCATGACATAACATATATAATTTACATCATACGACAACATAATAACATAATAAGAGATCCACAATATATAGAATTTACAATTACAAATCACGTCACTTTCTTGTGATCCATTCATAACTGAGTCAAATTAGTTTGTAATAGTCTTGTGAGAATCATCATACTCACCAACAAAAGAAAAGAATTAGAGAAAGAGAGATCTTTTGATTTGATTTGTGTAGATTTAGTTGTAGATGATTAGGCTTCCTCTTCTTAGTTTGTGACGGCTACGCTGAACTCCATGGCAGCAGCATGACGGTAGCTTCTCTGATTTTACAAGTGATTTAGGTTTAGGGTCTACCCACTTATTTATAGATTTTAGAATTCATTTAGGCCATTAGATTTAACCTAGAAATAACCGCAGCCGTTCAGACAAGATGGGGTTTATCTTGTTGACTCAGCAATGAGTCAGAAGTGACTCAGCAAACACTCAGCAATATATATATATATATATATATATATATATATATATATATATATTCTACAATGTACACATTAGATACATCCCCCCCCCCTTTTACACACTTATTATTGTTTTTATATACATATTAGATACATCCCCTCTCTTACACACTTATTAATATTTTTATATTCATATTAGATACATCCCCTCTCTTACACACTTATTAATATTATTATATTCATATTAGATACATCCCCTCTCTTACACACTTATTAATATTATTATATTCATATTAGATACATCCCCTCTCTTACACACTTATTAATATTATTATATTCATATTAGATACATCCCCCCTCTTACACACTTATTAATATTTTAGCAACTTTAGTGTTAATAGAAAATTCGGGGTGTTACATTCTCCCCTCCTTTTAGGATTTCGTCCCCGAAATCTTCAAGTCTGGAAGAATGTATATCCTACCATCCAAACGTCCATCTACTCATCCATCATACACAGGCATCCATTGTCCTTACAGACTTCTAATGCTTTCATGTTTAAATGCACAGTGTGTGTATATGTCCGTATCTAATGCAAAATCAGGCGGTCCACTGATTCAGTTGACCTCCTTAATGCAACTATGATCGTGCCATGCATCCATTATGTATGCAAAAGATTCTTAATGCTACATAATACTTCTATATGCGTGCACAACCATCATCTGAATGCAGCATCCACATGATAATACAACCATCGTTCATCCATTTTACTAAATACATCCATATATATGCAATATGCAATATGTAGTAACTGAGCCGATCTAGTGCCTAAAGTGTGTGTATATATGCATCCATGAGCAACCACTAGCAAACACTTGCATCCATTTTGCATCCATCATACATAACATGTCTCAAACACATGTTTCAACCATAGGATTATCCTAACTAAAGGTCAAAGATACTAATGAGAGGACATACTAAAGATAAGATAAGCTAAGCGATAAAGGAGAAATTAAAAGACATACCCTCAAAAAAGAAAAGGGTACAACGAACGCATCTTCTCTTCTGTCTCCCAAGTTGCGTTGCTCTCATCATCTCCCCATTGCACTTTAACCAGTCTGACCTCTCGATTCCTCAACTTTTTGATCTCCGACCCAAGAATGCATGTAGGAGCTCGTCTAATTGTTGCATCACGCTCTATTTCCACCTCTTTAAGCAAGCTCGGCTCTACCACCTCCGCGGTCTTGTGCAAACACTTCCTCAAATGTGATACATGGAATACGTCGTGTACTCCACTAAGTTTCTCAGGCAACTCCACCCTATATGCCATCTTCCCAATCCTGTCTTTTACAGGAAACGACCCTACAAACCTTGGTGCTAATTTCCCCACGGACCCAAAGCGAACAACATTCTGTAACGGAGATACTTTGATAAAAACCATGTCCCCAATGTCAAACTCAAGATCTGTCCTCCTCTTATCAGCATACGATTTTTGCCTATCTTGTGCTGCTTTCATCCTCCTTCGAATCAACTCAATCTTCTCCGAGGTTTCCCTAACCATATCGAGCCCAAGTAGGATTTTATCGGTAGATTCCCACCAACATGTAGGCGAACGACAAGGCCTTCCATAAAGAGCTTCGAAAGGTGCCATGCCAATACTAGACTGAAAGCTATTGTTATATGCGAATTCTACTAACGGAAGGTGCTCTTCCCATGTACCCCCAAAGTCTAGGATACAAAGCCTTAAAAGATCCTCTAGAATGCGATTCACCCTCTCGGTCTGGCCGTCTGTCTGAGGATGATATGCGGTGCTCAAACATAGCTGAGTCCCTACCGCCTCTTGTAAACTCTTCCAAAATTCGCTAGTAAAGATGGGGTCACGGTCGCTTACTATACTAGAAGGAATACCGTGCAAACGAACTATCTCCTTAATGTATACAGAAGCCAACCACGGAGCAGTCCTCTTACTTTTCACGGGAATAAAATGGGCGCTTTTAGTAAGTCTATCTACTATAACCCAAATCCCCGTGTTACCCTTCCTTGATCTTGGTAATCCATCCACAAAATCCATTGAGATGCTTTCCCATTTCCATAGCGGAACTTCTAATGGGTGAAGCAACCCACCGGGTTTCTTTTGTTCTGGTTTAACTCGTTGGCACACCAAGCATCTAGCGACGTACTCGGCCACATCCTTTTTCATACCGGCCCAAAAGAAAACCTGCTTCATATCTTTGTACATCTTATCCCCGCCGGGATGAATGGTCATTTTTTAGCGATGAGCATCATCAAGAATGGCCTTCCTTAAGTCTTCGTCTTGTGGTACACAAAGTCTATTATCCCTTCGTAACCAACCCTTATCGTCTAGGGTATACCTACGAAGATGGCTTGACGACTCCCCCCTTTGAGCTTTTCTACTATCTCAACCAACTGTGGGTCGTCTCGCTGTGCCTCACCAACCCGTCCTAGAAGTGTAGGTCTAACCTCCAAGGATGCTAACAGACCGGGTACTAAGTCAACGGAGGGTCTAAAGTCAAACATAGAGATGAATTCTAAGCTTTGTCGTTCAACAAACAACGGACTCAAGGACAACCTTTTCCTACTTAAGGCATCTGCCACCACGTTACCCTTGCCCGGGGTATATGCTATTTCAAAATCGTAGGAGGCTAAGAATTCCATCCACCGTTGCTGCCTTAAATTCAAATCCTTCTGAGAGAATAAGTATTTTAATGATTTGTGGTCAGTGAACAGTTCGAATTTCTCACCAAGAAGATAGTGACGCCAAGACTTAAGCGCGAAAACAATTGCGGCTAGCTCTAAGTCATGCGTGGGGTAATTCTTTTCATGAACCCTCAACTGCCTTCCACCATAGGCTATTACTCTTCCCTCTTGCATGAGGACCGCACCAAGTCCCGTCCCACAAGCATCAGTATAGATGGTAAACGGTTTATTCCCGTCTGGCAGCATTAAGACTGGGGCTGAAGTTAAGGCTCTCTTTAAACGTTGGAACGCATCATCGCAATCTTTGTCCCACGTAAAAACCAGGTTCTTCTTTGTTAACCGTGTTAATGGAGCTGATATTTTTGCGAAGTCTTTGATAAACTTCCTATGATATCCAGCCAACCCCAAGAAACTTCTTACTTCGGTTGCATTTTTAGGGACCTTCCAATCTTGGATGGCCACCACCTTTGCGGGATCCACTGCTATCCCTTCTTTGGAAACCACGTGCCCTAAGAACCGTACTTCCTTCCTCCAGAAGTGACACTTAGAAAATTTTGCCTTAAGGTTATGTGCTCGAAGGTTTCCAACACTTCCCTAAGATGTAGGGAGTGCTCTTCTTTATTCTTAGAAAAGACTAAGATGTCATCCACAAAGACTACCACGAATTTGTTAAGGTATTCCCTAAACACCCTACTCATCAAATCAACAAAATATGCAGGGGCGTTTGTCAAACCAAAGGGCATCACTAGCCATTCATAGAATCCGTCAAGAGTCCTAAAAGCAGTCTTATCTATACTATCCTCAGCCACTCTCAGTTGATGAAAGCCAGTGGCTAAGTCCAACTGCGAAAACACTGAGGCGCCAACTAACTGATCAAAGAGATCGTCAATCCTCGGCAGTGGGTGTCGGTTCTTTTTAGTAAGCTTGTTTAGTTCTCTATAGTCCATACAAAGTCTAAGAGACCCATCCGCCTTTGTGGCAAAAACTACTGGAGCACCCCACTCCGATATACTACGTCTTATGAACCCCTTCTCAAGCAACTCCTTTACTTGCTTATTGAGTTCCCTCCTTTCACGAGGAGCCATGTGGCGCACTGGCAAAGATATGGGTTTAGCATTATCCACAAGATAAATTCGAAAGTCTATGTCCCGCTTTGGAGGTAAGCCCTTCACCTCCTCAAACACATCCGGATATTCTCGGACCACTTCTACCGATCGCAAGTTCTCTACAGACGCGTCAAGCGATTCAAGATAACTTAGCATAACGGAATTTATGGGATTACAAAAGATGTCGAGAGCATTACCAAGGCGAGTCACAAGCCTAACTACTCTCCTTTCACAATCAAGAATGGCCCTATTTCTAGACAACCAATCCATTCCTAAAATTAGCCCATAGCCCGTGAAGCCCAATACATAAGCATCACATCTAAATTCAACGCTAAGTATAGAGATTTTCAAATCCAAACATATCATGGTCAAATGAGCCGAACCCCCAATTGGATTTGAAACGACCAAGGGATCCTCTACTAAACTGGTGTTCAAGTGCAGTGATTCAACTAATGATGCAGAGATAAACGAATGAGATGCGCCAGAATCGAATAAGGTACGGACAGGATGATCAATCAGAAAAACTAAGCTTTCAACAGAAATTGTTCTACCTCTTTCTTGCAGCGGTGGGGCCGCAATAGCCTGAACTTGCCCCCTTGCCTGCCCTGGTGCCATAAGAGCCTGCACCTGTCCTTCCGAGGTAGACCCTGCCCTCTGCCCCTTCTTTGGACAGTCCTTCACTAAATGTCCCGCATCTCCACAATGAAAACAACCAGTCTTCTTTTTCTTTCTACAATCTTTGCTGAGATGGCCAGGCGTCCCACAATTGAAGCATTTCTTCTTCCCTTTGCCATTATTGTTTTTACCACCCTTCTTATTTTGCTGTTGGGGTTTCTTCTGATCCCCTTTCTTTTCAACTGCCTTATCCTCATGCATAAGTGCCATTTCTACTAGCTTTTCAAAGGTGGCTCCCATAGGGATGTGGGTCATAGCCAACCCTTGCAACGGTTCATTCAAGCCTCTAACGAACCTCAAAGCTTTCTTCTCTGGCGTGTTCACCAACTCCAAGCCAAACCTTGCTAACTGATTAAATTTATTGACATATTCCTTTACTGATGAGCTCCCTTGCTTTAGTGCCAGGAATTTTTCCATATTTAAGTTCTCCTCTGCCCTTGAAAGAAACTTTGCCTCAAACCTTCGTCTGAAATCCGCCCATTAATCAACTGGACGTTCCCCGTTAGTGACCTCCCACCAAAACGAGGCCTCTCCCTTCATTAACCAAGCAGCTAAACGGACTTTCCTCCCATCTTCCACTTCAAAGATATCCAACAATTCCTCAGTCTCCTTAAGCCAATCTCTGGCCTCCACAAACGTCTCAGTCCCTTGAAAAGTTTTTCCTCCCATAGCCTTGAATTCCTTGCACGTCTTTGCAAAAGTGTCAACACGAGGAGGAGGAGGAGGAGGAATGGGTGCAACTAGGGGTGGAGGAGTATCCGCTGGGCCTGCAGTGGTGGCCCTAGCCTCCAAGTATCTCCTAAACCACCCTGGAATCGTCACACCTTCTGGGAGATTAAGATCTTCAGCCATGCTGAAACGAAAAAGGAAAGATTCAAAATGGAGAATTCGAAAGATAAAGATAAGGATGTGGCTATTTAGGATTATGTTTTTCATAAAAACTCTCTTTAAATAACATGTTTTTTTTTTTTTTTTGAAAGCACTTCTTCCAAAAATACTTTAGAAAAAAAAAAATCTAAAATTTTTTTTTATCTGTTCTGGTAACCTTATGCTCTGATACCACGTGTAACACCCCACGTCCATTAATGTCACTCACAAAGGGAATGCATTAACTTCCATGGAGGTTTTAAGTGAATATAGAACAGTAAAATTACAACAAGACAGATATAAAATAGTACTTGGAAATTCAAAAAACTTTATTTCATTGTAGCAGAAGTCGAAACATGTTTGATTACATCATAACACCATATTCAATGTCAAGTACAATATCTATCTTGATAAAACAAGTACATAATCCCATTACATGAATAGCCATTAAAAAGAAAGATAACAAGCTGGACTTTACTTCAGCAGTCCAAGCTTTCCAGAAGATAAGCGATCCAACTAGACTCCACTAGAACTTGGCCCAACCTGCGGACCTGAAGGGAGAAAAAGGATGGAAAAGAGGGGGTCAGACATAAGTCTGGTGAATATGATAATTCTACAATACTATTACCAAAATAACTGGACTAAGGCATAAGCTGGAAAACAAGAAAATGTCTATGAAGAGCAGATTAAGGACATAGACAATCGCTAAAGGCAACGTTATAGGCGCTCCTAAATACTAAAGGATAAACACTATACTGCACCACACCAGTCACCCTAAAGATTCATCCCACTTAGCTTCACTTAGAAACTTTCCCAATGGCTTTACGTACCCCTAGCTGACTACATAGGTGCCGCCTGCCCCTATCTCCACTAGGTGTACCCTACTTCCCATTATTCGATCGGCTCCCTAACTCGTAGATACCCGTGCTGGCCCCACAGTGGGGTGTATCACTCCCCTAAAGTGGCAACCTGATACAACGGACATGCACGGCTTATACCTACACGATGCAACAACGTCTTACCTACCAGCCCGGGTCCACACACGCATATGAAACCCGTTGGACTTGCGTTGCCACCGCTCCCTGTTTTGGCCTCTTATAGTCAAACCCAGTATGCGTGTCCCGTCCTCGACTTGGGTCGAGCCCACAAAGATACGTTTTGGGATACTGGTTGAAATGGGCCCCCACTATTTACCACAAGCATTCCACCTAAGCTTGACCCCATTAGTACATCCCACTTAACCCACTTAGTCATGTTCATTTACATGTGTGTTTGGTTAAGTCTAATCGTATTTCAAATGCCTCTAAAGGAAACCACCAGATTCATCATGCCAACCAAGGCACCTACTTAACCCCCATGTCCCACCTTACATGATTATCTGGTTAAGTAGTTCTTAGTTCATTAAGGCCATAACCTCATAAAGACCTCTCACATTAGACTGGCATTTATGGCAGCTGGATTTGCCGGGCGGGTCCGGGCAGTCTTACACCATAAAAGAGTCTAACCTCGTGTCTTTACAACTGTTATGCTTTAGTTTGGGCCTAGGACCTCTCACATTGGGCCAACATTTGTGACTATTGGATTTGCCGGGCGGGTCCGGGCAGGTTTACATCACAAAAGGGTCCAACCTCGTGTCCTAAGCATTGATTATTAATAATAATCCACTTTCCCCCAATTTTAATAATTCCCTACTTGAATTATTAATTACTTCCAATTTTTAACAATGTCCATAATTGACTCAATTATGGACATCCATTCATGGTATGCAAAATCTTACAAAATTGCACCCAATTTATTAATTCCTAATATTACCCCTGCCCCACGTTTGAACGTTTATTCGCAAAATATATGTTAGACTCGAATAGCCTAACTCATAGCATAAAAGAGATTATCATAATAACAACATGTATATGTGACCAAATGAATCATAATAAGGGGTGAAACTTGCATATGTCCAACTTGCATAGATTATACATGTCATGGACCTAAAGGTGTCAACTTGTTCAAAATTCACCTAATATAATCTCAATCAATTTTCATAAACTTACATATGAACATGTGTGAATCAACATCATCTAATTTTTTAACAACATGGTTTTATATGGGTACACCTAACTCAATAGGCAAATTCCCATAATCAAGTTTTATTTAATTATAGTTTCAAGTTTATGGGTACACCTAACCTAATAGGCAAATTCCCATAAACAAGATCCATTTAAATTAAGAAAAAAAACATAACTTTAAGCATGATCCAACAGCATGATTTTTCAACATAATATAGCATGATTTATAACATGGCATAGTATGATAGTATAACATAGCTTGACATGATTCTCAACATAGCATGACATAGCATAAGAGAATTTACAACATAGCATGACATAGCATATATAATTTACATCATACGACAACATAATAACATAATAAGAGATCCACAATATATAGAATTTACAATTACAAATCACGTCACTTTCTTGTGATCCATTCATAACTGAGTCAAATTAGTTTGTAATAGTCTTGTGAGAATCATCATACTCACCAACAAAAGAAAAGAATTAGAGAAAGAGAGATCTTTTGATTTGATTTGTGTAGATTTAGTTGTAGATGATTAGGCTTCCTCTTCTTAGTTTGTGACGGCTACGCTGAACTCCATGGCAGCAGCATGACGGTAGCTTCTCTGATTTTACAAGTGATTTAGGTTTAGGGTCTACCCACTTATTTATAGATTTTAGAATTCATTTAGGCCATTAGATTTAACCTAGAAATAACCGCAGCTGTTCAGACAAGATGGGGTTTATCTTGTTGACTCAGCAATGAGTCAGAAGTGACTCAGCAAACACTCAGCAATATATATATATATATATATTCTACAATGTACACATTAGATACATCCCCCCCTTTTACACACTTATTATTGTTTTTATATACATATTAGATACATCCCCTCTCTTACACACTTATTAATATTTTTATATTCATATTAGATACATCCCCTCTCTTACACACTTATTAATATTATTATATTCATATTAGATACATCCCCTCTCTTACACACTTATTAATATTATTATATTCATATTAGATACATCCCCTCTCTTACACACTTATTAATATTATTATATTCATATTAGATACATCCCCCCTCTTACACACTTATTAATATTTTAGCAACTTTAGTGTTAATAGAAAATTCGGGGTGTTACATTCTCCCCTCCTTTTAGGATTTCGTCCCCGAAATCTTCAAGTCTGGAAGAATGTATATCCTACCATCCAAACGTCCATCTACTCATCCATCATACACAGGCATCCATTGTCCTTACAGACTTCTAATGCTTTCATGTTTAAATGCACAGTGTGTGTATATGTCCGTATCTAATGCAAAATCAGGCGGTCCACTGATTCAGTTGACCTCCTTAATGCAACTATGATCGTGCCATGCATCCATTATGTATGCAAAAGATTCTTAATGCTACATAATACTTCTATATGCGTGCACAACCATCATCTGAATGCAGCATCCACATGATAATACAACCATCGTTCATCCATTTTACTAAATACATCCATATATATGCAATATGCAATATGTAGTAACTGAGCCGATCTAGTGCCTAAAGTGTGTGTATATATGCATCCATGAGCAACCACTAGCAAACACTTGCATCCATTTTGCATCCATCATACATAACATGTCTCAAACACATGTTTCAACCATAGGATTATCCTAACTAAAGGTCAAAGATACTAATGAGAGGACATACTAAAGATAAGATAAGCTAAGCGATAAAGGAGAAATTAAAAGACATACCCTCAAAAAAGAAATAGGTACAACGAACGCATCTTCTCTTCTGTCTCCCAAGTTGCGTTGCTCTCATCATCTCCCCATTGCACTTTAACCAGTCTGACCTCTCGATTCCTCAACTTTTTGATCTCCGACCCAAGAATGCATGTAGGAGCTCGTCTAATTGTTGCATCACGCTCTATTTCCACCTCTTTAAGCAAGCTCGGCTCTACCACCTCCGCGGTCTTGTGCAAACACTTCCTCAAATGTGATACATGGAATACGTCGTGTACTCCACTAAGTTTCTCAGGCAACTCCACCCTATATGCCATCTTCCCAATCCTGTCTTTTACAGGAAACGGCCCTACAAACCTTGGTGCTAATTTCCCCACAGACCCAAAGCGAACAACATTCTGTAACGGAGATACTTTGATAAAAACCATGTCCCCAATGTCAAACTCAAGATCTGTCCTCCTCTTATCAGCATACGATTTTTGCCTATCTTGTGCTGCTTTCATCCTCCTTCGAATCAACTCAATCTTCTCCGAGGTTTCCCTAACCATATCGAGCCCAAGTAGGATTTTATCGGTAGATTCCCACCAACATGTAGGCGAACGGCAAGGCCTTCCATAAAGAGCTTCGAAAGGTGCCATGCCAATACTAGACTGAAAGCTATTGTTATATGCGAATTCTACTAACGGAAGGTGCTCTTCCCATGTACCCCCAAAGTCTAGGATACAAAGCCTTAAAAGATCCTCTAGAATGCGATTCACCCTCTCGGTCTGGCCGTCTGTCTGAGGATGATATGCGGTGCTCAAACATAGCTGAGTCCCTACCGCCTCTTGTAAACTCTTCCAAAATTCGCTAGTAAAGATGGGGTCACGGTCGCTTACTATACTAGAAGGAATACCGTGCAAACGAACTATCTCCTTAATGTATACAGAAGCCAACCACGGAGCAGTCCTCTTACTTTTCACGGGAATAAAATGGGCGCTTTTAGTAAGTCTATCTACTATAACCCAAATCCCCGTGTTACCCTTCCTTGATCTTGGTAATCCATCCACAAAATCCATTGAGATGCTTTCCCATTTCCATAGCGGAACTTCTAATGGGTGAAGCAACCCACCGGGTTTCTTTTGTTCTGCTTTAACTCGTTGGCACACCAAGCATCTAGCGACGTACTCGGCCACATCCTTTTTCATACCGGCCCAAAAGAAAACCTGCTTCATATCTTTGTACATCTTATCCCCGCCGGGATGAATGGTCATTTTTGAGCGATGAGCATCATCAAGAATGGCCTTCCTTAAGTCTTCGTCTTGTGGTACACAAAGTCTATTATCCCTTCGTAACCAACCCTTATCGTCTAGGGTATACCTACGAAGATGGCTTGACGACTCCCCTCTTTGAGCTTTTCTACTATCTCAACCAACTGTGGGTCGTCTCGCTGTGCCTCACCAACCCGTCCTAGAAGTGTAGGTCTAACCTCCAAGGATGCTAACAGACCGGGTACTAAGTCAACGGAGGGTCTAAAGTCAAACATAGAGATGAATTCTAAGCTTTGTCGTTCAACAAACAACGGACTCAAGGACAACCTTTTCCTACTTAAGGCATCTGCCACCACGTTACCCTTGCCCGGGGTATATGCTATTTCAAAATCGTAGGAGGCTAAGAATTCCATCCACCGTTGCTGCCTTAAATTCAAATCCTTCTGAGAGAATAAGTATTTTAATGATTTGTGGTCAGTGAACAGTTCGAATTTCTCACCAAGAAGATAGTGACGCCAAGACTTAAGCGCGAAAACAATTGCGGCTAGCTCTAAGTCATGCGTGGGGTAATTCTTTTCATGAACCCTCAACTGCCTTCCACCATAGGCTATTACTCTTCCCTCTTGCATGAGGACCGCACCAAGTCCCGTCCCACAAGCATCAGTATAGATGGTAAACGGTTTATTCCCGTCTGGCAGCACTAAGACTGGGGCTGAAGTTAAGGCTCTCTTTAAACGTTGGAACGCATCATCGCAATCTTTGTCCCACGTAAAAACCAGGTTCTTCTTTGTTAACCGTGTTAATGGAGCTGATATTTTTGCGAAGTCTTTGATAAACTTCCTATGATATCCAGCCAACCCCAAGAAACTTCTTACTTTGGTTGCATTTTTAGGGACCTTCCAATCTTGGATGGCCACCACCTTTGCGGGATCCACTGCTATCCCTTTTTTGGAAACCACGTGCCCTAAGAACCGTACTTCCTTCCTCCAGAAGTGACACTTAGAAAATTTTGCCTTAAGGTTATGTGCTCGAAGGGTTTCCAACACTTCCCTAAGATGTAGGGAGTGCTCTTCTTTATTCTTAGAAAAGACTAAGATGTCATCCACAAAGACTACCACGAATTTGTTAAGGTATTCCCTAAACACCCTACTCATCAAATCAACAAAATATGCAGGGGCGTTTGTCAAACCAAAGGGCATCACTAGCCATTCATAGAATCCGTCAAAAGTCCTAAAAGCAGTCTTATCTATACTATCCTCAGCCACTCTCAGTTGATGAAAGCCAGTGGCTAAGTCCAACTGCGAAAACACTGAGGCGCCAACTAACTGATCAAAGAGATCGTCAATCCTCGGCAGTGGGTGTCGGTTCTTTTTAGTAAGCTTGTTTAGTTCTCTATAGTCCATACAAAGTCTAAGAGACCCATCCGCCTTTGTGGCAAAAACTACTGGAGCACCCCACTCCGATATACTACGTCTTATGAACCCCTTCTCAAGCAACTCCTTTACTTGCTTATTGAGTTCCCTCCTTTCACGAGGAGCCATGTGGCGCACTGGCAAAGATACGGGTTTAGCATTATCCACAAGATAAATTCGAAAGTCTATCTCCCGCTTTGGAGGTAAGCCCTTCACCTCCTCAAACACATCCGGATATTCTCGGACCACTTCTACCGATCGCAGGTTCTCTACAGACGCGTCAAGCGATTCAAGATAACTTAGCATAACGGAATTTATGGGATTACAAAATATGTCGAGAGCATTACCAAGGCGAGTCACAAGCCTAACTACTCTCCTTTCACAATCAAGAATGGCCCTATTTCTAGACAACCAATCCATTCCTAAAATTAGCCCATAGCCCGTGAAGCCCAATACATAAGCATCACATCTAAATTCAACGCTAAGTATAGAGATTTTCAAATCCAAACATATCATGGTCAAATGAGCCGAACCCCCAATTGGATTTGAAACGACCAAGGGATCCTCTACTAAACTGGTGTTCAAGTGCAGTGATTCAACTAATGATGCAGAGATAAACGAATGAGATGCGCCAGAATCGAATAAGGTACGGACAGGATGATCAATCAGAAAAACTAAGCTTTCAACAGAAATTGTTCTACCTCTTTCTTGCAGCGGTGGGGCCGCAATAGCCTGAACTTGCCCCCTTGCCTGCCCTGGTGCCATAAGAGCCTGCACCTGTCCTTCCGAGGTAGACCCTGCCCTCTGCCCCTTCTTTGGACAGTCCTTCACTAAATGTCCCGCATCTCCACAATGAAAACAACCAGTCTTCTTTTTCTTTCTACAATCTTTGCTGAGATGGCCAGGCGTCCCACAATTGAAGCATTTCTTCTTCCCTTTGCCATTATTGTTTTTACCACCCTTCTTATTTTGCTGTTGGGGTTTCTTCTGATCCCCTTTCTTTTCAACTGCCTTATCCTCATGCATAAGTGTCATTTCTACTAGCTTTTCAAAGGTGGCTCCCATAGGGATGTGGGTCATAGCCAACCCTTGCAACGGTTCATTCAAGCCTCTAACGAACCTCAAAGCTTTCTTCTCTGGCGTGTTCACCAACTCCAAGCCAAACCTTGCTAACTGATTAAATTTATTGACATATTCCTTTACTGATGAGCTCCCTTGCTTTAGTGCCAGGAATTTTTCCATATTTAAGTTCTCCTCTGCCCTTGAAAGAAACTTTGCCTCAAACCTTCGTCTGAAATCCGCCCATGAATCAACTGGACGTTCCCCGTTAGTGACCTCCCACCAAAACGAGGCCTCTCCCTTCATTAACCAAGCAGCTAAACGGACTTTCCTCCCATCTTCCACTTCAAAGATATCCAACAATTCCTCAGTCTCCTTAAGCCAATCTCTGGCCTCCACAAACGTCTCAGTCCCTTGAAAAGTTTTTCCTCCCATAGCCTTGAATTCCTTGCACGTCTTTGCAAAAGTGTCAACACGAGGAGGAGGAGGAGGAGGAGGAATGGGTGCAACTAGGGGTGGAGGAGTATCCGCTGGGCCTGCAGTAGTGGCCCTAGCCTCCAAGTATCTCCTAAACCACCCTGGAATCGTCACACCTTCTGGGAGATTAAGATCTTCAGCCATGCTGAAACGAAAAAGGAAAGATTCAAAATGGAGAATTCGAAAGATAAAGATAAGGATGTGGCTATTTAGGATTATGTTTTTCATAAAAACTCTCTTTAAATAACATGTTTTTTTTTTTTTTGAAAGCACTTCTTCCAAAAATACTTTAGAAAAAAAAAATTCTAAAATTTTTTTTTATCTGTTCTGGTAACCTTATGCTCTGATACCACGTGTAACACCCCACGTCCATTAATGTCACTCACAAAGGGAATGCATTAACTTCCATGGAGGTTTTAAGTGAATATAGAACAGTAAAATTACAACAAGACAGATATAAAATAGTACTTGGAAATTCAAAAAACTTTATTTCATTGTAGCAGAAGTCGAAACATGTTTGATTACATCATAACACCATATTCAATGTCCAGTACAATATCTATCTTGATAAAACAAGTACATAATCCCATTACATGAATAGCCATTAAAAAGAAAGATAACAAGCTGGACTTTACTTCAGCAGTCCAAGCTTTCCAGAAGATAAGCGATCCAACTAGACTCCACTAGAACTTGGCCCAACCTGCGGACCTGAAGGGAGAAAAAGGATGGAAAAGAGGGGGTCAGACATAAGTCTGGTGAATATGATAATTCTACAATACTATTACCAAAATAACTGGACTAAGGCATAAGCTGGAAAACAAGAAAATGTCTATGAAGAGCAGATTAAGGACATAGACAATCGCTAAAGGCAACGTTATAGGCGCTCCTAAATACTAAAGGATAAACACTATACTGCACCACACCAGTCACCCTAAAGATTCATCCCACTTAGCTTCACTTAGAAACTTTCCCAATGGCTTTACGTACCCCTAGCTGACTACATAGGTGCCGCCTGCCCCTATCTCCACTAGGTGTACCCTACTTCCCATTATTCGATCGGCTCCCTAACTCGTAGATACCCGTGCTGGCCCCACAGTGGGGTGTATCACTCCCCTAAAGTGGCAACCTGATACAACGGACATGCACGGCTTATACCTACACGATGCAACAACGTCTTACCTACCAGCCCGGGTCCACACACGCATATGAAACCCGTTGGACTTGCGTTGCCACCGCTCCCTGTTTTGGCCTCTTATAGTCAAACCCAGTATGCGTGTCCCGTCCTCGACTTGGGTCGAGCCCACAAAGATACGTTTTGGGATACTGGTTGAAATGGTCCCCCACTATTTACCACAAGCATTCCACCTAAGCTTGTCCCAATTAGTCCATCCCACTTAACCCAATTAGTCATGTTCATTTACATGTGTGTTTGGTTAAGTCTAATCGTATTTCAAATGCCTCTAAAGGCAACCACCAGATTCCTCAAGCCAACCAAGGTACCTACTTAACCCCCATGTCCCACCTTACATGATTATCTGGTTAAGTATTTCTTAGTTCATTAAGGCCATAACCTCATAAAGACCTCTCACATTAGACTGGCATTTATGGCAGCTGGATTTGCCGGGCGGGTCCGGGCAGTCTTACACCATAAAAGAGTCTAACCTCGTGTCTTTACAACTGTTATGCTTTAGTTTGGGCCTAGGACCTCTCACATTGGGCCGACATTTGTGACTACTGGATTTGTCAGGCGTGTCCGGGCAGGTTTACATCACAAACGGGTCCAACCTCGTGTCCTAAGCATTGATTATTAATAATAATCCACTTTCCCCCAATTTTAATAATTCCCTACTTGAATTATTAATTACTTCCAATTTTTAACAATGTCCATAATTGACTCAATTATGGACATCCATTCATGGTATGCAAAATCTTACAAAATTGCACCCAATTTATTAATTCCTAATATTACCCCTACCCCACGTTTGAACGTTTATTCGCAAAATATATGTTAGACTCGAATAGCCTAACTCATAGCATAAAAGAGATTATCATAATAACAACATGTATATGTGACCAAATGAATCATAATAAGGGGTGAAACTTGCATATGTCCAACTTGCATAGATTATACATGTCATGGACCTAAAGGTGTCAACTTGTTCAAAATTCACCTAATATAATCTCAATCAATTTTCATAAACTTACATATGAACATGTGTGAATCAACATCATCTAATTTTTTAACGACATGGTTTTATATGGGTACACCTAACTCAATAGGCAAATTCCCATAATCAAGTTTTATTTAATTATAGTTTCAAGTTTATGGGTACACCTAACCTAATAGGCAAATTCCCATAAACAAGATCCATTTAAATTAAGAAAAAAAACATAACTTTAAGCATGATCCAACAGCATGATTTTTCAACATAATATAGCATGATTTATAACATGGCATAGTATGATAGTATAACATAGCTTGACATGATTCTCAACATAGCATGACATAGCATAAGAGAATTTACAACATAGCATGACATAGCATATATAATTTACATCATACGACAACATAATAACATAATAAGAGATCCACAATATATAGAATTTACAATTACAAATCACGTCACTTTCTTGTGATCCATTCATAACTGAGTCAAATTAGTTTGTAATAGTCTTGTGAGAATCATCATACTCACCAACAAAAGAAAAGAATTAGAGAAAGAGAGATCTTTTGATTTGATTTGTGTAGATTTAGTTGTAGATGATTAGGCTTCCTCTTCTTAGTTTGTGACGGCTACGCTGAACTCCATGGCAGCAGCATGACGGTAGCTTCTCTAATTTTACAAGTGATTTAGGATTAGGGTCTACCCACTTATTTATAGATTTTAGAATTCATTTAGGCCATTAGATTTAACCTAGAAATAACCGCAGCCGTTCAGACAAGATGGGGTTTATCTTGTTGACTCAGCAATGAGTCAGAAGTGACTCAGCAAACACTCAGCAATATATATATATATATATATATATATATATATATATATATATATTCTACAATGTACACATTAGATACATCCCCCCCCTTTTACACACTTATTATTGTTTTTATATACATATTAGATACATCCCCTCTCTTACACACTTATTAATATATTTATATTCATATTAGATACATCCCCTCTCTTACACACTTATTAATATTATTATATTCATATTAGATACATCCCCTCTCTTACACACTTATTAATATTATTATATTTTTATTAGATACATCCCCTCTCTTACACACTTATTAATATTATTATATTCATATTAGATACATCCCCCCTCTTACACACTTATTAATATTTTAGCAACTTTAGTGTTAATAGAAAATTCGGGATGTTACAATTGTAGTTAGCATTGAATCTAAAGTCGCACATGTTTGTACTATGACCAAACTTTTTGCAAATTTGACTGTTGTTGTTTCTACCTCTGCCCCTTCCTTTGTTGGATGGACCTCCTCTTTGATTTTGGGCTAACTACTTGGCCCGTTTCCTTTTTCTTGATACCTACCCCTTCAAGAGGTGGTATAGTTGATAGATAGGTTAGAATTGACACTTTTCTTGTGATTAATTCTACCTTCATGGGCCAGTAGAGTAGAATACACATATTGTGGCGATGGTGTAGGATCCATGGATAAAATGATGGCAGTAACTACTTCATATTCAATATCTAAACCACTGACAATTGATAGAACATGTTCAGATTCAGGCATCTTCTGATTTGTTTGGCTTAGTTAATCACATATGTTTTTCACTTTGAGTAGATACTCATTCATAGTTGAATCACCTTTTCTGATGTTGCGTAACTGTCTTCTGTGATGCATGATTCTGATAGAAGACTATGCAGAAAAATTTCTTTCAACTGTAGAATACACTTCTTGAGCAGTATTTACACCAATAAGCTCTGGCAGAATTGTTGAACCAATGGATGACATAATCCAAGAACATACAAGGCTATCTAGTCTTTGATATGCCAAGAATTCACGATTTGACATAAGTTTTTCTTCACTGTCTCTGATGAATTTAGGTGGAACTATTTTTTCACCATGAATATAATTGTTTAAGCCAAATCCTCTCATAGTTGTATCTATTTGCAACTTCCATAACAGATAGTTGGATTCATCGAGTTACACTATAATCAACTGACTCTGGGGCTTTATGATGGCCGTCATCAAATCTGCTGTCGGATCTGATTAACTGATAGAAACTACGTTACTGGATACTTGGGAATTAAAACAGCTCCTTGGTTTGAAAATGACAAAAGTAGTTCTGATGAGCCTTTAGTGCAATTAATCAGATATGAGAATTTCTGATCAAAATGACTTCCAATTGAGGTTTGCAAAATATTTTTACAGTTAATATTTGTTGCAACCTTAAATGCTATCAGAATGATTTTTTTTTTATGATTCTTTCTTCAAAGAATTCTGATTTATGCTAACCTCTGATGACATACATATTAAATGTTTGAGTTCTTGAGTTTCCTTGATTCGGATTTCTTATACACCAAGCTAAGATCAGGAAAAATCCTGCGGTCATATATGGAGAAGCAAAAAAAAAATTGGTGAAGCAACAAATCTCAGATGTAAAGATCGATAGATTTTTGATGAGAGGATTCCAAATGATGAATGTACTATAATGGGCTATAAAAACCAGATCACTTGCGATCACTACAAGAAAAACCGCTAATAGCGTCAGATTTTTAGCAGCGGAAAGTTTCATCGCAAATTAGCGACGGATTTTCATGGAATTTGTAAAGGATATTTTGTAGAATTTTTTACTTTAAATTGTTTTAAAATATTGCTGTCGAGTTCCAATTTCTATCGCTAAACCATAGAAAATTGCAACAATTTAACGTCATCATTTTTCCATCGTTGAATTCCATTGCAGTTTGAGGCAGTTTACCGACATGTATTTTTGGAAGCTATTTTGCAGTATGTTTTCAAAGGATTTACGAGGGATTCTTCATAAAATGATTTACATTTATATTTAAAATAAGTAATTGATAAGTAAAAACAATTTTTAATTAATTAATGTTAACAATAATATAATAATAGCAAAAAATAAAAAAATTGTTATTAAAAGTAAATAAAGTTTAATGGTTAGTAATGATTAATTAATAACTACTAAATAATTAGGAGATAATTATAATTAATAATACAGATTAATAAGTAATCTTTAATAATTAATGATTAATAGGTAAGTTTTAATAATTAAGAAGTAAAATTTATTATCTAATATCTAAAATTTAATAATTATAATCGATAATTATGTTTAATACGCATTGATTCAAAAAATTAGAACTTTCTTATTTTCTAGAATAAATTTAAAGTTTAAATAAAAACTTCTGAAGTTTTCATAATTTTGAAATAAATATAAAATTTTGTAACATGTTCAAATTTCAAAAATAAGAAAATTTATAAATACAAAAGAATTCCGAAATTCAAAGAATACAAACGCTACCATATAAATTATTATTTGTATGCCCATTTATAGACATTTGAATCGAAATATACATGAAGTAGGGTATTGAATAAATCTAAACAAGTAATATTTATTACCTAATATCTGAAAATCAATAATTGTAATTGGCACTTACACTTAAATAATTGTACTCAAAAAATGTCACAAAGTTTAAATATAAAGTATAAACTTACGAAGTTTCCATAATTTTTAAATAAAGTTTAAATACAAATCAAAAAAATAATATTTATTGTTTTGAGCATGATATTTAAGAATTATATTTAACATGTAATATTACCAAAAAACAAAAAAAAATTCTACAATAAAATAAAAGAAATTCACAACAATTGAAAATAAAATTTACATTTTCTTAAAAGTCAAAAATTAAACCTTTTAATAATGTTTGCTATTGCGTTGTGTGTTTACAAGATTCCCTCCCTTGTTTCCCCCAAAATTTCGTTTCCTGCTTTAGTCGTATCCTTAACCCTAAAGTAATTCAGTCTGCACTAGCAGTCCATTCTTCCGCCGCCTTCTTCGTTTCACATAAGAGAGAAATCAAATCCTTAACCCTAAATTTATCCTTTCTCTCCGTCGCCTCTATTCTTAATCTACTTTCTTTGATTCTATTCCCCTTTTGTTTTTCTCTTCATCAACCCCTCCTAACTTCAATCATCGTTGCTAAGGAACTGAGCATTGGGCCGCATCAAAAACTAGGGCACTTGAACCTGATTGCTTACCAGTTGCGTAGAGGAAAATCAATAACTGCGCAACTAATAGGAATCTGATAGAGACACACCATAATCACAACGATTCACTTCAGGAATGACATCTCAATGACGACCCAATTGAGCAATTTCACCTTTAGTCAGCGTCTTGTACTTGGACACAGACAAGTGAAGCTACAGGCAGAAGTCTTTCAGTTTTCAATTCATCTTGTTCGTGATTCATCGATTATGGACCACCTCCGGACATTAAAAAGGTGTGTTATTAATTTTTTTTAAAAATCCCATTAATATTATGATTTTTATTATTACGAAGATATGTTTATATTTAAGTTTTTTTTTGTTGAAATGTTGAATTTATATAATATAAGGGATCAATTTTCTGTAAATTCATATCAATGTTTAGGTCTGGGTAAATGTAAATAGTTTATTTCTGCTTGGGTTTGGGAATTTGTTTGTTCTTTTCCTCTCGACGACGGCTCATGACTGTTTTGGATTGCTATTTGTGTTGTGGCTTGGCTGTTTTCCATTGATATAGAGTTTTTGTCCGATGTTTTTATAGTCAGCAAGGATGTTTTTGTTTGTTGGTAGTTTACTTTTGGTTGATAGCAGTTTTTGGTTTTGGTTTGTCTTGAGATAGTTAGCTTGCTTCCCTCCTTGTTTTCCATTCGTTATTACTGCTGCCTTTTTGCTATGCTTGTTGATGTTGTGCCTTGTGATGGATTGTCACTAAAGGCTTTGTGCAGGAATTACAAATTTTTTGCTATGCAAGGAGGGTGGCTTGGGATATCGATGTTCTAGTGTAGTCTGCTTGCGACGCAATGCTAGATTGGGATAGGTGTTGTTTTTTTTTTTTTTTTGATTACTTCTTGAGGTTAGTACCATGAAATTATGTTTATCAACTAGCTTTGTGGTAATATGCAATAGTTTGCTGAGTGAAAAAAAAAACGTTCAGTATTTCTTTAGTTTAGTTCACTTGCTCAGTGTATCAAAGTTCTATCATGCTCATTACTTAAGCATTCTACATAATGCAACAACACCTTAATTGGTTAAGTTTCTTACAACGTTCATTGTTAGCTCTTGTATGATTTGCAACTAAGTAGATGTGACAGATATTTTTATTTTTTTTGAAATGGAACTGTATTATATTCTAGAGCTAAAATGCGCCATTTATACTAGCTCTTATTCTATGGGAG
This sequence comes from Allium sativum, assembly GCA_030737875.1. Lineage (NCBI taxonomy): Eukaryota > Viridiplantae > Streptophyta > Magnoliopsida > Asparagales > Amaryllidaceae > Allium > Allium sativum. Next base: position 308,254,873 of record CM060925.1, on the reverse strand, counting down.
CCTTGAACAATTTTATAATTATTGTAACTTATGTAATTTAAGAAGTTCTCTAGTATATATAGAGGATTATAACTTTTGTGCATGACTTTTGAGCTTTTTTGACTCATTATTCGAGTTGTTTGCTTATTCGAAGATAAGTAGATCACAATAAATGTAATTTTATTTCTTGTTTAATTTGTTGCATATGAGATATCCATTCGAATAAACTTTGTATTTATGTTACTGATCACACTCGTAAAGATTGGATTTAATTATTGATGGTCTAACATGAAATTTTACGTTGATTGTTAGGAATACGTTCAAAGCTGTTGATTGAAGCAAAGCCTACCTAATAACTTGGAAAAGAAACAAGATTCGGAAGACGTTCAAAGCTGTTGATTGAAGCAAAACCTACTTAATAACTTGGAAAAGAAACAAGATTCGGAAGACGTTCAAAGCTGTTGATTGAAGCAAAGCCTACTAATAACTTGGAAAAGAAATAGGATTCTCATATGTTGGTAATTTGTTGTACAGTTTTACAAATGTTTCACTATTTTAGTTTAGATTTCCTTATGTTTTTGTTCGGCTTTTGCATGTAACCAAAATTCAAAAACATGTGTATTATATTGTACTATTTTGTGTTAAATAGTAACAAATTTGTATATTGTATTCATAATTACATTCTTTATTTTATTTTGATGGGTTATGCTATTTATTTTACTATTGACGGTTGAAGGATAGTATTCGGTAAAGCTGTAAGCATGAAATATGAGAGAATGTTTACTGGTAGAATAGAAATGGAATAGCGACAGACTACCTACAGAAGAAGATTGATCGAAAAAATATTTTGTTGCTAATCCCTTGCTAATTAGCAAGCTTTTACCGATGTTTCTGTATAAATAATAAATTATTAGAAAATACTTATCCGTCGGTAAATAGTTAGTAAATAAATTAAAATTAAATTAATAACTAAATTATATTTTTATTATATAAATAGTAAAATGATGAAAAACTATCGGAAAACTAATGCTAAATTCCGTCGCTAAATCTGACACAATTACCGTCATGGTTTTTACAGACCACCATGTTATGCAGAAAATTGGTCGCTAAGGCCAATTTAGCGATGGATTAGAATCAGATTTGGCTGTCGCTCTATGCGGTTTTTCTTGTAGTGGATGAAATGAGCAAATAATTCGATCAGAATGGTGCTGCAAGCACTTGAACTGGCTCTGATACCAAGTTAGAAAAGCGATCGAGAAAGAAAGAGAAATTGATGTAGTTAGAGAATGAAAAGAAGAAGTATTGCAGAAGCATTGTAGAATGATTCAGTTTGTATTCTTCAATAATAATTGTATAGGTGTTACGTGTGTATATATAACCCAGCACAAAATGTAATGGGCTAGGCCCATGAATATTACACTATACAGCCGAATACAAATTCATTCTTTCTATTATGCAATAACCCCCACCGAAAGAAAATGTATTAACCAAATAGTACTAGTTCTAAATATGCCATAACATCTTTCGTCCACTCTTTTTTGTATATTAATTTATTCTTTCTAACGTTTTCCGTTTTCTTTCTGAATAATGGTCCTTTATTAAATTTAACAGTAAAACTCGATCACACGTTCATTGAATTCCGTGAAGCCTTGTGAGTTTCATTAATGTCTCTAAATCATTTTTAAAGTGTCAATAACAATGCACTCCTCAAATTGCATGGGATCATGTATCTTACAAATTAAAGTAAAGTCATTAATTAATTGTGCAAAAAGCTAGACAGCGCATTATACTCAAAGTTAATTTTTATTCTCATATACAATTTTAGTAAGTTCATACACCCTATTTTATAGGATTGTTGACTTTTACTAAAATTTAAATTTAAATTTTAATCAGTGTATCCACCCTATCATTCTTCTTCTTTGTCTTCTTCTCTGCGTTTTACATCGTATCTGAAAACTCAGTTTCTTGTATTCTTTCAACTCTCTTGTTATTCCATTAATGGCTTCACTTATGTTGTCCGCCTTTGCATTCATATCTTTAGTAGCGTCTTCGCAACTTCTGGTTGAATTCTTGAAGTGCTCTTATCGTTAAAACAGTCTTGATGTTATTTGAACCTCCCGTATTTCTTCCATATCTCCTTTCATATTTGTTTCTTAAGTTATGTTTGCTAATTATCATCTTGGATTTCTGATTTGTCCGAGAAATTTGGCTCCGACGCCATTACGTTAGACCCCTAAATTTTACTTACGCTTCTTGTCTTTGTGGAGGAGGAGATACGATCTGAATGTTATTTCTAAAGGACTAATTGTGGTTTATTGGGTGACATAATAGGATGGTTCGGGTGTAGGAATTAACCTTACTCATATTGAATAAATATTAAACAGGAAGAAGAAGAATAAGTATTGAAACAATAGCAGATTTGAGAAAAATCAAAATAAAACCCATATTAATTATCTCATCAACACAATGTTACAAGCTGAGTTCCACTGCTAATCGGTAATAATTTGAATGCGGCGTTGCATATAGAAGATGATAGGGTGAAATCTTTAAGTTAATTTACTCGTGGATTAGCTTACAAATTAGTTGTGAATTAACTTATTAAAGTAAAATGGTGGATGAACTTATTAAAATTAAAATAAAAATTACCTACTCAAAATCAAAGATTGAATTTCACATAAACACATCAATTATGATTCTTTTTTAACTGTCACACATAAATAATTTTGACCTAAGAAGGAAGCTTATGTCTTAACCAAACGATGTATGATAGCAAAGTCATCAAACATATCAATCGACATATTTCTATGACGTACTCATGAAAAACCACATATGACATATGCCTACTGTATCGCCCATAGTAAAAATGCCTTTAATGTAGTTACAGACGAAATATATTTGATCAAAAGAAAGCTATTTCCCTTCCAATACAACCACTGAAAATTCTTAGTTCTTATATTTATTAACTTTCAAATACGACGTTAAGTTAATCATATGACCTTTATGTGTACTTGACGCCATATATATGATATTTTGAAAGTTATTTTTTCATTAACTTCCAATTAGACTAGCTTGACACGGCAGAAGACAATTGATAAAAACTAGTGATCTGAATTAAATCACCTTCATTTCGGCAAGTAAAACATGGAATTTTATTTCACATTTATATCTGGTGCATTTACAGCTGGTGTGATACGTATAGCTTGTAATTAACTTACAAATTAAACAAATGAATTTTAATTTGATCCCACAACAAAGAGGATTAATGTATGTATCAACGTGTAGTAGTATATAATAGCCAACTAATCAAAGAGATCAACCGAATCCAGAAGCAACAGCTTCGCTCTAACTCCAGGAGAAATACGAACAGGGCGATCGTTTTTGCCAAGCAATACTATTTCTGCTTCAGCCTCTAATATAAGCTCATTATCAGGTATTCTGAAGATGTATGTTTCAACGTAGATGCTTGTGGTAGAGATGCATGAAACTTTCACTTTCACAGAAAACTTATCTCCATGTTCTAATGGTGTATATAACTTGGAGGAGAAGCTGGAAAGAGTGGTAGCTTTGCAATTTCCACCCATGGCTAATCCGACATTCTTCATCATTTCATCGTGCCCTTGCTGACAATAGCTAGAGTAAACATCAGCTTCTACAATGCCCACTGCGTCGATGTCCTCTTCTTTCACAAGCAGTTCTACTCCATAGTATTTGTTCATCCTTAATTCATGAAGAAAATAACAACGTTAATTCATATTCGAAATTCAAACAAAAGTGGCATAGAAGAAAAACATGGAAAACGCACAAACCTCAGATCCTCTTCATAATCAAGAAATGACCACGACTTCTGAGGAGTACCAGTGATTGCCTTATAACAAGGGCGTAAGTTGTTTTGCTTGCATTCAGCTGCTTTGGCGTTAAAGTTTTGATTGATCATCACCATTAATGGAAGCTTCTCAGCTATGATCAGATGTGCATGTTTAGGGGAAACAGAAGAGAAAGAGTTAGACACTGCAGGAACAAGAGATTGCATGTTAATTAGCTCGATGAAGTATATTGAAGTAGTTTGTGTTTTGGAAAGGTTAATTGGTTATCAGTTTGCATGTGATATTTATAGTGTGCAATATCAGCAATTAACAGTATCATTTTCTGATTACTAATTTCCAGGAACAGTGCATGCATGATGGGAGCTTCATGTTTTCAAGTATGGCGATAGAAATAATTCAACGTTCCAAGTAGAAGTGAAAGATTCATCAATCAGGTGCTGCCAGCGACGTGAAGAATTAAGTGTAAATTTGGAGGATAAAGTTAAGTTTGAAGTCAGCAATATCATTCTCAGACTAAACAAAGTCAAACAACTTAGCTCGAAGTCGCTTGGATTATTTGACTCGTCCTAGCCTTATATCAGCTTCACATCAAACGGACGGACGGTTAATGTAAAAAATTCGTGAACTTATTCCTTTTGCATAGGTCCCGTTCTTTGCTCCAAACGGAGTATTTTATTATGTACTCGTCCGACGCGTCAGATGCGTCTGTTAATGAAAAGGCAAAATGTGTCGTTTGCCCAACGGTTCAAAAGTAGGTTGTTGGGCACTGACGCGTCGCGTCCGATGCGTCGGGCACCAAACAACCCAATTTTGAGCTGTTGGTTATTAATATATATTATTTATTTATTTTAAGTTTATATAAACTTTAAAAATTGATAACTTGTGCATATAAGATCCGTTTAAGACGCAGTTTTTTACGTTGTGATCGTATCGAAGTGCTTTATGTAATGAAGTTGATTTGAACTGAATTGGAGCAACTTATATTTTTTTATTTTTTTTATTTATTTGTGTAAATTATTGATATATATTATTTATCAAAAGCAAATGATAATTTAATTAACCGTTAATTTATTAAATTATAAAATAAAAATAAAATGGTTTGCTTAAATGCTCCACTTAAATACTTCGCTTAACGCGCCAAACGCATTCTTCGCTAACTATAATTTACCGTTTAATTTCTCCGTTCAGATTCTTCGCTCAAATTCTCCGTTTTCGCTTGCACCAAACACACCCGTAGTCTCTTTCATTTCAAAAAAGAAGGCAACCGAAATGATCAAAATACGAATTTATCATAATGCTTTGACCAAAGGTAATATGACAAATTTAGATTGTGAATTAGTGTAAATCTGTAATAGACGTCAATTCAACATGCCGCGGTGACGTATAAAGGGTAAAAGTTAGAATTAATTAGGGTGAATCTGTTGCGGGTAGGGGAAAAAACATCTTTTGTATGGTCAAATGAACAAAAAAGTTTAGTTCCCTTCCAATACAGCTATTGAAAAATGTTAATATGGGTGTTCAATTAACTTTTTGATTGTGACATAAAGATGGTCACATAACCTTTTCGCGCCACAAGGTCATATGATATTTTAAAATATATTTTTAACTTATTTCTAAAGATATTTTTCTCCTTAGGTTAACAATGTAGCAGACAAGTGATAAACGCAAAGGATTTGAAATAGATCACCATCATTTCAAGAAGTAAAACATCAAATTTTATTACACATAATTCATATCGGCTTTTTTTTCATTTTTCTCTACCTAGCCTAGTGTGCGAGCACCACATAACCGATTGATCTAATTAACGTATGCACATGGTAAGCTCATAGTACATCATTTTGGGTTTAGAACTTACACACAAATAAAAAGAGGAAGAAAACAAATAAAACAACCATACAAATTGCATTACTAATTTAGGTTGAAGAAAAAAGTGCATGTTATGATTGCCTCGCATGTTGTTAAATAAAACGACCAACATCACGAAATAAATAATAGGAGGCTAGTACAAATATGAATTGATATATACGTAACATAAGAGTTTTACTTGTAGAAGGTTACTTCGATCGGCAAGAAGCCCTTTTCAGAATAATAAATTTTATGATGCTTAGATTTCACTTATGATTTAACTTATACTATGCGATATTTGCCCACCTTTAAATGTGTCTATATATATATAGATACTTGATTATTTGACCAATATGTTAATGCATGCATGTATACAGCAAATAAATAGGATTTTCCCCCATGCACTAGCCATCGAAGTCATATAGCAATGTTTTATAAATCAATTAATTAATCATCAAGTCAAGTCTACGACGACTGCTGAAAAAGTGAACTACATGCGAGGTTTTAGTCTTTACTTGAAGCCACAAAAGATGAGATTGTTAATACTTTGACTGCACAATATTTAAATTTTGGTTGTACCGTTTGGGATTGCTGAATATGTTATTCTTGTGACTCTTGCTTATGTAAAAGAAAATGCAGAGAAAGAAAGAAGACAGTTTGTTAATGTTCTATGAAATATGAAATAACATTGTTAATTTTGGTTGTATCGTAGTCGTCAAATCCTCCTTAGTGCACTTACCTTAGTCCGTGAACACCACATAAATAACTAATCTTAGCGTATTCACATGGTAAGCTTTTAACACACCATTTCGAGCTTTGAACTCACGCCACTGGGGCACAGCCCTTAACCGTTGGCGTACTGCAGCGGATCCAACATTTATTTTACAATATAATAAATCGTGCTTTTTGAATAAATCAACATGATACGTTGATGTGATTGAAATAAACATGGAAACACCTATAAAGTGAACTACTTGAATCTTCGTGCTTTCCAAAACATATTTCTCCGTGCACTTCAAAGAAATGAATAACCTTATGCCCAGCCGTGTATCTTGTATTAAGGTTATGAAGGTATTTTCGGAATACCTCTTTTCAACTATCAATTTATCAAATTTTACATTTATATGTACAGTTAGCGCTGTCAACGGATATTTTTGAATACGGATAATTTTATATCTGTATCCGTATCCGAAATCATTTTCGAATACCCATATTCGCGAATACAGACGGCTATCGCATAATTATCTTATCCGCCATGATCGATAAATTAAGAAGCATAATTGAATTTTTTTAGTTTAACATAAATGTTTTTTAAATTCCATTTATCACAGTAGTGTTAAAAGTAAACATATATAATGAAATTATATTGATTTGAGTCGCTAATATGCATTTATTGCATATAATATATAACTTCATCTTGGCAAAGCAATACACAAATCTCATTTATTGTACTAAAATACATATAATTTTGAGTGTAATGTTAAAAAAAATCAAATGAACAATTTTTGGATGCGCATATGTATGTATCTGTATCCGTCTCCGTTTTTTCGGCTATCGGATATTTATCCTTTTATGGATACGAATACGAACAAATTTCAGACTTTTCGAATATTCATTGACAACACTATGTACAATATTGTATTGTTCATTCTGCGGAATGTTAATAAAATACATCAATTTACTTTTGTCTTTATGGTATCAAAGCATATTGCATAACGTCTATTCATCCTCAATCTTTGGGAAAGAATTTGACATCTTCTCAGAAAAGTATCATCATCGAAGAGGTTACTGTTCTCACGATCAAGGCTGCTGTATCTTTCCCTTTTGTCAAAGTGTTCATAATCAGTTCTTGCTATGTCATCCTAAGGCTGACTATTTCTACAATCATCCTTGATTGCATCAGCGCTGATTGTCAGTATCTACACCTCATCTGATCAGTTTCTTCTCCCCATATAGATCGTTCCTGCCACCATTGTCAGTATCTACACCACAGAAACAGTCACATACACAGAATCAAACACAAACACAAAGATAAACAAAAATAAAATGCAGAAAAGAAAATAACACACCAGATTTTATCCTGGTTCCGATTACTCCTACGTCCAGTCCCACGCAACGCTGAATTGCACAGTTTTATTACTATATCAATATACAAGTACAACCCCCTTGATTTCGTGGCTACAAGGTTAACACCGATTCTAAACACTCTTGATCAAGTATATTCCCCTTGATTTCACGGCTACAAGGTTAATACCGCCTTGGTTCCTTGATTTCATAGCTACAAGAAAACACTGTTACCCAAACACTTCCCAAACGATTACAATAGCCCTATAACTCTTCGATAGCACTTTCATTCAGAGAGAAATGAGTAGAGAGTGAGAAGAGAAGAAGTTTCATGTAAATAGGATTGAACTCGGCACAGTATAGGTGTAGAAATCATAAAAATAAGAAAATATAATGGTGTAAAGAAAGGGGTTGAAGATGAAGAAGAAGAATGATGAAAAATTCAAAATCTGCCCCTATTTATAAGATTTGAAAGGTTGCAAAGCTTTTGGAAAGCTACAAATAGTGAAAAGACGCTTCCTTTCAAAATAAAAAATATGACAGTTGTATGCCGACATAGGCATAAATGTATGTCGACATAACACTACAAGAAAAATAGTAAATAGCAGCGGCAAAAAAAGCTGCTAATCCGTCGCTAAACAGGCATTAGCGACAGATTTCCTACATAAAGGTATGGTTGGCAAAAACCATGACGGTGTCTGTGTCAAATTTTGCGACGGAATTTAGCATGAATTTTCCGATAATTTACCGTCATTTTACTAATTTTATAACAAAAATAAATATTATTTATTAATTTACTTTTATTTTAATTTTTATTTATATACCGACGATTTACCGACGGATTATTAATTTAGTATAAAATATTATTTACAAAAACAGTCGGTAAACCCTTACTAATTACCAAGGGATTAGCGACAAAAAGTTTTAACAAAAAATCAGGCTTCTTTTTTTGTTGGTAAACCCTTACTATTCAGCATTTAACAAGCGGATGGTATAAGAAAATTATACAAAATAAACATAAACAATATGATAAAATTAGCAATACGCTATAAGCAAATTATATAACAAATCATTTCAATCTTTGAATTATTTCTTCCAACTACGAAAACAAAGCTACAAAAATTTAATTTGAACAACATTCTTTACTACAAAACAACAACTTAAAGACATAAACTGCAAATCAATTTCAATCTACACCATTATTTGTAGCATTGTTCCACTTCCTCTTCATTTCGAAGCATAATCAACACCATCTTCCTTTCGAAGCATAATCAATACCGCCTTCAACACACAATCTTTTTCGTCAAAAGAAAGAACAGGAGATCAGAAGCTTCATTTATCATCCTCCACTTCAACCCACAAAAATAAGCCTTGAAGACTTGAAATTCTTTGGATACAGTAAGACCATCTATAGCAGCAAGGCATATGAGCTCCCCTCTAAACACAAAGAGATAGTGAATCTGAAACTCTTCAACCAAGCAGACATTAGCTCATGACAACATAATAGAAACTAAAAAATATGTTTATGTTGTAACCGAGCAGACAGTTTAAATTAAACAAAGGAGATATATTCAATATAGGGGTATGATATAACTGTAAAGGCTTATATAAAAAGAATACTTTTCTAAAATTAGTACAATTTAGTACTTCATCCAGCAACGCTATCTCTTCTTTTTACCTTAAGTGGTCCCAAAGGCTAAAACTAGTAATGTACTATGGGAGAACTTCAATTATATTCAAGTCATCAGTAATTAGTTGGGTAATATTTGCTTATGGAAAAATAGGAGGGTTCCAATTGATTAAGCAGTGGAAAAGACACTTCATCATAACACAATATGGCTTGTCTGTCTCCTTAGTCATAAACACTAAAATAGAAGAAGCCACCCAGAAGCAAATACTGAAATCCATTTGATTGTCAAGTTGTGTTTTTTTCATTTAATTTAAAAAAAAATAAACATAAAAGAAAAAAAAAATCATCCCATTGTTTTTGGAGGGTGACAAATACGGTCATCTTTTACCAACTATTAACAATTTTTGTGCAGTGATGTTGCTTAAAGCATATAGAAAGTTAGGACAAAAATAGTGCAATATAGTATATACATACACTATGACTGCATGACCACCAAACGTATAAAGAATATTGGTGGCACCAGTGAAGTATAGCACCAATTTGGTTGGACCAGAGTGAGTGACATCCTCAACCTATACACAGAATTAGAAAAAAATACACATATTTTACCATAACAAAATCAACAAGAAACAATTAATATGTTCAAGAAGAAAGAACCTGGCTAACACCATTTCAACCTTAAGGTTTCCACAATCTTTCCATGTGCAGAACACAGAACACAATCCTGTTTGTACAAATTCAAAACTAAAATTTCACATTAATTTCAACGTGAAGAAAAATAAATTTTAGATATAATTTTAGCAATGAACCAAGGACTCATAAAATTAAAAGGAATAATTAGTAAGTCCAATGTCAAATTCAGTAAAGGAAATATCGATAATCCATAAGATTGCAGATGCCATACATTAGTTTGTATGCTAGTATCACTTTTACTCCACAGATTTACTATATACACTAAAACATTTAAATATATAATTATATTATAACAATATATATATATATATATATATATATAAGAGACAGCACAAGTATATATGGATTATACACTGCGCCCTCTCCACTAGCAGATGTAAATAACTCCAAAACTGTCATCTCCAACTTAATTCAGTGAAAATTTTGTTTCCAGCAACATAAAATGACTCAGTTATCAAATGGACCAAATAACATACTTAAGTTCATACAAACTTTCCTTTCATTTAAATACACAGTGCCTAAGTGACCATATAAATGGTTCACTGAATACATATATCAATATTCGGCAAATTCACATCATTTTAATAGCATATAGTGAGTAACTTATATGTAAATCTATTACCCAGTTTACACAATATAATTAGTACACAACATTATTAAACTCAAATACACAAAATCTTGCATCCGCAATTACATATTGACTTCTATGCATCCTAACAGTCCAATTCTTTACTCCATTACACAGCTGAAACAAGCAATCCATACCTGTAAAACAAACCCCGGACTGCCTCGTTCGAATGAGACACCCAGAGATTGCATGGGCTATCAACAGGGTCAGACATAAAACGTTTGGTATGAGTGTATTTTATAATGTATGGTGTTCTAGGTATACAGATAATTCATTACAGTTTTAAGCAATATTTAATATCATGTTAAAAACTGCCTACCCTATATTACAATAAGTTAAAAGTTCATTTTACAAAGCCCTTACATATAAAACTGTCTAAACGATTTATATTTAGCATATTATTTGTTTGCTAAATACACACATTTGTGTTAATCAAACTGTCTGAACATACGAATAGCAGGTATTTAAGCTAACAGGGACATACTATATCATACTTGGTTTACAGTTTAATCTAAGCATACAACAGGTTAGGTGTTCATCCTACAATACACATATATGTACTGCAGGTCATAGGCTTACCATTTTATAAACATATATATACTAAACTGCCTAAATGTTTACATAATAGGTCATGTATTCCTCAAATCAACACATATGTATCACTGTTTAAGAAAATATATGTATAGCAGCCCTAAACAAAGCTATGTATATATACATAGCAGACCACGAGTTGACATTATGCATGTACTCTAAACTGACTAAACAATGCATAGCAAGTCATTTATTCATCATACAATGTGCATATATATATGTATATATATATATGTATTGTAACAACCCGTATTATTAATAACATGTTAAAACGAGAATCAAAGCAGAATTTAATTTTAAATTCTGAATCAAGTAAAACGGGCTATGCCATTGCGTTCGTCTCGGAAAAATACGCGAAATAGAGTCCGAGTTTTCGAGAATCGGAGTCCGTATGACCCGTTAAAGGCCCAAAGAAGATTTCTGGGAATTTGAATTTCGGAAAACAGTTTTGGAAATCAGACCTGGGGCTAGGCGGGAAGTTTCCCCGCCCAGGCCATGTCGACAGGGCTGTCGACAGGCCTGTCGACTTGGGCCCAGACCAAGTCGACAGCCCTATCGACTTGCCTGTCGACAGGGGGTGGCCGAGGCAAATAGCCTGGCGCACCTGTTTGTCTCACCTGGTCCTGTTCTTGGGCTGGGTCTGGAAGCTTCCGAGATCTGATGGTCCTAATCTATCCTAGGGTTAATTTAAGGGCCTAAAACTATCCTAATCTCTATAAAAACACCCCTAAGCCCCCCCTAAACCCTCATAACTCACCCTCTCCACGAAGTGCTGCCCAAATGCCAAGTGATCATGGCCTCCATCCCAAATCCCTAGAGCCTATGCATTCAAATTGGGTTCAAATCAAAAGATGCAAGCTTGCTACACCAAATCAAGGCCAAAATGCGAGTTTCATGGTGGTTCTTCATCAAAAGGAGCCAACTTTCTTCGTCAAGATGATGCATGATCCCTTTCCTAAGCCTTGCCTATGTAAGTTCTAGCTACTTTTGGATCAAAACGGTATTTTTAATGTTGACATGGGATAAAATGAGGCTAAACATGATTATGCGAATCTATATGAACCTTACCATGCCTCTTGTGTTCATATTTATGATCTTAGGCCATGTGAGTGACTTAATCATGCCTCTCATGCTATGCATAACCTAGTTTAACTTGCAAGTTTGGATCTTTATGCATGAAATGCTAGCATGAACCTTTAGGAACCACTTTATGTGTGAAACATTGGCTAAGACAAGATTTTGGGGCTTATGCATGTTTATGAACCCAAACCCCTTATGGTAGCATGCAAGTTTGTGGCCAAATCCTTTATGAGATTATGCATGTTCATGGCCAATCCCCTCTTTTAAGTTGTGCATGTTTATGACTAAACTCTTTTAGATAATATGCATGTTTGTGGCCAAATTACCTTATGACACTATGCATGTTTATGGCCAATCCCTTTATGATGTTATGCATGTGGAAGCCAAGCCCTTTTTGGCATCATGCATGGTTTGAGACCGATATGTGACATAGCATCCTTACTATGTTGACTCGATTTGCTTGCGTTGGGAAAACACGATTTTGGGTAGTTAGATAAACATGAACATGTCGCAAAACCTTAACTTGAATATGACATGTGTTTATACTTGAAAATATGACTTGAAAGATAACATGGAAGATGACATGTAAGTATGCATAAAAATATGAGCTTGGGAATTTACCTATTAAGTTAGGTCTACCCTTTGGGAATTTACCTATTAAGTTAGGTCTACCCTTTGGGAATTTACCTATTAAGTTAGGTCTACCCAAATGCTCGAAAAACGTGTAACGTGTTTTGGAAACATGATGAACTTAGATAATATGAGTGTGGCCAACTCGAGGTTGGGTTGAGTTTGCAACGTAAAACTACCCGGAACCGACCGGCCTAACTAGTGGTTGCAAACAATAGGACCCAATGTGAGAAGTTGGTCATGTCGCGCTTAAGACCCGAGGTTAGACTAGGTTGTGGGGTAAATCTACCCGGACCCGCCCGGCTTAACTAGTAACCACAACAAGGTCTAATGTGAGAGGTTGAGGGTGCATTAATTAAATTAATGCCACATAATAGGGTTAAGTTAATTTGATTAATGAGGCTTAACCAAATATGATATGGACAAGTGGGTTAAGTAATTTGATTAGGCTAATGATACTTAACAAAACATGATAAGCTTGGGTAGGTTAAGTAACTTGATTTGCCTAATGACACTTGACCATTTTTATACGACTAGTGGACGGGATTAAGTTAACCAACACTTAATCAATCCAACACGATAACGTGATAAGGTTAAGTAAATTTTCTTAATGACACTTAACCGTATAATACAGTTAATGGATGGGGTTAAGATTAGGCTTAACTAATCTAAACACGGTAATTCGATAGGGTTAAGTTAAACACTTAACCAATTCAAACTTGATAATTCAATGAGGTCAAGTAACCCATACTTAACCGACTTAACTTGGCAATTTAATGGGGTTAAGTTAAACACTTGACTAATTTAACACGATGATTTGATGAAGTTAAGTGACCTATACTTAACCAATCTAACTTGTTAATTTGATGAGGTTAAGTTAACCTATACTTAACCAACCTAACGTGAAAACATGATAAGGCTAAGTCACGAATCGTTTCGAATACGCTTGACCGATTTGACTCGGTAATCTGATGGGGTCAAATTAATACATACTTAACCAATCTAAAATGATAATTAGACGAGGTTAAGTCATGGATTACTTGATATACTTAACCAACTTGACACATGGTCTGTAGGGTTAAGTCTTGGACTTGGATACTTAGCCAGTTTCGACATGTTTTGTAGACGGGTTAAGTTGTGAACTTAAGTGACACTTAACCCATTAGATAAACCCTAATTCGGAGGATTAGGTAAATAACCATAGTTAACAAGGATAACGGAAATAAGGCTAAGTGGTAAACCTTAGTTAAGGGAAACTAAGTAATAATTCTTAGTCAAGGAAATTTGGACCATTTCTTAGATAGATCAGTAACCCGATACGTTAGAGTATGCGTGTAGGAGCAGGCTATCTGATTCGGATAAAGGCTCCAACGAACTGGGTAATGAAGCAGCGGCTTCGGGGAACGTGAGGATATTCTTGGGATCCCTCTGTGAGCTGTCAGGTCATTATACTAGGCTCACGAGAGGTTGAGGTCTGCGGTAGAAGAACCAAGAATATGCCTTGGTTGCTATGCGAGCGACCTAAAGACTGGGGTGGATAGCAGTGAGTCGGCGGAACCATAAGGTGCCCGAGATAGCAAGTTCGTCGATCATCTACCATCTTGAGTCAAGCGTGTACGTACGGAAAGGTAGGGAACACCCAACAGACCATGATTTGCTATCTAATTATGGGTGAGGTAGGCCGTAGGATGTGGGCTGGCCGGAGTGTAGTTCTCATACAAGATTTTCTCTTGTGTTGCCTTTCACTAGTTGAGGGAGGGGTCTCGTGGGACCATAGCCACGTGTGGAAAAGAAGACCTTAGTATCTGCATCGGCAGATAAATCTAAAGCTCCCGACCGAGTCCTGTATTTCTTGTTTTGGCCGGTGACAGGACTCGGATGGCACGATGTGATACATGTGCATCCAGTTATAGAAAAACGATTCACGATGAATGCGTGGGAAAAAGGGCGCGGTTGAGGGTTAGCGTAATCCCTAGTGGCCTTAGGTGGTTTAACCCAAACCGAAATACGAAAGCGTGCAATAGGTAAGCGTAATCCCTAGTGGTACTAGGTGGCGTAAGTCCTAGTAGTTCAAACGATGATTCATATGGAAGGGCCTAGCTAGAACAAGGGTGACAGTCCAAACGACTTCAAGGATAATACGACATGAGGAAGCCCGTACGAGGTACGGCAAAGGACTGAACTTATATGCATGGAAAGAAACATATGATTTGAGTAACCTATATATGCGATATTAGGTTGACATGGACCATTACACGGCTTTGAGCACGGGACGTTCATGGTTAACACATGACGCGAGTAGGGATATGTAACAACCCGTATTTTCAATAATTTGTTATAACATAAATTGAGGCAGAATTAAATTATAAAATGGGAATCAAGGGAAACGGGCTATGCCATTGCGTTCGTCTCGGAAAAATACGCGAAATAGGGTCCGAGTTTTCGAAAATCGGAGTCCGTATGACCCAGTTAAGGCCCATTGAAGTTTGCAGAAAATTCCTAAGTAAAAACAGATTTAAATTTGAAATTAAAAACTAGGGTTTGGGCAAACTGGGCAGGCGGGAAAAATTCCCGCCCAGGACCCCATGTCGACAGGCCTGTCGACAGGGGTCTTAGCATGTCGACTGCCCTGTCGACAGCCCTGTCGACAGGGGGTGCCCGGCTGTTTAGCCTGGTGTACCATTTCTGATTGGGGTTGGGTCTTGTGGCCTGTTTCTAGAGAGTTCCGGGATCTGATGGCCATAATTCAACCTAGGGTTAATCCTATGGTCTAAATCACTAACCTAATCTATAAATAAGACCCTAACCTACCCTAAATCACTCATTATTCACCCTAGTAACTAAACTATGCCAAAATCCATCCTCTCATGGCCTCCACCCTCTTCATACAATTCCTAATTTAATTCCTAAGTGATTTTCCATGCATACAAGCATATTTAGGCTTGTATGATCCTCCTTAGCTTGCATTAAAGGCTTGTTTTTCAATTGGCATCATAAAGGAGGAGTCTTGATCAAGTTTGCTTGCATTTGGGGGTTTTAATTAGTTGCATAAGGGGTTTCTTGCATTTGTTATACTCATTTGAGTCCGCATAAGCATTGTAAGCCCTCTTACCTTCATTTTAGAAACTCTAAAGTTAATGTGTGATGAAAGTTGGGGTTTATGTATGTTTATTGAGTTGTGCATGTTATGCAAGGGTACTAAGCCATGATTTGCAAATCTATTGAGTTATGCATGTATACTAAGCCATGATTTGTAGGATTATTAAGTTATGCATGTTCATGCAAGTTTGTTAAGCCATGATTTGTATGTTTATTAAGTTATGCATGTTCATGCAAGTTTGCTAAGCCATGATTTGTATGTTTATTAAGTTATGCATGTTTATGCAAGTTTGTTAAGCCATGATTTGTATGTTTATTAAGTTATGCATGTTTATGCAAGTTTGCTAAGCCATGATTTGTATGTTTATTAAGTTATGCATGTTTATGGAAGTTTGTTAAGCCATGATTTGTATGTTTATTAAGTTATGCATGTTTATGCAAGTTTGCTAAGCCATGATTTGTATGTTAAATAAGTTATGCATGTTTATGCAAGTTTACTAAGCCATGATTTGCAAGTTTAACAAGTTATGCATGTTTTGACAAGTTGTGCATGTTTATGCAAGTTTAAAATGACAAGTTGTGCATGTTTGACAAGTTATGCATGATTGTGGTAAAATGCAAGTTCACTATGCTAAGTTGTGCAAGCCTAACATGTTATGCATGATTGTTGTGCAAGTTTGTCATGTATGTTGTGCCAAGTTCTCTCTTCCTATCCTTTATGCGTTATTACGAATATGTAAGCAATAGAATGACGTTGGGGGTTTTGTGTAAACTTAAAATACATGAAAATATAAGATTGGGAATTTACCTATTAAGTTAGGTCTACCCCTTGGGAATTTACCTATTAAGTTAGGTCTACCCAAGTAATTGTTTGACTTGTGATTTTGTTTTGAAATGAAGTGGACATGACACTTAGAAAACATAAGTGTGGCCAACTCGAGGTTGGGTTGAGTTTGTAGCGTAATTCTACCCGGAACCGACCGGCTTAACTAGTGGCTACAAACAATAGGACCCAATGTGGGAAGTTGGTCATGGGGTGCCAAGACCCGACGTTAGACCAAGTTGTGGTGTAAAGCTACCCGGACCCGCCCGGCTTAACTAGTAACCGCAACAAAGTCTAATGTGAGAGGTTAAGGTGCATTAAATTAATTAATGCCTCATGATTAGGGTTAAGTCAGGGTCCACTAATACTTAATCCATTTGGGGATTAGAGGGATTGAAAGGGGGTTAGGTGTTAGTTACACTTAGCCAGTTAAATCCACTTGGGGATTCGAGGGATTAGAATGGGGTTAAGTTACACTTAACCAATCTAATCCATGATTAGTGAAGGGTTAAATCACACTTAACCCTCTTAGGAAACCCTAGCAGCGGGTCTGTTCCGGCAGTAATCCCAGTTTGGTATCATCACAACCCTAGAGACTAGGCTAGGGCGGGGCACGATTACTGGACGGATGTAAACGACCAAAGGGCGATGGCCGAGTGGTACAGCGGTGCGGGTCCGGCGGGCTACGGACGTGCACGTAGTCCGATGTAGGACAAACTCGAGGCACTGGTACCAGTTGGTTAGGGCTGTGCATTATTGCTTAAGTGTCTGGGGTTGACACCCGAGGGCTTGATACACCCAAAGGTGGACCCAGCACAGTCTAACTACAACCATACGTGGGCCATATGGACACCAACACTTGACGTGTTAGGTTTATAGGGAGCCGATCGATTAGACCGTTGGGCTGGACCTTGTATTAAGGTCACCTCATGTTATTGGGCCAAAGTTGGGGCTGAGGGATCAACACCTGTTATGTTGGTTTGCTAGTACACCGTGGTGCAAAACTTAACTTTGTTTATGCGATGACACCTCTATCTATCTTGTGGTAAATTTATCATGCCAGTATGTTGTTATCTATGATCATCTCAGTTTCCATCATGATGTTTACTTTATTAGTTTATAGACTGATCGTAGCAGGGCTTACTCAGTCTTTTTGACTGACCTGTTTTCTTTCGCCTCTTTTCTTCCGTTTCCCCCCCCCCCAGGTTCTCAGGGAGGGAATACAAGAGCCTAGCTTGGATCTTAGTTGCTTTCTTGGATAGCTCATGTATGCTTTGGACTTTAAGCTCGCTATGGTTTTTCTTCCACTTTGGGGATAGCTACTTTTATGTTTTCTTTTTCAGTTTCAGATGATGTTATTTCATGTACTAGACTTGTTTATTTGGGAAATTGACATTTTGATGTACCAAACTTGTGTTTTTGAAATGGTTTAAGAATCTTCCGCTGTTTTATCTACTTACTCTGTTTATTTATATATATATATGTCATGTCCTGCCTTGCTATATCATTATGCATGTTTACCAATAATGCCCCTCCAAAGCTAGTGCATTCCTTTGCGAGTGACCCTGGTGGAGGTGGGGTGTTACATTTGGTATCAGAGCATATGGTTTACGAGAAGGGATAAAAAGTTTTTTTAAAACTTTCGAAAAGAAAAACTATTTTCAAAACCAAGTATAAATTATTTTCCAAAGAAAAGTCTAGTTGTTTTTAAAAGGCTATTCCCCAAAAGCCATTAGCACTATCCTTTGACTCCTCGTTTGAACTCTTTTCTTTTCGTTTCCAGCATGTCTGATAATCTCATCTTGACCGAAGGAGTAACGATACCCGATTTGTTTCGTCGGTACTTGGAAGTCACGGCACCGGTCCCGGGTGTCCCTAATGTTGTTTCCCCAGTCGAGGCCGCTGTTCCTCCTCCTCCTCCCGTAGCTGATGTTCCTCTTCCCCCTCAGCCTCCACAAGCGGATTTCGCGGAAACTTGCAAGAACTTTAAGAGGATGGGTGGCAAAAAATTTAATGGAACAGAGACTTTTGTAGAAGCAGGGAATTGGTTGAAAGAGACCGAAGATCTTTTAGCCACCTTTGATATAGGTGACCGCAGGAAGGTTTTATTAGCAGTATGGTTGCTAAAGGAAGAAGCTGCACGTTGGTGGGTAGTCACCACCGCGACCAGGCCAATTGAGACTTGGGATGACTTTAGAGGAAGGTTTGGACTGAGATTCTTATCACTGAAGCAAGGGGACATGACTATTAGGGAATACATAGATAAGTTTAATCAATTGGCTCGTGTCGATTTAGACTTGGTTAATACAGCTCAGAAGAAGGCCCTACACTTTGCTCTAGGATTAAACGAGCCATTACACGGCTTGGCCATGTCTCACATACCCTTGGGGGCGACTTTCGAGAATTTGGTGAATTTGGCCCTACTTCAAGAAGAAGATAACAATGACAAGAAAGAGGTCAAGGCGAATGAGTCTCAAGGCAAGAGAGTAAATTCTGGGAAACGGGGCAAGGATAACAACAACCGCAAGGACAAGCCAAGAGGGAATATGAAATGCAACTTCTGTGGTAAAGTTGGACATATAGCCAGGGAATGTAGGAAAAAGGAGAAGAGAAAGCGGGGCGAATGCTTTGATTGTGGTGAGTTTGGACATTTCAGCAAGGATTGCCCAAGGAAGCAAGGGCAAGGTCAGACTCAGTGTGCAGGACTATCTGGAGGGCGAATTCATCCCCTTCACCCCGTTCTTCCAGCTCATGATAGAGGTAGTGTTTCTGTTGAAAATCTTGTTTACATTTTCTGATTTTCCCTGTTCAAACTTTGTTTGATTCTGGCACATCGCATAGTTTTATTTCATCTAATCCAGTTGAAAGTTTTGCACCTAAGTACTAGTGTAGTTGATGATCCCTTATGTGTTTCAAATCCAATTGGGGGTTCTGCCCGTTTGTCTGTGGTCTGAGTGGATTTGAAAATTTCTATCTGGAGTATAGAATTCTCGTGGGATGTTTATATTCTCGATTTCAGGGGATATGGGTTGGTTTTGAGGCATGGAATGGTTGTCCTGTTTTGAAGCCATTTCTGGTTTTTGTATATAGGGTTGTGAGGCTCATGATCCGCCTCGGTAATACCCTAGAAATTTCTAGCAACCCTAGGGGTCCCGTCATGTTATGTTTTCTTGAATCCCTCAACTCGTCTATCGATAGTTTGAAATCGGTGAGGGTGGTCCGAGAATATCCTGATATCTTGGGGAAGGAAAAAGGGGTTATCCCTAGACGTGGGATGGATTTCCGCATTATCTGGTTGGTAATACCAAGCCAGTTTCGTGGCCGGTTAGGCACATGACCTCACGAGGTGAGAATTAAGAAAGCAAGTCAAGGAGTTGCTTGAGAAGAACTTCCTGAGACGAAGCATTTTCGAGTAGGGTGCTCCAGAAGTATTCGCTATTGATGTGGACGGTTTGCTTCGCTTATGTGTTGATTATCGTGAGAAGAATAGATAACCGTTACCAAGGATCAATGATTTGTTTGATCAGCTTGTAGGAGCATCTGTTTTCTTTTGATCAAGCTGCCGGATTCCATCAGCTTAGGATGGCTGGGGACCCTAGATGGGTTTTGGAATGGCTAGTCATGCTATTTGGTTTGACTAATGCACCCGCATTTTACGTGAACCTGATGGGTAGGGTGTTTAGGGAGTCCTTAAACAAGTTTGTCATGGTCGTCGTAGACGATATTTTGATCTCCTCAAAAGAACAAGGAAGAGCATGTTAGGCATCTCAAGGAGGAGATGGATACGTTTAGAGCCCCCAGTTGAAGGTCAAGTTCTCCAAATGTCACTTTGGAGGAAAGAAATTGGATTTCTTGGGCACATAGTTCCTAAGAAAGGCTTAGTGGTGGGTTCCGCTAAAGTGGGTGCGGTTTAAGACCGGAAAACTCTGAGGAGGGCAATTGAAGTAAGAAGCTTCCTCCGTTTGGCTAGTTAGTTAGCATTACCTGAGCTTAGACTTACTCTTCTGGATCAAGAAGGGAGTTTCACGGGAAGAAGACCCGCAGTTGGTCAAGAACATGGACCAGTCGACTCGAGGCGAGATGTTAGGTTACCTCGCTAGATCTATTATAAAGGATGACTCAGGCGCGACAAGAGATTATGTGTTCCTCGAGTGAAAGACTTGGTAAAGAAGGTTCTTGAAGATGCGCATCACTCG
Organism: Allium sativum; assembly: GCA_030737875.1. Taxonomy (NCBI): domain Eukaryota; kingdom Viridiplantae; phylum Streptophyta; class Magnoliopsida; order Asparagales; family Amaryllidaceae; genus Allium; species Allium sativum. The sequence continues at coordinate 308,233,791 of CM060925.1, read as the reverse complement.
AGGAGGTGGCCGAGTTGGTTTCAGGATACATGTTGTGCCACCAGGTTGAGGCCAAGTCATAGAAGCCCAGTGGGCCATTACCTCCATTGGAAGTTCCGCAAGGGAAGCGTGAAAACATTTCGATAGATTATGTGGATGGACTACCTAGATCAAAGAAAGGGAATACGGGTATGAGGGTCATAATAGGTAGATTCATGAAGAGTGCTCATTTCAGTCCGGTGAAAAGCAAGAGGACTGCGTTATGGTTAGCAACGGTTTACCCTCAAGAAGTTGGCCAGTTTTGAAATAGCCTACAGGAAGCCATGGGTAGGCAGTTGAATCTAGGTATGGCCTATCACTCATAGGCGGATGGTTCATTTCGATTAAGCATGAGTTATAGAAAAATCACGTTTATAAGGGCAATTGGCAACGTGGATTGGTATTTTCAAGAAAAGTTCTGTTGCATGGAATACTTTATAGTAAGTAGACGAGATCCAGGATTCACTGGTGAATTTTGGAGAGCTTGCATGAAATCATGAGGTTATAGTATGTTTAAGCCAAGTATACAGAAAGAAGAATAAGTGGAAAAGAAAGACGAGAGGCGATAATGAAATGAGTTCCAACTCGAATTTGGGAAATAGGAGTTAGGAAGCCAAGAAAGCATGAAGTAAAAGACAGTCAAAGCACAGTGGAGTTAAGCTCAAAGAAACGTGACTAAGAAGAGTAGATACACGCATCATATCTTTGTAGAGTGCATCCTTGATCCTTGTTTTCCTGAGGAGCTTGCTTGCAAGTTATCTCTTGTATATATATATCCTCTCGGTCCCATTCTCGATCTTAGTTCTGTTGTAAACTCCATAAGGGGGTTATGACTCATCGGTTAGTACTATATGTCAGAGTTTGAATAGATGCATATCTCTCTGTCCATGTTTATCTAGTTTATCGTGTTTATCTTGTCATGAGGACCTTAGGTAGAAACCCTTTGGATGAAACATGTGTTTGAAACATGTTATGCTTGATGGTTGCAAGTGGTTGCAAGTGTTTGCAAGTGGTTGCTCGTGGATGCATTATACGCAATTAGGCACTAGATCGGCTCGCACACTCCTCATATTGCATATGCATGAGTGTTTATGCTTATTCATGGATGGAAATTGTGTGTTATCACATGGATGTTGCATATGGGTGAAAGTTATGTGCACTCATATAGATATTATGAATTACGTTAGGAATTTGCATACATATGGATTCATTTCACTGACATACATATGCATTAAGGAGGTTTACTGTATCAGTAACCGCCTGATCTTTGCATTAGATAAGACATACATGTGCATTAAGGAGGTTTACTGTATCAGTAACCGCCTGATCTTTGCATTAGGTAAGTACATATACACACACCTTTGCATATGTTCATACCACATTTAGAATTCTTTAAGGACAATGATTGCTCGTGGATGATGCTTTGAGTAGATGGATGATTGGATGGTAGGATACGTTCTTCCTAACTTGAAGATTTCGGGGACGAAATCCTTTAAGGAGGGGAGAATGTAACAACCCGTATTTTCAATAATCTGTTATAACATAAATTGAGGCAGAATTAAATTATAAAATGGGAATCAAGGGAAACGGGCTATGCCATTGCGTTCGTCTCGGAAAAATACGCGAAATAGGGTCCGAGTTTTCGAAAATCGGAGTCCGTATGACCCAGTTAAGGCCCATTGAAGTTTGCAGAAAATTCCTAAGTAAAAACAGATTTAAATTTGAAATTAAAAACTAGGGTTTGGGCAAACTGGGCAGGCGGGAAAAATTCCCACCCAGGACCCCATGTCAACAGGCCTGTCGACAGGGGTCTTAGCATGTCGACTGCCCTGTCGACAGCCCTGTCGACAGGGGGTGCCCGGCTGTTTAGCCTGGTGCACCATTTCTGATTGGGGTTGGGTCTTGTGGCCTGTTTCTAGAGAGTTCCGGGATCTGATGGCCCTAATTCAACCTAGGGTTAATCCTATGGTCTAAATCACTAACCTAATCTATAAATAAGACCCTAACCTACCCTAAATCACTCATTATTCACCCTAGTAACTAAACTATGCCAAAATCCATCCTCTCATGGCCTCCACCCTCTTCATACAATTCCTAATTTAATTCCTAAGTGATTTTCCATGCATACAAGCATATTTAGGCTTGTATGATCCTCCTTAGCTTGCATTAAAGGCTTGTTTTTCAATTGGCATCATAAAGGAGGAGTCTTGATCAAGTTTGCTTGCATTTGGGGGTTTTAATTAGTTGCATAAGGGGTTTCTTGCATTTGTTATACTCATTTGAGTCCGCATAAGCATTGTAAGCCCTCTTACCTTCATTTTAGAAACTCTAAAGTTAATGTGTGATGAAAGTTGGGGTTTATGTATGTTTATTGAGTTGTGCATGTTATGCAAGGGTACTAAGCCATGATTTGCAAATCTATTGAGTTATGCATGTATACTAAGCCATGATTTGTAGGATTATTAAGTTATGCATGTTCATGCAAGTTTGTTAAGCCATGATTTGTATGTTTATTAAGTTATGCATGTTCATGCAAGTTTGCTAAGCCATGATTTGTACGTTTATTAAGTTATGCATATTTATGCAAGTTTGTTAAGCCATGATTTGTATGTTTATTAAGTTATGCATGTTTATGCAAGTTTGCTAAGCCATGATTTGTATGTTTATTAAGTTATGCATGTTTATGCAAGTTTGTTAAGCCATGATTTGTATGTTTATTAAGTTATGCATGTTTATGCAAGTTTGCTAAGCCATGATTTGTATGTTAAATAAGTTATGCATGTTTATGCAAGTTTACTAAGCCATGATTTGCAAGTTTAACAAGTTATGCATGTTTTGACAAGTTGTGCATGTTTATGCAAGTTTACTAAGCCATGATTTGCAAGTTTAACAAGTTATGCATGTTTTGACAAGTTGTGCATGTTTATGCAAGTTTAAAATGACAAGTTGTGCATGTTTGACAAGTTATGCATGATTGTGGTAAAATGCAAGTTCACTATGCTAAGTTGTGCAAGCCTAATATGTTATGCATGATTGTTGTGCAAGTTTGTCATGTATGTTGTGCCAAGTTCCCTCTTCCTATCCTTTATGCGTTATTACGAATATGTAAGCGATAGAATGACGTTGGGGGTTTTGGGTAAACTTAAAATACATGAAAATATAAGATTGGGAATTTACCTATTAAGTTAGGTCTACCCCTTGGGAATTTACCTATTAAGTTAGGTCTACCCAAGTAATTGTTTGACTTGTGATTTTGTTTTGAAATGAAGTGGACATGACACTTAGAAAACATAAGTGTGGCCAACTCGAGGTTGGGTTGAGTTTGTAGCGTAATTCTACCCGGAACCGACCGGCTTAACTAGTGGCTACAAACAATAGGACCCAATGTGGGAAGTTGGTCATGGGGTGCCAAGACCCGAGGTTAGACCAAGTTGTGGTGTAAAGCTACCCTGACCCGCCCGGCTTAACTAGTAACCGCAACAAAGTCTAATGTGAGAGGTTAAGGTGCATTAAATTAATTAATGCCTCATGATTAGGGTTAAGTCAGGGTCCACTAATACTTAATCCATTTGGGGATTAGAGGGATTGAAAGGGGGTTAGGTGTTAGTTACACTTAGCCAGTTAAATCCACTTGGGGATTCGAGGGATAAGAATGGGGTTAAGTTACACTTAACCAATCTAATCCATGATTAGTGAAGGGTTAAATCACACTTAACCCTCTTAGGAAACCCTAGCAGCGGGTCTGTTCCGGCAGTAATCCCAGTTTGGTATCATCACAACCCTAGAGACTAGGCTAGGGCGGGGCACGATTACTGGACGGATGTAAACGACCAAAGGGCGATGGCCGAGTGGTACAGCGGTGCGGGTCCGGCGGGCTACGGACGTGCACGTAGTCCGATGTAGCACAAACTCGAGGCACGGGTACCAGTAGGTTAGGGCTGTGCATTATTGCTTAAGTGTCTGGGGTTGACACCCGAGGGCTTGATACACCCAAAGGTGGACCCAGCACAGTCTAACTACAACCATACGTGGGCCATATGGACACCAACACTTGACGTGTTAGGTTTATAGGGAGCCGATCGATTAGACCGTTGGGCTGGACCTTGTATTAAGGTCACCTCATGTTATTGGGCCAAAGTTGGGGTTGAGGGATCAACACCTGTTATGTTGGTTTGCTAGTACACCGTGGTGCAAAACTTAACTTTGTTTATGCGATGACACCTCTATCTATCTTGTGGTAAATTTATCATGCCAGTATGTTGTTATCTATGATCATCTCAGTTTCCATCATGATGTTAACTTTATTAGTTTATAGACTGATCGTAGCAGGGCTTACTCAGTCTTTTTGACCGACCTGTTTTCTTTCGCCTCTTTTCTTCCGTTCCCCCCCCCCCCCCAGGTTCTCAGGGAGGGAATACAAGAGCCTAGCTTGGATCTTAGCTGCTTTCTTGGATAGCTCATGTATGCTTTGGACTTTGAGCTCGCTATGGTTTTTCTTCCACTTTGGGGATAGCTACTTTTATGTTTTCTTTTTCAGTTTCAGATGATGTTATTTCATGTACTAGACTTGTTTATTTGGGAAATTGACATTTTGATGTACCAAACTTGTGTTTTTGAAATGGTTTAAGAATCTTCCGCTGTTTTATCTACTTACTCTGTTTATTTATATATATATATGTCATGTCCTGCCTTGCTATATCATTATGCATGTTTACCAATAATGCTCCTCCAAAGCTAGTGCATTCCTTTGCGAGTGACCCTGGTGGAGGTGGGGTGTTACAGGATACTAGTACGAGAGGTGCAGAGCAAATATACATGTTAGGACTAGGAAGAATATACATGATAGATACCGTGGGATGTTAGATGGGGTAGATACCTTGGGATAATGTACTCGATAGAAATCTGACGATATGATACCTTGACTTATCATAACACTGCAGTTTATCATGACACCTTGGTTTACCTTGCCACAGTAGTTCAACCGGCTATCCTAGTTTATCTATCTTGTGGTTACCCTTATGTTTACTTTCAGTTTATGCATGTCATGTTACCTTTACCTGTTTTATACTGGAAGTAGATAGGACTTACTCAGTCTTTTTGACTGACCCGTTTTGTTTCGCCTCTTTTCTTCCGTTTCCCCCCCCCAGGTTACAGGGAGGAAACAATGCTGTTTAGTTCGGACTTCTTCTGCCTGAAGGTCATCATGGATGGCTTGGACTCCACTTGGCTATGGCTACTTTACTGTTTTTACTTGGGGAATAATTTATGAAAAAGTTTTTATGCTTCTTCATTATTGCAAGACAGGTTTTGATGTACTTTGATGTAAAAGGCTTTAGACCTTATCTATTCATGTTTATGAAAGCTTGATTTTACTTCCGCTATTTATTTATATATGTTCTGTCTTGTGATATTTCTGTGCATGTTTACCAATAATGCGCCTCTAAAGCTAGTGCATTCCTTTGCGAGTGACCCTAGCGGAGGCGGGGTGTTATATTTGGTATCAGAGCAGAAGGTTACCAGACTGGGCAAATGTTTTTAAAGACCTTCTGAAAATTATTTGAAAAACCGTTTACAAAGAAGCATTTTGCAAGAAAGTTTTCTTTTAAAAAGAAAAGGCTATTCCCCAAAGGCCATTAGCATTATCCTTGTTTCCTTGATTGAATCTCTTTTCCTTTCTTTCCTCCATCTGTAGTCACAGTGGTTTTAACTGCGACTAGTCTTACCTATCTACGGGAGTGCTTTCCATGCGATGGAGGTGGTTCTCGAGAGACCGGTGGCCGCGTTATAGGAAAGGATAGTGAGAAAGAGGATAAAGGATGCGAGTTTAAGGATGAACAACTTGTGGGTATGGCTCAACCCAGAATGAGAGAGAAAGATGAACAATGAAACCCTTGACGAGAGGGTACCTTTGGCATGGTGAAACGGGACGGATAGTTAAGTATCATAGGACAAGGACAAGATCATTGGGAGGGCAATAGTATGCTCTCATTTCTAGGGTACCTCGGAAGGAGGGTAACGATATTGTTAAAGGTTTAGTTTTCTTCTCTATCATCCCGTCGGGACTTTGGTTGGATCACCGCATCTTTTAAGGTCCGCTTTGATAGTTGAGTCTCTGCACCTTAGTACTAGTGTAATAGAGGGTCCCGTTTTGTCTCAAATCCTATTGGAAGATCGGTCCATTTATTCATGACTTGTTTGGATTTAAGAATGTCTGTGTCAAGTATTGAGCTTGGAAATAATGCTTATGTTTATAAGTTGTGGATGGATTCTAGGGATGAAGTGGTTATCCAGTAAGGGGTGCCACCCTCGGTTTTAAAAGGAGGGTAGTTAGACTCTTGGCTTGCTTTGGTAATACCCTCGAAGTCTCATGTAACCTTTTGGGTTCTGTCATGGCTAGTTACCTAGAATCCCAGGATGCAGTTGTTGGTAATCCGTTTGAATAGAATTCGCCGCTAAGGCGGATGGTTCGTTTCGATTATGTATGAGTTATGGGAATCACCCTAGTAAGGACTCTTGGCAATTTGGATTGGTAACGGAAAACGAGATCCAGAATTCACTAGTGAATTTTGGAGAGCTGGCTTGAGTACGTAGATATGGTTGAGCCAAGTATACTAGGGAAAGGATAAGTGCAAGTGGAACGAGAGGCGACGAGGAAATGAGTTCCAACTCATGTTAGGGAAACAGGAAGTAAGAAGCTGCGAAATCGTGAAGAAAAAGGGGCGGTCAAGGCACGATGGAACTAAGCTCAAGGTAGCGCGACGCAGGAGACTGAAGACTAAATACGTGCATGACATCTCTTTTGGGAATATATCCTCGACCCCTGTTTTCTGTTGAGCTTGCGTGTAGGCTATCTTTTATGGATATCCTCTCGGTCCTGTTTCTGTTACAAACCCCGTAAGGAGTTTGTTTTGTTTACCCTCTCGATCTTATTTTAGGGAATCTTAGGTAGAACCCTATGGATGTAAACATGTATTTGAAACATGTTATGGTTGATATGGTTGCAAATGATTGCAAGTGGTTGCTCGTGGATGCGCGAATACACGTTAGATACTAGATTGACGCGATCACATTTCATGTTGCATATACACGAGTATTTATACTTGTTTATGGATGAAATTGAATGTGTTACCATGTGGACGTTGCATATGGATGAATGTTTGTGCACGCATATAGTGTATATACATGACTAGGACTATTTGCATACATGTTGGATTCATGGCACTAAACATATTTTTTCATTCAAAAGATTTTTCAGGCCTAATCATTAGCATTAGCTAAGGAACATGTACACACACGTTTTGCATATATACATACGGCATTAGAAATCATCTAAGGACAATGGTTGCTTGTGGATGATGTTTTGAGTAGATGGATGATGGATGGTAGGATATGTTCTTCCTAACTGGGAGATTTCGGGGACGAAATCCTAAAAGGTGGGGAGAATGTAACAACCCGTATTTTTAATAACATGTTAAAACGAGAATCAAAGCAGAATTTAATTTTAAATTCTGAATCAAGTAAAACGGGCTATGCCATTGCGTTTGTCTCGGAAAAATACGCGAAATAGAGTCCGAGTTTTCGAGAATCGGAGTCCGTATGACCCGTTAAAGGCCCAAAGAAGATTTCTGGGAATTTGAATTTCGGAAAACAGTTTTGGAAATCAGATCTGGGGCTAGGCGGGAAGTTTCCCCGCCCAGGCCATGTCGACAGGGCTGTCGACAGGCCTGTCGACTTGGGCCCAGACCAAGTCGACAGGCCTGTCGACTTGGGCCTAGACCAAGTCGACAGCCCTATCGACTTGCCTGTCGACAGGGGGTGGCCGAGGCAAATAGCCTGGCGCACTGTTTGTCTCACCTGGTCCTGTTCTTGGGCTGGGTCTGGAAGCTTCCGAGATCTGATGGTCCTAATCTATCCTAGGGTTAATCTAAGGGCCTAAAACTATCCTAATCTCTATAAAAACACCCCTACCCCCCCTAAACCCTCATAACTCACCCTCTCCACGAAGTGCTGCCCAAATGCTAAGTGATCATGGCCTCCATCCCAAATCCCTAGAGCCTATGCATTCAAATTGGGTTCAAATCAAAAGATGCAAGCTTGCTACACCAAATCAAGGCCAAAATGCGAGTTTCATGATGGTTCTTCATCAAAAGGAGCCACCTTTCTTCGTCAAGATGATGCATGATCCCTTTCCTAAGCCTTGCCTATGTAAGTTCTAGCTACTTTTGGATCAAAACGGTATTTTTAATGTTGACATGGGATAAAATGAGGCTAAACATGATTATGCGAATCTATATGAACCTTACCATGCCTCTTGTGTTCATATTTATGATCTTAGGCCATGTGAGTGACTTAATCATGCCTCTCATGCTATGCATAACCTAGTTTAACTTGCAAGTTTGGATCTTTACGCATGAAATGCTAGCATGAACCTTTAGAAACCACTTTATGTGTGAAACATTGGCTAAGAAAAGATTTTGGGGCTTATGCATGTTTATGAACCCAAACCCCTTATGGTAGCATGCAAGTTTGTGGCCAAATCCTTTATGAGATTATGCATGTTCATGGCCAATCCCCTCTTTTAAGTTGTGCATGTTTATGACTAAACTCTTTTAGATAATATGCATGTTTGTGGCCAAATTACCTTATGACACTATGCATGTTTATGGCCAATCCCTTTATGATGTTATGCATGTGGAAGCCAAGCCCTTTTTGGCATCATGCATGGTTTGAGACCGATATGTGACATAGCATCCTTACTATGTTGACTCGATTTGCTTGCGTTGGGAAAACACGATTTTGGGTAGTTAGATAAACATGAACATGTCGCAAAACCTTAACTTGAATATGACATGTGTTTATACTTGAAAATATGACTTGAAAGATAACATGGAAGATGACATGTAAGTATGCATAAAAATATGAGCTTGGGAATTTACCTATTAAGTTAGGTCTACCCTTTGGGAATTTACCTATTAAGTTAGGTCTACCCTTTGGGAATTTACCTATTAAGTTAGGTCTACCCAAATGCTCGAAAAACGTGTAACGTGTTTTGGAAACATGATGAACTTAGATAATATGAGTGTGGCCAACTCGAGGTTGGGTTGAGTTTGCAACGTAAAACTACCCGGAACCGACCGGCCAAACTAGTGGTTGCAAACAATAGGACCCAATGTGAGAAGTTGGTCATGTCGCGCTTAAGACCCGAGGTTAGACTAGGTTGTGGGGTAAATCTACCCGGACCCGCCCGGCTTAACTAGTAACCACAACAAGGTCTAATGTGAGAGGTTGAGGGTGCATTAATTAAATTAATTCCACATAATAGGGTTAAGTTAATTTGATTAATGAGGCTTAACCAAATATGATATGGACAAGTGGGTTAAGTAATATGATTAGGCTAATGATACTTAACAAAACATGATAAGCTTGGGTAGGTTAAGTAACTTGATTTGCCTAATGACACTTGACCATTTTTATACGACTAGTGGACGGGATTAAGTTAACCAACACTTAATCAATCCAACACGATAACGTGATAAGGTTAAGTAAATTTTCTTAATGACACTTAACCGTATAATACAGTTAATGGATGGGGTTAAGATTAGGCTTAACTAATCTAAACACGGTAATTCGATAGGGTTAAGTTAAACACTTAACCAATTCAAACTTGATAATTCAATGAGGTCAGGTAACCCATACTTAACCGACTTAACTTGGCAATTTAATGGGGTTAAGTTAAACACTTGACTAATTTAACACGATGATTTGATGAAGTTAAGTGACCTATACTTAACCAATCTAACTTGTTAATTTGATGAGGTTAAGTTAACCTATACTTAACCAACCTAACATGAAAACATGATAAGGCTAAGTCACGAATCGTTTCGAATACGCTTGACCGATTTGACTCGGTAATCTGATGGGGTCAAATTAATACATACTTAACCAATCTAAAATGATAATTAGACGAGGTTGAGTCATGGATTGCTTGATATACTTAACCAACTTGACACATGGTCTGTAGGGTTAAGTCTTGGACTTGGATACTTAGCCAGTTTCGACATGTTTTGTAGACGGGTTAAGTTGTGAACTTAAGTGACACTTAACCCATTAGATAAACCCTAATTCGGAGGATTAGGTAAATAACCATAGTTAACAAGGATAACGGAAATAAGGCTAAGTGGTAAACCTTAGTTAAGGGAAACTAAGTAATAATTCTTAGTCAAGGAAATTTGGACCATTTCTTAGATAGATCAGTAACCCGATACGTTAGAGTATGCGTGTAGGAGCAGGCTATCTGATTCGGATAAAGGCTCCAACGAACTGGGTAATGAAGCAGCGGCTTCGGGGAACGTGAGGATATTCTTGGGATCCCTCTGTGAGCTGTCAGGTCATTATACTAGGCTCACGAGAGGTTGAGGTCTGCGGTAGAAGAACCAAGAATATGCCTTGGTTGCTATGCGAGCGACCTAAAGACTGGGGTGGATAGCAGTGAGTCGGCGGATACATAAGGTGCCCGAGATAGCAAGTTCGTCGATCATCTACCATCTTGAGTCAAGCGTGTACGTACGGAAAGGCAGGGAACACCCAACAGACCATGATTTGCTATCTAATTATGGGTGAGGTAGGCCGTAGGATGTGGGCTGGCCGGAGTGTAGTTTTCATACAAGATTTTCTCCTGTGTTGCCTTTCACTAGTTGAGGGAGGGGTCTCGTGGGACCATAGCCACGTGTGGAAAAGCAGACCTTAGTATCTGCATCGGAGATAAATCTAAAGCTCCCGACCGAGTCCTGTATTTCTTGTTTTGGCCGGTGACAGGACTCGGATGGCACGATGTGATACATGTGCATCCAGTTATAGAAAAACGATTCACGATGAATGCGTGGGAAAAAGGGCGCGGTTGAGGGTTAGCGTAATCCCTAGTGGCCTAGGTGGTTTAACCCAAACCGAAATACGAAAGCGTGCAATAGGTAAGCGTAATCCCTAGTGGTACTAGGTTGCGTAAGTCCTAGTAGTTCAAACGATGATTCATATGGAAGGGCCTAGCTAGAACAAGGGTGACAGTCCAAACGACTTCAAGGATAATACGACATGAGGAAGCCCGTACGAGGTACGGCAAAGGACTGAACTTATATGCATGGAAAGAAACATATGATTTGAGTAACCTATATATGCGATATTAGGTTGACATGGACCATTACACGGCTTTGAGCACGGGACGTTCATGGTTAACACATGACGCGGGTAGGGATACTAGTACGAGAGGTGCAGAGCAAATATACATGTTAGGACTAGGAAGAATATACATGATAGATACCGTGGGATGTTAGACGGGGTAGATACCTTGGGATAATGTACTCGATAGAAATTTGACGATATGATACCTTGACTTATCATAACACCGCAGTTTATCATGACACCTTGGTTTACCTTGCCACAGTAGTTCAACCGGCTATCCTAGTTTATCTATCTTGTGGTTACCCTTATGTTTACTTTCAGTTTATGCATGTCATGTTACCTTTACCTGTTTTATACTGGAAGTAGATAGGACTTACTCAGTCTTTTTGACTGACCCGTTTTGTTTCGCCTCTTTTCTTCCATTTCCCCCCCAGGTTACAGGGAGGAAACAATGCTGTTTAGTTCGGACTTCTTCTGCCTGAAGGTCATCATGGATGGCTTGGACTCCACTTGGCTATGGCTACTTTACTATTTTTACTTGGGGAATAATTTATGAAAAAGTTTTTATGCTTCTTCATTATTGCAAGATAGGTTTTGATGTACTCTGATGTAAAAGGCTTTAGACCTTATCTATTCATGTTTATGAAAGCTTGATTTTACTTCCGCTATTTATTTATATATGTTCTGTCTTGTGATATTTCTGTGCATGTTTACCAATAATGCCCCTCTAAAGCTAGTGCATTCCTTTGCGAGTGACCCTAGCGGAGGCGGGGTGTTACATGTATATATATATATATACATATACATATACATACATATATATATATATATATCCATTCGACTCTCATCTGGCATTTCTATCAAAATTAAATTCCTTTTTCTGAAGATATATTACCTATCTAAGCATCAACAAAGAATGCATTCAATCATTCAATATACAAACATTTCCCATATTAATCTATATTTATCAACTGGTGTTTGTGCTTGTCACAAACTTCCCTTTCTATAATTTACTGAATATCACATGATGATCTTTATACTTCAGGTTTTTCTAGCAGGTAAACTAAACAGTTCATATACATAAACCTGTAACCAATCCAATATACAAAATAAATCATGCATTGGCAACCAAGCATCCAAGCACCAGACAAATAATCGAATTTAATTGTTCAATTTCCCCAGTTCCTTAAGTCGATCTGGTCTGTATTCCTTATTCTTGTAACAACCCGTATTTCTAATAATCTGTTATAACATAAATTGAGGCAGAATTAAATTATAAAATGGGAATCAAGGGAAACGGGCTATGCCATTGCGTTCGTCTCGGAAAAATACGCGAAATAGAGTCCGAGTTTTCGAAAATCGGAGTCCGTATGGCCCAGATATGGCCCGTCGAAGTTTTCAGAAAATTCAAGTTTTAAAATCAGATTCAAATTTAAAGAATTGGGCCAGCTGGGCCAAGGCGGGAAAAATCCCGCCAGGACCCCATGTCGACAGGGGTCTAGGCATGTCGACTGCCCTGTCGACAGCCCTGTCGACAGGGGGTGCACGGGCTGCTTAGCCTGGTGCACCATTTCTGATTGGGGTTGGGTCTTGTGGCTTGTTTCTAGAGAGTTCCGGGATCTGATGGACCTAATTGAATCTAGGGTTAATCCTATGGTTCAAATCACTAACCTAATCTATAAATAAGACCCTAACCTACCCTAAATCATTCATTATTCATCCTAGTAACTAAACTATGCCAAAATCCATCCTCTCATGGCCTCCACCCTCTTCGTACAATTCCTAATTTAATTCCTAAGTGATTTTCCATGCATACGAGCATATTTAGGCTTGTATGATCCTCCTTAGCTTGCATTAAAGGCTTGATTTTCTATTGGCATCATAAAGGAGGAGTCTTGATCAAGTTTGCTTGCATTTGGGGGTTTTAATTAGTTGCATAAGGGGTTTCTTGCATTTGTTATACTCATTTGAGTCCGCATAAGCATTGTAAGCCCTCTTACCTTCATTTTAGAAACTCTAAAGTTAATGTGTGATGAAAGTTGGGGTTTATGTATGTTTATTGAGTTGTGCATGTTATGCAAGGGTACTAAGCCATGATTTGCAAATCTATTGAGTTATGCATGTATACTAAGCCATGATTTGCAAGATTAATAAGTTATGCATGTTCATGCAAGTTTGCTAAGCCATGATTTGTATGTTTATTAAGTTATGCATGTTTATGCAAGTTTGTTAAGCCATGATTTGTATGTTTATTAAGTTATGCATGTTTATGCAAGTTTACTAAGCCATGATTTGCATGTTTTGACAAGTTGTGCATGTTTATGCAAGTTTAAAATGACAAGTTGTGCATGTTTTGACAAGTTGTGCATGTTTTGACAAGTTGTGCATGTTTTGACAAGTTGTGCATGTTTATGCAAGTTTAAAATGACAAGTTGTGCATGTTTTGACAAGTTGTGCATGTTTTGACAAGTTGTGCATGTTTATGCAAGTTTAAAATGACAAGTTGTGCATGTTTGACAAGTTATGCATGATTAAGGTAATATGCAAGTTCACTATGCTAAGTTATGCAAGTTTAACATGTTATGCATGTTTATGGTAATATGCAAGTTCACTATGCTAAGTTGTGCAAGTCTAACATGTTATGCATGATTGTTGTGCAAGTTTATCATGTATGTTGTGCCAAGTTCCCTCTTCCTATCCTTTATGCGTTACTACGAATATGTAAGCGATAGAATGACGTTGGGGGTTTGGGGTAAACTTAAAATACATGAAAATATAAGATTGGGAATTTACCTATTAAGTTAGGTCCACCCCTTGGAAATTTACCTATTAAGTTAGGTCTACCCTAGTAATTGTTGACTTGTAATTATGTTTTGAAATAAAGTGGACACGACACTTAGAAAACATAAGTGTGGCCAACTCGAGGTTGGGTTGAGTTTATAGCGTAATTCTACCCGGAACCGACCGGCTTAACTTGTGGCTACAAACAATAGGACCCAATGTGAGAAGTTGGTCATGGGGTGCCAAGACCCGAGGTTAGACCAAGTTGTGGTGTAAAGCTACCCGGACCCACCCGGCCTAACTAGTAACCACAACAAGGTCTAATGTGAGAGGTTGAGGTGCATTAAGTTAATTAATGCCTCATGATTAGGGATAAGTCAGGGTCCACAAATACTTAACCAATTTGGGAATTCAAGGGATGAAAATGGGGTTAAGTTACACTTAACCAATTTAATCAATTTGGGGATACAAGGGATTGGATGGGGTTAAGTGGTGACTCGTTGATTACACTTAACTAATTTAATCCATGATTAGTGAAGGGTTAAATCACACTTAACCTTCTTAGGAAACCCTAGCAGCGTGGTCTGTTCCAGCAGTAATCCCAGTTTGGTATCATTCACAACCCTAGGGGCTAGGCTAGGGCGGGGCACTATTACTGGACTGATGTAAGCGACCAAAGGGCGATGGCCGAGTGGTACAGCGGTGCGGGTCCGGCGGACTACGGACGTGCACGTAGTCCGATGTTGGACAAACTCGAGGCACGGGTACCAGTGGATTAGAGCTGTGCATTATTGCTTAAGTGTCTGGGGTTGACATCCGAGGGCTTGATACACCCAAAGGGGGACCCAGCACAGTCTAACTACAACCATACGTGGGCCATATGGACACCAACACTTGACGTGTTAGGTTTATAGGGAGCCGATCGACTAGACCGTTGGGCTGGACCTTATATTAAGGTCACCTCATGTTATTGGGCCAAAGTTTGGGCTAAGGGATCAATACCTGTTATGTTGGTTTGCTAGTACACCGTGGTGCAAAACTTAACCATGTTTATGCGATGACACCTCTATTTATCTTGTAGTTAATTTACCATGCCAGTATGTTGTTATCTATGATCATCTCAGTTCCCATCATGATGTTAACTTTACTAGTTTATAGACTGATCGTAGCAGGGCTTACTCAGTCTTTCTTTGACTGACCCGTTTTGTTTCGCCTCTTTTCTTCCGTTCCCCCCCCCCTCCCCCCAGGTTCTCAGGGAGGGAATACAGGAGCCTAGCTTGGATCTTAACTGCTTTCTTGGATAGCTCATGTATGCTTTGGACTTGGGCTTGCTATGGTTTCTTCCACTTTGGGGATAGCTACTTTTAAGTTTTTCCTTTTCAGTTCAGATGATGTTATTTTATGTACTAGACTTGTTTACTTGGGAAATTGACATTATGATGTAGCAGACTTGTTTTTGAAATAGTTTAAAAGTCTTCCGCTGTTTATTTACTTACTCTGTTTATTTACATATATATATATATATATGTCATGTCCTGCCTTGCTATATCATTATGCATGTTTACCAATAATGCCCCTCCAAAGCTAGTGCATTCCCTTGCGAGTGACCCTGGCGGAGGTGGGGTGTTACATTTGGTATCAGAGCATATGGTTTACGAGAAGGGATAAAAAGGTTTTAAAAACTTTTGAAAAACTATTTTCAAAACCAAGTATTAAGTATTTTCCAAAGAAAAGTCTAGTTGTTTTTAAAGGCTGTTCCCCAAAAAGCCATCAGCACTATCCTTTGACTCCTCGTTTAAAATCTTTTCTTTTCGTTTCCAGCATGCCCGATAATCTCATCTTGCCCGAAGGAGTAACGATACCCGATTGGTTTCGTCAGTACTTAGAAGTCACGGCACCGGTCCCGGGTGTCCCTAATGTTGTCTCCCCAGTCGAGGCCGCTGTTCCTCCTCCTCCTCCCGTAGCTGATGTTCCCCTTCCCCCTCAGCCTCCACAAGCGGATTTCGCGGAAACTTGCAAGAACTTTAAGAGGATGGGTGGCAAGAATTTTAATGGAACAGAGACTTTTGTAGAAGCAGGAAATTGGTTGAAAGAGACCGAAGATCTTTTAGCCACCTTTGATATAGGTGACCGCAGGAAGGTTTTATTAGCAGTATGGTTGCTAAAGGAAGAAGCTGCACGTTGGTGGGTAGTCACCACCGCTACTAGGCCAATTGAGACTTGGGATGATTTTAGAGGAAGGTTTGGACTGAGATTCTTATCACTGAAGCAAGGGGACATGACTATTAGGGAATACATAGATAAGTTTAATCAACTGGCTCGTGTCGATTTAGACTTGGTTAATACAGCTCAGAAGAAGGCCCTACACTTTGCTCTAGGATTAAACGAGCCATTACATGGTTTGGCCATGTCTCATATACCCTTGGGGGCGACTTTCGAGAATTTGGTGAATTTGGCCCTACTTCAAGAAGAAGATAACAATGACAAGAAAGAGGTCAAGGCGAATGAGTCTCAAGACAAGAGAGTAAATCCCGGGAAACGGGGCAAGGGTAACAACAACCGCAAGGACAAGCCAAGAGGGAATATGAAATGCAACTTCTGTGGTAAAGTTGGACATATAGCCAAGGAATGTAGGAAGAAGGAAAAGAGAAGGCGGGGCGAATGCTTCATTTGTGGTGAGTTTGGACATTTCAGCAAGGATTGCCCGAGGAAACAAGGGCAAGGCCAGACTCAGTGTGCAGGACTATCTGGAGGGCGAGTTCATCCCCTCAACCCCGTTCTTCCAGTTCATGATAGAGGTAGTGTTTCTGTTGAAAATCTTGTTTACATTTTCTGATTTTCCCTGTTCAAACTTTGTTTGATTCTGGCACATCGCATAGTTTTATTTCATCTAATCCAGTTGAAAGTTTTGCACCTAAGTACTAGTGTAGTTGATGATCCCGTATGTGTTTCAAATCCAATTGGGGGTTCTGGCCGTTTGTCTGTGGTCTGAGTGGATTTGAAAATTTCTATCTGGAGTATAGAATTCTCGTGGGATGTTTATATTCTCGATTTCAGGGGATATGGGTTGGTTTTGCGCATGGAATGGTTGTCCTGTTTTGAAGCCATTTCTGGTTTTTGTATATAGGGTTGTGAGGCTCATGATCCGCCTCGGTAATACCCTAGAAATTTCTAGCAACCCTAGGGGTCCCGTCATGTTATGTTATCTTGAATTCCTCAACTCGTCTATCGATAGTTTGAAATCGGTGAGGGTGGTCCGAGAATATCTTGATATCTTGGGGAAGGAAAAAGGGGTTATCCCTAGACGTGGGATGGATTTCCGCATTATCTGGTTGGTAATACCAAGCCAGTTTCGTGGCCAGTTAGGCGCATGACCTCACGAGGTGAGAATTAAGAAAGCAAGTCAAGGAGTTGCTTGAGAAGAACTTCCTGAGACGAAGCATTTTCGAGTAGGGTGCTCCAGTAGTATTCATTACTAATATGGACAGTTTGTTTCGCTTATGTGTTGATTATCGTGAGGGGAATAGATAACCGTTACCGAGGATCAATGATTTGTTTGGTCAGCTGTAGGAGCATCTGTTTTCTTTTAATCTAGCTACCGGATTCCATCAGCTTAGGATGGCTGAGGATGGAATCGACAAGACTACGTTTAGGACTCTAGATGGATTTTTAGAATGGCTAGTCATGCTATTTGGCTTGACTAATGCACCCGCGTATTACGTAAACTTGATGGGTAGGGTGTTTAGGGAGTCCTTGAACAAGTTTGTCATGGTCGTCATAGACGATATTTTGATCTCCTCAAAAGAACGAGGAAGAACATGCTATACATCTCAAGGAGGAGATGGATACGCTTAGGGCCTCCAGTGGAAGGTCAAGTTCTCCAAATGCCATCTTGGAGGAAAGAAGTTGGATTTCTTGGGCACATAGTTCCTAAGCAAGGCTTAGCGGTGGGTTCCGCTAAAGTGGTTGCGGGTTAAGACCGGAAAACTCTGAGGAGGGCAATTGAAGTAAGAAGCTTCCTCCGTTTGGCTAGTTGGTTAGCATTACCTGAGCTTAGACTTCCTCTTCAGGATCAAGAAGGGGGTTTCACAGAAAGAAAGACCCGCAGTTAGTCAAGAACATGGACCAGTTGATTCGAGGCGAGATGTTAAGTCACCTCGTTAGATATATTATAGATGACAAGGGATGACTAAGGCGCGATGAGAGATTATGTGTTCCTCGAGTGAAAGACTTGGTAAAGAAGGTTCTTGAAGATGCGCATCACTCGAGGAGGTGGCCGAGCTGGTCTCCTGATGCATGTTGTGCCACCAGGTTAAGGTCAAGTCATAGAAGCCCAGTGGGCTATTACCTCCATTAGAAGTTCTGCAAGGGAAGTGTGGAAACATCTCGATAGATTATGTGGATGGATTACCTAGATCAAAGAAAGGGGATACGGTATGAGGGACATAATAGGTAGACTCACGAAGAGTGCTCATTTCAGTCCGGTGAAGAGCAAGAGGACTGCGTCATGGTTAGCAACGGTTTACCCTCAAGAAGTTGGCCAGTTTTGAAATAGCCTACAGGAAGCCATGAGTAAACAACTGAATCTATGTATGGCCCATCACTCATAGGCGGATGGTTCCTTTCGATTAAGCGTGAGTTATAGAAAATCACGTTTATAAGGGCAATTGGCAACGTGGATTGGTATTTTCAAGAAAAGTTCTGCTGCGTGGAATACTTTATAGTAAGTAGGCGAGATCCAGGATTCACTAGTGAATTTTGGAGAGCTTGCATGAAATCATGAGGTTATAGTATGTTTAAGCTAAGTATACAGAAAGAAGAATAAGTGGAAGAGAACGACAAGGGGCGACAATGAAATGAGTTCCAACTCGAATTTGGGAAATAGGAGTTAGGAAGCTAAAGAATCATGAAGTGAAAGATAGTCAAAGCACAGTTGAGTTAAGCTCAAGGAAACGTGACTAAGAAGAGTAAAGACTAGATGCACGCATCATATCTCTTGGTAAGAGTGCATCCTTGATCCTTGTTTTCCGGTGGGGCTTGTTTGCAGGTTGTCTTTGGTATATATCCTCTCGGTCCCATTCTCGATCTTATTTCTGTTGTGAACTCCATAAGGGGGTTAAGACTCATCGGTTAGTACTATATGTCAAAGTTTGAATGGATCCAAAAAGGAGTTTATCTAGTTTGTCTAGTTTATCTAGTTTATCGTGTCTGTCTTGTCATGAGAACCTTAGGTAGAAACCCTTTGGATGAAACATGTATTTGAAACATGTTATGCTTGATGGTTGCAAGTGGTTGCAAGTGTTTGCAAGTGGTTGCTCATGGATGCATTATACACAATTAGGCACTAGATCGGCTCGCACACTCCTCATATTGCATATGCATGAGTGTTTATGCTTATTCATGGATGGAAATTGTGTGTTATCACATGGATGTTGCATATGGGTGAAAGTTATGTGCACTCATATAGATATTATGAATTATGTTAGGAATTTGCATACATATGGATTCATTTCACTGACATACATATGCATTAAGGAGGTTTACTGTATCAGTAACCGCCTGATCTTTGCATTAGATAAGACATACATTTGCAATAAGGAGGTTTAATGTATCAGTAACCGCCTGATCTTTGCATTAGATAAGTACATATACACACACTTTTGCATATGTTCATACCACATTTAGAATCTTTTAAGGACAATGATTGCTCGTGGATGATGCTTTGAGTAGATGGATGATTGGATGGTAGGATACGTTCTTCCTAACTTGAAGATTTCGGGGACGAAATCCTTTAAGGAGGGGAGAATGCAACAACCCGTATTTCTAATAATCTGTTATAACATAAATTGAGGCAGAATTAAATTATAAAATGGGAATCAAGGGAAACGGGCTATGCCATTCCGTTCGTCTTGGAAAAATACGCGAAATAGAGTCCGAGTTTTCGAAAATCGGAGTCCGTATGGCCCAGATATGGCCCGTCGAAGTTTTCAGAAAATTCAAGTTTTAAAATCAGATTCAAGTTTAAAGAATTGGGCCAGCTGGGCCAAGGCGGGAAAAATCCCGCCAGGACCCCATGTCGACAGGCCTGTCGACAGGGGTCTAGGCATGTCGACTGCCCTGTCGACAGCCCTGTCGACAGGGGGTGCACGGGCTGCTTAGCCTGGTGCACCATTTCTGATTGGGGTTGGGTCTTGTGGCTTGTTTATAGAGAGTTCCGGGATCTGATGGACCTAATTGAATTTAGGGTTAATCCTATGGTTCAAATCACTAACCTAATCTATAAATAAGACCCTAACCTACCCTAAATCATTCATTATTCATCCTAGTAACTAAACTATGCCAAAATCCATCCTCTCATGCCCTCCACCCTCTTCATAAAATTCCTAATTTAATTCCTAAGTGATTTTCCATGCATACGAGCATATTTAGGCTTGTATGATCCTCCTTAGCTTGCATTAAAGGCTTGTTTTTCTATTGGCATCATAAAGGAGGAGTCTTGATCAAGTTTGCTTGCATTTGGGGGTTTTAATTAGTTGCATAAGGGGTTTCTTGCATTTGTTATACTCATTTGAGTCCGCATAAGCATTGTAAGCCCTCTTACCTTCATTTTAGAAACTCTAAAGTTAATGTGTGATGAAAGTTGGGGTTTATGTATGTTTATTGAGTTGTGCATGTTATGCAAGGGTACTAAGCCATGATTTGCAAATCTATTAAGTTATGCATGTATACTAAGTCATGATTTGCAAGATTAATAAGTTATGCATGTTCATGCAAGTTTGCTAAGCCATGATTTGTATGTTTATTAAGTTATGCATGTTTATGCAAGTTTGTTAAGCCATGATTTGTATGTTTATTAAGTTATGCATGTTTATGCAAGTTTACTAAGCCATGATTTGCATGTTTTGACAAGTTGTGCATGTTTATGCAAGTTTAAAATGACAAGTTGTGCATGTTTTGACAAGTTGTGCATGTTTTGACAAGTTGTGCATGTTTTGACAAGTTGTGCATGTTTATGCAAGTTTAAAACGACAAGTTGTGCATGTTTTGACAAGTTGTGCATGTTTTGACAAGTTGTGCATGTTTATGCAAGTTTAAAATGACAAGTTGTGCATGTTTGACAAGTTATGCATGATTAAGGTAATATGCAAGTTCACTATGCTAAGTTATGCAAGTTTAACGTGTTATGCATGTTTATGGTAATATGCAAGTTCACTATGCTAAGTTGTGCAAGTCTAACATGTTATGCATGATTGTTGTGCAAGTTTATCATGTATGTTGTGCCAAGTTCCCTCTTCCTATCCTTTATGCGTTACTACGAATATGTAAGCGATAGAATGACGTTGGGGGTTTGGGGTAAACTTAAAATACATGAAAATATAAGATTGGGAATTTACCTATTAAGTTAGGTCTACCCCTTGGGAATTTACCTATTAAGTTAGGTCTAACCAAGTAATTGTTGACTTGTAATTATGTTTTGAAATAAAGTGGACACGACACTTAGAAAACATAAGTGTGGCCAACTCGAGGTTGGGTTGAGTTTGTAGCGTAATTCTACCCGGAACCGACCGGCTTAACTAGTGGCTACAAACAATAGGACCCAATGTGAGAAGTTGGTCATGGGGTGCCAAGACCCGAGGTTAGACCAAGTTGTGGTGTAAAGCTACCCGGACCCGCCCGGCCTAACTAGTAACCACAACAAGGTCTAATGTGAGAGGTTGAGGTGCATTAAGTTAATTAATGCCTCATGATTAGGGATAAGTCAGGGTCCACAAATACTTAACCAATTTGGGAATTCAAGGGATGAAAATGGGGTTAAGTTACACTTAACCAATTTAATCAATTTGGGGATACAAGGGATTGGATGGGGTTAAGTGGTGACTCGTTGATTACACTTAACTAATTTAATCCATGATTAGTGAAGGGTTAAATCACACTTAACCTTCTTAGGAAACCCTAGCAGCGTGGTCTGTTCCAGCAGTAATCCCAGTTTGGTATCATTCACAACCCTAGGGGCTAGGCTAGGGCGGGGCACGATTACTGGACTGATGTAAGCGACCAAAGGGCGATGGCCGAGTGGTACAGCGGTGCGGGTCCGGCGGGCTACGGACGTGCACGTAGTCCGATGTTGGACAAACTCGAGGCACGGGTACCAGTGGATTAGAGCTGTGCATTATTGCTTAAGTGTCTGGGGTTGACATCCGAGGGCTTGATACACCCAAAGGGGGACCCAGCACAGTCTAACTACAACCATACGTGGGCCATATGGACACCAACACTTGACGTGTTAGGTTTATAGGGAGCCGATCGACTAGACCGTTGGGCTGGACCTTATATTAAGGTCACCTCATGTTATTGGGCCAAAGTTTGGGCTAAGGGATCAATACCTGTTATGTTGGTTTGCTAGTACACCGTGGTGCAAAACTTAACCATGTTTATGCGATGACACCTCTATCTATCTTGTAGTTAATTTACCATGCCAGTATGTTGTTATCTATGATCATCTCAGTTCCCATCATGATGTTAACTTTACTAGTTTATATACTGATCGTAGCAGGGCTTACTCAGTCTTTCTTTGACTGACCCGTTTTGTTTCGCCTCTTTTCTTCCGTTTCCCCCCCCCCCCCCCAGGTTCTCAGGGAGGGAATACAGGAGCCTAGCTTGGATCTTAGCTGCTTTCTTGGATAGCTCATGTATGCTTTGGACTTGGGCTTGCTATGGTTTCTTCCACTTTGGGGATAGCTACTTTTAAGTTTTTCCTTTTCAGTTCAGATGATGTTATTTTATGTACTAGACTTGTTTACTTGGGAAATTGACATTATGATGTAGCATACTTGTTTTTGAAATAGTTTAAAAGTCTTCCGCTGTTTATTTACTTACTCTGTTTATTTACATATATATATATATATGTCATGTCCTGCCTTGCTATATCATTATGCATGTTTACCAATAATGCCCCTCCAAAGCTAGTGCATTCCCTTGCGAGTGACCCTGGCGGAGGTGGGGTGTTACAATTCTCCTATATTCGTACCCAATCCTGATATGAATACCCAAATAAGATCTCACTACTATCACCATTTACTTATGCACAACAATCAGTAATATGCAATTTATTCAAGGGTCATTCATCCCAGACATAACCCTAATTTATACATTCAGTTTGCAACCATAAAACAGCTAGAAAAGCATCAATCACTAACTATATCAGCGTGCCATTCAAGCAATAAAGCATCCATCATAGAAATCAATTTAAAACTAACACATGATTCACGCATTCAGTATATAGTTGTCGCTCAATTGAGCATACAGCAAGCGGTACAAGCAATACGACTACCTATAGAGGTCTTAGTGCTAAGTAAAGCAGGGGAAAATACACTCACCGAGGGTGTAATCATGATTTCGTGCTTCCCGAGCTTGATTAGGCCTTCGATTTCACAGATCTATTATTGCTTCTCATCCAGAATCCTTTCCTTACGTGAACCCATCTCCAATCTACAGCGAGACGATTAACATCTGATTTTCCCCAATCCGGTTTTCCCTAGGGCTTACGGCCATTTTTGTTTCTATTAATTTTTTTGAACGAGAGGAATGAAAATGAAATGGTCGGCTAATTTTATTTTTCTTTTACCCGTTAAGATATTAGGGTTTTCCCTTGCCAAATGTCCACTTTGCCCCTAGGTTTTTCATTTAACAATTTTAAACCTATTTTATAATACTTAAGCAAACTTTTATATCACTTAATCAAATCTTTCATGGTTCACACAATACACAACTAATATGTGTATTTTCATATCAACTTAACTACTCATATTTATACATATGCAAAGAACCATATTATTCTTCATACATATAAATAAATTTACTGATCAAATAATACTATTTTAAAGCTATAAAAGTTGGGGTTATCACAAAGTTTCAAATTTTGGTTTATAAATTTTATGAATTTTCAAATTTTAATTTAACAAATTTTAGAATTTCAAAAATAATAAAATACAATTAACAATTATAATTAGCATGTAATAAATAAAAAATTGGAATTAACAAGAGAAAATTAGTTACTAATTATTACTTATTTACAATTAATTATTAAGTTATAATTGTGAGTTCTGGAATTTATGTGAAATTTACTTATTAATTACTAAGTAAAAACACAAATGCAAAACATTTCACAAACAATAAATACAAAAGTCCAAAAAAAATTCAATTATTTATCAAATAATACGTACCAATCAATTTCTAAAAAGCAAATATGTATTAATAATTTCTTGATATTAATTTAATTAATCGTATTAAAGACTATTAAATAATCATTGATTATCAAAACAAAATTAATAAACATCGAACAACAATGTATTTTATTAATTACTATTACATCTTATTTATATTATATAGTAATTAATAATTAATCAGCATTAATTTTCAAAAAAAAAATTAATCAGCATTAACTATTGAATTTTATTTACTTCTAATAGTTATTATTGATTATTAATTACTAATGTATTATTAACATTAATTGTTTAAAATTTAAATTTACTAATTAATTACTAAGTAAAAACACAAATTTAAAACATTTTATAAATAATAAATATAAAACTTCGTTTCAAATCTCTTGGAAAACTGCAGGAAAAATAGCTTCAAAATTATGTCGATGGTAATCCGACTCTATTAGCAACGGTATTTAGCGTTAAATATTTTATGACGGTAAAATGCTGCAATTTTCATTGATTTAGCGACAGAATTACTATTCGACGGTAATAATTTATAATAAGGTGACATATAAAATCCAAATTATTTTCTCTTACAAAGCCCACGAAAATCCGTCGCTAATTAGCGACGGAATTTTCCGCTGCTAAAAATCTGTCGCTATTCTCGGTTTTTCTTGTAGTGTAACCTAGTATAAAATTGAATTTTGAGCATTTTTGAAGATTTTTGATATATATTTATATAATTATGGAAATTCTTGAATTAAAACATAGTGTTGTAAACAAATATTATAAAATAGAAAATCATTTGAAACTATAAGTATAAATTATATAAACATATTTATAAAATTATAGAGTGTAAAACTATATAAGTATAAAGTATATAATATATAAAACTTATATACTATAAA
This sequence comes from Allium sativum, assembly GCA_030737875.1. Taxonomy (NCBI): domain Eukaryota; kingdom Viridiplantae; phylum Streptophyta; class Magnoliopsida; order Asparagales; family Amaryllidaceae; genus Allium; species Allium sativum. The sequence goes on along the minus strand of CM060925.1, from coordinate 308,208,707 downwards.
ACTTAAGTCTATAATCAAAAGTATAAAGTAAAGTGGAGAAGATAAAGATTGAAAATAGAAGTTGAAAATAGAATTTGAAACCAGAATTTGAAAAGCAGAATTTGAATTTGATATTGAACCCGGAGTGCTATTTAGAGTCTTACATAAACTAGACTCTATTACTATATTTATCTTAAACTCTTGAAATCTTGATTACTCATGAGTCTTGAATCATCTCCGAATTCTGAATCTCTAGAATCTTGTAACAACCTGTATTTTTAATAACCTGTTAAGATATAAATTGAGGCAGAATTTAATTTAAAAATCTGAATCAAGGGGAAACGGGTTGTGCCATTGCGTTCGCCTCGGAAAAATACGCGAAATAGAGTCCGAGTTTTCGAAAATCGGAGTCCGTATGACCCAATTAAGGCCCATTGAAGTTTTCAGAAATTTCCATATTAAAAACAGATTTAAATTTTAAGTTAAAAACAAGGGTTAGGGCACAACTGGCGTCAGGCGGGGAAAACTCCCGCCAAGACCCCCAAGTCGACAGGCATGTCGACAGGGGTCTAAGGGTGTCGACTGCCCTGTCGACAGCCCTGTCGACACGGGGTGGCCGGGCAGTTCCGCCTGGCGCACCATTTCTGATCTGGGCTTGGTTGTGTGGCTTGGTTCTGGAGAATTCCGAAATCTGATGGACCTAATTCAACTAAGGGTTAATCCTAAGGCTATTATTACTCTAATCTTCTATAAATATGACCCTAATCCTACCCTAAAACCCCATTATTCATTCTAGCAACCAAACTATGTCAAATTGATTTCTCAAATGGCCTCCACTTAAAAACCCTAGCCTCCACCCTCTTCATAAATCATTCCTATGAAGATTATGATGTTCATACAAGCATTTCTAAGTTGTATGAATGATCATTAGCTTGCATACATCATCAAGTTGCAAGTTTTATTTGCTAAGCTAGAGTTTTTGGGATTTTTGTTAAGGGTGTTTCTTATTGAAGCTTTGTTTTGGGTTTGTATGCTTGCATAAAGGGCTTCTCAATCTTTACTTGTAGATTTGTGTCTTCATAATATTTGTAAGCCCTCTTACCTTCATTTTAGAAACTCTAAAGTTAATATGTGATGAAAGTTGGGATTTATGCATGTTTATTAAGTTATGCATGCTTATGCGAGTTCACTATGCCATGTTACACATGTTTAATAAGTTATGCATGCTTATGCGAGTTCACTATGCCATGTTACACATGTTTAATAAGTTATGCATGCTTATGCGAGTTCACTATGATGTTACACATGTTTAATAAGTTATGCATGCTTATGCGAGTTCACTATGCCATGTTACACATGTTTAATAAGTTATGCATGCTTATGCGAGTTCACTATGCCATATTACACATGTTTGATAAGTTATGCATGTTTATTGTAACAACCCGTATTTTCAATAACCTGTAATAACATAAATCGAGGCAGAATTTAATTCTAAAATGGGAATCAAGGGAAACGGGCTATGCCATTGTGTTCGTCTCGGAAAAATACGCGAAATAGAGTCCGAGTTTTCGAAAATCGGAGTCCGTATGACCAAGATATGGCCTCACGAAGTTTCACGAAAATTCCCAAATTAAAGTATACTTAATTAAGTGAAATGGGTTGTGTAGATATATATATATATATATATATTGATATATATATATATATATATAATTGAAAATTTAATAAATAAATATGCAAAAATGCTCAAAACAGCGAATTGGGAGAGGGGAATAACCGAACCGGCCGATTTTTGAAGTCGACCCGAGCCCGCTGGGTCGACTAGGGGTTAATCCAGGGTGTTTGGCTGTCAACCCGTGGGCCGATTCGCTCAAGTGCAGATTTTGCATTTGAATGGTTCTTATGGTCCATCTTTAATCTAAAGGCCCTAGATGGTTCCTACACTTGACTTCTTCCCCAAGACATGCTTTGATGGCTTGGATTGAATCTAGGGTTAATCCTATGGCCTAAAACACTTGCCTAATCTATAAATAAGACCCTAACCTACCCTAATTCATTCATAATTAAACCTAGTGACTAAACTATGGCAAAATGCTAGCTCTCATGGCCTCCACTAATTTTATGAAGAGGGTTGCATACTAATCACTCTCTAATCAACTTCTAATCCCTTCTTAGCATCTTAATCTTCTTCATTTGGTGTTCAAAGTTGCTAGTTGTGAGTTTCTATCACTTTGATGATCTTTTGGTAAACTAATTAGATGAGATGTGATGAGATTTATGGTTTTGTATGTGGGTTAATGAGCTTTGAATCATATGATATGATGTTAGCATTAATCTTATGTTTATGCATGTTGAGTATGTAAGCTTATGCAAGTTTAATATGATGTATGTTATGTTTGCATGATGCTAAATATGCAAGTTGTGGGCTATGTAATCATATGCATGTTATGCAAGTTCATGGTAATATGCTATGCAAGTTACATGTTTGTTAATATGCAAGTTACATGTTTGTTAATATGCAAGTTACATGTATGTAAATATGCAAGTTACATGTTTGTTAATATGCAAGTTACATGTTTGTTAATATGCAAGTTACATGTATGTAAATATGCAAGTTACATGTTTCTTTATGTGCAAGTTACATGTTTGTTAATATGCGAGTTACATGTATGTAAATATGCAAGTTACATGTTTATTAATATGCAAGTTCATGATGACACATTATGCAAGTCTATAAGCTAATATGCAAGTTTGTTATGCAAAATGAATATGTAAGTTATGTGACATATTATATGCAAGTTATGTGACATGTTATGCAAGTTCATATGCAAGTTATGTGTTTGTTAATATGCAAGATGGCACCTTTGAAACATGTTCATTCATATGCAAGTTGACACCTTTTATATGTGTTATATCATGAACGAAATTACGTGGGAACGATGGGGTAATTAAATGCATAAGTTAATAAGATTGTGTGAAATTAATATAATTATGCATAACACAAAATAAATAAACATAGTATGGGAATTTGCCTATTTGGTTAGGTGTACCCATACTATGTGTTGGGAATTTACCTATTGAGTTAGGTCTACCCCATGGGAATTTACCTATTAAGTTAGGTCTACCCATGTTAAGAAAACTTGATTAATTAGGGATAATTAATATAAAATTATGAGGGTGATTAATTAGGTGTAATTAATTGACTAAGACACGAGGTTGGACTCAGTTGTAGCGTAAAACTGCCCGGACCCAACCGGCTTAACCAGTTACTACAAATGTTAGCCCAATGTGAGAGGTCTTAGGCACAAACTAAATACGTAATTAATGTAAAGACACGAGGTTAGACTCTGTTATGACATAAGGCTGCCCGGACCCAACCGGCTTAACCAGCGGTCATAAAAGACAGTCTAATGTGAGAGGTCTTTACAAAGGTTACGTTCTTAATTAATTAATTAAGAAACACTTAACCACATTAGCATGTAGAGGGACATGAGGGGTTAAGTGGGTGCCTCGGGTGGCATGAGAAAATCTAGTGGTTGCCTTGGGTGGCAATAGAAAATACGATTAGAGTACTTAACCAAGAGAAACATGTAATTAAACATGATTAAAGGGTTAAGTGGGATACACTAGATATTTGACAAGCTTAAGTGGGTAGCTTGTGGGGGCCCATTTCAACCAATATCCCAAAACGTATCTTTGTGGGCTCGACCCATGTCGAGTAACGGGACACGCATATTGGGCTTGATTATAAGAGGCCAAAACGGGTTAGCGGTGGCAACGCAAGTCCAACGGGCTTCATATGCGTGAGTGGGCCCGGGCTGGTAGGTAAGCCGTTGTTGCATCGTGTAGATATAAGCCGTGCACTATTAGTTTTATCAGGTTGCCACATTGGGGAATGGTACACCCCACGGTGGGGCCAGCACGGGTATCTACGTTAGGGAGCCGATCGAATGGGAAGTAGTGTGTACACCTAGTGGATTGTAGGGCCCCGTGGCGCCTACTTGGTCACCTAGGGGTACGCAGGTACTAATTAGTAAATTTTATAAGTCCTTGGGTGGGATCAACCTTTAAGTTAGGAACGACTGGTGTGGTGCAGTTTAGTAATTTACCTTAGGAAGGGTAGATGCGTCTTTATCCTTTATCTTCGTTTAGTTGACTGCTTAGGGTAGCCATTCATCCCTATATGTTACCGTATATCAGTTTATGTCTTCTCTGGTTACTTTAACGATTGTATTGTTAAAGTTATAGGACTCGCTCAGACTTATGTCTGACCCTGTTGTTTTTATCTTTTTCCCAACCCTCAGGTCCTACGGTGGATCCTAGCAGTAGTGGAGCTTGATCGGATTGCTGTTCCAGTCTTTAGGAGCTTGGATAGATGTAAAGCTCCAGTTATCCAGTTATCTTTTCTTTTGTTTGGCTATTGTATGAGAGTGGGATTATGTACTTCTTTATTTTGATGGATATTGTACTTGACCTTTATTGTGGTTTTATGATGTAACCAGACATGTTTTACTTCCGCTGTTATGAGATGATGTTTTAAAATTTCAAGTACTATTTATATCTGTCTTGTTGTAATTTTTCTGTTCTATATTCACTAAAATACTCCACCGATGCTATGGCATTCCCTTAGTGAGTGATCATAGCGGGAGTGGGGTGTTACACGTGGTATCAGAGCTTAAGGTTACCAGAACAGATAAAATTTTTGAGAAAAACTACTTTCTAAGAGTATTTTCGAAGAAAGGATTTTTAAAAGCATGTCTTTTAAGAGAAAAAGTTTTTGAAAAAGAAAAGCATAATCCCCAATAGCCATATCTTTATCTTTCGGAATCTCCTTTTTGAATCTTTCCTCTTTCGTTTCAGCATGGCTGAAGATCTTAACATCCCGGAGGGTTTAGTTATACCACTATGGTATAGGAGGTTGCAAGAGGCTAGGGCCGCGGCTGCGGGTCCGGCCAATGCTACTACACCAGAGACAACCGCTCCTCCTCCTCAGCCTAGAGTGGATAATTTTGCTAAGGTTTGCAAGGAGTTCAAGGCTATAGGAGGAAAACCTTTTCTTGGTTCAGAGACTTTCGTAGAGGCTAGAGATTGGCTTAAGGAAGTGGAAGAGTTGCTAGATATCTTTGAAGTGGAAGAGGGAAAGAAAGTCAAGTTGGCGGCTTGGTTAATGAAGGGAGAGGCCTCATTCTGGTGGGAGGTCACTAATGGAGAACGCCCCGTTGACTCTTGGGCGGATTTCAAGCAAAGGTTTGGGGCTAAGTTTCTCTCAAGGGCGGAAGAGAATCTGTTTATGGAGAAGTTCTTGAATTTGAAGCAAGGGAATCTCACGGTGAAAGAATATGTCAACAAATTCAATCAATTAGCAAGGTTTGGCATAGAGTTGGTGAATACACCGGAGAAGAAGGCTTTGAGGTTCGTTAGAGGCTTGAACGAACCATTGCAAGGAATAGCTATGACTCACATTCCTATGGGGGCCAGTTTTGAGAAGCTTGTCTACATGGCACTTATGCATGAGGATGATAAGAATTCTAAGGCACCAGAGAAAAAGGGGGATTAGAAGAAACCGCAACAGCAACAACAAGGCAAGGGCGGAAAAGGCAATGGTGACAAAAAGAAGACGAAGAAGAAGTGCTTCAATTGTGGAACACCAGGACACCTTAGTAAGGATTGTCGCAAAAAGAAGAAGACCGGTTGCTTTCATTGTGGTGAAGCAGGGCATCTTGTGAAAAACTGCCCAAAGAAGGGGCAGAAGACGGGGTCTACCTCAGGAGGCCAGGTGCAAGCTCTTATAGCACCACCTCAGTCAGGGGGGCAAGTTCAGGTTCTCTCAGTTCCACCGATTCAGCAGAGAGGTAGAACTATTTCCGTTGAAAGTCTGGTTTTTCTGTTTGATCATCCAGTTCGTACTTTGTTTGACTCTGGCGCATCGCATTCTTTTATCTCATCATCGTTAGTTGAGTCACTGCACTTAGACACCAGTCTAGTTGATGATCCCTTGGTTGTCTCAAACCCAATTGGGGGCTCCATATATCTGTCTATGATATGTTTGGGTTTGAAGATTTCTATACTTAGCGTTGAGTTTAGATGTGATGCTTTTGTATTGGGCTTCACGGGTTATGGGTTGATCTTGGGCATGGACTGGTTATCCAGTAATGGTGCCGTTCTTGATTGCGAAAGGAGAGTTGTCAGGCTCATGACCCGCTTGGGTAACACTCTCGAGATCTCTTGCAATCCCATGGAATCTGTTTTGCTAAGTTATCTTGAATCGCTCGATGCTTCGGTCGAGAGTTTGTGTTCTGTCAGAGTAGTCCGGGAATATCCGGATGTGTTTGAAGAAGTAAAGGGTTTGCCTCCGAAGCGGGAGATAGATTTCCGAATTTATTTGGTGGATAATGCCAAACCAGTGTCTTTGCCAGTACGCCACATGGCTCCTCGTGAGAGAAGAGAACTTCATAAGCAAGTAGGGGAGTTGCTTGAGAAGGGGTTCATAAGGCGAAGTATATCGGAGTGGGGAGCTCCAGTAGTGTTTGCCACGAAGGCGGATGGGTCCCTCAGACTTTGTGTGGATTATAGGGAACTTAATAAGCTCACGAAGAAGAATAGACACCCATTACCGAGGATAGATGATCTCTTTGATCAGTTGGTTGGCGCGTCAGTATTTTCGCAGATGGACTTAGCTACAGGGTTTCATCAGTTAAGAGTGGCGGAGGACAGTATAGAGAAGACTGCTTTCCGGACTCCGGATGGTTTTTATGAGTGGCTAGTGATGCCATTTGGGTTGACAAACGCCCCCGCATACTTTGTTGATCTCATGAGTAGAGTGTTCAGAGAGTATCTGAATAAGTTTGTAGTAGTTTTTGTGGATGACATCTTGGTCTTTTCCAAGAATGAAGAAGAGCATGCCTTACATCTCAAGGAAGTGTTGGAGACTCTTCGAGCGCATAGTCTTAAAGCTAAATTCTCTAAATGCCATTTTTGGAGAAGAGAAGTGCGATTCTTAGGGCATGTGGTCTCTAAGGAAGGGATAGCTGTGGATCCCGCAAAGATAGTATCTATCCAGGATTGGAAAGTTCCTAGAAATGCTACCGAGGTAAGAAGTTTCTTGGGGTTGGCAGGATATTATAGGAAGTTCATCAAAGACTTCGCGAAGATATCAGCCCCATTAACCCGCTTGACGAAGAAGAATCTGGTTTTCTTATGGGACGTAGATTGTGATGATGCTTTCCGACGATTAAAGAGAGCTTTGACCACCGCTCCAGTTTTAGTGCTCCCAGATGGGAGTAAGCCGTTTGTTGTTTATACCGATGCTTGTGGGACAGGATTAGGCGCAGTCTTGATGCAGGAGGGAAGGGTAATAGCCTATGGAGGGAGACAATTGAGGGCACATGAGAAAAATTACCCTACCCATGATCTAGAGCTGGCCGCTATTGTTTTTGCGCTTAAGATTTGGCGCCATTATCTTCTTGGTGAGAGATTCGAGTTGTTCACTGACCATAAATCATTGAAGTACTTATTCTCTCAGAAGGATTTAAATTTAAGACAGCAAAGGTGGATGGAGTTCTTAGCATCCTATGATTTTGAGATAGCGTATACCCCTGGCAAGGGTAACGTGGTGGCAGACGCCTTGAGTAGAAAAAGGCTATCTTTGAGTCCATTGTTCGTGGAACGACGAAGCTTGGAGTTTCTTTCTTTGTTTGACTTCAGACCTTCTGTTGATTTTGTACCTGGTTTGTTGGCATCCTTGGAGGTTAGACCTACTCTTTTGAGACGGATTGGCGAGGCTCAGCGAGACGACCCACAGTTGGTTGTGTTGGTAGAGAAGCTTATAAGAGGGGAGTCGTCCAGCCATTTGGGTAGATACACCATAGATGATAAGGGATGGTTGCATAGAGACGGTAGACTTTGTGTACCGCAAGATGAGGGTTTGAAGAAGGCTATTTTGGATGATGCACATCGTTCAAGAATGACTATTCATCCCGGTGGAGACAAAATGTACCAAGACATGAAGAGAGTTTTCTTCTGGGCCGGTATGAAGAAAGATGTGGCCGAGTATGTGGCTAGATGCTTAGTGTGCCAACAAGTTAAAGTGGAGCAAAGGAAACCCGGTGGGTTGCTACACCCATTGGAAGTTCCACAGTGGAAGTGGGATAGTGTCTCGATGGATTTCATCGACGGGTTACCGAGATCGAGGAAGGGCAATACGGGAATTTGGGTTGTGGTAGACAGACTTACCAAGAGTGCCCATTTTATACCCGTAAAGAGTAAGAGGACCGCTCCATGGCTTGCTTCAGTCTATGTTAGAGAGATTGTTAGATTGCATGGCGTACCATCCAGCATTGTGAGTGATCGAGATCCTATTTTCACTAGTGAGTTTTGGAGAAGTTTGCAAGAGGCGGTAGGGACTCAGTTGTGTTTGAGCACCGCATATCATCCTCAGACGGACGGTCAGACTGAGAGGGTGAACCGTATCTTAGAAGATCTTTTGAGGCTTTGTATCTTGGATTTTGGAGGTACATGGGAAGAACATCTTCCTTTGGTGGAGTTCGCATATAATAACAGCTTTCAGTCCAGTATTGGTATGGCTCCTTTCGAAGCTCTTTATGGAAGGCCTTGTCGATCTCCTACATGTTGGTGGGAATCTACGGATAAGATCTTGCTTGGGCCGGATATGGTTAGAGAGACTTCAGAGAAGATTGATTTAATTCGAAAAAGGATGAAAGCAGCGCAAGATAGACAGAAATCTTATGCGGATCGGAGAAGGACGGATCTTGAGTTTGAGGTTGGGGACATGGTTTTTGTCAAAGTATCTCCATTGAGAAATGTTGTTCGCTTTGGGTCCGTAGGGAAGTTAGCACCGAGATTTGTTGGGCCGTTTCCTATTAAGGAAAGGATTGGACGGATGGCATATAGGGTGGAGTTGCCCGACAGACTTAGTGGTGTTCATGATGTATTCCATGTATCACATTTGAGGAAGTGCTTACATGAGACCGCGGAGGTGGTAGAGCCGAGCTTGCTTAGAGATGTAGAGGTAGAGCGTGATGCGACGATTCGACGAGCTCCTACTCGCATCCTTGGGTCAGAAGCTAGGAAGTTGAGGAATAGAGAGGTTCAGCTAGTGAAAGTGCAATGGGGAGATGACGAAAGCAATGCTACTTGGGAGACGGAAGCGAAGATGAGTTCTCTGTATCCATTTCTTTTTGAGAGTATGTCTTTTAACTTCTCCTTTATCGCTTGTCTAGTACTTATCTTATCTTTAGTATATCCTCTCGCTAGTACCTATGACCTTTAGATAGGGTAAAACCTATGGTTGAAACATGTGTTTGAAACATGTTATGGTTGATGGATGCATGTGGATGCAATTGATTGCTAGTGGTTGCTCGTGGATGCATATACACACACATTAGGCACTAGATCGGCTCAGACACTTCATGTTGCATATTGCATAAATGGATGTGGTAGTTAGTATTGATGGATGTATCATGGTTGTGTTATCATATGGATGATGCATTTTTGTGTATGGTTGTGCACGCATGTAGAAATTTGTATGTGTCAATAGGGTTTCGCATACATATTGGATGCATGGCACTATCATGGTTTGCATTAAGGAGGTTTACTGTATCAGTAACCGCCTGATTTTCGCATTAGGTAAGTACATATACACACACTTTTGCATATATCCATCCAGCATTTAGAATCTTGTAAGGACAATGATTGCTCGTGGATGATGCTTTGAGTAGATGGATGATTGGATGGTAGGATACGTTCTTCCTAACTTGAAGATTTCGGGGACGAAATCCTTTAAGGAGGGGAGAATGTAACAACCCGTATTTTCAATAACCTGTAATAACATAAATCGAGGCAGAATTTAATTCTAAAATGGGAATCAAGGGAAACGGGCTATGCCATTGTGTTCGTCTCGGAAAAATACGCGAAATAGAGTCCGAGTTTTCGAAAATCGGAGTCCGTATGACCAAGATATGGCCTCGCGAAGTTTCACGAAAATTCCCAAATTAAAGTATACTTAATTAAGTGAAATGGGTTGTGTAGATATATATATATATATATATTGATATATATATATATATATATAATTGAAAATTTAATAAATAAATATGCAAAAATGCTCAAAACAGCGAATTGGGAGAGGGGAATAACCGAACCGGCCGATTTTTGAAGTCGACCCGAGCCCGCTGGGTCGACTAGGGGTTAATCCAGGGTGTTTGGCTGTCAACCCGTGGGCCGATTCGCTCAAGTGCAGATTTTGCATTTGAATGGTTCTCATGGTCCATCTTTAATCTAAAGGCCCTAGATGGTTCCTACACTTGACTTCTTCCCCAAGACATGCTTTGATGGCTTGGATTGAATCTAGGGTTAATCCTATGGCCTAAAACACTTGCCTAATCTATAAATAAGACCCTAACCTACCCTAATTCATTCATAATTAAACCTAGTGACTAAACTATGGCAAAATGCTAGCTCTCATGGCCTCCACTAATTTTATGAAGAGGGTTGCATACTAATCACTCTCTAATCAACTTCTAATCCCTTCTTAGCATCTTAATCTTCTTCATTTGGTGTTCAAAGTTGCTAGTTGTGAGTTTCTATCACTTTGATGATCTTTTGGTAAACTAATTAGATGAGATGTGATGAGATTTATGGTTTTGTATGTGGGTTAATGAGCTTTGAATCATATGATATGATGTTAGCATTAATCTTATGTTTATGCATGTTGAGTATGTAAGCTTATGCAAGTTTAATATGATGTATGTTATGTTTGCATGATGCTAAATATGCAAGTTGTGGGCTATGTAATCATATGCATGTTATGCAAGTTCATGGTAATATGCTATGCAAGTTACATGTTTGTTAATATGCAAGTTACATGTTTGTTAATATGCAAGTTACATGTATGTAAATATGCAAGTTACATGTTTGTTAATATGCAAGTTACATGTTTGTTAATATGCAAGTTACATGTATGTAAATATGCAAGTTACATGTTTCTTTATATGCAAGTTACATGTTTGTTAATATGCGAGTTACATGTATGTAAATATGCAAGTTACATGTTTATTAATATGCAAGTTCATGATGACACATTATGCAAGTCTATAAGCTAATATGCAAGTTTGTTATGCAAAATGAATATGTAAGTTATGTGACATATTATATGCAAGTTATGTGACATGTTATGCAAGTTCATATGCAAGTTATGTGTTTGTTAATATGCAAGATGGCACCTTTGAAACATGTTCATTCATATGCAAGTTGACACCTTTTATATGTGTTATATCATGAACGAAATTACGTGGGAACGATGGGGTAATTAAATGCATAAGTTAATAAGATTGTGTGAAATTAATATAATTATGCATAACACAAAATAAATAAACATAGTATGGGAATTTGCCTATTTGGTTAGGTGTACCCATACTATGTGTTGGGAATTTACCTATTGAGTTAGGTCTACCCCATGGGAATTTACCTATTAAGTTAGGTCTACCCATGTTAAGAAAACTTGATTAATTAGGGATAATTAATATAAAATTATGAGGGTGATTAATTAGGTGTAATTAATTGACTAAGACACGAGGTTGGACTCAGTTGTAGCGTAAAACTGCCCGGACCCAACCGGCTTAACCAGTTACTACAAATGTTAGCCCAATGTGAGAGGTCTTAGGCACAAACTAAATACGTAATTAATGTAAAGACACGAGGTTAGACTCTGTTATGACATAAGGCTGCCCGGACCCAACCGGCTTAACCAGCGGTCATAAAAGACAGTCTAATGTGAGAGGTCTTTACAAAGGTTACGTTCTTAATTAATTAATTAAGAAACACTTAACCACATTAGCATGTAGAGGGACATGAGGGGTTAAGTGGGTGCCTCGGGTGGCATGAGAAAATCTAGTGGTTGCCTTGGGTGGCAATAGAAAATACGATTAGAGTACTTAACCAAGAGAAACATGTAATTAAACATGATTAAAGGGTTAAGTGGGATACACTAGATATTTGACAAGCTTAAGTGGGTAGCTTGTGGGGGCCCATTTCAACCAATATCCCAAAACGTATCTTTGTGGGCTCGACCCATGTCGAGTAACGGGACACGCATATTGGGCTTGATTATAAGAGGCCAAAACGGGTTAGCGGTGGCAACGCAAGTCCAACGGGCTTCATATGCGTGAGTGGGCCCGGGCTGGTAGGTAAGCCGTTGTTGCATCGTGTAGATATAAGCCGTGCACTATTAGTTTTATCAGGTTGCCACATTGGGGAATGGTACACCCCACGGTGGGGCCAGCACGGGTATCTACGTTAGGGAGCCGATCGAATGGGAAGTAGTGTGTACACCTAGTGGATTGTAGGGCCCCGTGGCGCCTACTTGGTCACCTAGGGGTACGCAGGTACTAATTAGTAAATTTTATAAGTCCTTGGGTGGGATCAACCTTTAAGTTAGGAACGACTGGTGTGGTGCAGTTTAGTAATTTACCTTAGGAAGGGTAGATGCGTCTTTATCCTTTATCTTCGTTTAGTTGACTGCTTAGGGTAGCCATTCATCCCTATATGTTACCGTATATCAGTTTATGTCTTCTCTGGTTACTTTAACGATTGTATTGTTAAAGTTATAGGACTCGCTCAGACTTATGTCTGACCCTGTTGTTTTTATCTTTTTCCCAACCCTCAGGTCCTACGGTGGATCCTAGCAGTAGTGGAGCTTGATCGGATTGCTGTTCCAGTCTTTAGGAGCTTGGATAGATGTAAAGCTCCAGTTATCCAGTTATCTTTTCTTTTGTTTGGCTATTGTATGAGAGTGGGATTATGTACTTCTTTATTTTGATGGATATTGTACTTGACCTTTATTGTGGTTTTATGATGTAACCAGACATGTTTTACTTCCGCTGTTATGAGATGATGTTTTAAAATTTCAAGTACTATTTATATCTGTCTTGTTGTAATTTTTCTGTTCTATATTCACTAAAATACTCCACCGATGCTATGGCATTCCCTTAGTGAGTGATCATAGCGGGAGTGGGGTGTTACATTTATGCAAGTTCACTATGCCATGATTTGCAAGTTTAACAAGTTATGCATGTTTATGCAAGTTCACTATGCTAAGTTATGCAAGTCCAACATGTTATGCATGTTTATTATGATATGTAAGATTCATCATGTATGTTGTGCCAAGTTCCCTCTTTCTATCCTTTATGCGTTATGACGAATATGTAAGCGATAGAATGACGTTGGGGGGGTTTGGGTAAAACTTAAAATACATGAAAATATAAGATTGGGAATTTACCTATTAAGTTAGGTCTACCCCTTGGGAATTTATCTATTAAGTTAGGTCTACCCAAGTATTTGTTAAACTTGTAATTATGTTTTGAAAATAAAATGGACATGACACTTAGAAAACATAAGTGTGGCCAACTCGAGGTTGGGTTGAGTTTGTAGCGTAATTCTACCCGGAACCTACCGGCTTAACAAGTGGCTACAAACAATAGGATCCAATGTGAGAAGTTGGTCATGTGGTGCCAAGACCCGAGGTTAGACCAAGTTGTGGTGTAAATCTACCCGGAACCCACCGGCTTAACTAGGTAACCGCAACAAAGTCTAATGTGAGAGGTTAATGCACAATTAAATTAATTAATGCCTCATGATTAGGGTTAAGTCATGGCCCACTAATACTTAACCAATTTTTGGGGATACGAGGGAATAAATGGGGTTAAGTGGTGAACTGTTGGTTACACTTAACTAATTTAATCCATGATTAGTGAGGGGTTAAATCACACTTAACCCTCTTAGAAAACCCTAGCAACGTGGTCTGTTCCAGCAGTAATCCCAGTTTGGTATCATTCACAACCCTAGAGGCTAGGCTAGGGCGGGGCACGATTACTGGACTGATGTAAGCGACCAAAGCGACGGCTGAGTGGTACAGCGGTGCGGGTCCAGGCGGGCTACGGACGTGCACGTAGTCCGGTGTTGGACAAACTCGAGGCACGGGTACCAGTAGGTTTAGACTGTGCATTATTGCTTAGGTGTCTGGGGTTGACACCCGAGGGCTTGATACACCCGAAGGTGGACCCAGCACAGTCTGACTACAACCATATGTGGGCCGTATGGACACCAACACTTGACGTGTTAGGTTTATAGGGAGCCGATCGACTAGACCGTTGGGCTGGACCTTGTATTAAGGTCACCTCATGTTATTGGGCAAAAGTTTGGGCTGAGGGATCAATACCCGTTATGTTAGTTTGCTAGTACACTGTGGTGCAAAGCTTAATCTTCTTTATGTGATGACACCTTTATCTATTGCCAGTATGTTCATCTCAGTTTCCATCATGATGTTAACTTTATTAGTTTATAGACTGATCGTAGTAGGGCTTACCAGTCTTTTTGACTGACCTGTTTTCTTTCGCTTCTTTTCTTCCGTTTCCCCCCCCCCCCCCCAGGTTCTCAGGGAGGGAATAGTGGTGCTTAGCTTGGATCGCTTGCTTGTTTGCTGGATAGCTCATGTATGTCTGGACATTGAGCTCGCTATGGTTTATCATCTTTATTTTGGGGATAGCACTATGTATTTCAGTATTTCTGTTTATGATGTACTAGACATGTTTATTTTGGCAGTTGACTTTATGATGTACTAGACTTGTTTTGAGATGGTTTGACATATTCTGCTGTTTTATTCTCACTTACTCTGTTTTACATATATATTTATGTTCTTGTTCTGCCTTGATATATCATTATGCATGCTTACCCAGTTCTAACGCCCCCCAGAAGCTAGTGCCCCCGAAAGAGTGACCCTAGCGGAGGTGGGGTGTTACAAATTTGGTATCAGAGCATATGGTTTACAAGAAAGAACAAAAAGTTTTTAAAAGACTTTTGAAAAACTATTTTCAAAACAAGTATAAAGTATTTTCCAAAGAAAAGTCTAGTATTTTAAAAGGCTATTCCCTAAAAAGCCATTAGCGTTATCCTTCGTTCCCTTGACCTAATCTTATCTTATCTTTCGTTTCAGTATGGCTGAGAATCTTGCCATCCCGGATGGAGTAAACGTACCACTCTGGTATAGGAGACTTCTAGAAGCTAGGGCAGCAGCTGGCCCCGCAAACCCTACTCCCACTCCTCCTCCTGTAGTTGAGAATCCTCCCCCTAATGTCCCTCCTCCGGTGGTTCCTGTTCCTCCTCCTCCAGTTGCTGAGGCTCCTCTTCCTCCTCCTCCCCCTCAGCATCCTCAGGTTGAGTTCACGAAGGTTTGTAAAGACTTCAAGGCGATGGGAGGCAAGAATTTCCTAGGCACGGAATCTTTTGTTGAAGCTAGGAATTGGCTGAAAGACACTGAGGACTTGTTTGCTATCTTTAGGATTGATGACGAGAGGAAGATCTTATTGACAGTGTGGCTTTTGAAGGACGAAGCAGCCTATTGGTGGGAGGTCACCAATGGGACGAGGCCCGTCGAGACTTGGGCCGATTTGAGGGCTAGATTTGTGGCCAAGTTTCTATATTCTACTGAGGCGAATTTACAGATGGAGAAGTTCATTGCATTAAAGCAAGGTGATATGTCTGTCAAGGAGTATGTGAACAAGTTTAATCAGCTGGTCCTTTTTGGTTTGGATATGGTGAACATTCTTGAGAAGAAGGCTCTTCGATTTGCTAGAGGGTTGAATGAGCCGCTGCAGGGTTTGGCGATGTCACATATTCCGCATGGGGCTACTTTTGAGAGTTTGGTCGATATGGCTCTACTTCAGGGAGATGGAAAGAAAGAGGTCAAGTCGAGTGATACTCAAGCAAAGAAGACTGATTCTCAGGGTAAAGGCAATCAAGGTGGTCAAAGCAGTCAGGGGAATCAGAGCAAGAACAAGAAGGGGAACAACAACAAAGGCAAGGGAAAGTGCAATTACTGTGGTGTGCCTGGACACTTTGCTAAGGATTGTAGGAAGAAGAAAAGGAAGCTTAGTGGTGGATGTTTTTCCTGTGGTGAGACTGGACACTTCAGCAAGGAATGCCCGAAGAAGAAAGGGCAGGGTCAGACTCAGCGTGCTGGACCTTCAGGAGGGCAAGTTCATGCTCTCAATACCGCTCCAGTTCCCGATCGAGGTAGTGTTTCTGTTGAGAACCTTGTTTATGTTTCCGATCTTCCAGTTCGTACCTTGTTTGATTCTGGTGCATTACATAGCTTTATTTCATCTGATCTTGTTGATAGTTTGCACCTTAGTACTAGCTTAGTGGATGATCCCGTTTGTGTTTCGAATCCCATTGGGGGTTCTGATCATCTATCTATGATATGTGAGGATCTGAGGATCTCTATACTCAGTGTAGAGTTATTGTGTAGTGCGTATGTTCTTGGTTTCAGGGGATACGGATTGATTTTGGGCATGGATTGGCTGTCTAGACATGGAGCCATTCTTGATTGTAAGCATATGGTTGTGAGGCTTGTGACTCACCTTGGCAAAACCTTAGAGATTTCATGCAATCCGAAGGATCCCGTCATGTTGTGCTATCTTGAATCTCTCGACTCGTCAGAGGAAACCCTTCAGTCTGTAAGGGTGGTCCGAGATTATCCAGATGTTTTTGAAGAAGTTAAGGGGTTGCCCCCTAAACGAGAGATTGATTTTCGCATTTATCTGGTGGATAATGCAAAGCCTGTTTCTTTGCCCGTTCGACACATGGCTCCGCGTGAGAGACGGGAGCTCAGCAAGCAAGTAAAGGAGTTGCTTGAGAAGAACTTCATCAGACGAAGTATATCCGAATGGGGAGCGCCTGTGGTGTTTGCTACTAAGGCAGATTGTTCTCTTCGACTTTGTGTGGACTATAGAGAGTTGAATAAGCTGACAAAGAAGAACAGACACCCATTACCGAGGATTGATGATCTTTTTGACCAGCTTGTTGGTGCTTCTGTTTTCTCTCAGCTTGATCTTGCTACTGGATTTCATCAGCTCAGAGTGGCTGAAGATAGTATAGACAAGACTGCATTCAGAACTCCAGATAGATTCTTTGAATGGCTTGTTATGCTGTTCGGTTTGACGAATGCACCCGCGTATTTCGTGGACTTGATGAGTAGGGTGTTTCGAGAGTTCTTGAACAAGTTTGTCGTGGTCTTTGTGGATGATATTCTGATCTTCTCTAAGGATGAAGAAGAGCACGCGAGGCATCTTGTAGAGGTGATGGATACGCTTTGAGCGCATCAGTTAAAGGCCAAGTTCTCCAAGTGTCACTTTTGGAGAAGGGAAGTTCGGTTCCTTGGGCATATAGTATCTAAGCAAGACTTGGCGGTGGATCCCGCTAAAGTAGTTGCTGTGCAGGATTGGAAGACTCCAAGGAATGCAACCGAAGTGAGAAGTTTTCTAGGTCTTGCAGGTTTTTACCGGAAGTTCATCAAGGACTTTGCGAAGATATCCGCTCCTCTTACTAAGTTGACGAAGAAGAACTTAGTTTTTGCTTGGGATATGGACTGTGAGCTTGCTTTTCAGAGACTCAAGAGAGCCCTTACCTCATCACCAGTTCTAGCTTTACCCGATGGTGGTAAGATGTTTACCGTGTACACTGATGCTTGTGGCACGGGATTGGGCGCCGTTCTGATGCAAGAAGGCAGAGTTATATGTTTTGGTGGTAGGCAACTTAAGGTGCATGAGAAGAATTATCCCACTCATGATCTAGAGCTGGCAGCGATAGTATATGCACTCAAGGCTTGGCGTCATTATCTTCTGGGAGAGAGATTTGAGCTGTATACTGATCATAAGTCTTTGAAGTATCTCTTTTCGCAGAAGGATCTGAACTTGAGGCAGCAAAGGTGGATGGAATTCTTGGCGTCCTACGATTTTGATATAGCCTATACCCCTGGCAAGGGGAATGTTGTAGCGGATGCGTTGAGTAGAAAAAGGTTGACACTAAGTCCTCTATTTGTTGAGATGAAGAATTTAGAGTTCTTGGCAACCTTTGATTTCTCTTTGGCAGTTGAGTCGATGACCGGTTCTTTAGCAAATCTTGAGCTCAGGCCTACCCTTCTGGATCAAGTTGGGGCTTCGCAGAAGGAAGACCCTCAGATAATTGAGATTATGGATAAGCTGATTCGAGGGGAGACATCTAGTCACCTTGCTCGATATTCTATAGATGATAAGGGTTGGCTGAGGAGAGACGGAAGGCTTTGTGTTACGATGGTGGAAGACTTGGTGAGGAAAGTTCTTGAGGAAGCACATCGCTCCAAGTTGACTATACATCCGGGTGGAGATAAGATGTATAAGGATATGAAGCGCATTTTCTTCTGGCCTGGAATGAAGAAGGATGTGGCAGAGTTTGTCTCTAGATGTGTTGTTTGTCAGAGAGTAAAAGCCGAGTCGAAGAAGCCCGGTGGGCTATTGCATCCTCTAGAGGTCCCGCTATGGAAGTGGGAGAGTATTTCTATGGACTTTGTTGACGGATTGCCAAGGTCAAGAAAAGGGAATACAAGCATATGGGTCATTGTGGATAGGCTTACGAAGAGTGCTCATTTCATTCCGGTGAAGAGCAAAAGGACCGCATCTGAACTAGCATCAGTATATCTTCGTGAGATAGTACGACTACATGGAGTCCCTTCTAGCATAGTCAGTGACCGAGACCCCATCTTTACTAGTCAGTTCTGGAACAGTTTGCAGGAAGCTATGGGCACGAGGTTGAACCTGAGTACGGCTTATCACCCACAAACGGACGGTCAGACAGAAAGGGTGAATAGGGTACTTGAGGACTTGTTGAGGCTTTGCATTCTGGATTTTGGTGGTACTTGGGAAGACCATCTTCCTCTTGTGGAATTTGCTTATAATAACAGTTATCAGGCGAGCATTGGGATGGCACCATTTGAGGCTTTATATGGAGACCGTGCAAGTCACCTACATGTTGGTGGGAGACTACAGATAAGCTTATACTTGGACCTGACATGATTAGAGATACATCCGAGAAGGTCGAGTTGATTAGAAGACGGATGAAGGCGGCCCAAGACAGACAGAAATCTTATGCTGATAGGCGAAGGACTGATTTGGAGTTTGATGTTGGGGATATGGTTTTCGTGAAGGTTTCTCCTTTGCGGAATGTGGTTCGGTTTGGAGCAGTAGGAAAGTTAGCACCAAGGTTTGTTGGACCGTTTCCAGTTGTAGAGAGGATCGGGCAGATGGCCTATAGAGTGGAATTGCCCGAGAAGCTAGCTGGAGTGCATAATGTTTTTCATGTTTCGCATCTCCGGAAGTGTTTGCATAAGTCAGCAGAGGTGGTTGAGCCAAGTGTTCTAGAAGATGTGGAAGTAGAGAAAGAAGCTACCTTGAGGAGAGCTCCGATTCGTATCTTGGGGACAGAGATCAAGAAGCTAAGGAATCGTGAGGTCAAGTTGGTGAAGGTTCAATGGGGTGAAGCCGAGGAAGACGCAACTTGGGAAACTGAAGAGAAGATGCGTAGGCTTTATCCATTCCTTTTTGAGGGTACACTCTCAATCTCTTTATCTTTCCATGTCTATCTAGTTTATCTAGTTCATCGTGTCTATCTTATCATGAGAACCTTAGGTAGAATCCTTTGGATGAAACATGTGTTTGAGACATGTTATGTTTGATGGTTGCAAGTGGTTGCAAGTGTTTGCAAGTGGTTACTCGTGGATGCATGATACACATTAGGCACTAGATCGGCTCACACACTCCTCATATTGCATGTGCATGAGTGTTTATGCTTATTCTTGGATGAAATTTGTATGCTATCACATGGATGTAGCATATGGATGTATGATTGAGCACGCATGTAGATATTATACATTATGTTAGGGATTTGCATACATATGGATACATTTCACTAACATATTTTGCATTGATCTTTGCATTAGATAAGTACATATACACACACTTTTGCATATGTTCATACAGCATTTAGAATCTTTTAAGGACAATGGTTGCTCGTGGATGATGTTTTGAGTAGATGGATGTTGGATGGTAGGATATGTTCTTCCTAACTTGAAGATTTCGGGGACGAAATCCTTTAAGGAGGGGAGAATGTAACAACCTGTATTTTTAATAACCTATTAAGATTTAAATTGAGGCAGAATTTAATTTAAAATTCTGAATCAAGGGGAAACGGGCTGTGCCATTGCGTTCGTCTCGGAAAAATACGCGAAATAGAGTCCGAGTTTTCGAAAATCGGAGTCCGTATGACCCAGTTAAGGCCCATTGAAGTTTTCAGAAATTTCCATATTAAAAACAGATTTAAATTTTAAGTTAAAAACAAGGGTTAGGGCACAACTGGCGTCAGGCGGGGAAAACTCCCGCCAAGACCCCCAAGTCGACAGGCATGTCGACAGGGGTCTAAGGGTGTCGACTGCCCTGTCGACAGCCCTGTCGACACGGGGTGGCCGGGCAGTTTTGCCTGGCGCACCATTTCTGATCTGGGCTTGGTTGTGTGGCTTGGTTCTGGAGAATTCCGAAATCTGATGGACCTAATTCAACTAAGGGTTAATCCTAAGGCTAATATTACTCTAATCTTATATAAATATGACCCTAATCCTACCCTAAAACCCCATTATTCATTCTAGCAACCAAACTATGTCAAATTGATTTCTCAAATGGCCTCCACTTAAAAACCCTAGCCTCCACCCTCTTCATAAATCATTCCTATAAAGATTATGATGTTCATACAAGCATTTCTAAGTTATATGAATGATCATTAGCTTGCATACATCATCAAGTTGCAAGTTTTATTTGCTAAGCTAGAGTTTTTGGAATTTTTGTTAAGGGTGTTTCTTATTGAAGCTTTGTTTTGGGTTTTTATGCTTGCATAAAGGGCTTCTCAATCTTTACTTGTAGATTTGTGTCTTCATAATATTTGTAAGCCCTCTTACCTTCATTTTAGAAACTCTAAAGTTAATATGTGATGAAAGTTGGGATTTATGCATGTTTAATAAGTTATGCATGCTTATGCGAGTTCACTATGCCATGTTACACATGTTTAATAAGTTATGCATGCTTATGCGAGTTCACTATGCCATGTTACACATGTTTAATAAGTTATGCATGCTTATGCGAGTTCACTATGCCATGTTACACATGTTTAATAAGTTATGCATGCTTATGCGAGTTCACTATGCCATGTTACACATGTTTAATAAGTTATGCATTCTTATGCGAGTTCACTATGCCATATTACACATGTTTGATAAGTTATGCATGTTTATGCAAGTTCACTATGCCATGATTTGCAAGTTTAACAAGTTATGCATGTTTATGCAAGTTCACTATGCTAAGTTATGCAAGTCCAACATGTTATGCATGTTTATTATGATATGTAAGATTCATCATGTATGTTGTGCCAAGTTCCCTCTTTCTATCCTTTATGCGTTATGACGAATATGTAAGCGATAGAATGACGTTGGGGGGGTTTGGGTAAAACTTAAAATACATGAAAATATAAGATTGGGAATTTACCTATTAAGTTAGGTCTACCCCTTGGGAATTTATCTATTAAGTTAGGTCTACCCAAGTATTTGTTAAACTTGTAATTATGTTTTGAAAATAAAATGGACATGACACTTAGAAAACATAAGTGTGGCCAACTCGAGGTTGGGTTGAGTTTGTAGCGTAATTCTACCCGGAACCTACCGGCTTAACAAGTGGCTACAAACAATAGGATCCAATGTGAGAAGTTGGTCATGTGGTGCCAAGACACGAGGTTAGACCAAGTTGTGGTGTAAATCTACCCGGAACCCACCGGCTTAACTAGGTAACCGCAACAAAGTCTAATGTGAGAGGTTAATGCACAATTAAATTAATTAATGCCTCATGATTAGGGTTAAGTCATGGCCCACTAATACTTAACCAATTTTTGGGGATACGAGGGAATAAATGGGGTTAAGTGGTGAACTGTTGGTTACACTTAACTAATTTAATCCATGATTAGTGAGGGGTTAAACCACACTTAACCCTCTTAGAAAACCCTAGCAACGTGGTCTGTTCCAGCAGTAATCCCAGTTTGGTATCATTCACAACCCTAGAGGCTAGGCTAGGGCGGGGCACGATTACTGGACTGATGTAAGCGACCAAAGCGACGGCTGAGTGGTACAGCGGTGCGGGTCCAGGCGGGCTACGGACGTGCACGTAGTCCGGTGTTGGACAAACTCGAGGCACGGGTACCAGTAGGTTTAGACTGTGCATTATTGCTTAGGTGTCTGGGGTTGACACCCGAGGGCTTGATACACCCGAAGGTGGACCCAGCACAGTCTGACTACAACCATATGTGGGCCGTATGGACACCAACACTTGACGTGTTAGGTTTATAGGGAGCCGATCGACTAGACCGTTGGGCTGGACCTTGTATTAAGGTCACCTCATGTTATTGGGCCAAAGTTTGCGCTGAGGGATCAATACCCGTTATGTTAGTTTGCTAGTACACTGTGGTGCAAAGCTTAATCTTCTTTATGTGATGACACCTTTATCTATTGCTAGTATGTTCATCTCAGTTTCCATCATGATGTTAACTTTATTAGTTTATAGACTGATCGTAGTAGGGCTTACCAGTCTTTTTGACTGACCTGTTTTCTTTCGCTTCTTTTCTTCCGTTTCCCCCCCCCCCAGGTTCTCAGGGAGGGAATAGTGGTGCTTAGCTTGGATCGCTTGCTTGTTTGCTGAATAGCTCATGTATGTCTGGACATTGAGCTCGCTATGGTTTATCATCTTTATTTTGGGGATAGCACTATGTATTTCAGTATTTCTGTTTATGATGTACTAGACATGTTTATTTTGGCAGTTGACTTTATGATGTACTAGACTTGTTTTGAGATGGTTTGACATATTCCGCTGTTTTATTCTCACTTACTCTGTTTTACATATATATTTATGTTCTTGTTCTGCCTTGATATATCATTATGCATGCTTACCCAGTTCTAACGCCCCCCAGAAGCTAGTGCCCCCGAAAGAGTGACCCTAGCGGAGGTGGGGTGTTACAAATCTCTTAAACTGTACAGTCTTCACTATTAATTCCTGTATATAAATCCTACATATGTGTATATATATATATATATGTATATATATTCTAGATAAAGGCGTTAGTATATATTTTATAATCATTTAATATTGAAAGATGGTTTTTGTCATCAAAACTCCATTCTCCAACAATCTCCCCCTTTTTGATGATGACAACCTTAGTTTATAAAATATCACACCTATACATACCTGTTGATGATGCTTCTTCTATTACTCCCCCGTCTATATGAAACCTATAAACTAATTCCATATTTTATAATTTCTCCCCCTTTGGTACCATTAAAAAAATATTCTAAAACTACTCCCCTTAAATCCTGTAACTATCTAAAAAATTCCTATAACAAAGTAAAATACTTCCCCTGAGTCCTAAATCTATCTAAAGTAAAGTACTCTCCTTGATCCTAAAGAGATCTATATAATCCTTATACTAAAGAAATATACTCCCTCTAAATTTATGATTATACAATAATCAATACTAATTATATGAACAAACTAATCCAAATAACATAATTACATATGTTATGAGTTATATTTACAAACCAAATCAAGCACATCACACCATAGGTTTAATATATACAAGTTTTAAGTCATAGAATCCAAATCAAACAAATTCAAACATATCAATCATACTAAACAATTAAACGTTGCTTCGGACTTCTACCCTACCGTCTTCTCTAAAGATTGGATACTTCTTGATTACCTCCTAATCTTCATCTTCTTTGGTTGGTGTAAAGCTGTGTCACAGAGACCAACATCAGCCAGTAATGGTTCCTCACACTCATCAAATAATCCTCCAACCTCTGCACAAGAATCAAGAAATGTCATTAACCCAAAAACTCAAATATTTTCTATACAACTTGATAAAGGAAATTATTTGTTATGGAATTTTCCGGTTCAAACATCTTTAACTGGGTATGGCCTTGAAGACTACGCAAATGGAACTCAGTCTATACCAGTAAAAGTCACCACTAACAACAATGGAAACTTCATCATCAATAAAGATTACACTCAATATAAGAGGCAAGACAACCTACTATGCTCTTGTCTATTTTCTTCCATCAGCATAACAATCTTACCTCAGCTAATTGGGTGCAAAAGCACTTAGGAAATTTGGGAAACAGTATAGCAAATCTTTAATACACGGTCTCAAGCGAGGATTATGAATTACAGGCATAGACTCAACAACATATGCAAAGAATCAATAACAGTAAGGTAATATTTAACAAAGATAAAGACACAATATGACTTACTAGATGTTGCAGGCTACTAGATATCTATGGCGGATCAAGTTCTTACCATACTAAGCAGCCTCGATGACGAGTACGAATCAATTGTAACCATGATATAATCTCAACCATTTACCCCACCATTACAGGAGGTTCACTCAGCATTCGTTTCCCATGAGGGCAAGATTGATGCTAAGAAAGCAAAGCATAATGAATATAGTGTCAACTACGCCTCTACAAATAAAACAAGAATCAAGAAAGGTATTAGTCAAACAAGAATGATCAGAACAATCAAAGAAATGCCCAAAACTTTAGAGGCAGAAGAAGAGGAAGGTTTACAACTCAAATAGAGTCAAGTGCCAGTGGCAAATCTACGAGAAATTCGGCCACACTGATGGGATATGTTATTTTAGATTTGATCAAAGCTTTATCCTAAATCAGCAAAACAATAACAACTGGAGATCCAACTACCGAAATGCAAACTTCGCCCACTCCAGTTCTGAAAACAGATGTCAGACTGACAACACAAAGAGTCAATGTGACATAGATATGTTCACCAGGGCTGATGACATCCAAAGCCAGGATTGGTTTCCGGACTTTGAAGCCACAAACCATATCACAAACAACCTGCACAATCCGAACATAGGTAACAAAGAATACAAAGGTGTATAGCATTTACTTATGGGTAATGGCATAAGTATATACAGTAATGCAGCGAAAATAAAGTGCAGCGGAAATACATATATAATAGATATGTACCAAATCTTCGTCTTCGATCTCCAAGGCAAAGTAATCTTCGTTAACTGCATACTTCTGCTGATTGAAAAATATAACTCGAATGTATATGTTTTAAATGTTTTTGAACCATTATTTGTTTATTATATATTGTCCTTTCGATGTAAGATTCTGTGATTGTTTTCTCTTCTTTCTTCTTTTTCCCAATAACTATCTGGGTTGGTGATTTGTTTGGGTCAACATGTGTGGTTTATCGTCAATTTGAACGGTCAAAAATCTTGGTCGATACAGTTGGTATCCCACTACAAGTATTACACATAGAGGCACTGCCTTACTTAAAAGTAAAGGAAACTTATTTTTAAACAATTTACTTAAGGTGCCAAAGAATAGAAGAATTTACTTAGCATATCACAATTTTTCAATGATAATAAAGTCTACTTTGAATATTTTCCTCGCTACTGTCTTGTTAAAAATTTACTAGATAAGGAAATTCTATTACATTGTATTACGCAAAATGGACTATATGTATTCAATCTTATAAAGAACAATAAAAATAGTGACAAAAGACAGTGGTGCAATTTCTCTAAGACTGGATGTAAAACTTTAAACTTGATTTATGGCATTGTAAATTGAGACATCTCAATATAAACACCATAAGACTTGTTCTAAGAAATAATAAGATTGATTTTGATGGCATTTCTCATTCTTGTGTTTGCACTGCCTATCAACTTGGAAAATGTCACAAACTTAGAAAATGCCAAAATTGTCCAAGTGAAAGCTAAAAGTGCAACTGAATGCCAAAAAAGTTAAAGACAAATTTGTTTGTGAAGTTTACAAGTCCAAGATGAAGTCCAAAGCCATGGAAATTACCATGGAAGCCATTAATGAGCTCCAAAGAGAGCAATCCCGATTGCCAATGTGTGAAAATGCCAAGATAAGACAAACTCTTTGAATGCCAAGCAAGGGGGTATTTATACGTGGAGTTTCCATGCATCAACCCAAATTTCGTATCCCGAGGGGAAGTGAAATTTGTATCCCTGAAACATGGCCAAAAAATCGAGTCTGAGTCCAAAAATTCGTATCTTAGAAAAATCTGGAAAAAATGGTGATTGGCACATGCCGATCAACCAAAAAGCATTGATCAACCAGTGGATTTTGCATCCTAAAATGACGTGATCTCTACGTGCGTATCAGTGAAAAAGAAGGTATCCGCACATGTTTTCAAATTTGCCAAACTGCTTGGCCACTTCGCATCACTATCTCCGATCCACGAATTCATATCCGGATCATAGTGTTACACTTGTGGATTTCGCACTGCCTCCCATGTTGATCAGTTGATTTCGAGTTTCCAAAATCGCATCTTGGATTTCGACTCCTGGATTTGGTAAAACATGGGGCATGCCAGGGTAGGCACGCGCATGTGATTTTTGATGGTTTTCACATGTCGATCACGTCATTTTGACGTGCCAAACCATGCTTTGTGAAAATGGCTACGCAGCTGTTTTCAATGATCGTGCCATGCCAATCAGTGATTTTTGAGTGCGCGAAAGCGGAATTTTCCAAAATCCAAATATTTTTCCTCGGCGATTTTTGCCATGTGATTGGACCAAAGCGCTCAAGGATTTAAGCTGATCGGACTGAGTCGATCACGTATTTTTACCATGCTGGATTTTTCAAGATTGTTAACGAATTTTCTAATCCAATGACGATTCGAGAATCAATGATATTTCTAACCATTTCCGAACACTTGGCGACTTCGACCAAATCACTTTGTGTTTTCCAATGACATTCTTGAGACTCGAGTGCGTTGCTAAACATAAACTGCACCTGTGACTATTTTACCAAAAAGTGGGTCAACATGAGTACTATATCAAATTATAGTATTATCCCTCCAAAATTCCTCCGACTCCTATGAAATACTGCACGGTTCTGTCATTCGAACCAAAAATTATTTTTGTCATAGTAGCAAAACCTAGGAAAAAAATAACAGTTTGTTACAAGTGCAACCATTAATAATCTTAATCTGGATATTTATTAACTAGAAATGTAACATTAGTTTACTAACGGAACCTTTTTGTCTCCTTGACAATACGGTTATATGATCTCTCTTAAGATATTCTTCTCATTAGAACATCGCCAGCAAATGTGTTATTCAACCTCGGAATCCTGAATGAAAGAAAAAAAAATATCTCCAGCAGCTCATTTTCTCCAAAATATTCAAAGAAAAATTCAAAGGTCAATTTATTATTCTGAATGACTCTAGCGCTGATTTTATCAACGGTATGCCCTTTGTCTCTGACTAAACCAAAGCCCAAGGGTGATAATTTAATTAGCGCTTTGCGGTACAATGCTGATTAAATCAACGTCCGACTGTCCAAGCAACATATGGACATTCAGACCTCTCGTAAATTATTGGAGATGCTTTTAGCTTTTGATTAACCTAGCTTAACAATGTAGATGACAACTAAATAAAAATAAAAGCATCTTGTCTATTTAATCATATTTGTTAATGAAAATATCTCAATGTGAAATCAATTAATGTTATATAAAATATTTGAAATTTACAACAAAAGTGTATAATCAACTT
This sequence comes from Allium sativum, assembly GCA_030737875.1. NCBI lineage: Eukaryota > Viridiplantae > Streptophyta > Magnoliopsida > Asparagales > Amaryllidaceae > Allium > Allium sativum. The sequence continues at coordinate 308,181,210 of CM060925.1, read as the reverse complement.
CAATGCTAATGTGTCTATAAAAAATAACTAACATGTGCCCCAATCAAATTATAATTAAATAAAAGTATTATATTAGAATAATTAATAACATATGTATTTATTACTTCACATTGTGAAGTACAATGTCTAGAACTAGACATTACACTTGATAATGTCAAGTGAAGTTTGTGCCATGTCATCTTTAAAATTAATATAACATTATGGAGATTGGTTTTTTAATGTAATACGAAATTGATGATGTGCAAAAGACTTTACATTAGGTTCTTAAGAGGTTGGAGATTCTCTAACAATTTGAATAAAATCACCTTCATGTCAGATTTGTATCACATATCCGTATCTTATACATTTACAACAGGTGTGTGATGTACAACTTGTTTAAACAAATGAATTTTAATTTGATCCCACAATAATGATGATTAATGTATGTGTTAGATCAAAATTTGGACCTAACACCCAAATTGTTCTGAATGTTATAAAGTTTCAAATGAAGAATGAAGAAAAAGAAAATAACACACAGAACTTATAGTGGTTCGGCGTTAACGAGCCTACGCCCACTTTATATCTTATTGATTATACTTTGAAAGCTAATACAATCAAGGATTTCTCTCAATATTTCAGTAGTTTGACAACAATGGCGAGTTCAGTACTCAATATTGCCAAAAAGATCCCAAAAAATGCCAAGCTCTGGGCTATTTATAGCTGATTTTGTCAGACGGGTCGTGATAACACGTGGCACGAATCCCGAGAACATCGCATCGCATCGCCTCCGTTGAAGAAATGGTCAAATTAGCCGTTGTGGACAGGTGTCGCGACCTCCTTGAAAATCGGATCGTGCAGATGAGGAGAATCGGTCAGAACAACGGTTAGGGACACGTGTCGCTAGATCCGTGCGTTTCGGATCGCTGAAGACTTGCTCACGCTTGAACGGGTCAGAGGATTTGCCATGCATCAGGGGATCGGATCGGTCAATACTGGGAAACAACAGATGCACGGATCGGATCGCATAGAGGCGTCGTTTCGCTGATGAGAGGGGGGCGATCCGTCGAGACGCGATCCTCCGTGGGCGATCCGTTGAGACGCAATCCTCCATGGGCGAGTCAATAGTGTGCGATCCGTTCCTTCATATTCTTAGAGAACGTGGTTTCATGCTTTCCTCTTACGAATGATCCTGGGTGGCTTGGTCAAAAAGCGAGCCAACATTTTGCCCCCTCGAAGTATGTTTTATCGATGATGGAACATACTTCGAAGCTATAGAATCGTCTTTTCTCAACGAGTCGCGGATCAGAGAACGATTCTCTTTCTGGAATTTTTCAGAATCCTCATTTCTGAATTTATCGACTCGTTTCGCGGGCTCGAGTCGCGGTCTGTTAGAGAGATATTCGTTCCGCTCTTGGGTTTACACTTGGGCCTCGGAACGAAACGGGCTCCTCCTCGAGTCGTGGTGGGCTTTTGGTTCGCGGCCCGCCGGTCTTTCGTGGATCGAATAGGACAAAGAAAGGGAGACAAACAGTCGCCCTCTTTGCCTATATAAGCCGACCCTCCCCTCTTCACTTTCCTTCTTCTTTCTCGTTGCCGTATCGTTTCTCCTGCACTGTCAAAGAACGATCCCAAGTTTTTCAAACTTTCGAAAATCCAAGCATTCCCTCAGTTTTTAGAAAGGTAACTCCACAAAAAGCATTCTTATTCGTGAACGCCGCTCTTTCATGAACTTTCTTGACTAATTTGAGGGAGAAACGATGGAAATTTGCGCTTTTCTGAAGAAAACATCAAAACGCCATGGCTGACTGACGTAGAGCTTGGAGTTCGAGGATGGAAAGGAGAGGAGGAAAACGAAGGAGGAAGAAGAAGAGGGAAGGCCGGTTCGGATCGTGGGCAAGGAGAGAAGATGAAGGCGAGTTGCGAGATGAAAGATCGTGGTGGAAGCAAAGGCGCGTATCGTGGGGGTTGCAACGATTCGTGATGGAGCGATCCCTTTACCCTGCGATTCGATGGGGGGTATCCCTCCGCCTTGCGATCCGAAAGGGGCGATCCCTCTGCCTTGCGATCCGAATCATGGTTAACGATATGAAGAAATTTCAAACTTTAATCGATGCCTTGTCACCATAAAATTCTGAAAAGTTAGGCTAGGGCCCTGATGTTGAACTTTCTGGACTAAATGACTACATAATTCGGCTGCATATGACGACTAATATTTTGATGATCTCGATTGCTTTTATATTTTATTTTCAATGCACACACAAGTACACACACCGACACTTGTACACACGGGGATCGAGTAGTATTAATCTCATTGGTCATGTTTTCTCGCCTAACAGCAATGTCGGGTAATCAATCTTCTTCGAGATCCGCTACAGAAACAGAGTCTGAGGTTCCTGAGCAATACAATCCGAAGGTTCCTACAATTAGCCCAGGAGGTGAAGATTCTGGCTCTGAATACGAGGCAACGGAGTCAGATTCGTCCGGAAGTACTTCATCTGGTGAAGAATCTGAGATAGACAGACGAGCTCCCGACGAGATTCCTGGCGCGCTTGGAATAGATAAATTTTCTGATTCTTTAGCATCTAAGCTTGACGAGATAAAACTTAAAAGAATCTGCTTGAGACACGGGATTCCTTGGGATGATGTCTTGACACCCGGAAGCGAAGATAGACCCCACCTAGCTCCGGAAGGATATATGGCAATCAGTCGGACTATGTGCTTGGTAGGAGCTATCCCTCCGTTTCCTTCAATCGTCATCGAGACTCTAAAGCAGCTGGGTATTGCTCCGATGCAACTTCATCTGAACGCCTACGCATCTCTATACACCTTATATGTTGCATACGCGGAAATCCTACATGCCGAACTTAAGTTCAAAGATTTGACATTCTTCTTTCTTTTCAAGCACCGTTCTTCGGCGACTCCAAATTTCTCTTTATTTGAATCGGTGGCGAATAGGAAGGTTCTGTACGATGGATATAGCAATATAGGAGATCCTTAGTCTGATTGGTTTTATATAAGGAAACAGGCCGGATGCTCAAGAAGATGGCTTAAATCAAGTAAACTTCAAGCTTTTAACTGAATATCAAGATCAAGAAGTTGAAGTATTAACATTCTCCCCCTTTTTCCATTGTCTTAAACAGATCACATCTTCCCGAAAACAGAGGGTCCGCTATACCGCAGTCGATTTTCCACTCTTCTACAAAGCGGATCTGACTTTCTAAGGATCAAAAAATGTATTACTGATGAGAATCTTCATAAGCATCACCTCCTGGACATAAGATTTGGACTTGGCACTGGCGGCAGACCTTATAAGTATGTGCCCCCAATGGAGAGAGAAGGAACTTCGCAAGCGGCAGAAACAACTAAGTTTCGTAAGAGTCCTTCTCCGATAGTCATCCAGGATGATGAGGACTTGAACATATACAGAGGGGATAAGGTTCGTAGGGACGCGTCCAAGGAAATCCCGATTTCTACTCCAATCGAAACCGCTGCTCCCGATGATTTGACGGAAGAGCAGTTGTTTGATGAACTAAATAAAATTCCTCTACCCGATGATGTTTATACAGAGAAAGATTTTGAAGGGGGGCCTTTCTTTCCTGCTTCTGAAGAGACCATCGCTCCAACTAGGGAACAAGAGATGGGTCAGATGAACCTGTCTTCAGGCCCGGGTCTGTTAGGGGGGATTATATGGGATGCACACATCACACACACTATCTGACCCTGCACTCTTATATCGTGGGTATTCAAAGTTTTAATATGCTCTTTTCTTTTTTGCAGGAGCGATGTCCCACATGAAATCTTACTCGTATCGTTCTCTTTGTGAGGGCACACCAAGCCTTCGTCCGGATACTGAGCGCTCTCGTGGTCCTTCTTACAGGCCGACTTCCTCGCAACCTCGATCTCCTCCAAAATCGACCTCTACCAAACCTTCCAGTCATCCAACAGTTCCTACAGGGGGAAAGAAACTTCCTAAAGAGTTAACTCCTCCAAGAGTGCTCCTTCTCACAGCCGGTCGTCCAAAAGGCATCACGAATCTAAAGATAGGGACAAGGATTCATCCAAAGAGTCTGAAAAAGAGAGAAGTGATGTTGTCCCTTCCAGTAAGCCAGAGTTGGCTGCCCCCGGGTCACGGGACTACATGCATGGTTCCGAGATTCAAGGTAGGCTGGAAAAGTTGCGGGAACAATTCCCAGACATATTCTTTGACCGGATGACATTTGTTCCAGCCTTGGAACCGGTTCCCAAGAACTGGGATAGCGAAGTTGCCGGGCATATCCGCCATGTTGCCAGACAATATGAAATGATGAAAAACATGATGTTAACCTTTCTGAAGTTATTCGATCGCTTGAAATAGAAGCACACAGATCCAAGGTGAAACTTGAGAACAACGAGAGGGCCAGGACCAAGATGGAGAAGGACCTGGAAGATGCTCAATCCCAGCTTGCTTTAGCACGGAGGGACGCTAAAAATTATAAGATTGAATTAGAAAATGCTAAGCAACGCTTCCATTCGGAACTGGACTCCAATAGCCAAGAGAAAATGGCCTTAAAAAAGGAAGTCGAAGATCTCAAAATGGCCAACATCGAGTTGAAAATAGCACAAGGCCATTTTGAAGCTGAGAGGGCTGCTTGGGAGGCAGAAAAAGCGAGTTTAAAAGAAGGTTTGGCTTTGGCTAAAGCAGAGAAGGTAATTTTAAATGACCAGGTCTCAGATGCAGAGAGGAGGGCAACCCTCGCCGAAAAAACGTTGAAAGTGCCATCGAATTGGCCACTGCTTCTAACAACAAGCTCCTCGAAAGAGAGAAGGAAATCGAGGGGTTTGAAGAGATGATTTTTGACTTCCCGTGTCAGGTTCTCAAAACTCGCAACATCTCGTGGATCCCGGATTACCATGTTACTTTGGCCAACTTATGGGATGCCATCGTGGAGGGTGAAAAACATAGATTGGGGGTCGAAGAAATCGATGAGGATGAACTGATGAAGAGCATCCTAAGAGACAATGAGCCTGAGGACCTGGCAGAGGGTAATCGCTTGATTCTGGCGGAGATGGAAAAGGAGAGAACCTTGGCTAAAGGTAAAAGCAAAATTGACGAAGGTTCCAGTTCCGCCGTGGAGCCTAAAACCTCCGGAGTTGAGGAGTACCATCCTGATGATCCGCTAATCCCTTTGGGCCTAACTCCCGTAGTTGTTGGAGCTCCTACGACTATTCAAGAAGGAGGGTCTACGGAAGGTATCTCCCTTTTCTCCCCGCAATTTGTCAAAGCAATTGTGAATTGTCGTCGTTTGGTGGAACAACCAATTGAGTTAGTAACGTGTGTTCTTCGTAATACAGGTGGCGAGCCCATCGACAAGGGTGTTGAAAAAGAGGTGGAAGAGGAGGCTATCTCACAAGGTGCCGGTGCTGATATATCAAGACAGGCTGAGGTCACAACAGCAGATAAAAGCGTCCCGGCACCTAGCACTGACGTTCCCAAAGATGCTGAGACCATCGAAGCCTTAAAAGACATGGATGGGCGCCATGTAGATGATGAAGAAGACATTATCGGCGCCAAAAAAGCCGACGATGATGACGACGAAACCTTGGCCAGCCGAAAGGCTAGGCAGGAGACAAAGATGGCTTCGAAAAAGGTAGGAGATGAGGCTTTGGACGTAGTCCCTCTTGCAGAATTTGATCCCAAAACTGGGATGATTGTGAAAACCCAGCCCAAGTCTATCAGCCGACAGCTTCATTTTGCAAATCCCGATGACTTACCGGCTTCCCTTCTGATAGAAGGAAGAGAAAAGAGGTGGAAGAGGAATCTTCAGAAGAATCGGATGTTCCTCTTATTGACAAAAGGAAGAGGAAGAAAGGGGATCCGTCTGATTCCGACAAGGCGAAGCTGGAGAGGCAGAAGCAAGAGAAGAGGCCAAAGCGTAAATAGGATATTTGTTGTTTGTTGATATTTTGTCTTTTGGCCAGGAAGTGTAATTGTGAGACTGGTCCTCACTTTTGTTTCTAGGTTGTTTTTCACTTTGTTGATTCGCAGTATATAAATAAAAGTTTATCTCTCTTTGCATCATTGTGTACCTATATCCAGATAAACTTTCCATGTTTAGTCATTAGCTAACTAATAATAATTACAAATCAGTCAAACAACAGAAAGAAGAATTTTCATGCTGTGTTGCATTGCTGAATCAAAGTTCAGTGTATGTATACGAGGGCATGTGCCCCCCCAATCAGTTGTTATTGTAGCATCTGACTGGGGTTTACTAAGGATTGATCAGTACTGTCGGCAGGTTGCCCCCTATTTCTGAATATGGGGGACTTAGGAGATTTCATGGGATAACAGTGGCGCGGTCGGCCCTTATTCCTTTAACAGGGAATGAGTTCTTTCTCAGCGCTCAATCGGAGACGCTTTTATACTCTCTCTCTCTGGAGAGTTAGAGTTCATGCTCAGCGACTCATTCGCTCCCCGATCCTTCAGCGGGGAAGGAGCTATTTCTCAGCGCTCAATCGGAGACGCTTTTATACTCTCTCTCTCTCTGGAGAGTTAGAGTTTATGCTCAGTGACTCATTCGCTCCCCGATCCTTCTGCGGGGAAGGAGCTATTTCTCAGCGCTCAATCGGAGACGCTTTTATACTCTCCTGGTGGTCGCCGAGGTTAGACTTTTGCCCAAGCGGCTCCGATCATGGTACACCGCCGTTCTTCGTGGATGTCATCTTTGCGTCCTTTTTACTCTCTCCCTACTCTGGAGAGCTAGAGTCACGGATCAAGCAGTCTGCAATCATGCATGCTCATCAAACTCGTCTTAGGTGTATATTTTAACCCAAGCTCCGAGGATTAAAACTAGTTGGACAAGCAGTTGGAGCATTTGTCAAGGCTTTGAGTTCCTCCGATTAGTCTACGGGAGGAATGGTTGGCACCGGACTTCGGGTACCTGCATTATTCACATCGATTTCCATAAAAATAAACAGGCAGATAAATAAGGATGCAATAAAGGCAAATGACACATAGTATTTTTATAGTGGTTCGGTCGAATCATGACCTACGTCCACTTTATAATTTTTGCTTCATAGAATCAAACTATTCTAGGCTAGTCGTGCCTTATACATGATTTTCAACAAAGAAAAAAGAATAGATTTGAAATTTTTATGTTAAGTATGGCCGTAAATGTTGGGCATTCCACACTCTGGGGATTTCCCTTCCATCTACGGTTGCCAGCTTGAAGGTTCCATTATCAAGCGTACTCAGAATAGAATACGGTCCTTCCCACTTCGCTCCCATATGAGTTAGGGGTGGAAAGACACGTTTCAGAACCAAGTCTCCGGGTTCCCAGGTTCGTACTCGAACCTTTTTGTTGTAATATCGAGCGATCTGTTGCTTGCATCTCAAGGCGCGCAGGTCTGCCTCATCCCTCTTTTCTTCAATCATATCTAGGGACTCAAGGAGCAATTCATTATTGGTCATCGGATCATAGTAAGTCACCCGGTGAGAAGGTACCTTTATCTCGACCGGGATGACCGCTTCCGTTCCAAAGGCAAGGGAGAACGGGGTATGTCCTGTTGCCGATTTATATGTTGTCCTGTAGGCCCATAGTGCCAAGGGCAATTCATCAGCCCACATGGCTCTAGCCCGCTTCAGTCTTCTTTTCAGAATAGACTTAATCACTTTATTCGCCGCTTCGACTTGTCCGTTCGATTGCGGGTGCGCCACAGAGGTGTATCGATTCTCAATGTGGTATTTTGGCCAGAAATTTCTGAATTCCGCGCTATCGAACTGAGTTCCGTTATCTGTTATCACAATCTTTGGAACCCCAAATCGGCAAATGATGTTTCTCACGATAAAGTTGATCACTCTTTGGTTGTAATCGTAGTTAGTGGCTCAGCCTCGACCCACTTAGTAAAATAATCCACGTCCACAATGGCGAATTTTGCTCTGCCTCTTGCTATGGGGAGACTTCCAATGATATTAATCCCCCACATAGCGAAAGGCCATGGGCTCATCATTGTTTTCAACTGATTAGGAGGTGCTCTAGGTATCTTCGAAAATCTCTGGCATGCATCACACCGTCGTGCATATCTCGCTGCATCCTTGTTTATGGTAGGCTAGAAATAACCATGCCGCAATACCTTTTTTGCCAAAGTCTGCCCTCCAGTGTGGTCGCCGCATTCGCCTTCGTGAACCTCTTGCAGTACACGTTTGATGTCATCGTGGGCTACACACCGAAGGAGGGGCATTGAAAACCCTTGTCTGTAAAGAATTCCGCCTTGCAGAACGTATCGGGCGGCTTTACGAATCAATTTGCGCCTCTCGCTTTTCTTGGTCGGAAGCGCTCCGTTCATCAGAAAATTCTTTAGAGGGTCATCCAGGACTCCCTTTCTGGTTCCGCCTCAAGCACTGGGTCAATTTCCATCTGATCTATGCTAGGGGACCGAAGTACTTCAACGGGGGCTAGCCCGGTCACTTCAGGATCGTCGGAACTAGCCATCTTTGCCAACTTATCTGCTTGCTGATTCTCCGAACGCGGAATATGAGATATGCTGTAGTGATCAAAATCATTCAGCAACTCTTTTACTTTCTTTAAGTATAAAACCAATCTTGCACTTTTAGCTTGGAATTTTCCAGTAACTTGGTTTACAACTAACTTGGAGTCGCAGAAGATGTTCAGTTTTGTAACCTCTAATTCCTTTGCGATCCTCAATCCGGCTATCAGAGCTTCATATTCAGAATCGTTGTTAGTGGCATGAAACTCCATCCGGATTGCGCAGGTTATTACTCGTTTCTCGAGGGTTTCAAGCACTATTCCAGCGCCGGATCTTTCGCCATTCCTAGCGCCATCAGTATACAATCCCCAGGCATTGGGATCGAAAAGTAATTTTGAAGGCTCAACTTCTTCGTTTGCTATATCTTCCTCAGGGACAGTGAACTCTGCTATGAAGTCGGCTATCACTTGCCCCTGAATTGACAGCCTGGGCTGAAAGTTCAAATCAAATTGACTTAGCTCAATATTCCATTAGAGTAACCTTCCAGACGCCTCTGGTCTCTGTAGGACTTGCTTGAGCGGGTGATCGGTGTATATGGTGATAGGATGCGCCTAAAAATAATGTCGAAGCTTTCTAGAGGCGATCAGCAAACTATACGCCAACTTTTCTATTCGTGGATAATTATGCTCTGCTGCTGTCAATTTTTTGCTCACATAATACACAGGTCTTTGGACCTTATCCTCCTCCCTTACCAACGCTGAGCTGATCGCATGGGATGAAACTACCAAATACACGAATAAGTCTTCGTGATCCATTGGCTTAGATAATATCGGGGGTTTTTCCAGGTGCCTGAGCAGATTCTGAAACGCTTCTACGTAGTCGGGTGTCCATTTGAAATGACGTTTCCCTCGCTTTATTAATTCGAAAAACGGGATGCATTTATCCGTAGCCCTGGAGATAAATCTGCTTAGTGCAGCAACTTTTCCGGCAACGCTTTGCACATCCCTAATCTGTATAGGTTCCTGAATGTTTCTGATCGCCGCGATCTGATCTGGATTAATCTCAATGCCACGAGAACTGACGATAAATCCTAAGAATTTCCGGGAGGCAACACCGAATGAACACTTGGTTGTGTTGAGTTTCATTCCGTACTTTCGAAGAATGCCGAACATCTCTGCCAAGTCAATTGTGTGTTGGGAAGACTGCTTGGACTTCACCAACATATCGTCGACGTATACTTCCATTGTTTTCCCGATCTGATTATAAAACATTCTGTTGACTAAACGTTGGTATGTAGCGCCTGCATTCTTTAAGCCAAAGGGCATCACCACATAACAATATAATCCCAGATCCGTGATAAAACTAGTGTGTTCTTGATCTGGAACATGCATTGGAATCTGGTTATATCCTGAATAAGCGTCCATGAATGAGAGAAGTTCGTGACCCGCCGTCGAGTCTACCAACTGATCAATCCGAGGCAACGGGAAACTATCCTTTGGACAGGCTTTGTTCAAATCCGAGAAGTCGATACACGTTCACCACTTCCCGTTGGCCTTCTTTACCAGGACTGGATTCGAAATCCAATCTGGGTAGGTCGAGTCTCTAATAAATTCGTTACTCTTTAGCTTCCCAACTTCTTCTTTCAAGGCAGCAGACCTCTCTGGGCCCAACATTCGCCTTTTTTGCTTTACCGGAGGATGTTTAGGGTCAATGCTTAAGGAATGGCTCATGATTGATGGGGATATCCCACACATGTCCGCGTGGGTCCAAGCAAACACATCCAAGTTGTCTTTTAAGAAATCCGTCAATTCTTTAGCGAGATTCGGGTTTAACTGGGATCCAATCTTAAGGACCTTCTCCGGGTCGCTATCATTGATCGGTACATCCACAATTGTCTCGTTGGGAGTTGCCATTCTGCCCCCGGGTTCTTGATCCTCTCTGGGATCTATATCCTTGGGCATCTCTCTGGATGACTCCCCAACGACTATCCTCTTTGGTTGCTATAAGGTCTCCGCCCCTGATGGGGGAGAAGCGCCTTTAGTTTCAATATCCCCTCCATTGCGAAGTAACTTCAGTTCAGCAACGTAACATGCCCGCGCAGCGACCTGATCCCCTCTGACGATTCCAATGCCAGCTTCTGTGGGGAATTTCAATAACAAGCACCATGGGGCTATACAGGCTCTAAACTTTGCGAGGGCCGGTCGGCCCAAGAAAGCATTGTAGGGGGATTCAACATCCAAAACCACGAAGGGAAGGATTCTCACTCTCTGGCGTTCTCCTTCCCCAAGTGTAACTGGTAACTCTACATAACCCATTGGAGCAGTGGATGCTCCGTTAAATCCACGGATCCATCCTTGACAGGGCTTCAAATCTTTTATTTCGAGGTTCTTCTAGCCAAATGTCTTTTTGAAAAGAATATTGACGGAACTCTCGTTGTCCACCAGAACCTTATGAACAGTGGCTGGTCCAATAGGTACTGTAATTACAAATGGATCTTCAGTTGGAGCATGGACTCCAATGCTTTCTCGTTCTCGGAAAACGACATCATCGGTCATCATCTTTTGCTGCTTCACCGGGATACTGTCCTCGGGGTTGCTACATTCCCCTACCTCGAGGTGTTGTTTGGCTGCATTGACGTATTGATCCAATGCTTTGGAACTGTGCCCGGCGAGATAAAGTCCTCCGATCACGGTATTGATAACAATATTCTTTCCTTTTTGCTGGGCAGTCGGCCTAGCAGCAAGTTGATTCTGGTTCTGATTCGGGGCCTGCACTGCTTACCCCATGTCTCTGGGCGTTACTCTGTATTCATCTAACTTTCCTTCTCGAAGAAGCCTTTCGACTACATCTCTCAGGTGACGACATTCATTTGTCGAATGGCCGTGAATCTGATGAAAGAGACAGAACTTTCCTGTCTCACACTCTTTCTCTGTTGATTCTCTGGGAGGTGGCCTCTTATTCTGGAGAACTTCATACGCATCCATGAAGATATTTTCCAGAGTATCATTTATTGGTGTATAACTTTCAAAGGCCCTGGGACGAGTCCTTCTCTGGGAGTCGTTCCCTCGGTTCCTCTTCCGGTTGTCTCCGTTCCCATTATTATTGTTGTTACCTGGCTGATGACCACCCTGATTCTGATTTCCGACATTAACTTCAACTTTCCCCGAGCTGTCTCCTGTCTGTTTAATGGTGACATTGCTATGGATTTCCTCCTTATCAGTTGTTTTCGCCTTTCGGTTAGCATATACTTCTTCCCGTCGTAAGTATGCGCTAGCCTTCTCGTAGAATAATTCTCTAGTGTGGGGTGGCTTGCCTGCCAGGTATCTCCCGAATTCAGTATCTTTATCTACTCTGTCAATCAATGCTGCAACGGTAGGTTCAAGGGGGTCTTTAACTTCAGCAGCGGCCAGATTGAAACGGTCTAGGTACACCTTCAAACTTTCGCCTAGTCGCTGCTTGACGAGGAACAAGTCAATCACACTTTTTGTTTTCTGTGCATAGATACGGAATTGTTCTACGAACTTCTCGCTTAACTCCCTGAAGCTAGAAATCGATCTCGCCGGCAAGCGAGTAAACCATAACAAAGCCACATCCTCCAGGAATATGGGAAACGCTTTGCACTTAACAGCGTCAGAGGCTGCGGCAGCGGTCATTGACCAAGAGTATCTCATCAGATGCTGGACAAGGTCAGACCTACCCGCATATCGGTTCATTTGTGGCATGTTGAAACGCCTTGGAAAAGTCGCATCCAAAATATCGTCAGTGAAAGGGGTGTGACTGCGGTCAATTCCCCAATCTTCGTTCCGTTGTCCACGGCTATCTGCCAGAATCTGATGGATCATGGCTGCGACATTCGCACTGGTCAGCGGAGGTTCAGGGTCAGTGCCTCTGGTTCGGCGGGGTTCTCTGACCTCTCTTCTGGGAGGAATCACAAAATCCGGGGCTCGGATAGGGCTCCGCTGCCCCCTGTTACCATGAGCATGTGCGCGGCGACGGGGCTGAGGAATTCTGTTATGCACAGGACTGTCCACATCTCGAGTCCTGGGAGTTGTAGCTTGATTGCTGATATTACGGTTTGAGGGCCCCGCCCTCAGGGCTTCTTCTTCTCGCGATGGCAGGGTTCCGAACCGAAGCTGCTCTATGTTTTCGGCTCTCTCATATGGTCGTCGCAGAGGTCTTGGCGATTCCTCAAACGAAGAAGAATATCCCGTAGTGGGTGAACGAACCGGCGGCGTTCTTTGCCTTGCGAGTTCATCAAGCCTTCTATCCATAGCCGTCAAATTTTGTCGCAGGACGGAACTTTCCTGCCTTTGGGCAGCCAATTCATCAAACAATCTATCCCACATTTCGGCGAAGCGAGAGAGATCCCCCTCAGTGACAAGAGCAGCAGGATCGTGTTGGTCATCATCACTCTCTCTTATGCGCAAAGAGCTCGAGCCGGGTCGAGCAGAGGGGCCAGGACGGTAGGAGCGGGTCATATGCTCCTTTCCAGGTCGAGTTGTAGTCTGATCATCAATTCGGATAGCTGCGGTTCATGGATGGCGACCCGCTGCGCCCCCCTGAGGTCGATTCGCGGTCGTGGTACGCGGAGGATGCGAGATGTTACCTCGGGATCGAGTAACAACCCCTTCAGCGGTCCGGATCGTCTCGTTCTCATCGACTCAGAGCGTGGTGTCTTCATCGGATCGGTTCGCCCCCTGCGCTCCGCGATCCAGAGTTTCTTCATTGCCCAGCTCGTGCACACTCTCTTCAATCGTTTCGTTGGTCTGTGAAGCTCGCACTTCCTTAGATCTTTTTCCAGCCATGATATCTGAATCGCTGGAATCTTCAAAGAACTGAATAGTGAAACTTTAGGACTGTGTTCTCAGTGAAAGCACCAAAAATGTTAGATCAAAATTTGGACCTAACACCCAAATTGTTCTGAATGTTATAGAGTTTCAAATGAAGAATGAAGAAAAAGAAAATGACACACAGAATTTATAGTGGTTCGGCGTTAACGAGCCTACGTCCACTTTATATCTTATTGATTATACTTTGAAAGCTAATACAATCAATGATTTCTCTCAATATTTCAGTAGTTTGACAACAATGGCGAGTTCAATACTCAATATTGCCAAAAAGATCCCAAAAAATGCCAAGCTCTGGGCTATTTATAGCTGATTTTGTCAGGCGGGTCGTGATAACACGTGGCACGAATCCCGAGAACATCGGATCGCATCGCCTCCGTTGAAGAAATGGTCAAATTAGCCGTTGTGGATAGGTGTCGCGATCTCCTTGAAAATCGGATCGTGCAGATGAGGAGAATCGGTCAGAACAACGGTTAGGGACACGTATCTCTAGATCTGTGCGTTTCGGATCGCTGAAGACTTGCTCACGCTTGGACGGGTCAGAGGATTTGCCATGCATCAGGGGATCGGATCGGTCAATACTGGGAAACAACAGATGCACGGATCGGATCGCATAGAGGCGTCGTTTCGCTGATGAGAGGGGGGCGATCCGTCGAGACGTGATCCTCCGTGGGCGATCCGTCGAGACGCAATCCTCCATGGGCGAGTCAATAGTGTGCGATCCATTCCTTCATATTCTTGGAGAACGTGGTTTCATGCTTTCCTCTTACGAATGATCCTGGGTGGCTTGGTCAAAAAGCGAGCCAACAGTATGTATCAATATGTCGTATATAAAAGACAATTAATCAAAGAGGTCAATTGAATCCAAAAGCAATAGCTTGCTCTAACTCCAGGAGAAATACAATCAGGTGTGTAGTTTTGGCCAAGCAGTACTATTTCTGCTTAAGCCTCTAACATTAGCTCATTATCAGGTAATCTGAAGACGTAAGTTTCAACATAGAAGCTTGTTGTAGAGATGCATGATTCCTTCACTTTCACTGAAAATCTATCACCGTGTTTTAATGGTGTATAAAGCGTGGAGGAGAAGTTGGCAAGGTACGTAGATTTGCAATTTACACCTATGGCTAAACCCACATTCTTCATTATTTCATTATGCCCTTGTATATAGTGGCCAGAGTAAACATCAGTTTTCACAATGCCTTTTGCATCAATGTCTACTTCTTTCACTTGTAGTTGCACTTCAAAGTATTTGTTCGTCCTTAATGAAAAAAACAATTTAAATTCAGATTCAACTTAAAATATTCATCCAAAAAATAAAAAGTGAGATAAACCAATCTTAGTCATTAAATACACTAACATCAAATCTTCTTTATAATCGTACAGTGAGGACGTCTGTGGAGTGCTGATTGCCATATAACTAGTGCGTAATTATTTTTCCTACATCCAAGTATGCAGGTAGCATTTTCATTGATCATCTTCACCTGGAAGTTCTTAACTTTTAAAAGTGTGGAATGTTTTTCATGTTTTGGGTAAAAGGAAGTAAAAGTGTTAGAGGCTAGGATAAGGGATTGCATGTTGATGATGCAGATAAGCGAAATCAAATGTTGATTATTGAGGATTTTGTGGTTTGAGACTATTGGAGGTGGAATATTTGTCGTACTTCAGACTTTAAGGATCTATGAAATAGATTCTTTCATACAATAATTCAGCCCACCAGGTACAAATGGGTTATCGAACTATCAACTTTCAGGATTCAAAAAGCATTGGAACAGTGAAATCAAATTCAAAGTTTCTACGATTTTGATCCGATCAAGAACACTCTGAATTTTGGTTTTCTGTTGATGCAAGTAAAAGATGGAATGAAGAGGAAGATGAGATCAAATTCTGCAACAGTTTATTAGTGTAGCAAATCAAAGAATTTGCAACAATCTATGGTTGTTGCAATGGCAGAATTCGAGAGGAAGAAGAAGAGTAATTCGAAGTGATTTTGAAACATTTTTGACGTTGCTATATATAGGCGGTAAAGAGAAACCTCCATTCATGAATTGTTGTAACTGTTAGTAACAGCCATCTCCGTTCAAATTCAAACAATGCATCTTTTCGTTTCACAACAGTTAGAAGCATTGCAAAATTCAAACATCGTGCCTCCTTTTCTAACGTTTCAAAATTCCCGCCTCTTTTCAAATATTGTTCTAGTTCATGGGCTGAAAATCGGCATGTTTTAGTTTTATAAAGCTATCTAAAAATATTGCTATCAGACCCCGGACCCGCACCCGCACCCGGCCCGGTTCGGTCGGACAGGCGGCGGCGTCGGCGACGCACGCGTATGTGGTATAGAGATGCATGGTCTCCCTCCTCACAACAAAGTAAACATTTGGGTGCCATAAGGCCCTAACACACTTGTGAGAAGGCTATTTATATAGTGGCATACATCTCAATCTTCTACAATGTGGGACCAATCCCTACAATTACTCTTCTTCCATTCTTGCTTCCCTCTTCAAAAACAAACCCAAACCCCAAAGCACTTCGAAAATTTACAATAATATCCCCCAATTTTTCAAATAAAGAAAATAAATAAAGTGGATGGCTGAATCACTAGTGTGACTTCCTACATACCCAAGTAGGATCAAGCCTATGTATTTCTAAGACAAAGTTTTGCATCATCGTGGAAAAAACACATAAATATAAGGTATCTTTTGGATTTGAACCTTTACTAAGTGTAAACCATTTAAAGTTCTATCGAGATACTCTGGTGAACAAATCAAGAATCAAGTATCCCTTAATGATAACACCGGAACAATCACACAGATTGATTTCCTTAGTAATAGTGTGCGGTATTGCTCAACACGTTAACGGCCACGTGCTTTAATCCTGATTCATGAGTCTACATTAGAAAGTGGTCATACTTTCCTAGGAAGTGGCATGATTTCCATACTCATATAGATAAGTCTCTTAAGTTGTTTCTGTGATACCCCTTTTAAGATTTCTAGACTTATTAAGGATAT
The DNA here is from genome assembly GCA_030737875.1 of Allium sativum. Taxonomy (NCBI): domain Eukaryota; kingdom Viridiplantae; phylum Streptophyta; class Magnoliopsida; order Asparagales; family Amaryllidaceae; genus Allium; species Allium sativum. The sequence goes on along the minus strand of CM060925.1, from coordinate 308,164,916 downwards.
TTATCCATCCTCAGTTCTTGCAGAATCCAATAATAAATATTATGGGATTATTGAGTTAGTGTTCCATAATCATTCTCTTAACTTGTTGTTACCCATTAAACTTCGTCTATCTTTTTCAAGACACAAGTTGGGTTTCTGTTAAGGATGATCAATCTTTATTCACAGACCTTAGTCCCATTCCTTCTTACTTTACAGAAACCACAGACTTTGGAAGATCTTTTGTAAGTGGGTCAGCTAAGTTTTTATTTGTTTCTATGTAGTCAACAGTTATAACTCCACTTTTGAGTAACTGTCTTAGCATTTGATGTCTTAGACTCACATGTCTAGGCTTTCCATTATATGTTTTGTTAGAGACATTACATATTGTTTCTTGATTATCACAGTTAATCAAGACTGCTGGAGACGGCTTCTTCCATAATGGGATTTCATTAATAAATCCCTAAGCCATTCTGCTTCTTTACATGCATCTGCTAACGCTATCAATTCTGACAACATAGTTAAGTCAGATATACAGGTCTGCTTCTTGGAAGCCTATGACATAGCAGCATTTCCTATTGTAAATATTCATCCAGTCGTAGATTTGGATTCTACATTGTTCCAGGTTGCATCACTATATCCTTCTATTACAGCAGGATATCCTTTATAAGATAAAGCACAGTTGGTAGTTCCTTTCAAATAAGCTAAAACCCTGGAAATAGCTTTCTAGTGTTCAAAACCTGGATTACTCGTAAATCGACACAATACACTTATAGCATGTGCGATGTCTGGTCTAGTGCAATGCAAAGCAAACATTAGATTTCCAATAACACCATTATACTCCAGTTGAGAAATGGTACGTCCAGTATTCTTTTCTAATTTGATACTTTGATCTAAGGAGTTGGTGCTGGTTTGTTATTAAAATGACCATACTTCTTTAGGAAGTTTTCAATGTAATTAAATTGAGTTAGTAATAACTCCCCCGCTTTCCTAATGAATTTAATTCCTAAAATTACATCAAGAGGGATTCAAACCCTTAGTACAAATAACACAACCTCTACTAGATCTTTCATATCAAATTTAGAAAATAGAAACTTCTTAGTTTCGTTCACACAGGATATATTGGAACCAAATATGAGCATGTCGTCAACGTATAAACATATTATAACATAATCGTTGTTATCCGATTTGCTATAAATAAATTTATCTACATCATTAACAATGAATCCATATGATAATGCATATATATCAAACTTCTGATGCCATTGCATGGCAGCTTGTTTCAGGCCATAAAGAGATTTGACTAATTTACAAACTTTCTTTTCTTGGCCTATGGTTATAAAACCATCATGTTGTTCCATATATATTGCTTCTTCTAAATCTCGATTTAGAAAAGCCGTTTTTACATCTATTTGATGTATGACTAAGTTATGAATTGATGCAAGTGTAATTAAACAGCATATAGAAGATATGCGAGAAACCGGAGCATATGTATCAAAATTATCTACTCCTTGTCTTTGTTTATACCCCTTAGCAACTAATCCATCTTTAAACTTATCAATGGATCCATTTGTATTCAACTTTTTCTTGAATATCCATTTACATCCTATAGGTTTAGCAGTATGAGGTAAATTAGTTAAAACCCAAGTTTGGTTTAACATTATGGAATTCATTTCATCATTGGTAGCTTCTTTCCAGAAATTAGAAACTCTAGAACTCATGGCCTCAGAATAAGTTTTGGGATCATCATCGACGTTCATTACATATCTTGTTACATTAAGGACTTCGTCCTTATTGCCATCTACGAGATATGTTGTGAAGTCAGGACCATAGTCCTTCTTTATTCTCACTCTTTTACTTCTCCTGTATTCAGTACTATTCTCTGGTACTGACACATCCTTGTTGTTTTGAGCAGGAGCATATTCATTGTCATTGATATCATTAGTCATAGTTGGTTCTGGACTAGATGATCTCAATGGATTCTCAATAATTTGATTTTCAAAAAATTCTACATCTAGATTCTATAACTTCTAAGGTGTCAAGTATAAGGAACTTATAAGTAATACTATTTAGATAATATCCTATGAAAAAACAATTAAATGCCCTATTATCTGACTTTGGTCGTTTAGGGTCCAATTTTCTAACATATGCTAAGCAACCCCAAAATTCAAGTCTAGTAAGGTTAGGTTTTCTTTTAAACCATAATTCATAAAGGGAAATATTATTCTTTTTAAGTGGAACTCTGTTTAAAATGTAACATGCAGATAACATAGCATCACCTTATAGGTTATAATGTAAATTAGAACATATAAGCATAGCGTTAACCATTTGTACTAAAGTTATATTTTTCCTTTCCGCAATACCATTTAGTTGTGGTGTATAGGGGGCGGTACACTGGTGAACTATACCATGTTTTTTACAAAACAAGGTAAATTCATTTGAACAATATTCATCACCACGATCTGAATGTAACACTTCAATTTTAACTCCTAATTATGTTTCGAATTCTGCTTTGCAAATTTTGAATTTATCAAAAGCCTCATCTTTAGATTTCATTAGATATACATATGTATATCTAGTATAATCATCTATAAATGTTATATAGTATTGGTTACCACCATAGGTGATATGACTTTTTAAGTCGCCCACATCAAATATACCAAATCAAGCAAACCAGTTTTCCTTTCTACAGATTTAAAGGATTTCTGGTGTATTTTTGCTTGAACATATATTTCACATTCAGAGATGGAATTGAAATCACAATCAGAAATTAATCCTAATTTATGCATATTTTTAAGAGATTTATAATTAACATGTCCTAATCTACTATGCCATAAATTAACAGAATCAACAATACAAGCAGAAGATTTCTTCACTAGATTCAACTTAATCATGTCTTTACAATAATATCCTTATCCAATAAATTTTGATGTTCTTGGACAACACAAACTTATCAGACTCATACACCATCTTGAATCCTCCTTCGCTAAGAAGGTATCCAGAAACCAAATTCTTACACATATCGCGTACATAAAATACATTGACTAATGTAAGAACTTTCCCAAAGGTGAATGTAAGTTCAATAATGTCTTTTCCCAGAACTTTGCTTGCCACTTTGTTTGCACCAGTAACTTCGTTGGATTCTCCATTATTTTCTTCATAAGTCTTGAACAGATTACGGTCTTTGCAAATATGAATCGTGTCCCCAGTATCGATCCACCAACCATTATCAATGCCACTAACAGATTTCGCCTCTTGTGCAATAGCCACAAGCTTTTCTTCGACCACATTCATATTTTGTTATTTTTTCCGAACACGACAGTCTCAGGCACAGTTGTCGGGTTTGTTACAATAGTAACAAGCACCCTTCTTTTTGTTTCTAGAATTATTTTTCTTCTTAAATTGTGTTTCATTCTTAGGCTTTAATTTATCAGTAATTACAACATTATTTGCCTTAGACTGAGACTCAGTTTGCGGATTATCATCTAGTTTGCATTTACGAGAATCCTCTTCAATAAGAAGATATCGCTGTAAACCGTCTAAATCAGAATCCGTTTCCGCATGTTTCAATTTTTTGTAATAATAATTCCAAGAATTCGGAAGTCTCGAAATAATAACTCCAATAACAAAAGATTCAGTGAGATCAATACCGACATCTTTAAGTTGATTCACCAACTGTAGTATTTCACTTACCTGTCCAACTATGGACTAGTTGGCGACCATTTTGAAATCCATAAAATTACAAATAAGAGTTTTTTATTACTTGCCTCGGATATGCGATATTTTCTCTCTAATCTAGTCCAGATATCCTTTGCAGTTTCCAAGGTCCTATGAGCGTTGTTGATTAGAGTAGACAATGCATTTCGAATATGCCCTATGCATAGAAAATCGTCCTCTTTGCGCTTTGCACGTTTTGCCTTCAGAGCTACATCTTCCTCAACGATTTCCTCTGGTATCATTTCCAATCTATCTTCCAAGATATAGAACAATTGGATGGTGATCAGAAAGAACTTCATCGTCTCTTGCCAACAAGTGTAATTTTCACCATCAAATCGCTCCAATTTAGTAAAATATTGATTCATAACTTGTAGTGCGCTCAAACCTTCTATGATTGAAGTTATTATCATGAAAATTTGTTGGGGATTTTGTGCTTTGAGACTATTGGAGGAGGAATAATTAACGTACTTTAAACTTCAAGGATCTATGGAATATATTCTTTCAGACAATAGTTCAACCCACCAGGTACAAACGGGTTATTGAACTATTGACTTTTAAGATTCAATAAAGCCTGGGAGTAGCGAAATCATATTCAAAATTTATACAACACTGATCTGATCAAGAACACTCTGAAATTTGGTTTTCTGATGATGCAAGTAGAATATAGAACGAAGAGGAAGATGAGATCGAATTCTGCAACAGTTTATAAGTTAAGCAAATAAGGGAATTTGCAACTGCCTATGGTTGTTGCAATTGCATAATTCTGGAGGAAGAAGAAGAGTAATTCAACGTGATTTTGAAACACTTTTGGCATTGCTATATATACGCGGTAAAGATAAATGCCCATTTATGAATTGTTGCGATTATTCGTAACAGTCATCTTTGTTCAAATTCAAACAATGCATCTTTTCGTTTCGCAACAGTCAGAAGCGTCGTAAAAGTAAAAGGTCGCGCCTCTTTTTCCAATGTTCTGAAACGTTTAAAAATTTCCGCCTCTATTCAAATTTCGTTCGGGTTCATGGGCTGAAAATCGACCCTTTTCAGTTTTATAACACTATCGAGATATATTGCTTATCGGACCCCGGATCGGCACCCAAACCCGCACCCAGTCCAGCCTAGTTTAGTCGAACGGACGAAAGGCTCGCGCGTGTTTCGTAAAGAGATGCATTGTCTCCCTCCTCACAACAAAGTAAACATTTGGGTGCCCTAAGGCCCCAACACACTTATGAGAAGGCTATTGATGTAGTGGCAAACCTCTCAATATTTTACAATGTGGGACTAATCCCCACACTTTCTCTTCTTCCATTCTTGCTTCCCTCTTCAAAAACAAACCCCAAAACACTTCGAAAATTTACAAAAATTCCCCCCAATTTTCAAAATAAAGGAAATAAATAAAGTGGACAGCTAAATCTCTAGTGTGACTTCCTACTTACCCAAGTGGAATCAAGCCTATGTAGTTCTAAGATCAAGTTTTGCATTATCGTGGAAACAACACATAAATATAAGGTATCTTTTAGATTTGAACCTTTACTCAGTGTAAACCATTCAAAATTCTATCGACATTCTCTTATGAACAAATCTTGAACCAAGTATCCCTTAACGGTAAAACTGGAACAATCACACAAACTGATTTCCTTAGTTAGATTGTTCTGTATTGCTCAGCACGTTATTGGTCATTTGCTTTAATCCTGACTCATGAGTCTACTGTAGAAAGCGGTCTTACTTTCCGAGGAAACGACGTAATTTCCATACTCATATAGGTAAGCCTCTCAAGTGCTTCTACGATACACCTTTTAAGGTTTCTAGACTTATTAATGATATTTATCGATCCTCAGTTCTTGCAGAAACCAACACTAAATATTATGGGATAATCGATATAGTTTTCCATAATCATTCTCTTAACTTGTTGGTACCCATTAAACTTTGTCTATCTTTTTCAAGACATCAGTTGGGTTTCTATTAAGGATGATCAATCTTCATTCACGGAACTTAGTCCCATTTCTTTTGACATTATAGAGACCATAGACTTTGGAAGACCTATTGTAAGTGGGTCAGCCAGGTTTTTCTTTGTTTCTATGTAGTCAACAGTTATAACTCCACTTTTGGGTAACTCTCTTTCATCTGATGTCTTAGACGAAAATGTCTAGACTTTCCATTATATGTTTTATTATAGACATTATATATTGTTGCATAATTATCATAGTTAATCAAGAATGCTGGAGATGGCTTCTTCCATAATGGAATTTCCATTAATAAATTCCTAAGCCATTCTGCTTTCTTACATGCATCTACTAACGCTATCAATTCTGACAACATAGTTGAGTCTGATATACAGGTCTTCTTCCTAAAAGCCCAAGAAACGCCTCCTAATGTAAATATCCATCCAGTCGTAGACTTGAATTTGGATTCTACATTGTTCCCGGTTGCAACGCTATATCCTTCTATTGAAACAGGATATCCTTTATAAGATAAACCATAGTTGAAAGTTCCTTTCAAATAAGCTAAAATTCTGCAAATAGCTTTCCCGTGTTAGAAACCTAGATTACTCGTAAATAGACACAATACACTTATAGCATGTGGATGTCTGGTCTAGTGCAATGCATATCATGCATAAGACTCCCGATAACAATATAATACTCAAGTTGACAAATGGTACATCCAGTGTTCCTTTCTGGATCTAATCGAGATGGAGCTGGTATGTCAATATAATGATCATAATTCTTTAGGAACTTTTCAATGTAATGAGATTGAGTTAGTAATAATTCCCCTGCTTCCCTATCATATCAAAATTTGAAGATGGAAACTTCTTTGTTTCATTCACACAAGATACATCTAAACCAAACATCATCATATCATCAACGTATAAGCATATTATAACGTACCCGTTAATATCTTATTTGCTATAAATACATTTATCTGCATTATTAACAATGAATCCATATGACAATGAAACTTTATCAAACTTCCCATGCCATTGCATGGGAGCTTGCTTCAGTCCATAAAGAGATTTGACTAATTTACAAACTTTTTTTCTTGGCCTGGGGTTTTAAAACCTTCAGGTTGTTCCATATATATCTATTCTTCTGAATCTACATTTCGAAAAGTTGCCTTTACATCCATTTGATGTATGACTAAGTTATGAATTGATGCAAGTGTTATTAAACAGCGTATAGAAGATATGTGAGCAACAGGAGCATGTGCATAAAAATAATCTACTCCTTATCTTTGTTCATATCCCTTAGTAACTAATCTGTCTTTAAACTTATCAAAGGATCCATTTGTATTCAACTTTTTCTTGAATATCCATTTACAACCTATAGGTTTAGCACTAGGAGATAAATTAGTCAAAGCCCAAGTTTGGTATAACACTATGGAATTCATTTCATTATTCAAAGATTCCTTCCAGAAATTAGAATCTCTAGAACTCATAGCCCTAGAATAAGTTTTGGGATCATCATCAACGTTCATTACATATCTTATCACATTAAGGGCTTCGTCCTTATTGCCTTCTATGAGATATGTTATGAAAGTCAGGACCATAGTCCTTCTCTATTCTTGCTCTTTTACTTCTCTTATAACTATTATCTGGTACTGACAAATCCTTGCTGTTTTGAGCAGGAGCATGTTCATCGTCATTGATATCATTAGTCATAGTTGGTTCCATCTGATCTCAATGCATTCTCAATGTTTGATTTTCAAAAAATTCTACATCTACAAATTCTATAACTTCTAAGGTGTCAATCATAAGGAACCTATAAGTAATACTATTTAGAGAATATCCTAAGAAAACACACTTAAATGCCCTATTGCCTAACTTTGGTCGTGTAGGGTCCTGTTTTCTAACATATGCTAAGCTACACCAAACTTTAAATCTAGTAAGGTTAGGTTTTCTATTAAACCATAATTCATAAGGGGAAAATTACTCTTTTAAAGTGGTACACTATTTAATAGGTAACATGAAGATAATATAGAATCACCCCATACGTTATAATGTAAATTAGAACTTTTGATCATGGCGTTAACCATTTATGAAAAAGTTCAATTTTTTTTCTTTCAGCGACACAATTTTATTGTGGAGTAGAAGGGGCGGTACACTGGTGAACTATATCATGTTGTTTACAAAGCAAGGTAAATTCATTTGAACAATATTCACAAGTACGATCTGAATGTAACATTTTAGTTTTAACTCCTAGTTGTGTTTCGACTTCTGCTTCGTAAATTTTGAATTTTCAAAAGCCTCAACTTTAGATTTCATTAGATATACATTTGCGTATCTAGTATAATCATCAATAAATGTTATATAGTGTTCAAGGTTTTAAATCTCGGATATCGGTCGCGTTTCGTCTCGGGGATTTCATAGACTCGGTCTCGTACCGGGGGAGATCTCGGACGAGATGAGTCTAACTCGGGGTTCATCTCGGATTTTCATCTCGGGTCAGAAAGTTCATATCGGAACAATCTTAGGGTACATGATATGTTAAAAATGATATTTTAACAAAATGATTTTTATGAATGCTATCAAAAACATAGTAACTTAAACTAAAAATGCAAAATAACTTTATTATTCTTTATTTTGTGAAAGATCATTCATACTTTAAATCGTAACATGCTTAAAATAGGAATATTTTTAGATAGGAAACATCAAAAGGATCCAAAACATTAAAAAATTCAGCATAAATAGACCATAAAATACATAATTTCATAAGTAACATGTATGTAAATAGACGAATATGAAAATCATAAGCATTGTAAAACATATACGAACATACAATATAGTCATACAAAATGTAAAATAACTAAAAATTGATATGGCTAGATTTGAGTTTTTTAATTATAGTTGTAGTTCAGGCACAAATTTAAATTTTAACCAAAAAAACTAAGATTGCGGACGATATTCCTGTATTTCGTCTCGGTCGATATATCATTCGATATTGCAATATCACGGGCGATATATTCAAAAGGAGATTTAGAATGATACTTGCTGTTTCGTTTCGGAAGGAGCCCAAAACGAGATCTCGGAGGAGATCTCGGGCGATATTTACGAGATTTGAAACAGTGATAGTGTTGACGGCAAAAAATGTCGTAAACACCAAAGATTCCTATTATTAGGAATAGTTAATTTGGTCGCAAGACTAAGTAAGAAAAAGTGGTAAAAGACACAATAATTTATAGTGGTTCGGCCGTGGATTAGGCCTACGTCCACTTTGGAAGTATGTTGAACTTTTATTAATCACTAAAGAATTACAAGGTAGAGCCATGCTAATTACATTCATTTTTCTAACAGCCGTATGCTAGGTATTTGGGAAAAAGAATATTTAATTCTCCTTCTTCCTCAAAGAGGAGATGCAATTAATGGAGTTCATGAAGATCTAGGAAGGTCTCAAGTGAAGAAAATCCAACCCCTTTGAAGTGTGAGGCCATGGGCTATTTATAGGAGTGGTGGTAGGATTAAGTAGGAGTAGGTAGAAATAGGAGGCCACCTGTAGAATTTTTAACCCACCACCTGCGCGCCTCATAATTTCGAACCGGGTCACATGCGTGGAGCACGCGCACGAGGGAGCGCATGACGGCGATATCGATCCTGGAGGTGTCACCATCGTCGCCATCATCATTTCAATCTTTTTTTTGGTGGGGTCAGAAATTTCGAGCCTAGGGGGATCGAAATTTCGAACCTAGGGGCTCGGAAATTCGATCCTGTGGGTTAGAGATTTCAAGCCCAGGGGGATCAAATTTTGAGCCAAATGGGAACGAAATTCCGAACCCTAGGGGCTTGGAAATTCGTTCCCTTGGGGCTCAAAATTTTGAGCCCAGTGGTTTGGAAATTCGATCCCCTGGGTTTCGAAATTTCGAACCCCGTGGGTTCGAAAATTTCGAACCTACGCTGGAATGCAAAGTGACACGATTTTCTTTTATAAATAGGGCCCTCTTCACTTTTTTCCTTCTAATTTTTCTTTCTCTGTCCGCCACTGCCGAAATCTTCGAACCCAGTAATTTCGAGCCCAATAATTTCGACCCGAGCTAGGTGAGGCCTAGAATCGAGGAGTTGAGAAGGCGAGGAGGTCGAAGGGCCACGGCGGAGACCTCGAGACCTCGCGGGCTCAATTTTTCGAACCGGCTAGGTTTGAATTTCCGAACACCCGTAGGTTCGATGTAACAACCCGTATTTTCAATAACCTGTAATAACATAAATCGAGGCAGAATTTAATTCTAAAATGGGAATCAAGGGAAACGGGCTATGCCATTGTGTTCGTCTCGGAAAAATACGCGAAATAGAGTCCGAGTTTTCGAAAATCGGAGTCCGTATGACCAAGATATGGCCTCGCGAAGTTTCACGAAAATTCCCAAATTAAAGTATACTTAATTAAGTGAAATGGGTTGTGTAGATATATATATATATATATATTGATATATATATATATATATATATATAATTGAAAATTTAATAAATAAATATGCAAAAATGCTCAAAACAGCGAATTGGGAGAGGGGAATAACCGAACCGGCCGATTTTTGAAGTCGACCCGAGCCCGCTGGGTCGACTAGGGGTTAATCCAGGGTGTTTGGCTGTCAACCCGTGGGCCGATTCGCTCAAGTGCAGATTTTGCATTTGAATGGTTCTCATGGTCCATCTTTAATCTAAAGGCCCTAGATGGTTCCTACACTTGACTTCTTCCCCAAGACATGCTTTGATGGCTTGGATTGAATCTAGGGTTAATCCTATGGCCTAAAACACTTGCCTAATCTATAAATAAGACCCTAACCTACCCTAATTCATTCATAATTAAACCTAGTGACTAAACTATGGCAAAATGCTAGCTCTCATGGCCTCCACTAATTTTATGAAGAGGGTTGCATACTAATCACTCTCTAATCAACTTCTAATCCCTTCTTAGCATCTTAATCTTCTTCATTTGGTGTTCAAAGTTGCTAGTTGTGAGTTTCTATCACTTTGATGATCTTTTGGTAAACTAATTAGATGAGATGTGATGAGATTTATGGTTTTGTATGTGGGTTAATGAGCTTTGAATCATATGATATGATGTTAGCATTAATCTTATGTTTATGCATGTTGAGTATGTAAGCTTATGCAAGTTTAATATGATGTATGTTATGTTTGCATGATGCTAAATATGCAAGTTGTGGGCTATGTAATCATATGCATGTTATGCAAGTTCATGGTAATATGCTATGCAAGTTACATGTTTGTTAATATGCAAGTTACATGTTTGTTAATATGCAAGTTACATGTATGTAAATATGCAAGTTACATGTTTGTTAATATGCAAGTTACATGTTTGTTAATATGCAAGTTACATGTATGTAAATATGCAAGTTACATGTTTCTTTATATGCAAGTTACATGTTTGTTAATATGCGAGTTACATGTATGTAAATATGCAAGTTACATGTTTATTAATATGCAAGTTCATGATGACACATTATGCAAGTCTATAAGCTAATATGCAAGTTTGTTATGCAAAATGAATATGTAAGTTATGTGACATATTATATGCAAGTTATGTGACATGTTATGCAAGTTCATATGCAAGTTATGTGTTTGTTAATATGCAAGATGGCACCTTTGAAACATGTTCATTCATATGCAAGTTGACACCTTTTATATGTGTTATATCATGAACGAAATTACGTGGGAACGATGGGGTAATTAAATGCATAAGTTAATAAGATTGTGTGAAATTAATATAATTATGCATAACACAAAATAAATAAACATAGTATGGGAATTTGCCTATTTGGTTAGGTGTACCCATACTATGTGTTGGGAATTTACCTATTGAGTTAGGTCTACCCCATGGGAATTTACCTATTAAGTTAGGTCTACCCATGTTAAGAAAACTTGATTAATTAGGGATAATTAATATAAAATTATGAGGGTGATTAATTAGGTGTAATTAATTGACTAAGACACGAGGTTGGACTCAGTTGTAGCGTAAAACTGCCCGGACCCAACCGGCTTAACCAGTTGCTACAAATGTTAGCCCAATGTGAGAGGTCTTAGGCACAAACTAAATACGTAATTAATGTAAAGACACGAGGTTAGACTCTGTTATGACATAAGGCTGCCCGGACCCAACCGGCTTAACCAGCGGTCATAAAAGACAGCCTAATGTGAGAGGTCTTTACAAAGGTTACGTTCTTAATTAATTAATTAAGAAACACTTAACCACATTAGCATGTAGAGGGACATGAGGGGTTAAGTGGGTGCCTCGGGTGGCATGAGAAAATCTAGTGGTTGCCTTGGGTGGCAATAGAAAATACGATTAGAATACTTAACCAAAATGGAAACATGTAATTAAACATGATTAAAGGGTTAAGTAGGGTATACTAGAAAAAGGGACAAGCTTAGGTGGGTAGCTTGTGGAGGCCCATTTCAACCAGTAACCCATACGTATCTTTGTGGGCTCGACCCATGTCGAGGACGGGACACGCATACTGGGCTTGACTGTAAGAGGCAAACGGGTTAGCGGTGGCAACGCAAGTCCAACGGGCTTCATATGCGTGAGTGGGCCCGGGCTGGTAGGTAAGCCGTTGTTGCATCGTGTAGATATAAGCCGTGCACCATTAGCTTTATCAGGTTGCCACGTTGGGGAAGGGTACACCCCACGGTGGGGCCAGCACGGGTATCTACGTTAGGGAGCCGATCGAATGGGGAGTAGTGTGTACACCTGGTGGATTGTAGGGCCCCGTGGCGCCTACTTGGTCACCTAGGGGTACGCAAGTACTATTAGGTTAATTTTATAAGTCCTTGGGTGGGATCAACTTTTAAGTTAGGAACGACTGGTGTGGTGCAGTTTAGTAATTTACCTTAGGAAGGGTAGATGCGTCTTTATCTTTTATCTTGGTTTAGTTAACTGCTTAGTATAGCCGTTCATCCCTATATGTTACCGTATATCAAGTTATGTCTTCTCTGGTTACTTTAACGATTGTATTGTTAAAGTTATAGGACTCACTCAGACTTATGTCTGACCCCGTTGTTTTTACCTTTTTCCCAACCCTCAGGTCCTACGGTGGATCCTAGCAGTAGTGGAGCTTGATCGGATTGCTGTCCCAGTCTTTAGGAGCTTGGATAGATGTAAAGCTCCAGTTATCCAGTTATCTTTTCTTTTGTTTTGGCTATTGTGTGAGAGTGGGATTATGTACTTCTTTATTTTGATGGATATTGTACTTGACTTTTATTTTGGTTTTATGATGTAACCAGACATGTTTTACTTCCGCCGTTATGAGAAGATGTTTTAAAATTTCAAGTACTGTTTATATCTGTCTTGTTGTAATTTTTCTGTTCTATATTCACTAAAATACTCCACCGATGCTATGGCATTCCCTTAGTGAGTGACCCTAGCGGGAGTGGGGTGTTACACGTGGTATCAGAGCTTAAGGTTACCAGAACAGATAAAATTTTTGAGAAAAACTACTTTCTAAGAGTATTTTCGAAGAAAGTATTTTTAAAAGCATGTCTTCTAAGAGAAAAAGTTTTTGAAAAAGAAAAGCATAATCCCCAATAGCCATATCTTTATCTTTCGGAATCTCCTTTTTGAATCTTTCCTCTTTCGTTTCAGCATGGCTGAAGATCTTAACATCCCGGAGGGTTTAGTTATACCACTATGGTATAGGAGGTTGCAAGAGGCTAGGGCCGCGGCTGCGGGTCCGGCCAATGCTACTACACCAGGGACAACCGCTCCTCCTCCTCAGCCTAGAGTGGATAATTTTGCTAAGGTTTGCAAGGAGTTCAAGGCTATAGGAGGAAAACATTTTCTTGGTTCAGAGACTTTCGTAGAGGCTAGAGATTGGCTTAAGGAAGTGGAAGAGTTGCTAGATATCTTTGAAGTGGAAGAGGGAAAGAAAGTCAAGTTGGCGGCTTGGTTAATGAAGGGAGAGGCCTCATTCTGGTGGGAGGTCACTAATGGAGAACGCCCTGTTGACTCTTGGGCAGATTTTAAGCAAAGGTTTGGGGCTAAGTTTCTCTCAAGGGCGGAAGAGAATCTGTTTATGGAGAAGTTCTTGAATTTGAAGCAAGGGAATCTCACGGTGAAAGAATATGTCAACAAATTCAATCAATTAGCAAGGTTTGGCATAGAGTTGGTGAATACACCGGAGAAGAAGGCTTTGAGGTTCGTTAGAGGCTTGAACGAACCATTGCAAGGAATAGCTATGACTCACATTCCTATGGGGGCCACTTTTGAGAAGCTTGTCTACATGGCACTTATGCATGAGGATGATAAGAATTCTAAGGCACCAGAGAAAAAGGGGGATCAGAAGAAACCGCAACAGCAACAACAAGGCAAGGGCGGAAAAGGCAATGGTGACAAAAAGAAGACGAAGAAGAAGTGCTTCAATTGTGGAACACCAGGACACCTCAGTAAGGATTGTCGCAAAAAGAAGAAGACCGGTTGCTTTCATTGTGGTGAAGCAGGGCATCTTGTGAAAAACTGCCCAAAGAAGGGGCAGAAGACGGGGTCTACCTCAGGAGGCCAGGTGCAAGCTCTTATAGCACCACCTCAGTCAGGGGGGCAAGTTCAGGTTCTCTCAGTTCCACCGATTCAGCAGAGAGGTAGAACTATTTCCGTTGAAAGTCTGGTTTTTCTGTTTGATCATCCAGTTCGTACTTTGTTTGACTCTGGCGCATCGCATTCTTTTATCTCATCATCGTTAGTTGAGTCACTGCACTTAGACACCAGTCTAGTTGATGATCCCTTGGTTGTCTCAAACCCAATTGGGGGCTCCATATATCTGTCTATGATATGTTTGGGTTTGAAGATTTCTATACTTAGCGTTGAGTTTAGATGTGATGCTTTTGTATTGGGCTTCACGGGCTATGGGTTGATCTTGGGCATGGACTGGTTATCCAGTAATGGTGCCGTTCTTGATTGCGAAAGGAGAGTTGTCAGGCTCATGACCAGCTTGGGTAACACTCTCGAGATCTCTTGCAATCCCATGGAATCTGTTTTGCTAAGTTATCTTGAATCGCTCGATGCTTCGGTCGAAAGTTTGTGTTCTGTCAGAGTAGTCCGGGAATATCCGGATGTGTTTGAAGAAGTAAAGGGTTTGCCTCCGAAGCGGGAGATAGATTTCCGAATTTATTTGGTGGATAATGCCAAACCAGTGTCTTTGCCAGTACGCCACATGGCTCCTCGTGAGAGAAGAGAACTTCATAAGCAAGTAGGGGAGTTGCTTGAGAAGGGGTTCATAAGGCGAAGTATATCGGAGTGGGGAGCTCCAGTAGTGTTTGCCACGAAGGCGGATGGGTCCCTCAGACTTTGTGTGGATTATAGGGAACTTAATAAGCTCACGAAGAAGAATAGACACCCATTACCGAGGATAGATGATCTCTTTGATCAGTTGGTTGGCGCGTCAGTATTTTCGCAGATGGACTTAGCTACAGGGTTTCATCAGTTAAGAGTGGCGGAGGACAGTATAGAGAAGACTGCTTTCCGGACTCCGGATGGTTTTTATGAGTGGCTAGTGATGCCATTTGGGTTGACAAACGCCCCCGCATACTTTGTTGATCTCATGAGTAGAGTGTTCAGAGAGTATCTGAATAAGTTTGTAGTAGTTTTTGTGGATGACATCTTGGTCTTTTCCAAGAATGAAGAAGAGCATGCCTTACATCTCAAGGAAGTGTTGGAGACTCTTCGAGCGCATAGTCTTAAAGCTAAATTCTCTAAATGCCATTTTTGGAGAAGAGAAGTGCGATTCTTAGGGCATGTGGTCTCTAAGGAAGGGATAGCTGTGGATCCCGCAAAGATAGTATCTATCCAGGATTGGAAAGTTCCTAGAAATGCTACCGAGGTAAGAAGTTTCTTGGGGTTGGCAGGATATTATAGGAAGTTCATCAAAGACTTCGCGAAGATATCAGCCCCATTAACCCGCTTGACGAAGAAGAATCTGGTTTTCTCATGGGATGTAGATTGTGATGATGCTTTCCGACGGTTAAAGAGAGCTTTGACCACCGCTCCAGTTTTAGTGCTTCCAGATGGGAGTAAGCCGTTTGTTGTTTATACCAATGCTTGTGGAACAGGATTAGGCGCAGTCTTGATGCAGGAGGGAAGGGTAATAGCCTATGGAGGGAGACAATTGAGAGTGCATGAGAAGAATTACCCTACCCATGATCTAGAGTTGGCCGCGATTGTTTTCGCACTTAAGTCTTGGCGCCATTATCTTCTTGGTGAGAGATTCGAGTTGTTCACCGACCATAAATCATTGAAGTACTTATTCTCTCAGAAGGATTTAAACTTAAGACAGCAAAGGTGGATGGAGTTCTTAGCATCCTATGATTTCGAGATAGCGTATACCCCTGGTAAGGGTAACGTGGTGGCAGACGCCTTAAGTAGAAAAAGGCTATCTTTGAGTCCATTGTTCGTGGAACGACGAAGCTTGGAGTTTCTTTCTTTGTTTGACTTCAGACCTTCTGTTGATTTTGTACCTGGTTTGTTGGCATCCTTGGAGGTTAGACCTACTCTTTTGAGACGGATTGGCGAGGCTCAGCGAGACGACCCACAGTTGGTTGTGTTGGTAGAGAAGCTTATAAGAGGGGAGTCGTCCAGCCATTTGGGTAGATACACCATAGATGATAAGGGATGGTTGCATAGAGACGGTAGACTTTGTGTACCGCAAGATGAGGGTTTGAAGAAGGCTATTTTGGATGATGCACATCGTTCAAGAATGACTATTCATCCCGGTGGAGACAAAATGTACCAAGACATGAAGAGAGTTTTCTTTTGGGCCGGTATGAAGAAAGATGTGGCCGAGTATGTGGCTAGATGCTTAGTGTGCCAACAAGTTAAAGTGGAGCAAAGGAAACCCGGTGGGTTGCTACACCCATTGGAAGTCCCACAGTGGAAGTGGGATAGTGTCTCGATGGATTTCATCGACGGGTTACCGAGATCGAGGAAGGGCAATACGGGAATTTGGGTTGTGGTAGACAGACTTACAAAGAGTGCCCATTTTATACCCGTAAAGAGTAAGAGGACCGCTCCATGGCTTGCTTCAGTCTATGTTAGAGAGATTGTTAGATTGCATGGCGTACCATCCAGCATTGTGAGTGATCGAGATCCTATTTTCACTAGTGAGTTTTGGAGAAGTTTGCAAGAGGCGGTAGGGACTCAGTTGTGTTTGAGCACCGCATATCATCCTCAGACGGACGGTCAGACCGAGAGGGTGAACCGTATCTTAGAAGATCTTTTGAGGCTTTGTATCTTGGATTTTGGAGGTACATGGGAAGAACATCTTCCTTTGGTGGAGTTCGCATATAATAACAGCTTTCAGTCCAGTATTGGTATGGCTCCTTTCGAAGCTCTTTATGGAAGGCCTTGTCGATCTCCTACATGTTGGTGGGAATCTACGGATAAGATCTTGCTTGGGCCAGATATGGTTAGAGAAACTTCAGAGAAGATTGATTTAATTCGAAAAAGGATGAAAGCAGCGCAAGATAGACAGAAATCTTATGCGGATCGGAGAAGGACGGATCTTGAGTTTGAGGTTGGGGACATGGTTTTTGTCAAAGTATCTCCATTGAGAAATGTTGTTCGCTTTGGGTCCGTAGGGAAGTTAGCACCGAGATTTGTTGGGCCGTTTCCTATTAAGGAAAGGATTGGACGGATGGCATATAGGGTGGAGTTGCCCGACAGACTTAGTGGTGTTCATGATGTATTCCATGTATCACATTTGAGGAAGTGCTTACATGAGACCGCGGAGGTGGTAGAGCCGAGCTTGCTTAGAGATGTAGAGGTAGAGCGTGATGCGACGATTCGACGAGCTCCTACTCGCATCCTTGGGTCAGAAACTAGGAAGTTGAGGAACAGAGAAGTTCAGCTAGTTAAAGTGCAATGGGGAGATGACGAAAGCAATGCTACTTGGGAGACGGAAGCAAAGATGCGTTCTTTGTATCCATTTCTTTTTGAGAGTATGTCTTTTAACTTCTCCTTTATTGCTTGTCTAGTACTTATCTTATCTTTAGTATATCCTCTCGCTAATACCAATGACCTTTAGATAGGGTAAAACCTATGGTTGAGACATGTGTTTGAAACATGTTATGGTTGATGGATGCATATGGATGCAATTGTTTGCTAGTGGTTGCTCGTGGATGCATATACACACACATTAGGCACTAGATCGGCTCAGTCACTTCATGTTGCATATTGCATAAATGGATGTGGTAGTTAGATTGATGGATGTATCATGGCTGTGTTATCATATGGATGATGCATTTTTGTGTATGGTTGTGCACGCATGTAGAAATTTGTATGTGTCAATAGGGTTTCGCATACATATTGGATGCATGGCACTATCATGGTTTGCATTAAGGAGGTTTACTGTATCAGTAACCGCCTGATTTTCGCATTAGGTAAGTACATATACACACACTTTTGCATATATCCATCCAGCATTTAGAATCTTGTAAGGACAATGATTGCTCGTGGATGATGCTTTGAGTAGATGGATGATTGGATGGTAGGATACGTTCTTCCTAACTTGAAGATTTCGGGGACGAAATCCTTTAAGGAGGGGAGAATGTAACAACCCGTATTTTCAATAACCTGTAATAACATAAATCGAGGCAGAATTTAATTCTAAAATGGGAATCAAGGGAAACGGGCTATGCCATTGTGTTCGTCTCGGAAAAATACGCGAAATAGAGTCCGAGTTTTCGAAAATCGGAGTCCGTATGACCAAGATATGGCCTCGCGAAGTTTCACGAAAATTCCCAAATTAAAGTATACTTAATTAAGTGAAATGGGTTGTGTAGATATATATATATATATATATATTGATATATATATATATATATATATATATAATTGAAAATTTAATAAATAAATATGCAAAAATGCTCAAAACAGCGAATTGGGAGAGGGGAATAACCGAACCGGCCGATTTTTGAAGTCGACCCGAGCTCGCTGGGTCGACTAGGGGTTAATCCAGGGTGTTTGGCTGTCAACCCGTGGGCCGATTCGCTCAAGTGCAGATTTTGCATTTGAATGGTTCTCATGGTCCATCTTTAATCTAAAGGCCCTAGATGGTTCCTACACTTGACTTCTTCCCCAAGACATGCTTTGATGGCTTGGATTGAATCTAGGGTTAATCCTATGGCCTAAAACACTTGCCTAATCTATAAATAAGACCCTAACCTACCCTAATTCATTCATAATTAAACCTAGTGACTAAACTATGGCAAAATGCTAGCTCTCATGGCCTCCACTAATTTTATGAAGAGGGTTGCATACTAATCACTCTCTAATCAACTTCTAATCCCTTCTTAGCATCTTAATCTTCTTCATTTGGTGTTCAAAGTTGCTAGTTGTGAGTTTCTATCACTTTGATGATCTTTTGGTAAACTAATTAGATGAGATGTGATGAGATTTATGGTTTTGTATGTGGGTTAATGAGCTTTGAATCATATGATATGATGTTAGCATTAATCTTATGTTTATGCATGTTGAGTATGTAAGCTTATGCAAGTTTAATATGATGTATGTTATGTTTGCATGATGCTAAATATGCAAGTTGTGGGCTATGTAATCATATGCATGTTATGCAAGTTCATGGTAATATGCTATGCAAGTTACATGTTTGTTAATATGCAAGTTACATGTTTGTTAATATGCAAGTTACATGTATGTAAATATGCAAGTTACATGTTTGTTAATATGCAAGTTACATGTTTGTTAATATGCAAGTTACATGTATGTAAATATGCAAGTTACATGTTTCTTTATATGCAAGTTACATGTTTGTTAATATGCGAGTTACATGTATGTAAATATGCAAGTTACATGTTTATTAATATGCAAGTTCATGATGACACATTATGCAAGTCTATAAGCTAATATGCAAGTTTGTTATGCAAAATGAATATGTAAGTTATGTGACATATTATATGCAAGTTATGTGACATGTTATGCAAGTTCATATGCAAGTTATGTGTTTGTTAATATGCAAGATGGCACCTTTGAAACATGTTCATTCATATGCAAGTTGACACCTTTTATATGTGTTATATCATGAACGAAATTACGTGGGAACGATGGGGTAATTAAATGCATAAGTTAATAAGATTGTGTGAAATTAATATAATTATGCATAACACAAAATAAATAAACATAGTATGGGAATTTGCCTATTTGGTTAGGTGTACCCATACTATGTGTTGGGAATTTACCTATTGAGTTAGGTCTACCCCATGGGAATTTACCTATTAAGTTAGGTCTACCCATGTTAAGAAAACTTGATTAATTAGGGATAATTAATATAAAATTATGAGGGTGATTAATTAGGTGTAATTAATTGACTAAGACACGAGGTTGGACTCAGTTGTAGCGTAAAACTGCCCGGACCCAACCGGCTTAACCAGTTGCTACAAATGTTAGCCCAATGTGAGAGGTCTTAGGCACAAACTAAATACGTAATTAATGTAAAGACACGAGGTTAGACTCTGTTATGACATAAGGCTGCCCGGACCCAACCGGCTTAACCAGCGGTCATAAAAGACAGCCTAATGTGAGAGGTCTTTACAAAGGTTACGTTCTTAATTAATTAATTAAGAAACACTTAACCACATTAGCATGTAGAGGGACATGAGGGGTTAAGTGGGTGCCTCGGGTGGCATGAGAAAATCTAGTGGTTGCCTTGGGTGGCAATAGAAAATACGATTAGAATACTTAACCAAAATGGAAACATGTAATTAAACATGATTAAAGGGTTAAGTAGGGTATACTAGAAAAAGGGACAAGCTTAGGTGGGTAGCTTGTGGAGGCCCATTTCAACCAGTAACCCATACGTATCTTTGTGGGCTCGACCCATGTCGAGGACGGGACACGCATACTGGGCTTGACTGTAAGAGGCAAACGGGTTAGCGGTGGCAACGCAAGTCCAACGGGCTTCATATGCGTGAGTGGGCCCGGGCTGGTAGGTAAGCCGTTGTTGCATCGTGTAGATATAAGCCGTGCACCATTAGCTTTATCAGGTTGCCACGTTGGGGAAGGGTACACCCCACGGTGGGGCCAGCACGGGTATCTACGTTAGGGAGCCGATCGAATGGGGAGTAGTGTGTACACCTGGTGGATTGTAGGGCCCCGTGGCGCCTACTTGGTCACCTAGGGGTACGCAAGTACTATTAGGTTAATTTTATAAGTCCTTGGGTGGGATCAACTTTTAAGTTAGGAACGACTGGTGTGGTGCAGTTTAGTAATTTACCTTAGGAAGGGTAGATGCGTCTTTATCTTTTATCTTGGTTTAGTTAACTGCTTAGTATAGCCGTTCATCCCTATATGTTACCGTATATCAAGTTATGTCTTCTCTGGTTACTTTAACGATTGTATTGTTAAAGTTATAGGACTCACTCAGACTTATGTCTGACCCCGTTGTTTTTACCTTTTTCCCAACCCTCAGGTCCTACGGTGGATCCTAGCAGTAGTGGAGCTTGATCGGATTGCTGTCCCAGTCTTTAGGAGCTTGGATAGATGTAAAGCTCCAGTTATCCAGTTATCTTTTCTTTTGTTTTGGCTATTGTGTGAGAGTGGGATTATGTACTTCTTTATTTTGATGGATATTGTACTTGACTTTTATTTTGGTTTTATGATGTAACCAGACATGTTTTACTTCCGCCGTTATGAGAAGATGTTTTAAAATTTCAAGTACTGTTTATATCTGTCTTGTTGTAATTTTTCTGTTCTATATTCACTAAAATACTCCACCGATGCTATGGCATTCCCTTAGTGAGTGACCCTAGCGGGAGTGGGGTGTTACACGTGGTATCAGAGCTTAAGGTTACCAGAACAGATAAAATTTTTGAGAAAAACTACTTTCTAAGAGTATTTTCGAAGAAAGTATTTTTAAAAGCATGTCTTCTAAGAGAAAAAGTTTTTGAAAAAGAAAAGCATAATCCCCAATAGCCATATCTTTATCTTTCGGAATCTCCTTTTTGAATCTTTCCTCTTTCGTTTCAGCATGGCTGAAGATCTTAACATCCCGGAGGGTTTAGTTATACCACTATGGTATAGGAGGTTGCAAGAGGCTAGGGCCGCGGCTGCGGGTCCGGCCAATGCTACTACACCAGGGACAACCGCTCCTCCTACTCAGCCTAGAGTGGATAATTTTGCTAAGGTTTGCAAGGAGTTCAAGGCTATAGGAGGAAAACCTTTTCTTGGTTCAGAGACTTTCGTAGAGGCTAGAGATTGGCTTAAGGAAGTGGAAGAGTTGCTAGATATCTTTGAAGTGGAAGAGGGAAAGAAAGTCAAGTTGGCGGCTTGGTTAATGAAGGGAGAGGCCTCATTCTGGTGGGAGGTCACTAATGGAGAACGCCCTGTTGACTCTTGGGCAGATTTTAAGCAAAGGTTTGGGGCTAAGTTTCTCTCAAGGGCGGAAGAGAATCTGTTTATGGAGAAGTTCTTGAATTTGAAGCAAGGGAATCTCACGGTGAAAGAATATGTCAACAAATTCAATCAATTAGCAAGGTTTGGCATAGAGTTGGTGAATACACCGGAGAAGAAGGCTTTGAGGTTCGTTAGAGGCTTGAACGAACCATTGCAAGGAATAGCTATGACTCACATTCCTATGGGGGCCACTTTTGAGAAGCTTGTCTACATGGCACTTATGCATGAGGATGATAAGAATTCTAAGGCACCAGAGAAAAAGGGGGATCAGAAGAAACCGCAACAGCAACAACAAGGCAAGGGCGGAAAAGGCAATGGTGACAAAAAGAAGACGAAGAAGAAGTGCTTCAATTGTGGAACACCAGGACACCTCAGTAAGGATTGTCGCAAAAAGAAGAAGACCGGTTGCTTTCATTGTGGTGAAGCAGGGCATCTTGTGAAAAACTGCCCAAAGAAGGGGCAGAAGACGGGGTCTACCTCAGGAGGCCAGGTGCAAGCTCTTATAGCACCACCTCAGTCAGGGGGGCAAGTTCAGGTTCTCTCAGTTCCACCGATTCAGCAGAGAGGTAGAACTATTTCCGTTGAAAGTCTGGTTTTTCTGTTTGATCATCCAGTTCGTACTTTGTTTGACTCTGGCGCATCGCATTCTTTTATCTCATCATCGTTAGTTGAGTCACTGCACTTAGACACCAGTCTAGTTGATGATCCCTTGGTTGTCTCAAACCCAATTGGGGGCTCCATATATCTGTCTATGATATGTTTGGGTTTGAAGATTTCTATACTTAGCGTTGAGTTTAGATGTGATGCTTTTGTATTGGGCTTCACGGGCTATGGGTTGATCTTGGGCATGGACTGGTTATCCAGTAATGGTGCCGTTCTTGATTGCGAAAGGAGAGTTGTCAGGCTCATGACCAGCTTGGGTAACACTCTCGAGATCTCTTGCAATCCCATGGAATCTGTTTTGCTAAGTTATCTTGAATCGCTCGATGCTTCGGTCGAAAGTTTGTGTTCTGTCAGAGTAGTCCGGGAATATCCGGATGTGTTTGAAGAAGTAAAGGGTTTGCCTCCGAAGCGGGAGATAGATTTCCGAATTTATTTGGTGGATAATGCCAAACCAGTGTCTTTGCCAGTACGCCACATGGCTCCTCGTGAGAGAAGAGAACTTCATAAGCAAGTAGGGGAGTTGCTTGAGAAGGGGTTCATAAGGCGAAGTATATCGGAGTGGGGAGCTCCAGTAGTGTTTGCCACGAAGGCGGATGGGTCCCTCAGACTTTGTGTGGATTATAGGGAACTTAATAAGCTCACGAAGAAGAATAGACACCCATTACCGAGGATAGATGATCTCTTTGATCAGTTGGTTGGCGCGTCAGTATTTTCGCAGATGGACTTAGCTACAGGGTTTCATCAGTTAAGAGTGGCGGAGGACAGTATAGAGAAGACTGCTTTCCGGACTCCGGATGGTTTTTATGAGTGGCTAGTGATGCCATTTGGGTTGACAAACGCCCCCGCATACTTTGTTGATCTCATGAGTAGAGTGTTCAGAGAGTATCTGAATAAGTTTGTAGTAGTTTTTGTGGATGACATCTTGGTCTTTTCCAAGAATGAAGAAGAGCATGCCTTACATCTCAAGGAAGTGTTGGAGACTCTTCGAGCGCATAGTCTTAAAGCTAAATTCTCTAAATGCCATTTTTGGAGAAGAGAAGTGCGATTCTTAGGGCATGTGGTCTCTAAGGAAGGGATAGCTGTGGATCCCGCAAAGATAGTATCTATCCAGGATTGGAAAGTTCCTAGAAATGCTACCGAGGTAAGAAGTTTCTTGGGGTTGGCAGGATATTATAGGAAGTTCATCAAAGACTTCGCGAAGATATCAGCCCCATTAACCCGCTTGACGAAGAAGAATCTGGTTTTCTCATGGGATGTAGATTGTGATGATGCTTTCCGACGGTTAAAGAGAGCTTTGACCACCGCTCCAGTTTTAGTGCTTCCAGATGGGAGTAAGCCGTTTGTTGTTTATACCAATGCTTGTGGAACAGGATTAGGCGCAGTCTTGATGCAGGAGGGAAGGGTAATAGCCTATGGAGGGAGACAATTGAGAGTGCATGAGAAGAATTACCCTACCCATGATCTAGAGTTGGCCGCGATTGTTTTCGCACTTAAGTCTTGGCGCCATTATCTTCTTGGTGAGAGATTCGAGTTGTTCACCGACCATAAATCATTGAAGTACTTATTCTCTCAGAAGGATTTAAACTTAAGACAGCAAAGGTGGATGGAGTTCTTAGCATCCTATGATTTCGAGATAGCGTATACCCCTGGTAAGGGTAACGTGGTGGCAGACGCCTTAAGTAGAAAAAGGCTATCTTTGAGTCCATTGTTCGTGGAACGACGAAGCTTGGAGTTTCTTTCTTTGTTTGACTTCAGACCTTCTGTTGATTTTGTACCTGGTTTGTTGGCATCCTTGGAGGTTAGACCTACTCTTTTGAGACGGATTGGCGAGGCTCAGCGAGACGACCCACAGTTGGTTGTGTTGGTAGAGAAGCTTATAAGAGGGGAGTCGTCCAGCCATTTGGGTAGATACACCATAGATGATAAGGGATGGTTGCATAGAGACGGTAGACTTTGTGTACCGCAAGATGAGGGTTTGAAGAAGGCTATTTTGGATGATGCACATCGTTCAAGAATGACTATTCATCCCGGTGGAGACAAAATGTACCAAGACATGAAGAGAGTTTTCTTTTGGGCCGGTATGAAGAAAGATGTGGCCGAGTATGTGGCTAGATGCTTAGTGTGCCAACAAGTTAAAGTGGAGCAAAGGAAACCCGGTGGGTTGCTACACCCATTGGAAGTCCCACAGTGGAAGTGGGATAGTGTCTCGATGGATTTCATCGACGGGTTACCGAGATCGAGGAAGGGCAATACGGGAATTTGGGTTGTGGTAGACAGACTTACAAAGAGTGCCCATTTTATACCCGTAAAGAGTAAGAGGACCGCTCCATGGCTTGCTTCAGTCTATGTTAGAGAGATTGTTAGATTGCATGGCGTACCATCCAGCATTGTGAGTGATCGAGATCCTATTTTCACTAGTGAGTTTTGGAGAAGTTTGCAAGAGGCGGTAGGGACTCAGTTGTGTTTGAGCACCGCATATCATCCTCAGACGGACGGTCAGACCGAGAGGGTGAACCGTATCTTAGAAGATCTTTTGAGGCTTTGTATCTTGGATTTTGGAGGTACATGGGAAGAACATCTTCCTTTGGTGGAGTTCGCATATAATAACAGCTTTCAGTCCAGTATTGGTATGGCTCCTTTCGAAGCTCTTTATGGAAGGCCTTGTCGATCTCCTACATGTTGGTGGGAATCTACGGATAAGATCTTGCTTGGGCCAGATATGGTTAGAGAAACTTCAGAGAAGATTGATTTAATTCGAAAAAGGATGAAAGCAGCGCAAGATAGACAGAAATCTTATGCGGATCGGAGAAGGACGGATCTTGAGTTTGAGGTTGGGGACATGGTTTTTGTCAAAGTATCTCCATTGAGAAATGTTGTTCGCTTTGGGTCCGTAGGGAAGTTAGCACCGAGATTTGTTGGGCCGTTTCCTATTAAGGAAAGGATTGGACGGATGGCATATAGGGTGGAGTTGCCCGACAGACTTAGTGGTGTTCATGATGTATTCCATGTATCACATTTGAGGAAGTGCTTACATGAGACCGCGGAGGTGGTAGAGCCGAGCTTGCTTAGAGATGTAGAGGTAGAGCGTGATGCGACGATTCGACGAGCTCCTACTCGCATCCTTGGGTCAGAAACTAGGAAGTTGAGGAACAGAGAAGTTCAGCTAGTTAAAGTGCAATGGGGAGATGACGAAAGCAATGCTACTTGGGAGACGGAAGCAAAGATGCGTTCTTTGTATCCATTTCTTTTTGAGAGTATGTCTTTTAACTTCTCCTTTATTGCTTGTCTAGTACTTATCTTATCTTTAGTATATCCTCTCGCTAATACCAATGACCTTTAGATAGGGTAAAACCTATGGTTGAGACATGTGTTTGAAACATGTTATGGTTGATGGATGCATATGGATGCAATTGTTTGCTAGTGGTTGCTCGTGGATGCATATACACACACATTAGGCACTAGATCGGCTCAGTCACTTCATGTTGCATATTGCATAAATGGATGTGGTAGTTAGATTGATGGATGTATCATGGCTGTGTTATCATATGGATGATGCATTTTTGTGTATGGTTGTGCACGCATGTAGAAATTTGTATGTGTCAATAGGGTTTCGCATACATATTGGATGCATGGCACTATCATGGTTTGCATTAAGGAGGTTTACTGTATCAGTAACCGCCTGATTTTCGCATTAGGTAAGTACATATACACACACTTTTGCATATATCCATCCAGCATTTAGAATCTTGTAAGGACAATGATTGCTCGTGGATGATGCTTTGAGTAGATGGATGATTGGATGGTAGGATACGTTCTTCCTAACTTGAAGATTTCGGGGACGAAATCCTTTAAGGAGGGGAGAATGTAACAACCCGTATTTTCAATAACCTGTAATAACATAAATCGAGGCAGAATTTAATTCTAAAATGGGAATCAAGGGAAACGGGCTATGCCATTGTGTTCGTCTCGGAAAAATACGCGAAATAGAGTCCGAGTTTTCGAAAATCGGAGTCCGTATGACCAAGATATGGCCTCGCGAAGTTTCACGAAAATTCCCAAATTAAAGTATACTTAATTAAGTGAAATGGGTTGTGTAGATATATATATATATATATATATTGATATATATATATATATATATATATATAATTGAAAATTTAATAAATAAATATGCAAAAATGCTCAAAACAGCGAATTGGGAGAGGGGAATAACCGAACCGGCCGATTTTTGAAGTCGACCCGAGCCCGCTGGGTCGACTAGGGGTTAATCCAGGGTGTTTGGCTGTCAACCCGTGGGCCGATTCGCTCAAGTGCAGATTTTGCATTTGAATGGTTCTCATGGTCCATCTTTAATCTAAAGGCCCTAGATGGTTCCTACACTTGACTTCTTCCCCAAGACATGCTTTGATGGCTTGGATTGAATCTAGGGTTAATCCTATGGCCTAAAACACTTGCCTAATCTATAAATAAGACCCTAACCTACCCTAATTCATTCATAATTAAACCTAGTGACTAAACTATGGCAAAATGCTAGCTCTCATGGCCTCCACTAATTTTATGAAGAGGGTTGCATACTAATCACTCTCTAATCAACTTCTAATCCCTTCTTAGCATCTTAATCTTCTTCATTTGGTGTTCAAAGTTGCTAGTTGTGAGTTTCTATCACTTTGATGATCTTTTGGTAAACTAATTAGATGAGATGTGATGAGATTTATGGTTTTGTATGTGGGTTAATGAGCTTTGAATCATATGATATGATGTTAGCATTAATCTTATGTTTATGCATGTTGAGTATGTAAGCTTATGCAAGTTTAATATGATGTATGTTATGTTTGCATGATGCTAAATATGCAAGTTGTGGGCTATGTAATCATATGCATGTTATGCAAGTTCATGGTAATATGCTATGCAAGTTACATGTTTGTTAATATGCAAGTTACATGTTTGTTAATATGCAAGTTACATGTATGTAAATATGCAAGTTACATGTTTGTTAATATGCAAGTTACATGTTTGTTAATATGCAAGTTACATGTATGTAAATATGCAAGTTACATGTTTCTTTATATGCAAGTTACATGTTTGTTAATATGCGAGTTACATGTATGTAAATATGCAAGTTACATGTTTATTAATATGCAAGTTCATGATGACACATTATGCAAGTCTATAAGCTAATATGCAAGTTTGTTATGCAAAATGAATATGTAAGTTATGTGACATATTATATGCAAGTTATGTGACATGTTATGCAAGTTCATATGCAAGTTATGTGTTTGTTAATATGCAAGATGGCACCTTTGAAACATGTTCATTCATATGCAAGTTGACACCTTTTATATGTGTTATATCATGAACGAAATTACGTGGGAACGATGGGGTAATTAAATGCATAAGTTAATAAGATTGTGTGAAATTAATATAATTATGCATAACACAAAATAAATAAACATAGTATGGGAATTTGCCTATTTGGTTAGGTGTACCCATACTATGTGTTGGGAATTTACCTATTGAGTTAGGTCTACCCCATGGGAATTTACCTATTAAGTTAGGTCTACCCATGTTAAGAAAACTTGATTAATTAGGGATAATTAATATAAAATTATGAGGGTGATTAATTAGGTGTAATTAATTGACTAAGACACGAGGTTGGACTCAGTTGTAGCGTAAAACTGCCCGGACCCAACCGGCTTAACCAGTTGCTACAAATGTTAGCCCAATGTGAGAGGTCTTAGGCACAAACTAAATACGTAATTAATGTAAAGACACGAGGTTAGACTCTGTTATGACATAAGGCTGCCCGGACCCAACCGGCTTAACCAGCGGTCATAAAAGACAGCCTAATGTGAGAGGTCTTTACAAAGGTTACGTTCTTAATTAATTAATTAAGAAACACTTAACCACATTAGCATGTAGAGGGACATGAGGGGTTAAGTGGGTGCCTCGGGTGGCATGAGAAAATCTAGTGGTTGCCTTGGGTGGCAATAGAAAATACGATTAGAATACTTAACCAAAATGGAAACATGTAATTAAACATGATTAAAGGGTTAAGTAGGGTATACTAGAAAAAGGGACAAGCTTAGGTGGGTAGCTTGTGGAGGCCCATTTCAACCAGTAACCCATACGTATCTTTGTGGGCTCGACCCATGTCGAGGACGGGACACGCATACTGGGCTTGACTGTAAGAGGCAAACGGGTTAGCGGTGGCAACGCAAGTCCAACGGGCTTCATATGCGTGAGTGGGCCCGGGCTGGTAGGTAAGCCGTTGTTGCATCGTGTAGATATAAGCCGTGCACCATTAGCTTTATCAGGTTGCCACGTTGGGGAAGGGTACACCCCACGGTGGGGCCAGCACGGGTATCTACGTTAGGGAGCCGATCGAATGGGGAGTAGTGTGTACACCTGGTGGATTGTAGGGCCCCGTGGCGCCTACTTGGTCACCTAGGGGTACGCAAGTACTATTAGGTTAATTTTATAAGTCCTTGGGTGGGATCAACTTTTAAGTTAGGAACGACTGGTGTGGTGCAGTTTAGTAATTTACCTTAGGAAGGGTAGATGCGTCTTTATCTTTTATCTTGGTTTAGTTAACTGCTTAGTATAGCCGTTCATCCCTATATGTTACCGTATATCAAGTTATGTCTTCTCTGGTTACTTTAACGATTGTATTGTTAAAGTTATAGGACTCACTCAGACTTATGTCTGACCCCGTTGTTTTTACCTTTTTCCCAACCCTCAGGTCCTACGGTGGATCCTAGCAGTAGTGGAGCTTGATCGGATTGCTGTCCCAGTCTTTAGGAGCTTGGATAGATGTAAAGCTCCAGTTATCCAGTTATCTTTTCTTTTGTTTTGGCTATTGTGTGAGAGTGGGATTATGTACTTCTTTATTTTGATGGATATTGTACTTGACTTTTATTTTGGTTTTATGATGTAACCAGACATGTTTTACTTCCGCCGTTATGAGAAGATGTTTTAAAATTTCAAGTACTGTTTATATCTGTCTTGTTGTAATTTTTCTGTTCTATATTCACTAAAATACTCCACCGATGCTATGGCATTCCCTTAGTGAGTGACCCTAGCGGGAGTGGGGTGTTACATTCGAATTATAAGCTCAGTGGCCTCGAATTTTCGAACACACCGGGTTCGAAGTCTCGAACATTCATGGGTTCGAATTTTCGGTTCGAGGCATCGAACCCTTCTGGGCTTGGATTTTCGAACCTCATCAGTTCGAATTCCCGAGCCCCTTGTCTGGGTTCGAAATTTCGAACCCAGAGGGGCTCGAGTTTTTGAACCCATGCTGGTTCAAAACTTCGAACCCTTCTGGATTCGAAATTTCGAACCTGGAGCTCAAAATTTCGAGCTCGTCCTGGTTCGGGACATGGCCTTTGCCGCGTTTCCAATTTGTCATGTCGATGGACTTTTACTTCCGAATATTCACCTCTTGATTTGCATGCTTAGGGTCGATGCATATATTGTTAACCGCGTGAGAGGGGTTTAGGATTGTTCACATAGGGTAGAGCATACAAACAGACTTGGACTTGGACTGTTACGAATCGTTCTGAACTTTCTTTATGTAGCTCATCCTCGCATAGCATTGCATGCACAGATTAGTTGTCACCAACATGAGGTGTACAGGTCACTATACTGCCCGTTCATACACTGATATGTTAAAGTATAGCTAAAGATGTAGACCAGATCAAGGACTGGAAAGACTACGTAAGCCGAGGCTTCCCAGCCTGCATCACACACATCCGACCCTACCCCTAGAGGTAGATCGTCTGACAGTGAGCTTGAGACCACCGAAGGATCGACTCCTTCTCATTCAACCAGCTCGTCCGAAACGTCTGAGCACGGGGAGCAACATGAGTAGCAATATTCCCCGGTCGTGACTGAAGATGCCGAGAATGAAGATACCATGGGCAAGGATGCGCGTGCACCTCCGGTGGCTCCGGACATGTTGCCTGATGCGGTGATTTTGGAGAATCCTACTGACCCAGTGCAGTCGTGTATGGACGCTACAGCAATTAGGAAAATGGTGGCACGATTTAACATACTGGTGAATGATGCCCTTGCCCCCGGGAGAGAAGACAGAGCCCATGTGTCGCCCGACGGTCTCACTGCCTGGAACCGACAAGATTGCCTTGCTGGTTGCATACCCGACTAACGACTTCATTCGGGATATGCTGTTCTATTTCCGTCTCGTTCCATTGCAGCTACACCCTAATGCTTACGCTTCTCTCTTGGGTATTTACGCTCTCTTCCGCGAGTTTTGAATAGGGAGCCCACTGGGGAAGATATTCGATACTTCTTCCACTTAAGGAAAACAAGCGCGACCTCTCCCTCTCAATGGTCTTTGGAAGCGACAGCTGCTACAAAATTCTTTGTCAGGACATGGCCCAGGCTGTCTGTGTTTAAGCGCGAGTGGTTCTTCATTAGCTGCCCTCCCGGATTTGCCAGAAGGTGGATTGAGGGAAGTAAATGTTTCTTTGACTCTGTTCCTTGCCATAATTTTAGGATTCCTTCCTTTATTCATGGTTTTAAATGGAATATGACAAAAAATCCGAAGGCGCCCATGGGGAATGAATATAGGCAAAGCCTTAATGCTTTGCGGGAGAACCAGAGAATCTCCGCGATACCAGTACCATGACGAGTCAGGATCGCCTATGCCACGCTGGGTTACAACCGGACAACTGGGCTGTGATTAGACCCACGGTTGCTATTAGTGTGCCGACGGAGGGAGTTGCGGCAGGCTTTACCCCTATTGGGAGGAAGGGGAATATTCCACCAGCGGAATGAGAATTGCAAAGAAATGCTCCGCCTTAAGGAGATATGTTTGGAGGCGAGGTACATGGTCAAGCGGAGATTGCTGGAGATGAGAGGTTGCCGAGCACTCCCATCCTGCCTCCAATAGGGGAGGGGGAAGGAGTGTTGGCTAGACCGTAGTCTCCCACGACTCACTCAGGGGCCACTGGCTCGCTAGAAACCACGGGCCAGTTTGATGGCTTAAAGGGACTTGCTTTAATAACGACTCCATGGCCAAATTCGACGAGCCTGGACTGGAAGAACTTTCCTGCGCTCCTGAGGGATTATCTCCCTCGATCGGACCACAATCTGGTCTGTTGAGAGAACACTTAGGGCATTCATCCATAACACTGCATAGCATAAACGTTTGCCTACGTGAGTTACCTGACTAACTTCGGCTTGTTCCATTGGTAGGTGATATGGCAAGTGGATGCAGCGGATGAAGTTATGGGTGTGGGGGTCGCCAACATCCCTAGAGTTCTTCATTCGAGAGATTCCAGAGATCCACCAGCTTGTATGGTGCTCCACCTCCGTTAGAACAAGGCAGCGGTCATCGAGACCGGGATCGATCTAGGCGATCTCCGACACCCCTTCCCCTCCTCCTATTCGCGTGCCTGTAGGGGATGCTCGGCTCAACATAGGTGGATCCCGATCTCTGCCTTCGACAACTCCCCCGTCGACCGACCCTCCGGCTCCCGTTCAACCTACTAAGGGGAGGGAGCTGCTATTTGGTCAACTATGGTCGGGCATGAAAGTCATAATGGGGATGCAAAATCTGATAGAGTCCCAAATCCGAGCGTTTTCTGTTGAGGGGAGGAGGATGTTCTTGAAGCTGTACTTCCCTCAATATCATTTCGACGAGTTGTCGTCTCTCCCTGATCTCCGTCCTGCTCCTAGTAGGGAATCCGGAGACATATGGATGCATGTACAGGCTTCGTATCACCAGGCCAACATACTTATCAAGGATTCCCTCCATCTTTCTGAGTTGATCAAGAGGAAATACCTGGAGCTCATCCACCTTCAGCGGACTATTGATGGTGAAAATACCTCGGTTACCCACTTGAAAGCCCAGATAGGTGGGTTTCTCTACCTCGTTGTGGCTAATTTACCACTACCCCGTGTGTTTCCCAGTTTTAACTTTTGACTATGTTGTTGCAGCGGAGCTGAAGCGAGTCTACGCGACTTTAAAGACAGGGGATGCGCAGGACCGTGAGACTTTTAGCGATACCGTAAGTCGCTTGACCCTTGAAAACACAACCCTTAAGAGTGATAAGGATGAGTGGTCCAAATTATGCGATGACATGGAAAAGGAAATTGGGAAGGTTACTCAGCTCCAGAATGACAATACCACTTTCATAGAGCAAAATGAGAGGTTACGGGCTGAGAATGCCGAGGTTGCTGAGTGAAAGAGGCAGCTCGAGGCAATGAGGAAAGCGAAGGAGGAAGCTGAGGCTAACAACAGGGACGTATTGAGTGCAGCAGAGGGTATAAAAGCTGAACTTGAAAGGGAGATAGAGCAGCTGAGGGGACAGTTGAGTGATGCAGAGTTCCATGTTGGGTCCTCCTTCGAGGAGAGTATCCATGATATGTACGTGAAAGTTTTGAGATTTCGAGGGATTTCATGGGTCGAAGACTACCCCACGAGCTAGCCAAAACTTGGGAGAGTTTAATACCTTACGAGGCCTTCTTACGTCAAGTGGACGTAAGCACCCTGGATGAACACCAACTCGCGAATGTACTTCTGAACAACGATGAACGTGAGAGGCTGGAGGACGGAAGGAGGCTATTGCAGGCGGATGCTGAGAACGAAAGGTTGGCGAGGCTTGCCGAAGAGAAAGGAAAGTTTACGGTGATGGGGAGAGCGGTTGTGGCGAAAACATTGGCAGTGGGAAGTTCTCATCCGCCTCTAGGCCCGGATATATCATGGTGAGTGGTCCTGGGGATTTGGCCCAAACTGCTACTGAGCATAATCCTGACTTCCCGGCACTGGGGGATACCAGATTCACCTTACCTACCGTTGCAAGCACCCTTCTTATCATTCCTACATCATCCTTGACAATAGATAAATTCCTTTTACCCTGCATCCCTGAGAACAAAGTGATTACTGGATTTATGGACTAAAAAAGGTTGTGTCTTTGCTTATACAGTTTCTCCTAAGTCTACAGTGGCAGCGGACCCCACTTCCATGATCCCTCAAATGACTGAAACTGGGCCGAGCCTTATAGGGGCACAAGCCAGAGAGGGCGGCGACCAACTCGATACCTTTTCTGGAATAAGAATAACTCCTAGCATGGTCGACATTCTTAAAGAAGAAGGAGAGGTGGTCGACGGATAGAGTGCCCCTGCCAAAGACCCGGTAGATGCCGATGTGGCTTTGATAGCGGCCCTGGTGGCGAGTCAACAGGCCAAGATGGTGGCCAAGTGTGAAGAGGTAGAGGAGAAGCGAGAGTACGATGAGGCTTCCAGGAAGGAGATCCTAACGAAGACTCGGCAGGATGCCGAGGCAAGAGCTGCTAACACTGTCGCGAAGAGGAGAGCCAATGAGGAGGCTAAGAAAAAGAGGGTTGACGATGAGGCCAGGAAGAAGAGGGAGGATGAGGAAGCACAATAGAGGGCTACTGAGTCCTTTGAGAAAGCTAAAGCTGATGACATCACGCCTCATAGGTCCTAAAAGCTCGCTGCCCGAAAGGCCGCCAGAGAGGCCAAGGAGAAAGCTGAGCGGGAAGGCAAGGCGGTCCCGGAGACGAGTGATGCTGTGGTTGGCCTCGCTGCTATGGGTGCCCCAAAGCGTACACTGTAGTCCATCCTTACTGATATTACCGAGGTTTCGAGTGGCAACGGGACGGGGAGAGATGCCTCTCGACTTCTCATGAATCGACCACTTCTCGGAGGGGCCGAGATGGAAAGAGCGAGTCCGGGAAGAAGAAGCCCGGAGCCAATGATGAACCGTCAAGCGTGGAATCTGCAAAAATGGGCAAGCGCAAGCACAAGAAATGGAAACATGGTTAGTTGTAGCAATCTTAGTAGGAGTTACCGTTATTTTGGTAGTGTAGGCCGATAGTTTACGTTAGTACGTCCCTCGCTTTTGGTTTTTCAAGACACAGTGTGGTTCTAGTGTACATCTTGTCATTAGAAAGTAAAAGTGTTAGACATGTAGTTTGTTTAGCGTGTGTGTGTGAAAAGGAAATATGAATTAGTAAAGATCACTGTTTATGTCAAGTGTTTGGATGTTCTTTTTATGTTTTCCAGCGTCCTGTACTTGCATAAACTTACTTATTGTTACACTTGTAATAAAAGCGATTAGGGGCCATCTCTGGGTAAATTATTCCAGAGAGGTGAGGTAGAGCGCTAGTTTCAGTAAGTTCCCCTCAGCTAAGGGAACCCGTAGTTTGCGAAACCAGGCTGTGCACCTGCTGTTTTAGGTGGACCGGGGTTAAACCCAAGTATAGCGAAGGCATAGGGCGTCGCGTTGTGCGGTCCGCCAGGTGGGTGGCCCTTCCATCGTTCATCAGGTCGAGGCGATCCGCTAGATGTCGTTTATCTGCTGTCATAGTTTTCAGCCCCAATCATCAGCTCGTAAGGTCCGATCGTGACCACTGGTTGCCCCTAGCCTTAAGAGCTAAGGGGAAGAAATGATTTAAGCTCGGTCTTAGTGCTGCGCCAAGATTCGACCGGCACCCGCAACCGGTGAAGAGAGATTCGAATCAATCTTAGTCCTTTGTTGAGTGGCGCCAAGATGCCTGGACTAGGACGCGGAACGATTTATCCTCGTCCTCGGTACTAGGCCGAGGTTCGAGTTAGTAGTTGTTTAGACTCGGTCGCGCCGCGGGCCGGCTGTTCGAGTAGCATGGATGACTCCTATGCTCGGGGGGCCAGGCATAGCCAAGTGCCTCAGATTCGATGTTGCCTAGAATTGAAATGGCCGCGCCGACTCCCGTGCTCGAGGTGCCGATGCGGCGGTCGTTGGCGTGAATCGAGCTGGTTGTTGGAAAACAAGATGCATTACGTGAGATGTAAACAATAAGGAAATAGGAAATTGAATATCATTTCTACTAATAACTTTCGCCGCAATAGCCTATACAATGCCTTGGATATCTGAAAAAAAAATAGAACATTGTTTGAAAAGCATAAACAACCGTAAATTGAGTTATGTGAAGTAGCGGTGGAGATGTTCGCTGTTCCATGCCCTTGGGAGTTCAGCTCCGTCGACGGTGGCGAGCCTGAAAGTTCCATTGCTGAGCTTTCGATGTATTGAGTACGCGGCTTCCCAACGAGCACGAGGCCTATTGGATGAGGAAAAACTCACTTTAGAACGAGGTCACCGATGTTGAGGTCCTTCTGGCGGACCCTGAAATTCAAGTATCGGGCTACTCGTTGTCGTTGAGCGGCGGCTCTGATATCGGCCTCGTTCCTTTTTTCTTCTAGCAAGTCGAGTGATCCCAGAAGTAAATCTTGATTCGTCTTTGGATCGAAGTACGTGGCTCGATGGGATTGTAGCTTGAGCTCAATGGGAATGACGGCTTCAGATCCGTATGCAAGGGCGAAAGGAGTATGACCGATTGCTGTCTTATGGGTGGTGCGGTAAGCCCATAGAGCTAGAGGAAGTTCGTCTGCCTACATGCCCCCAGCCTTTTCCAGACGTTTCTTGATGATGGATTTGATGACCTTGTTAACAATCTCGACTTTCCCATTGGCTTGAGGATGAGCCACCGCTGAGAATCTTTTATCGATGTCGTGGCGCTGACAGAAGGCTTTAAACTCGGTGCTCTCGAACTGAGCGCCGTTGTCGGGGATGATAGCTTATGGCACTTCATAGAGGGTAATGATGTTGCAGACAACAAAGTTGATCATCTTCTTCGTGGTAATGGTGGTGAGACTTCAGCTTCTTCCCACTTGGTGAAATAGTTGACTGCGACGACAGCGTATCATGCCCCGCCTCTGGCCATTGGAAGGGTTTCGATGATGTAGATTCCTCACATGGAGAACGACCATGGGCTGAATATTTGAGACAGTTCTAGGCGAGGCCCTTGGAATCTTGGAGAAGCGCTGGCACTTATCGCACTTGCGAGCGTAGTCCGCGGCGTCTTTATCAAGTGTGGGCTAGTAAAAACCATGTCTGAAAATCTTTCTAGCCAGGGTCTGCCCCCCAGTGTGATCGCCACATTCGCCTTCATGAACACTACTTAGCACTTGAAAGGCGTCGCCGTGACCTACGCACCGGAGCAAGGGAACGGAGTAACCTCTTCGGTAGAGTACTCCATCTATAAGAAGGTAACGGGCTGACTGGCGAGTGAGCGCGGGCCTTTCCTTGCAGGTCTTTGGTAGGACCCCGTGCTGCAGGTAATTTCTGATCGGTGTCATCCATGACTCGGGCTTGGGTTCGGTTCTCATGATCATCTCGTCTTGCCCTTGCTTGATGCTTGGAGAGTTGAGGATTTCAATCGGGGAGAATCCATTAAGTTGCGGATCTTCTGAGCTTTCCATCCTTGCGAGTGAATCCGCTTTATCATTCTACTCGGGTGGGATATGGGTGATGGTGAAATGCTCGAGGTAGACGAGTAGCCCCTGAACCCGGGCCAGGTACTGGGCAAGCTGTCCCTCATTCGCTTGATACTCTCCCAGTATTTGTCGTATGATAAGCTCTGAATCGAAGAAGATGTGGACGGTCTCTAGCTTGAGTTCAGTCGCTATTCTAAGCCCGGTGATTAAGGCCTCGTACTCCGCGTCGTTGTTAGTAGCAGGGAAATTTAGCCTCAACGCGTAATACATCGGGTGTTCTTCAGGGGTGATGAGCACGACACCGGCCCTGGAGGATTTTCTGTTAGAGGAGCCGTCTACGAACAATTTTTACTGCGCATCAGAAATTCCAGCGTTCACTGCGGGATCCTCCTCGGGGGCTGTGAACTCCACGCTGTAATCTGCAAGAGCTTGGCCGGGGATGGCTCGTCGGGGGATGAAGGTTATCTCGAACTGGCTTAACTCTATGCTCCACTTTAATAATCGTCTTGATGCCTCAGGTCGTTTAGGACTGGACGCAGTGGCTGGTCAGTGAAAACTTTTATGGAATGCGAATGGAAGTATGATCAGAGCTTTCTACAGGATATCAATAAGAAGAATGCCAGCTTCTCTAGCTTTGGGTAGTTCTTCTCTGCCCCCGTCAAATGCTTGCTGATATAGTAGACGGGCCATTGAGTGCGGTCTTCGAGCCGTATTAGTGCCGAGCTAATTGCCTACGCAGAAACAGCCATGTAAATATATAAGTCCTCATGGTCTATAGGCTTAAAGAGGATAGGTGGTCGCTCTAAGTGATCCAGAAGTTCCTTGATTATGGAGACGCATTCAGGGATCCACTCGAAGTTGCGTATCCCTTTTCAGAGTAAATCGAAGAAGGGGATGCACTTGTCGGTGGCCTTAGAGATGAACCGACTTAAAGCAGCGATCTTTCCATTCAGACTTTGGACATCCCTGATGTTATCGGGGACTCGGATGTCCCGAATAGCTTGGATTTTTTCTGGGTTAGCTTCGATTCCCCGGGAATTGACAATGAAACCCAAGAATTTTCCCGAGGCGACTCCGAAGGAGCATTTCAGGGGGTTGAGTTTCATGTCGTACTGGCAAAGGACATCGAACATTTCGGAGAGGTCGTGGACATGATTGCTTGATATTTTAGATTTTACCAGCATATCGTCCACGTACACCTCCATGTACTTTCCAATTTGATTTTTAAAGAGTCGATTAACCATTCATTGGTAAGTGGCGCAGACATTTTTGAGGCCGAAGGGCATAACACGGTAGCAGTAGAGCCCGAGGTCGGTTATGAAAGAGGTATGATCTTAGTTGCGAAGGCTCATCAGGATCTGGTTGTAGCCTGAGTAGGCATCCATGAAAGATAGTAACTGGTATCCGGCGGTCGAGTCGACTAATCGGTCGATCTTCGGAAGTGGGAAGCTATCCTTGGGAAATGCCTTGTTCAGATCGAAGAAGTCTATGCATGTTCGCCATTTACCGTTGGCTTTCTTAACCAGAACTGGATTGGAAACCCATTTGGGATAGTCAGCTCCACAGTTGAAGTTATTGTTGAGCAGATGGTCTACCTCTTCTTCAAGTGCCTTGGACATCTCAGGCCCTAAAAAGTGGCGCTTCTGTTTAACTGGAGGCATTCTGGGATCTAAGTGTTTACGCCAAAAATGGTCCAAACACCCAAGGTACTAAACTGTACTTCACCAATTCGGTAAGAAATAAATGGAGCCGCATATAATTAGCAATAAAAAGTAAAAAATGCAGGAAAAAGTAAAGTAGAGATGAGATTTAGAGTGGTTCAGCCGTTAACGAGGCCTACGTCCACTATGAAGGCGGTTTCCTTTCTTATGATAAGAATTACAAAGTACATCAATTCTCTGACCTCATACATCTCTATATCTACTCAATATAACCTCGTTTATATGTTTTGATCTAAAAAATCATACAGGAGAATAATAGAGTTTGAGAAGAAGAAGTACGGATGAATGATTGAGAGAGCAGATGCCTTCACTCTAAAATGGTACTTGACGCCATGGCCAGATCTGTGGTTGAGTTTGAAGTTTAGCAGCACTTCGTGGTTCTACCCAAAAGCCCCCCTAAATGTGGGTAGTCATGGTGTATTTATAGGTGAACTCCTCTTGGTGAATGACCTAGAATCTGTTTATGCAGGCTATGGGTCATTAATTCTGCTAATTATGACCATGCCACTGGACAGCTATAGCCAGTTGTCTGTGGTCGCATTCGGTGTTATATGCGGACGACTTGCCGAGTGTCTTGAATGGACGAGCGGGTCCTGAGGTGCGGGCGCGGATGCACCGGGAGATTTTCGTAAGAGTGGAGTGTGGAGCTGAGATCGATCCTTCTTTGTTCCTCGCACGATCGCCCTTCTTGAACCAATGACGCTCGTCCTTTTGTTGCCATTGCATGGTTCCACTTGGCTTTATGGTTATACTTTGAGGCTGCTTTAGCTTGTGCATAGCGGGTGACCTGTCCTAATTTAGCGCCTGAGCGGTTCTCTTGATGTGCAACCTTTATTTTTGTCGAGTCGCGCTTCTCATGGCCCGGTCGCACTGATAGACTTGACCTGCAGTGGGTTTGATATTTGGATCCTGCTTAGTGCGATCGTGTTATGTATGACCGACGCTGATAAGACCCCTCTACCCAATGTGTGTATAGTTTTTTAGGGATTAACACTTGCCCCTCGAAGTTCGTGATTTCTTTTTGGAAAGGAATTATGGGCTTCAATATATTTGATCGCACATTGGGTGGTAGGTTTATCCTGACTTGATGAGAAGTCGTTCGTGCACGGGCTGTGGCCGCTTTGTTGTAGCTGACTGGCATTGTTTTTACCTACGGGCGAGAGGCTTGTTGTACTTTCTTGATTACTGTGCGAATGGTTGAATCTTGGGATGCCAACTGGGACTTGATGAGACACTTTCGTGTAGTCAGATAC
The DNA here is from genome assembly GCA_030737875.1 of Allium sativum. NCBI lineage: Eukaryota > Viridiplantae > Streptophyta > Magnoliopsida > Asparagales > Amaryllidaceae > Allium > Allium sativum. The sequence continues at coordinate 308,124,896 of CM060925.1, read as the reverse complement.
TAGGCTGACGTGGCATAAATTCTCTGGATGAATGCCCTTAGGTCTCTCTTATTCATCTTTAAACTGCTTTATTTCGTTTTTGCATCTCAAAAGAGATCTTGGGTCACGGCTGCACTTCCTTGAGGGTCTTCAATCAGATAATCTATGCTTGACATTTCTGCCTTGATTTTTCCTCAAAAGGCTTTAGCTTTATCATTTTACCATTTTGCTCTTCGCCTGCAGTAGCGTCTGCTTATCTTGAGTGATCTTCTTCGAGAAGCCATGATCTTTCTAGGTAATGATTTATAAAGGGCGGATATCCTTTCTGTACCTACCCTTAACAGATAAGGGCCATCCAACGCTTTTCTTTGGAATTTCGATGCTTGGTATTTATTCATAAATTGCTTGGCGAAATGCCCCAGGTTTCTCTGGTTGAAAATTTTCATCTATGCTTGAGTCTGACCAAGTTGTTTCTCTTTCCATAGCTTTTATTTTTGTTTGTACTGACCTCTTCTTAAGCAGGTCGCCCATGGATGGAATTTCTTATGTCTAGGAAGCTCAGGAAGAAAATGGCGAGGAGATATGGTAGCAAAAAGACGTCCCGGGGTAAGGAGATCTTTAGTGCGCACGGTGCTCATAGTTATTGTTTGCTGACCAGACTTTCTGACTCAGATATGCAGACTGTTGTTAGTTGCATGGTCTCTTCATCCATTACGTTAGATCTTGCATCTGTACTGGAGCCTCTTCCTGTCCCTTACCCTTGTCATCCTGATCTTGCCGAGGACTTTGTGGCCCAGCGTCCAGCTAATTCGTTCTCTGGTGTGTACATAGACCCCTTTGACAAATGGATTATTGCAGGTAAGATGGATGTCATGAAGGATACCATATTAGCCGAATTCAATTAATTGGAACCACGTCTGCATCTGGTTGAAGGTCTCATCGTGGCAGTCAGAGACTACATTATGGAGAAAGTGGGTAGTTGGGACTCCCTGGTCGAAGACCTTCAGCAGTCAACTGGGGAGAATCTTGAATGACTTCACTCTTTGGAGGAAGATAGGCACAGACTTGTCGAGGCCCTGGATTCTAGGGATAGGATCATTTCCTATCTTATATGAATATTTGTAGCCTGCCAATGCTTCACCTGTTTTGATTTTGTTTTTCAGATGATACTTTTTAGTCTGGCTTGTATATGCGGGAGCCAGCCTTGCTTATTCTCGTACGTTTTAGTTCGTGATTCTTTTAGGGTTTTTTTTAAGACTTTATCGTACTACGGTTTTCTGCTATGGAATCTGTATATCTTGCGCATAGGTGCGTCGTACGTTGCACCTTTGTTTTTTGATTTACACATTTGCCTGGGCGCTTTGTTAATCGTTCAATTGCGCCCGATTTTCTAATGTTATTATTACGGTTAGGATTTAGTTATCTTTTTAGGTTTATCGCTTATCGAAGGCTGTTACGCATTTGTGTTATTATAAGCGCGTTTGGTATCTTTCATTTATTAGTATTCAATCCCGAGATTGGTCCTGAATACGTGCCCTTGGGGAGGGCTTGGGTTAAAAGTTTTCGATCCATTTTAGGCCCCATTTGATTGTTTTAGTTATTCAAATGGGTCCTAGATAGGATATCCTCGCATGGCTAGGATTTCTGATACCCCTTTCGGCTAGGATTTCCGCTGTTGTAGTCCATCCTTGGCTTTGTTTGACTTGATTAATCAACAAAGAACAAGGATGGCCACCGTCCTTTCGGTCGGGTTTTTGTTTTGTGCTGGTCCTTCCAGCATGTTTAATCCTTCCCCATTTTATGCTACATTCGAGGAACGGACACTAATTCATCTCCCCGATCTTTCGACTTAGAGGGAAGAATTCGTGTTTTTACCTACCAAGGTAGGCGCCCTTTGAAATCGGCAATTTTTCCGTTTTGGGACATGTCGGTTTTCCGACTTTTTACCTTACCATAGGACACAGTCATTGGTTTACCTCATTGTGTTTTTTTCTCAAGTTGGAATTTCATGTCCAGCACCTAGGAAGGTCACCTAAGAAGGTGCTTCTTCGGTGGGCTTAGCAATTTTAGTCGCGGGACTTTTTAAGTTGCTCCCCCTTCAGTGTTGATTCCTAGGAGATGGGCATCAATCCTCGCTACTGGATTTAACTCCGGTTTTAAGGAATTCATGTCCTGTTCCTAGGAGAAAATCTCTTTGGGTTCAGCAACTTCATCCGAGGGACAGATTTGGTGATTTTTCTGTATCTTCAGAGAGGTCTTGTGGTAGCCCTTTAAATGAGTGTTTGCCAAGTATTCAGCATATTCCATAATAATAGGCGCATTCCTTCGTTTGGCTGTTTGTCTCAGAACGACTGGTTCCCTTTGAGGTAATGAACCTATTCCTCTTGTTTGACTTTGCTTGACGTTTGCGATTCCCGAACTGCTTCGTTTAGTGCATGACCTAGGATTTTGTGCTATAGCCCCGCTATGTATGGCAGATTGCTCCTAGTTCACCTACATTTTGAGGAATTATTTTTCCTTTAGCATAGATCAATAAGTATGTCATTCAAGTAGGCACATAATTAATTTCTGATGCACATAATTTTTGTAGGTAAACCATTTCTCAACATGGACATAGTGATCAATAAAGCAAGTTAAAAAAGTTTCGATAACAAGATAAAATTAGGGAAATGAGGTAAGATAATGAGAGCTTTAGTTTAACGCTCCATTGTTGAGGTATTAGCGATTGGTCCCTCTGATGAGCATCCTCCTTGAATTGGTCTGGGCCCATCCCTTTCTAAGGTGTGCTAGACCTTGTCTGAGAAGAGTCGGGACAACTCTTATGATCTCGTACATATTGTTGTAGCCAGCCTTTCCTGATGAACCCCTCGATTACCGATTTTATGTGCCTGCATTCATCGGTATCGTGCCCCGGCTGTTTGTGGAAACAACAAAATTTCCCTGACTTCATGGCGGCATTTATGACGGGTGTTTGTTTCAAGACCGGATATCTTTCGGTGCCTCTAGTTGCCATGAATATATTTCCCATAGAATCATTAAGGGGGGTGAATTCAGAGTTCTTGAAAAAGCGTAGCTTCTTCTTTGCTCGACCGTCTTCTTCTTCCCTGCTCCTTTTTTGGTCATCCGAGTTGCCTTGGACCTTTCCATTCTTCTATGCATGTGCATTTCTCTCTTCAGTACTTGCATATTTTACGGCTTTCTTGAGTAACCGTTCGAGTGTACCTCGTTTCTTTTTCTTGATCCTTCGTCCTAACTTGGTTTTCCTGCATATGCCCTTTTTGAGAGCCATTAAGATCATGCTGGGTTCGGCATCCTTGACTTTAGCCAATGCAACATCAAAGCTAGTGAGAAAAAATCTGATGGGCCCTCCTGATCTTTGCTGTAGTCCGTCTAGCTCCGTAGCATCCTGAACTTCTAACGCCTGGGATCTGAACTGCTCATTGAATAGCCTAGCCAACGTCACGAAATTGTCCACAGACCGCGGTGGCAGCTTTGTGAACCAAAGATAAGACACTCCTTCTAAGTAAGTTGGGAAATATAGGCATTTGATTTCATCAGTAGCGCATGCTCCATTCATGTACTGGTCATATTTACACAGAAATATATCGGGGTCAGTTGTCCCGTTGTAAGGCTGCAACGATGGTGGTTCGAACCTTTGTCGGTATACAGTTTTCTTAATCCTCTCTGTGAATGGGGTTTTAGTTGGGAAAGATTCCCATTCTTTCTGGTCATCCTTCATCCTTAGGCTTTCTTCTAGAATTGCTTGCACCATTCGTTAGACGTACTCTCGCTTGTTGGTCGAATCCACGAGTTGACCACATTTTTCACCATCAACCCTCGGTCTAAATGCGCCTTCCTGGACTGGGGATAAGGAATCTGGGCATCCTTCCGGCAGGGAAGTATTCATGGCAGCAGGACTATCTTCCCGCTCCGCGATCGCATCATCAGAGTAATCGTTCGCAGGAGTTTTGCCCCCTTTGTAGTCCGGACTGGTGCAACGTGCAACTCTTGGAATGGAATCCCGCTGTCTTGAATGTGAAGCGGGGAATTCTGTTACTGATCCGTGATTCGTCTTAGTCAGAGAGGAACAAGTGGCACTTAGAGCGGCTTTTGCGGTAGCGGCTTGGATAGTGAGTATCGACTCGAGCTTCTTCATCATCGCGTTGCTTGCGATAGTTATCTGACTCGTTAATCCTGTCACCGCTTCCTCCAACCTTTCCCTGGTTACAATCTCCTTGATTTTCGGTGGCTCCCCTTCATTGGAGTCGTTATCCAGTGGCATGACGGTGTTGATGCCGCTGCTGGGGTTATTGGCTTCATTGGCGGTTCTCCTTAGCATGCTTGTGATTGTAAGCACGGTGCCTCTCAGTAAAACCATGTCAGATTCGAAATGGAAAAAGGTAAAACACGGCCCCACGGTAGGCGCCAAAATGTTTACACCGAAAATGGTCCAAACACCCAAGGTACTAAACTGTACTTCACCAATTCGGTAAGAAATAAATGGAGTCGCGTTTAATTAGCAATAAAAAGTAAAAAAATGCGGGGAAAAAGTAAAGTAGAGGCGAGATTTAGAGTGGTTCAGCCGTTAACGAGGCCTACATCCACTATGAAGGCGGTTTCCTGTCTTATGATAAGAATTACAAAGTACATCAATTCTCCGACCTCATACATCTCTATATCTACTCAATATATCCTCGTTTATATGTTTTGATCTAAAAAATCATTCAGGAGAATAATAGAGTTTGAGAAGAAGAAGGATAGATGAATGATTGAGAGAGCAGATGCCTTCACTCTAAAATGGTACTTGACGCCATGGACAGATCTGTGGTTGAGTTTGAAGTTTAGCAGCACTTCGTGGTTCTACCCAAAAGCCCCCCCCCCCTAAATGTGGGTAGTCATGGTGTATTTTGGGTGAACTCCTCTTGGTGAATGACATGGAATCTGTTTATCCAGGCTGTGGGTCATTCATTCTGCCAAATGCGACCATGCCACTGGACAGCTGTAGCCAGTTGTCTACGGTCGCATTCGGTGTTATATGCGGACGACTTGCCGAGTGTCTTGAATGGCCGAGCGGGTCCTTAGGTGCAGGCGAGGATGCACTGGGAGATTTTCATAAGAGCGGTGTGTGGAGTTGAGATCGATCCTCCTTTGTTCCTCGCGCGATCGCCCTCCTTGAACAAAGGACGCTCGTCCTCTTGTTTCCTTTTCATGGTGCCGCTTGGCTTTATGGTTATACTACGAGGCTGCTCTAGCTCATGCATAGCGGGTGACCTGTCCTATTTTCGCGCCTGAGCAGTTCTCTTGATGTGTAGGCTTCATTTTTGTCGAGTCGCGCTTCTCATGGCCCGGTCGCACTAATAGACTTGACCTGCAGCGGGCTTGATATTTATTTCCTGCTTAGTGCGGTCGTGTTATGTATGACCGACGCTGATAAGACCCGCCTTGTACCCCTCTGCCCAATGTGTGTATAGTTTTTTAGGGATTAACACTAAGAAAAGGGATTGGCAAGCAATTATTGGGTTGATGCCCTTCTTGTCGGAGTGAGTCCATGCAAACATATCTAAATTGGATTTTAGGAAGCATATGAGATCTTCTTTAATTGCTAGGCGGAGTTGTGACCCTACCTTCAACACACTTGTTGGGTCGTCGAGGTTGGCGGGAACGTCCACCGTGGATTCGACCGGGGTAGCCCTCTCGTATTCAGGCTCTTCATCCTCCCGCGGGACGAGGTCATCGGAAAGACAGGAGTGGCGCCTGTTGTATATGACGTAGTTGTATACACAATTATATGATTTTTGTTTGATGATAACAAACAAATAAATATTATTTTAAATGTTATTGTTACTGTACTGTTCTATATATACATCACAGACAGGAATATAATATTCGTGTTTAAATAGAATACGACTGTACAATCATTCATATATTCATACAGTATTTTATTTAAATTGAATATTATATTTCAGACATTCAAAGAGTACAACTATTTTATAACTCCACTATTTATTCAATTCACATGGGATTGTATTTGTAAATAAACAGTATACGATAAACAATTTTGTTTGGACACAATGAAATAATATTTTATTTCAATCAGATTTGTTTATTACAAATACCAGTACAATTTGTTTTCTATACATCAGCTCCTCACTACAGCGCTTAACATCAATGTACAGTCACTTTTACATACATACATTCTGTCTTCTGTCTTCTGTCTATGTGGCATCTTTAGTCAGTCCAGTCATCACGTGCTTACCAGTCACATAAAACGCACACACAGTACACTGTAATAGAATTTATACTGAATATATGCAAATAAAATTTTTATTTTCCTTAGAATTTTGGTGTGTTTCTCATCATTTTTCATGACTTGATCTGATTTATATAACCATCAATCTATGTCTAGACAGTATGAATATATTTCAGTACAGGGACAGAAAATCTATTCTTGATGGCTGCATATACACACGTGTGTATATATATATATACATATATATACATATATATATATACATGTGCACTGCCTCGCCAATCAGCGAGCAACTGAGAAGCAGCCACGTGGGCCAACTCGACTCAGTGTAACTCAAGCAATACAGACGTGGCCGAGCTAGTGCAATCATGGACATGCATGTACATGGTCAAATAAAGTGGCATGCTACATGTGAGTCTAGCATGAAGGCTCAAGTGAAGGTTGTTAAATGGCAGCATGACATGTCACAATGGTGTAGCCTGACATAGGACATATGGTCAAAGATGCGCACAACAAACATGGGTTTTGAGGAGCTCAGGATAAAATTTGACTACACAAGAGCATGGAAGTATCAAATACATGCAAGTGCACAAGAGGAACAACTTCTTGGCTCAGCAAACTCATGAGAGCAATCAAAGATTCAGCAACTCATTTTAATCAGTCAACATATATAAGGACTTTTTCAGAATTGCCATAACAGAGCATACGAGAATTAATGCAAATCAAGTAAATAGGTGCGAGCATACATTGTGCAAATCTGGCATGAAAGTGTTCTTGGCAAAAACACAAATCAGTGATTAATGTTTGGCAAGATAATCAATTTCTATATTATATTTGCCTCCTGTTTCGAATTACTAAAAGTGGTATGTGTTTCTGGTTTCAAGCATGCAAGGCAAGTATTTAAAAGATATTCATTATTCACGGAAGAATTCATCAACACGGTTTATATTTGAATTATCTCCAGAAATGCAGAAACCATTTGTGGCATGTTTATCAATGCAGATTGATTCAGTTTTTGCACAAACAAATATGGCAAAAAATCTGTTTAGTTGTTTCTAGTATTAAATCAAGCATGGATTTCAAAGCAGAGATTTCACAAATTAAATCTCGCAATTTCATTTTAGGAAAAAACATTACATGAATTCATTTGATGAAACAAGTCTTTAAAACATCTCTAGATTTATTCAATCAATCAAAGCCGTGACAACAAATTCAAATTAAAGCCGATTTTATCAAGAGATTTAAAAGAGGAAACCGCACACAATCAGGGAAAGTCATTGATACGAAATCAGAGACTTAAAGGATTTGAAATCCTATTTAACATCAATACATCACTGGAAAGAAAAAGGGATCGAAACCATAAGCAACAATTTCACTCAAAGGATTAAAATCAGAAAACTCACATTTCTCAGAAGAATTTTGATCGCCGCTGTTCTCAAATCATAGAACAATCAATTGAGGAAGAAAGGCGCCAGAGATTGAAGCAACTCGGGGATCATTTTACATTAATTCATCAAGAGTCAAATCGATTTGGGAAAACCCTAGTGCCGTCGCCATGTTTCTGAAAGAAGAATGATCTGGAGATAAATGAAAACAAGGGTGGAACCTATTTTGAAAAGTGGTTTGCTAACTTTAAATTGCCAAAGGGAAAAGTTTTTTTAAAAAACTAGGGTTTTGATTTATTTCGTGTTGTTGTTTTTTATTTAATTTGTTTTGTAATTCATCTAATATGTTTCTAATGTCTGTAAAATACTAGGGAATCCAGTTAAGGGGTTAACTGGCAGTTTACTAGAGTCTGTAAAACTAGGGGAAATTTGATCTAGGGGATATAGATCAGTCTTGGGTTTTGAGCATAGGACTAGAATATGAGCGAGGAGTTCGCGAATGTACATGGTCTTGTATGCAGGATCTTTTCTTTTACCTAGTAGAAACCTCAGGAATGCAGCAGTAGGCAGGGTTTTGCCGAAGCAGGGTATATTTTGTGTCATTTACTTTCTATACTCTTATTTCTGCTGCATTCTGTGATCTATTTATTATTTTAATTTCTAGTAATTGTTGAACTCAATGAATTATTGTAATAAACCCTATTCATCCCTCTAGGTTTAATCTAGATCCAACAAGTGGTTTCAAAGCCTGGTAATTCATTAACCTTAGAATCATGGATCCTAGTTGTCAGTCTTCTGGGAGTCAGTCCAGTGATATTCCAATTATTTTCAATGGAACAAAATTTTCAATTTGGAAATCAAAATTCGAATTATATTTAAAATCTGTTAATTATGAATATTGGAATATTATTGAAAATTTGGGAGATATGTTAGATAAGAAAATTAAAGTTTTAAATGCTCGTGTTATACATATTATTTATTCTTTTCTTCGTAATGATCAACTAAAATTTATCTCCCATTGTTTAACTGCGCAGGATATTTGGAGAACTCTCAATGCGTTGTATGGACAAAAAGATGACAACTGCTCAAAACCCGAGAAGAACAACTCATATTCAAATTTATGTGTAACAGGCTATACAGATAAAAATTCAGATGATTCAGATGATCGTGAATCAACAGATGATGAAACAGAAGATTTTTCATATGCAGATTTGATTTATATGTGTACTGACTTAACTAAATCTGTTGATAAACTCCAACAGAAAAACAAACTTCTGAAATATGAAAATCGTGATTTGATTAACAAAAATAATATGTTGGAATTAAAACATGAAAACTTCAATTGTAAGAATTGTTTCAATTTGAAAAATGATTTAGCTCATCTTAATAAAAGTGTTCAGAAATTTGAAAAAGAAATTATGGTTTTAAAACAAAATGAGGACGAGCTAATTTATAAAAACAATGATTTGCAAAAGGAGTCGAATAATCTTATTTCCGAACACAAAATTTTTGAAAATCAAAATTTACAGAAATCTAAGTTAGTTTTGAAAGAGCTTGAAAAAGAAATTGCGAAATTCAAAGATTTTGAAAAATCTGCATCTGAAAAAGAAGCTAAATTTGAATCTGAGATTGCTGAGTCTCAAGCCAAATTTAAATTGCTTAAAGATGAAAATTTGGTTTTGAAATCTGATTTTGAAAGATGTAAGATCACTAAAAATCGTTGTTCAGATTTAATGAAAAAAAAAACAGTGATCTTAAATCTAAAATTTAACAACTTGAAATAACATTGACTAAATTTTCAAACGGTGAAAAATCTTTAAATATGTTATTGAAAAATCAATTTTCGTCGAGAAATAAATGTGGTCTTGGCTTTGGAAGAAATAATGTTTTTGAAAATTGAAATTCTAACGATTTAAAAAATCCTTCAAACTGCTTTGGAATGAATCAATATGAAAATTCTAACTCTGATAACCTCAAAGGATTTTTGAATCATAAACGTGATGTGAATTTGTTTTATAATAATCCATTTTGGATCCCAAAAATAAATAGAGTGAAGAAGATTTGGGTTCCGAAGGGCACAAAGGTAAATTCCAATGGATTGTTATACAAACAGGTTTGTGTACCAAAAGATGTGAACACAACTGTGAGTGGTTTTACTGCTTTTGTTAGATCACTCAATCCTCTTAACAGTTAGGTACCTAAGGAGGCTGAGGAACTGCTTTGCTAAAGAGAAACTGAATTCAAACTGCTTCATATCTTCAGATTATTCACAGTTCCTCAGCTAAGCTTGCTGAGTCGGAGATTCTAGTTTACATGGATTTCAGGTATAATCTCTGAACTCATCTTTGTAAATATTTTGTTTCTTTTGTTTATCCCTTCTTCTACCTTGTCTATTTTTCTTCTTCTTGATTTGTCACTGTCATATTTCTGTTTCTTCTTGGGCTTTCTGAACTTCTAATTGTAGAATTCATATTTTCTGTAAATTCACTTCATTTGTATAAAACTCTGATGTTTTAATCATTTCCAGATTTTGAATCTAAATTTGTAAATATGTGCAATTGATTTGAAGTTTATTTTTTGATTTCTGAATTCCTAACAGTGTTGATGTATTCTTGTCATATCTTTAACCCTGTTAATTAGAATTCTAAATTTTTTGAGGATCTGAATGTTTTGTGGAATTTCATACACCTTTGCTGCTTTGAGTCTCTTCTAATTCATTTTGGAAAGTCTTGAAAATTTATACTCATTACAGCACTCTGTTATTTATCAGTTGTGATAATTTTAGAAATTTTCAGAATTGCTTGAATATTTTGAATTATCTTGAATTAGTGATACATCTTGAAATTTGTCTTTATTTGTGATCACTATGGTTGAAATTTGTTCGTTTGAAATCATATGAAATTCTTGATATTTTGAATATCAAACACCTCTTAAATTTGAAATTATCAATCTTGTGTGACTGATTCATTATATCTCAAAACTTGACATTGATTCAAGTGATTTCAAATAATTATTTTTAATTTTCTAGATCATGAATACCTCTCAAACTTGATGTAAATGATCTGAAATTTCCCTTACACTTGTGAGAAATATCTTGAAAAATTGTTTTGAAAAATGGTCTTTGAAAATCACTGTCATTTCATGATTATTTGATTTGAATATATGCTTGCTTAAACTCATTTGAAATTATTGATTTATTGAATCTCACATATATCTTGAATCTGAAGTTAGCAATTTTGTGTGACTGATTCATTGAATCCTGATTTTTCACTTTTCCTCGAATGATTTAAAATAAACTAAATTTTATAATCTTGAATCATGGAATATATTTTGTGACCATCAGAAAAATTTTCTAACAAGTCTACTATGCTATTGGTTTCTGTGCTGCTCTGATACTGTTTTTGAAAGTGATCTTAGATAACTGCTTGTTTTGATCTGTCTGCTACTTTGATAAATATGCCAAATCTGTTGTTTCGTCTGCCTGGACTTTGGGCTTAAATTTCGTCTGTCTGAAATATCCTGGTTCTTGTTACAATCCTCATTAATAGAGACACCAATTGGTATCAGAAGTGCTAAATTTTTATGTAAATTTCTTATCCCTCTTGCTTTGTATAGATCTTTCATATCCCTCTTGTAATTGTTTTTCAATTTTAAAATTATTTAGTGATTATTCATTCAGAAATTAAAATCAATAAACAAACTGAACTGTATTTATAATTCATCAAAAATATTATCAGATTTTGAAATTGTGATGAATTATGACTGTAGTATATTTCACAACAAGAGGTGACGTTATTTAGATTTTGATGATGGTTGAAAAATTATTATAATATCTTTGAATTAGCGATTATTTCAAGACCATCTTCTTTATCTACCATTATTCTGTCATCCATCATGTTTTTTTAATTAATGTAGAGAGTTTAATACTTTAAAAAAAATCTTTTTGAATAAAGAGTGGAAATATTTGCGATAGAAATTGGACTATGTTATTATTTAGAATTAGTGATAACTGAAAATTTTCAATGATCCTGGTATAGTCGAGCATATCTCATAATATAATTAATTTAGAAATTTATTTCACTATCCATTTCTGTACCTACCACATTTCTATCATTCATTTTTGTTTAATGTACCGAGGAGTTTTTCTTTTGAAGCTGAAAATGATAAATATAATTAATACATAAGTGTGTCTCTAACCTCATTTAAAAATCTAAGCTCTAGTCATGCATGGTTATGAGACAACTTATAATTTAAGCTACAACAGACCACATTTAAAAATCCAAGCTCTGATTATGCGTGGTCAGTGTGCTCTTACATAAAAATAAATGAAAAGTAAATAATGTGCTATAAATAGAAATTAATATGAATTTCTCCATGCTATGTGAAAACCAGCCTATCAATCCATGTTATAATTTATGAAATGTGTTAATATCTTATGATGTATTATTATTTGTTGATTGATATCTACTGGGATTTGAGATTATTCGATTTTGTCACTTAAATTGAATTATTAACTATAATCCAAGTCCATCATTGTTTTTGTGCTTTATTTTTGAAAATCTTATTGGGAAATAATTGGAATGATTTGTTTTGAACTCTCTCCATTTTTATAAATTTCATCGTAAATCCATCATTCTCCAATGCGAAATATGCCTCCTGTTCTCAGAATATTATGATTTTTGTTTGACTGATTGAGATTTATGATGACCATTCTTCCTCTTAAGCTGATATTTTATTTGTTAGTCATTTTTCATCTATATTTTAAATTCTATATCCTTTTGATGATAAGATAAGGGGGAGAATGGATTGAGATTTTGATTTATGGGTGAATATTTCATAAATATTTTCAATTTTGAAAATTTATTCAATTTTCATTTTTCACTCATGCACAGTTATAGGGAGGTTTTCTGTTTTAGGGGGAGCTAATAAATAGGGGGAATTCAATATTCACTGTCAAACACATTTGTTATGCTCAAAATATTTTATTTGTTTGTCATCATCAAAAGGGGGAGATTGTTGTATATGACGTAGTTGTATACATAATTATATGATTTTTGTTTGATGATAACAACCAAATAAATATTATTTTTAATGTGTTTGTTACTTTACTGTTCTATATATACATCACAGACAGGAATATAATATTTATATTAAAATAGAATACGACTGTATAGACATTCATATATTCATACAGTATTTTTTTTAAATTGAATATTATATTTCAGACAGTACAACTATTTTATAACTCCACTATTTATTCAATTCACATGAAATTGTACTTGTAAATAAACAGTATAGGATAAATCAATTTGTTTGAACACAATGAAATAATATTTTATTTCAATCAGATTTGTTTATTACAAATACCAGTACAATTTGTTTTATATACATCAGCTCCTCACTACAACGCTCAACACTCAATATACAGTCACTTTTACATACATACATTATGTCTTATGTTTTCTGTCTATACAGCATCTTCAGTCAGTCTAGTCATCACATGCTTACCTGTCATATAAAACACACATAGAGTACACTGCAATAGAATTTAAACTGAATATATGCGAATATAAATTTTATTTTTAAAGTTTTATTTGCCTCAGAATTTTGGTGTGTTTCTCATCATTTTTCATGACTTGATCTGATTTATATAACCATCAATCTGTGTCCAGACAATATGTATATATTTCAGTACATGGACAGAAAATCTATTCTTGATGGTTGCATACACACACACACACACATGTGTGTGTGTATATATATATATACGTGTGCACTGCCTCGCCAATTAGCTAGTAACTGAGGAGCAGCCACGTGGACCAACTCGACTCAGTGTAACTCAAGCAATACAGACATGGTCGAGCTAGTACATGGTCAAATAAACTGGCATGCTACATGTGAGTCAAGCATGAAGGCTCAAGTGAAGGTTGGCAAATGGCAACATGACATGTCATAATGGTGCAGCCCAGCATAGGACAGTATGGTCAAAAATGCACACAGCAAACATGGGTGTTGAGGAGCTCAAGATAAAATCTGACTACACAAGAGCATGCAAGTATCAAATACATGCAAGTGCACAAGAGGAACAACTTGGTTCAGCAAACTCAAGTGAGCAACCAAAGATTCAGCAACTCATTTTAATCAGTTAACATATATAAGGACTTTTTCAGAAATGCCATAATAGAGCATATGAGCGTTCATGCAAATCAAGTAAATAAGTGTGAGCATACATTGTGCAAATCCGGCATGAAAGTGTTCTTGGAAAAAACACAAATCGGTGATTAATGTTTGGCAAGATAATCAATTTCCAGATTATATTTGGCTCCTGTTTCGAATTACTAAAAGTGGTATGTGTTTTGGTTTTAAGCATGCAAGGCAAGTTTTTAAAAGATATTCAGTATTCATGCAAGAATTCATCAACAAAGTTTATATTTCGAATTATCTCCAAGAATGCAGAAACCTTTTATGCAAGTTTTTTAGTGCATATTGATGGCAAGAAATCTGTTTAATGGTTTCCAGTATTAAATCACGCATGGATTTCAAAGCAGAGATTTCACAAATTAAATCTCGCAATTACATTTTAGGAAACAACGTTTCATGAATTCATTTCAGGAAACAAGTCTTTAAAGCAACTCCAGATTTATTCAATCAATCAAAGTCGTGGCAACAAATTCAAATTAAAGCCGATTTTATCAAGAGATTCAAAAGAGGAAACCGCACACAATCAGGGCAAGTCATTGATACGAAATCAGAGATTTAAAGGATTTGAAATCCCATTTAACACCAATACATCACTGGCATGAAAAAGGGATCGAAACCATAAGCAACAATTTCACTCAAAGGATTAAAATCAGAAAACTCACATTTCCCAGAAGAGTTTCGATCGCCACTGTTCTCAAATCAAAGAACAATCAATTGAGGAAGAAAGGCGCCAGAGATTGAAGCAACTCGAGGATCATTTTTCATCAATTCATCAAGAGTCAAATCGATTTTGGAAAACCCTAGTGTCGCCGCCGTGTTTCTGCAAGAAGAATGATCAGGAGATAAATCAAAATAAAGGTGGAACCTATTTTGAAAAGTGGATGGCCAACTTTAAATTGCCAAAGGGATTTTATTTTAAACTAGGGTTTTGATTTATTTTGTAATTTTTTTTTTGATTTGTTTTTTAATTCATCCAATCAGTTTCTAATGTCTGTAAAATACTAGGGAATCCAGTTAAGGGGTTAACTAGTAGTTTACTAGATTATGTAAAACTAGAGGAAATCTGATCTAGGGGATATAGATCAGTCTAGGGCTTTGAGCATAGGACAAGAATTGGAGCGAGGAGTTCACGAGTGTATATAGTCTTGTATGCGGGATCTGTTCTTTTACCTATAGAAACCTTAGGAATGCAGCAGTAGGCAGGGTTTTGCCGAAGCTGGGTATATCTTGTGTCATGTACTTTCTGCACTCTTATTTCTGCTGCATTCTGTGATCTGTTTATTATTTTAATTTCCCGTAATTGTTGAACTCAACGAATTGTTGTAATAAACCAAATTCACCACCCTCTAGGGTTAATCAAGATCCAATAGCGCCTGAGCCAGGGCCTAGACGCCCCTGATTGCTATGCTGAGACGTTCTTGGCGCAAGAAGGTGTGGGCACGACTTTGCCCTTGTCCTTTTTGCACGCGTTCTTCCACTCTATCGTGTAACATTCCCTGGCGCTTACTTGGTTGCCCTTAACGGTTCCGATCCCATTTTCCATCGGGAATTTCGTTAGGAGAGACCATGGTGCTATGTAAACTCGGAATTCGGTGAGAAAGGGGCGCCCTAGGAAATCATTGTAGGGGGAGTCGATGTCTATGACCATGAAAGTGAGAATTCAGACTCGGCTTCGGTCCCCCTCGCCCATTTCTACTGGTAGGTCGATCATCCTTACGGGGGGACTAGAGGCCCCACTGAAGCTGTGAATTGCAGCATTACATGGCTTCAAGTCATTTGTTTCCAATTTCATCTGGTCGTAGGCGCCCTAAAGATGATGTTGACCGAGCTCCCTGAGTCGATTCAAACCTTCCGAACGGAAGCGGCACCGACCTGGGCAGTGATGACTAATGGATCAATGGTTTGGATTTCCACCCTTGTCGATTCTCTTTCTCGGAAGATGATGTCGTCCCGCATGGTCTTCTGCAGCTTGGATGGGATGGACTCAGGGAGAGCGTAGCAGGCTTCGTAAGTAGCATACTTTATGGAACTCACATATTCCTCCATTTTTCGAAAGCTGTTATGTGTGGGGTAAGGTCCGCCACATATGGTATTGATCACGATTCCTCGCCTTAGGTTAGACGGTCTTGCAGCTCCCTTGACGGCTACTTGTGGAGCTGGCACTGGAGGATGCGAGTTTGCTTCGGGGGAAAGGGCTCTTTGACATATTGCTCAATTCATTTCTCACGAATAAGTTTCTCGATTGCATCCATAAGTTGGCGGCATTCGTTGGTGTCATGCCCATACACGTCGTTGTACTGGTAGTACCTCCCGGTGTTCTTCTCACGGTTAGTTGATTCTCTGACGCGCGGCTTCTTGTATGGTAGGGTGTTACACGTTCCAAGTAGATTGTCCCTATTTCTCCATTCAGTGGGGTGTAGGTCTCGAAAGCTTGGCGAGGTCCGGGATTTCTTAATTCTACTGGGGATTGCTTGTTGTTTCGTCAATCCGGCCTGCTATTGTTTGGTTTTTGCCTTTGGGGACATGCCCTATGTTTTGATCGAAGGGCTCCGACCTCGCCTACCTCTGAAGTGGTTGTTGGTGGTATCTGCTTGGGGATCATTGGGACAACTCGTGGCGGAAGGCCGGTTCCTCCTTGTTTCTTCTTGGCACAAGTATTGATCTGCCTTCTCATAGAAGGCATCGAGGCTCTTTGGCTGCTTTCGATCGATCCAGGCTCCGAACTCTGAAGTAGGGAGGATTCCTTTTGCCAGCTGAAAGAGTATCATGCTAGGATCTGGATCTTCGACCTCAGCGGAAGCTGTGTTAAACCGGGAAAGGTAGCTCCTAAGCGACTCGGCGGGCCCCTGGTATAGGTTGGATAAGGTGAGGGCATTCTTCAGAGTTGGGATATGCACCCTGAATTGCTTGACTAGCTCTGTTGCTAGTTGCCCGAAGTTGTTAATGGAATCGAGAGGGAGGCGGGAGAACCAAAGTAGAGCGGTACCGGATAGGAAGACCGGGAGGCATTTGCATTTGGCTGGATCGCCGCCCGGCTAGAGTCCATTTGACATTCATAGCGATTCAAGAAGGCACAAGGATCAGTGGTGCCATCGTAGAGTGGCATTTATGGCATGCTAAAGCGCCTTGGCCACTCGGCTTCATTTACTCTTCTTGTTAAGGGTTTACGCCTAATGTGAACTTCCCATGCGTCGTGTGCGCCCCATCGCATTTCCCTCATGACCCTTTGTATCATGTCGGGAAGGTAAGTTGGATGGGGATCCGCCATTGGCATCCACGAATTTTGATGCGGCTCTGGAGTCCTGTTGCGAGGTCGTCTTCTATTATGGATGTCTAGATTGTTGTCCTCCATGTCCTCGACATATATGATTGGGTCTATGTGCGGACGTTGAGATAGAGCGGGATGATGCAGATCCTATGCTAAAGGAGCGCGGGCCGTTGGAATAGCGGGCCCTTCACCCTGATTAGCGACCATTGGGCTGTGTCGAGGAAGATGTTGGTGTGTAGAATCTTGTTCGTCATTGATAATCAAGCGAAAGCAGTCCTGGTACTGTGCCCCTTCGCTGTATATGACTGTAGTTCAGTCACCGTTATCGTTCCCATTCCCATTAGCATGATCATTACCGTTATCGAGGGCACTGGTTCGAGCGGAGACATTGTTGATGAGGGTGAAACTCTTCCTTTGGTGTGGGCCCCTTAACTCGGAAAATGAAGTTTTTGATGCGGTCGGTCGGGGTCGAGCATTGTTCAAAGCTAAATGAAGTCGGGCGACGATGCGTTGACTTCCTTGAAGTTGCCGCATAAGGCCGATGTTATCCCTTAATGCACGGTTGAGCTTGACCACGGTGTTTTCGTATCTTTTATTAAGCGCGCGAATTTGAGCTTGGGTAACGGGCTTCGGGGTCCATCATAGTAGGGACGGTTTCATTTGGGGCCGAAGCATCTACCGGTTGAGGTTGTTGGGAGGTACCGGCCTCGGCTATGGCTGAAGAGCCGACCATTGCATTCTTTGACTTCTTTACCATCGCAATCGGACTTGACAGCAGGTTGGGTAAAGAATCTTAAGCTTGTCGAAGTCGAGATGATAATGTGGAAGAAAGACACAAATCTTGAATTCGGTCTCTCAGTGAAAGCACCAAATGTTGACGGCAAAAAATACCGTAAACACAAAAGATTCCTATTACTAGGAATAGTTAATTTAGTCGTAAGACTAAGTAAGAGAAAGTGGTAAAAGACACAAGAATTTATAGTGGTTCGGCCGTGGATTAGGCTTACATCCACTTTGGAGGGAAGTCGAACTTTTATTAATCACTTAAGAATTACAAGGTAGAGCCATGCTCATTACATTCACTTTTATAATTGCCATATGCTAGGTATTTGGGAAAAATAATATTTAATTCTCCTTCTTCCTCAAAGAGTAGATTCTGGTAATGGAGTTCATGAAACTCTAGGATGGTCTCAAGTGAAGAAAATCCAACCCCTTTGAAGTGTGAGGCCATAGGCTATTTATAGGAGTGGGGGTAGGTAGGATTAGGTAGGAGTAAGTAGAAATACGGGGCCACCTGCAGAATTTCGAACCCACCACCTGCGCACCTCAGAATTTTGAACTCGGGCATGGGTTCGAAATTCCTGTTGGGTTCGAAATTTCGAACCCGTCCGGTTTGAAAATTTGAACCTAGGTACGGGTGAGAAATCGCGCCCCCGCAGGGTTTTGAATCTCGAACCCAGCCATGGGTGCGAGATTTCGCACCCGCTGGGCTCGAGACCTCGCAACCACTGGGTTAGAAATTTCAAACTCAGGCATGGGTGCGAGATTTCGCACCGGCTAGGTGCGAATTTCGCGTCATGCCTGGCGTGAAGTCCTTCCAAGGGGCGCGAGGATCTCGGGACCGAGTGGTCGAGGCTCGTAACTCCTTCGGGCTACGAGGCCTTGGTTCGCGGATGTCTTCTGGATGCTGTGAGGTTACAAGCGGTGTAGTCCCTTCTTGATCCTATTTCCTTCACTCTTGTGTGTCCCTTTTCGGCCTTAGTTTTACGAGGTACATTGGGTTGAGCGTGTCAGACGCTTTGCTGGGAATCGGACCAAAAAGCCGGTTAACATATAGTATTGGTTACCACCATAGGTTATATGACTTTTTAAGCCGCCCACATTACTATATTCCAAATCAAGCAACCAAGTCCATTCTACAGATTTAAAGGATTTCCATGTATTTTTGCTTGAACACATATTTCACATATATAGATGGAAACGAAATCATAATAAGAAATTAATCCCAATTTATGCATAGTTTTAAGAGATTTATAATTAACATGTCCTAATCTACTATACCACAAATTAACAGAATGAACAATATAAGTAGGAGATTGCCTTGCTAGATTCAACTTAATCATGCCGTTACAAGAATATCCCAATCCAAAAATTTGTTGTTCTTGGACAACACTAACTTATTGGACTCATACACCATCTTGAATCCTCCTTTGTTAAGGAGGTATACAGAAACCAAATTCTTACACATATCGGGTACATAAAATACATTGACTAATGCAAGAACTTTCCCAGAGGTGAATGTAAGTTCAATAGTGCCTTTTCCCATAACTTTTCTTACCACTTTGTTTGCGCTAGTTACTTTACTAGATTTTCCATTATTTTCTTCGTAAGTATTGAACATATTATAGTTTTGTACAAGAGCCACAAGCTTTACTTTGACCATATTTATTTTATGTTGTTTCTTCCGAAGACGACAGTCTTAGGCATAGTGGTCGAGTTTGTTACAACAGTAACTGGCACCCTTCTTTTTGTTCCTGGAATTATTTTTCTTCTTAAACTGTGTTTCATTCCTAGGCTTTAATTTATCAGTAATTTCAACATTATTTTATGTAGACTGAGACTCAGTTTGCGGATTATCATCTAGTTCACATTTACGAGAATCCTTTCAATAAGAAGATATCGCTGTAAACCTTCTAAATCATAATTTGTTTCCACATGTTTCAATTTTTTCTAATAATAATTCAAAGAATTTGGGAGTCTTGAAATAATAACTCTAACAACAAAATATTCAGGGAGATCAATACCGATATCTTTAAGTTGATTCACTAATTGTAGTATTTCACTTACTTGTTTAACTATGGACTAGTTGGCGACCATTGTGAAATCCATAAAATTACAAATAAGAATTTTTTTTCACTTGCCTCGCATATGCGATACTTGCTCTCCAATCCAGCCCGCAGGTCCTTTGCAGTTTCCAAGGTCCAATGAGCGTTGTAGACTGTAGTAGACAATGCATTCAGAATATTCCCACTACATAGAAAATCGTCCTCTTTGCGCTTTGCACAATTTGCCTTCAGAGTGACATCTTCCTCAACAGTTTCCTCCAGTATCACTTCCAATCCATCTTCCAAGATATAAAACAATTTGACAGTGATCAGAAAAGAACTTCATTGTCTCTTGCCAATGGGTGAAATTTTCACCATAAAATCACTCCAATTTAGTCAAATGCTAATTCATAACTTGTAGTGCGCTCAAACCTTCCATTATTGAAGTTATTGCCTTAAAATTTGTTGGGAATTTTGTGGTTTGAGACTATTGGACGAGGAATAATTGTAGTACTTCAGAATTTAAGGATCTACAGTATAATTTTTTTCCAGATAATAGTTCAACCCATTAGGTACAAACGATTTATCGAACTATCGACTTTCAGGATTTAATAATGCCTTGGAATAGAGAAATCAGATTCAAAGTTTGTACCTCTTTGATCCAATCAAGAACGCTCTGAAATTTGGTTTTCTAATGATGCAAGTAAAAGGTAGAATGAAGAGGAAGATGAGATCGAATTCTGAAACAGTTTATAAGTTAGCAAAGCATAGAATTTGCAACACCCTATGGTTGTTGCAATGGTAGAATTCGAGAGGAAGAAGAAGAGTAATTCAAATTGATTTTGAAACACTTATGGCTTTGCCATATATATATATATATATATATATATATATATATATATATATATGCAGTAAAGAGAAACGCCCATTCATGAATTGTTGCGACTGTTAGTAACAGTCATCTTCGTTCAAATTCAAACAATGCATCTTTCTGTTTTGCAACAGTCAGAAGCATCGCAAAATTCAAACATCGCGCCTCCTTTTCCAACGTTCTAAAACGTTTCAAAATTCCCGCCCCTATTCAAATTTCATTCGGGTTCATAGGATGAAAATCGACCCGTTTTAGTTTTATAAAAATGTCTGAAAATATTGCTTATCGGACCCCGCACCCGCACTTGGCTCGGCCCAGCCCGGTTCTGTCGGACGGACGAAAGGTGGTGCGTGTGTGTTATAGAGATGCATGGTCTTCCTCCTCACAAAAAAGTAAACATTTGGGTGCCCCAAGGTCCCAACACACTTGTGAGAAGGCTTTAGATATAGTGACATACCACTCAATCTTCTGCAATGTGCGACTAATCTTCACACTTTCTCTTCTTCCATTCTTGCTTACCTCTTCAAAAACAAACCCAAACCTCGAAAAACTTTGAAAATTTAAACAAATCTCCCTCGATTTTCAAAATAAAGAAAATAAATAAAGTGGACGGCTGGATCACTAGTATGACTTCTAACATACCCAAGTGGGATTAAGCCTATGTAGTTCTAAGATCAAGTTTTATATCATCGTGGAAACAACACATAATTATAAGTTATCCTTTTGATTTTAACCATTACTTAGTGTAAACCATTCAAAGTTCTATCGAGATTCTCCGGAGAACAAATCTTGAACTAAGTATCCCTTAAAGATAAATCTGGAACAATCACACATGTTGATTTCCTTAGTTAGAGTGTTCTATATTGCTTAGCACGTTAAGGGCCATGTGCTTTAATCTTGATTCATGAGTCTACTTTAGAAAGCGTTCTTACTTTCCTAGGAAACATCCTTATTTCCATACTCATATATGTTAAGTCTCTAAAGGTGTTTCTACGATATACCTTTTTTAAGATTTCTAGACTTATTAAGTATATTTATCCATTCTCAATTCTTGCATAATCCAACGCTAAATATTATGGGATAATTTATTTAGTGTTCCATAATCGTTCTCTTAACTTGTTGGTACCCATTGAACTTTGTCTATCTTTTTCTAGACACAAGTTGGGTTTCTCTTAAGGACGATCAATCTTCATTCACAGATCTTAGTCCCATTTCTTTTGACTTTATAGAAACCATAGACTTTGGAATACCTTTTGTAATTGGGTCAGCCAAGTTTTTCTTTGTTTCTATGTAGTCAACAGTTATAACTCCACTTTTGAGTAACTATCTTACCATCTAATGTCTTAGACACACATGTCTAGACTTTCCATTATATGTTTTATTAAATATATTATATATTGTTACTTGATTATCACAGTTAATCAAGACATTTAGAGATGGCATCCTCTACAATGTGATTTGCACTAATAAATTCCTAAGCCATTCCGCTTCCTTACATGCATCTGCTAATGCTATCAATTCTAACAACATAGTTGAGTCAGACATACCGGTCTGCTACTTGGAAGCCCAAGACATAGCAGAGCCTATTAATGTAAATATCCATCCAATCGTAGATTTGGATTAGGATACTACATTCTTCCCGGTTGCATCGCTCTATCCTTCTATTACAGCAGGACATCCTTTATAAGATAAAACATAGTTGATAGTTCCTTTCAAATAAGCAAAAACTATGGATATAGCTTTCCAGTGTTCAAAATCTGGATTACTCGTAAATCGACACAATACTCTTATAGCGTGTGCGATGTCTGGTCTAGTGTAGTGCATAGCATAGAAAAGACTCAAAATAACACTAGAATACTCCAATTGAGAAATGGCATGTTCAGCGTTCTTTTCTAATTTGATACTTGGATCTAAAGGAGTTGGTGCACATTTTTCATTATAATGACCATACTACTTTAGGTACTTTACAATGTAATGAGATTGAGTTAGTGATAGCTCTCCTGCTTTCCTAGTGATTTATATTCCTAAAATTACATCAGCCTCTCCTAGATCTTTCATATCAAATTTAGAAGATAGAAACTTCTTTGTTTCATTCACACAAGGTACATCTGAACCAAATATCAGCATATCATCAATGTATAAACATATTATAACATACCCGTTGTTATCTGATTTGCTATAAATACATTTATCTACATCATTAGCAATGAATCCATATGACAATGCAACTTTATCAAACTTCCCATGCCATTGCATGAGAGCTTGATTCAGGCCATATAGAGATTTGACTAATTTACAAACTTTCTTTTCTTAGCCGGGGGTTATAAAACCTTTAGGTTGTCCATATATATCTCTTCTTCTAAATCTCCATTTAGAAAATCTGCCTTTACATCCATTTGATGTATAACTAAGTTATGAATTGATGCAAGTGCTATTAGGCATCATATAGAAGATATGCAAGCAACCGGAGCACATGTATCAAAATAATCTACTCCTTGTCTTTGTTTATATTCCTTTGCAACTAAACTGGCTTTAAACTTATCAATGGATCCATTTGTATTCAACTTTTCTTGAATATCCATTTACATCCTACAAGTTTAGCACCAGGAGGTTAATCAGTTAAAACCCAAGTTTGGTTTAACATTATGGAATTCATTTCATCATTGATAGCTTCATTCCAGAAATTAGAATCTCTAGAACTCATAGCCTCAGAATAAGTTTTGGGATCATCATCGACGGTCATTACATACCTTGTCACATTAAGGACTTCATCATTATTGCCTTCTACGAGATATGTTATGAAGTCAAGACCATAGTCCTCTATTCTTGCTCTTTTACTTCTCTTGTGTTCAGTACTTTTATCTTGTAACATCCTTGCTGTTTTGAACTGGAGCATATTCATTGTCATTGATATCAGTAGTCATAGCTGGTTCCAGACTAGATGCTCTCAGTGGATTCTCAATAGTTTGATTTTCAAAAAATTCTACATCTACAGATTTTATAACTTTTAAAGTGTCAAGTATAAGGAACCTATAAGTAATACTATTTAGAGAATATCCTATGAAAACACACATAAATGCCCTATTACCTGAATTTGGTCATTTCGGGTCTGGTTTTCTAACATATGCTAAGCAACCCCAAAATTTAAATTTAGTGAAGTTAGATTTTCTATTAAACCATAATTCATAAGGGAAAATATTATTCTTTTTAAGTGGTACTCTATTTAAAATGTAACATGCAGATAACATAGCATCACCCCATAGGTTATAAGGTAAATTAGAACATACGAGCATGGCGTTAACCATTTCTACTAAAGTTCAATTTTTTCTTTCAGCAACACCATTTTGTTGTGGTGTATACGGGGCGATACACTTGTGAACTATACCATGTTGTTTACAAAACAAGGTAAATTAATTTGAAATATATTAACCAACACAACCTGAATGTAACACTTTAATTTTAACTCCTAATTGTGTTTCGACTTGTTCTTTGTAAATTTTGAATTTATCAAAAGCCTCATCTTTAGATTTCATTAGATATACATATGCACATCTAGTATAATCATCAATAAATGTTATATAGTATTGGTTACCACCATAGGTGATGTGACTTTTTAAGTCGCCCACGTCACTATATACCAAATCAAGCAAACCAGTTTCCCTTTCTACAGATTTAAAGGATTTCCGGTGTATTTTTGCTTGAACACAATTTCACATTTAGATATGGAATTGAAATCACAATCAGAAATTAATCCTAATTTATGCATATTTTAAAGAGATTTATAATTAACATGTCCTAATCTACTACGCCACAAATTAACAAAATCAACAACATAAGCAGAAGATTTCTTTACTAGATTCAACTTTATCATGTCGTTACAATAATATCCCTGTCCAATAAATTTGTTGTTCTTGGACAACATTAACTTATTATACTCACACACCATCTTGAATACTCTGTTAAGAAGGTATCCAGAAACGAAATTATTACACATATCGGGTACATAAAATACATTGACTAATGTAACAACTTTCCCGGTAGTGAACATATGTTCAATAATGCCTTTTCCTATAACTTTGCCTGCCACTTTGTTTGCACCAGTAACTTTGCTGGATTCACCATTATTTTCTTCGTAAGTCTTGAACAGATTACGATCTTTGCAAATATGAATGGTTTCTCCAGTATCGAGCCACCAATCATTATCAATGCCACTAATGAATTTCTCCTCTTGTACAATAGCCACAAGCTTTTCTTCGACCACATTTTGTTGTTGTTGTTTCTACTGAAGACGACAATCTCTGGCATAGTGGTCGGGTTTGTTACAATAGTAACAGGCACCCTTCTTTTCGTTCTTGGAATTATTTTTCTTCTCAAACTGTGTCTCATTCTTAGGCTTTAATTTATTAGTTATTCCAACATTATTTGCCTTAGACTGGGACTCAGTTTGTAGATTATCATCTAGTTCACGTTTACGAGAATCCTCTTCAATACAGAGATGACGCTGTAAACTGTCTAAATCAAAATCCATTTCTGCATGTTTCAATTTTTTCTTATAATCATTCCAAGAATTCGGGGGTCTCAAAATAGTAACTCCAATAAAAAAAGATTGAAGGAGTTCAATATCGGCATCTTTAAGTTGATTCACCAATAGTAGTATTTGACCTACTTGTCCAACTGTGCACTTGTTGGCGACAATTTTGAAATCCATAAAATTACAAAAAATAAATTTTTATTACTTGCCTCGGATATGCGATACTTGCTCTCCAATGTAGTCCAGAAATTCTTTACAGTTTCCTAGGTCCTATGAGCGATGTAGTCTGGAGTAGACAATGCATTCAGAATATGCCCTCTGCATATAAAATCATCCTCTTTGCACTTTGCACGTTTTGCCTTCAGAGCGACATCTTTCTCAGCGGTTTCCTTCGGCATCACTTCCAATCCGTCTTCCAAGATATAGAACAATTTGACGGTGACCAGAAAGAACTTCATTGTCTCTTGCCAACGAGTGAAATTTTCTTCATTAGATCGCTCCAGTTTAGTCAAATGTTGATTCAATACTTGTAGTGCGCTCAAACCTTCCATGATTGAGGTTATTGTCTGAAAATTTGTTAGAGATTTTGTGGTTTTAGACTATTGGAGGAGGAATAATTGTCATACTTCAAACTCTCAGGATCTATGAAATAGATTCTTTCAGACAATATTTCAATCCACTAGGTACAAACGAGTTACTGAACTATCGACTTTTAGGATTCAATAAAGCCGTGGAATAGTAAAATCAGATTCAATGTCTGTACCGCTTTGATCCAATCAAGAACTCTCTGGAATTTGATTTTCTGATGATGCAAGTAGAAGATAGAATGAAGAGGAAGATGGGATCGAATTCTGCAACGTTTTATAAGTGTAGCAAATTAGAGAATATGCAACACTATATGGTTGTTGCAATGGAAGGATTTGAGAGGAAGAAGAAGAGTAATTCAAAGTGATTTTGAAATCCTTTTGGTGTTGTTGTATATAGGCGGTAAAGAGAAACGTCCATTCATGAATTGTTGCGACTTTTCGTAACAGTCATCTCCGTTGAAATTCAAATAATGCATCTTTTTGTTTCGCAACAGTCAGAAGCGTCGCAAAATTCAAATGTCATGCCTCCTTTTCTAACATTCTGAAATGTTTCAAAACTCCTGCCTCTATTCAAATTTCGTTCGGGTTCATGGGCTGAAAATTGATCTGTTTCAGTTTTATAAAACTATATAAAAATATTGCTTATCAAACACGAGACCCGCACCCGTACCTGGCCCGGCCCAGTTCGGTCGGAAGGACGGGCTGTGGCGGCACGCGCGTGTTGTATAGAAATGCATGGTTTCCATCCTCAAAAAAAAGTAAACATATTGTTGCCCCAAGGCCTTAACACACTTGTGAGAAGGCTATTGATATAGTGGTATACCTCTTAATCTTCTACAATGTGCGACTAATCCCCATACTTTCTCTTCTTCCATTCTTGCTTCCTTCTTCGAAAACAAACCAAAAACCCAAAACCCCTTGAAAATTTACAACAATCTCCCACAATTTTCAAAATATAGAAAATAAATAAAGTGGACGGTTGAATCACTAGTGTGACTTCCTACGTACCCAAGTGGGATCAAGCCTATGTTGTTCTAAGATCAAGTTTTGCATCATTATGGAAACAACACATAAATATAAGTTATCTTCTGGATTTGAACCTTTACTTAGTGTAAACCATTTAAAGTTCTATCGAGATTCTCTGGTGAACGAATCTTGAACCAAGTATCCCTTAATGTTAAAACTGGAACAATCACACATGTTGAGTTCCTTAGTTAGAGTGTTCTCTATTGCTTATCACGTTAATGGCCATGTGCTTTAATCCTGGTTCATGAGTCTACTTTAGATGTGATCTTACTTTCCTAGGAAACGACTTGATTTCCTTGCTCATATAGGTAAGTCTCTTAAGGTGTTTCTTCGATACACCTTTTAAGGTTTCTTGACTTATTAAGGATATTTATCCATCCTCAATTCTTGGATTCAATCACACAAGTTGATTTCCTTAGTTAGAGTGTTCTTTATTGCTCAGCACATTAATGGTCATGTGCTTTACTCCTGGATCATGAGTCCACTTTAGAAAGCGGTCTTACTTTCCTAGGAAACGACAAGATTTCCATACTCATATAGGTAAGTCTCTTATGGTGTTTCTGCGATACACCTTTTAAGGTTTATACAATTATTAAGGATATTTATCCATCCTCAGTTCTTGCAGAATCCAACACTAAATATTATGGGATAATTGATTTAGCGTTCCATTATCATTCTCTTAACTTGTTGGTACCCATCAAACATTGTCTATCTTTTTCAAGACACTAGTTGGGTTTCTGTTAAGGATGATCAATCATCATTCACAAACCTTAGCATTGTTTCTTTTGACTTTACAGAAACCATAGACTTCTGAAGACCTTTTTAAGTTTGTCGGCCAAGTTTTTCTTTGTTTCTATGTAGTCAACAGATATAACTCCACTTTTGAGTAATTGTCTTAGTATCTGATGTCTTAGACTCACATGTCTAGACTTTCCATTATATGTTTTATTAGATACATTATATGTTATTGCTTGATTATCACAGTTAATCAAGACTGCTGGAGATGGCTTCTTCCATAATGAGATTTCCATTAATAAATTACTCAGCCATTCTGCTTCCTTACATGCGTCTGCTAATGCTATCAATTCTGACAACATAGTTGAGT
This sequence comes from Allium sativum, assembly GCA_030737875.1. Classification (NCBI taxonomy): domain Eukaryota; kingdom Viridiplantae; phylum Streptophyta; class Magnoliopsida; order Asparagales; family Amaryllidaceae; genus Allium; species Allium sativum. Next base: position 308,096,868 of record CM060925.1, on the reverse strand, counting down.
CAGATATACAAGTCTGCTTCTTAGAACACAACAGCGCCTCCTAATGTAAATATCCATCCATTCGTAGACTTGAATTTGGATACTACAATGTTCCAGGTTGCATCGCTGTATCCTACTATTACAACAGGATATCCTTCATAAGATAAAACATAGTTGATAGTTCCTTTTAAATAAGCTAAAACTATGGAAATAGTTTCCAGTGTTCAAAACCCGGATTACTCATAAATCAAAACAATACACTTATAGCATGTTCGATGTCTGGTCTAGTGCAATCCATAACATACAAAAGACTCCCAATAACACTAGAATACACTAGTTGAAAAATGGTTCATCCAGTGTTCTTTTCTAATTTGATACTTGGATCTAAAGGAGTTAGTGTTGGTTTGTCATTATAATGACCATACTTCCTTAGGAACTTTTCAAGGTAATGAGATTGAGCTTGTAATAACCCCCCTTGCTTTCCTAATGATTTTAATTCCTAAAATCACATCAACCTCTCCTAGATCTTTCATATCAAATTTAGAAGATATAAACTTCTTAGTTTCATTCACACAGGATATATTGGCACCAAATATCAACATGTCATCAACGTATAAACATTCTCAAGAATTTACAATGTAGAAGAGTTCGGGGCTAGGTTGTTTAATCCATTAAAGAGTAGTTCTTCCTAATCTTCTTACCATTCTCGAGCATTTACTGTCTCTCCATCTGAATGTGCTTAGAACTAATCATGCCCCCTTCAAACAACCCATACGATGATGTGAGGATAATAGTTGTGAAATTGAGTTTATATGTGTTGTGGATGAAATGGATAGAAATATTACGTTAGTTGTACAATTGGATGGCTTAAAAATTGCTGGATTGTATAATTCAATTTTCAGGTTTGCAACCTCTAGCGACACCGATGTAGTTTCAGATTAGTGACGGCTAACGACACTCAACTTGTTCCAATACAGCGACGGTTAAGAACGACTAGTAACAGCAGCTCGACCTCCCATAAAATACCACATGTCCATATTTTTGATACTAGTCGTCACTAATATAATGAAGACAATGTCGCTATTTTGCTAGTTATGGGCATTTTTGTTGCGACTTTTAGCGATGGTTAGCATCAGTTGGCGATGACTTTCCAAGACCATCCACCATCACTAAGTCAGCCTTTCTTATGGTGTAAGTAGTTCCTAATGTCGGTTAAGTAAAATTACTATTATGAATGCTTAGACATTTCGACTTAGATGCAAGAGGTCACAACTCAAAACTAATGTTGAGTGATTCGAGCGTATATTGACATGTAATATGTTGCATATTACCTAAACATTTATATTAAGTACGAAAAAAAAGATTACTATTGCGAACAATATATGATTGCAGACTAAACGAAGAGACTAGTCTCATGTATCACCATAAGAGAGATCCATCCAACATATCCCATTGACGAATCTCAACCATATATGTCATATCGCTCTTGTGGATCGGTAGGGAAAAGAATCATATTTTGTGTAATCACACTAAGAGTGAATATATTTGAACAAAAACAAGTATAATACAATAAAAAGGAATTTTTTTCGGTCAAATTTTACATCCAAGACATAATTTTGCAAGGAATCTCATCACATTAGAATATTCTCCTTCACAATTTCTCCAACTCTCATCATATACATTACTATGTCGTTCGAACGAAAAACCTTTTTTTATATATATAGGAGCAAAACTTGAATAAAAAATATTAGTTTGTTTCCAATACATCCATTGAAGAATCTTAATTTGTATATTTATTAAATGTGACATAAAGTTTGTCATAGAACCTTTTTGTATCCTTGACAACTTGGTTATATGATATCTCTGAAGATATTCTTCTCATTACCTTCTGATTATCCTAGCTTGACAGTGTAGAGGACATCTGATAGAATCCAATGATTTGGATTAAATCGCTTCCATGTCAAGAAGTATAACATTGGTTTTTTATTACACATCCATATTCGGTACATTTAATTACAACACGTGTGCTATGTACAATTTGTAAATTACAAATTAAACAAATGGATTTTAATTTGACCCCACAATAAAGAAGAACTATATATGTATCAAGGTGTAGCATATGATAGCCAATTAATCAAAGAGATCAATCGAATCCAGAAGCAGTAGCTTCGCTCTATCTCCAGGAGAAATACGAACACGGTGATAGTTTTTGCCAAGCAATACTATTTCAGCTTCTGCCTCGTGCATTAGCTCATCATCAGGTATTTTGAATCTGTAAGTTTCAACGTATGTGCTTGTTGTAGAAATGCATGATACTTTCACTAAAAAAGTTTCACCATGTTTCGATGGTGTACAAATTTTTGAGGAGAAGTCGGAGATAGAGGTAGATATGCAATTTCCACTAATGGATTATCCCACATTCTTTTGTCATTTCATCATGCCCATGATGATGATAACTAGAGTAAGCATCAGTTTTTACAATGCAGTTTGAATCGATGTCTTCTTCTTTCACATACAGTTATACTTCGTAGTATTTGTTCATCCTGAATGAAAAATAACAATTTAAATTCAAACTAAACTCAAATATTCATTCCAAATATAAAAAGAGAAAAAAAACAATCGTAGGACACTAACCTCAAATCTTCTTCATAATCGTACAATGATGACTTTTGAGGAGTGCTGTTTGCCATACACAGCAAAAAACATTAAAATAAAGACTGACAATTTTAGTTTTTAATCCATCGATTCGGTCTTTAAATTATGATCAAAGACTGATCAAATACTGAAATTTCAGTCTTTGAATTATTAGTCACAAAAAAATATTAAGACTGAGATTTCAATCTCAAAATGTAAAGACCGATACTGCAGTCTTAATTATGTCTGAAACTAAATTTTAAAAACTGAAATTTGGTCTTTAATCGGTCCTAAATTTGTACGATCTAAATCAATAAAATATTCACAATGCTCCATAGGCATTGTTGAAACAAATTTTAAATTTTATACAACACTTTTCAACTATTTTATATACAATATTTACAATGTTTGCACATCTTCCATGCGATCTTTCAAACATCGTAACAACAGTAATACCAATAATATTTAACAAATTTTGTAAACATGAGTATCAAGAATAAAATATTTATCAAACATTTATAAGGCTTTATAGACATCACCAATGCAAAATTACTTTACTACGTCAAAATAGCATTTACATCCAGGAATATAATATAACATACAAGAACCGATCTGACTTAATAATCCCATTTAAGAAGCTCTGGGAACATCCCATTATTTTCCAATAGTTTCACTTGAACTCTCTCCGAGCTCTCATCTATATTCCTTTGCTTTCTACATGATTGCAACCCTAGAGTAAATCAATCTTAAATCATTTTCTTGTAGCTTTCTTCCCCAAAAGAAACTAGTATTCCTATCAGAACAATTTTCATGAATGAGGTAAAGTAAAATTTTCAACAAGTGGCTATAAAGAGAAATGATACTTGCACCCAAGCTGCTACATCGTCTTATAACACCCAAAAACCCAGCCTGGTGATAATACCTGAAAAACACATAAAAAACAATAAGCTACTTACAAATTAGGCCTGTAAAACCACAATTCAACGTATATGTATGCACTTTTTTGTATGCATGTACATAAGCACATATGTATTCTTACGTACAAGAAAGAACTGATATTTGAATGTTATTAGAGAAGCACTATGTAAAGAAAATCACATTGTATAGTCGACAAAGTTTTGGTTAGATCCAAAAATGGCTCTAACACCCAAACTACCAATAATTTTAATGAAATGAAATCAAAAACGAAGAAAACACACGATTTATACTGGTTTAGCATCAAAAAGCCTACGTCCACTTTCTACTCTTTGGATTGATGATTTGAATGTAAATACAACAGAGATTCTCAATCAATTTCACTCATACAATGCATGGATTCACTCAATATACTCTGAAATATACATTGAAGGATGATTGTAATCTGAAAATGGTGATGAAATTCGGTTTACAAGGAAGTTTTTACTCTTAAAGTGCCAAAAGATCCCTTCAAATGAGCCTTGGACGTGTATTTATAGGTGTAAAATCCCCCTGGAATGGCTCCGGTTCGGATATACATGGCCTCCATCTAATGAAAGTCGGGTTCAGATAGGATAATATGGTGACAACACATCAGGTTAGTGGGTGAACATGGGGAGAACGTGGACATAACCACTCCGCCTTTTCATAGGTCGTGCGCTGCAACCACTGCTGCTCCTTGTTCTTCGATTCGGATAAGGGTCTGCATAGAGGATTCGGATCGGTGCCCTCCAATCCGATCTGGTTTTGTTTTCAACATGTTTCATTCTGGTTCGTCCATAGCACAGCCAAAGAGTTTGAGTTAGACCGCTCCGATCCGATCCGGATTTCTGATGTAAATTCTTTCTTCAAACATCTTCGTTGAGCAATTTATTAGCTGTGTGTAGCCCGACTATAAAGCAGGCTAACATTTTGCCCCCTCGAAGTGCGTTTTTATCGGAGATGAAACATGCTTCGAAATAATCTATCTGTTGACATCTGAATCGACATCATTGGATAATTGCGTCTATTCACTTATAGAGATGTGCTGCTTCATCAAGTTGCATCTCTTGTTATCTATAAATATGTGATACAAATGCAAAAATCGTTTTCATTGTTCAAAATAACTTGGATAACTTTATTTGCCGTTTGAGTAGCTCCTCCAGGTAAATTTTGATAATGCATATTTATCGAATTACCACTTCATCTTTTGGGTTAGCTTTGCAAGTTAGCTTGTCCTTTGGATCTCGTATTCATCCGCTCAGACTCAGAATGAGCCCGGACAACCTAACAGAGCTGAAGGGGCAAGGGCTTCTCCTGCAACGGGTTAGCCCAATCGCTGGGGGGCCCACTAAAAATACAAAGAGCTCCTCTACTCCATATAAATTTGCTAAAAATCCTTTTTTCCTGTTATTTTAGTTCGTTGTCTTCTTTGTTACTCACCAAAAAACCCTAGCCCCCAAATTTCCGAATTCCCTTTAGTTTTCATATCAAACCACTAGGTGGGGATCTCAATTTCTGATTTGTTCTGTTTCAACTGCATCTAGTTTGGATTTTAGGGTAATTTAAAAGATCTCGATCGCCATGACATCAAACCCAACGCGTCGCTTCCCATCCCCTCACCATCGTCGTCGGCGGTCTTGCCTCCACCTCGAGATGGATGTGGGGGAGATCGGAGTTAGCGTTAGACATACGGGTCCATAGGTGTTTCGTTGTGGTGGAGTTTATGCAAATGAGTGAGCTTCTGAAAGGAGGTGGGCTTGGTGTTGATGAAGGAATGGAGAAGATGAAGAAGTATAATAGAAAGAGGAGCGGGATCAATGGGAGGTGGATCAGTTGTCATCGGGATGCTTGGGATAGGGTATACAACATCAGATTGGATCAGGAGAGATGACGATGGGCAGAGGGGATAGGTCTTCGCTTTCAGAGGGGTTGATAAATCGGTTCCGTCTGGTGCCAACCAATCCGAATGGGTTTTCCATCCCATAGCCGGTTCCATTCTCTTCATTGTATGTCCGAACTGATCCGATATGGCCCAATCCAGAGCATTGAACTGACCCGCCTCCAGTATGTTTTGTCTAGCTCAACTTGCTTTAGAAATGCATGCTCCGACCTAATCCGATTCAACAATACATGACCGATCCGATCCTCCATGCTGTGTCTTGAAACACAATTATGCTATAATCAACTCAATCAATACTAAATGTGACTTATACCTCTATGGATAGTTAGGATAGAGCCTCTCAGACTTGACTTTTGGACTGCTTATAAATACACAATTGCATTATTTGTCTTCGCACTGCACTTCTTTACTCAGCTATTTCATGTTACTGTATTCACACTTGTACACTTTAGCTTACACACACGCACAGGGGGATACGGGCAATTTTACTCTAACTCCCATTCTTGCTTCTTCAATAGCTTAGCAACCATGGCAGAAAGACGCTCGTCTAGATTAGAGGAAAGGAGAGATGCTGCAAGATCATCTGAAAATCCACTTGTCGAGGATGTATCTTCCACCTTAGATTCAGGATGGAATAGTGAAGGCCCATACTACGAGATGGTAGTTCATAATAGTGAAGCATCTTCTGGAGGTGATGTCTCTCTCGGTGAGGAAAAAGGAGGGGTAGGAGATAACCGTGCTCCAGATGAATTCAGGGATGCAGTTATCTTGGAATCACCTAAAGACTCGGTCGAATCGACGATTGATAATGACAGACTTGCCAGGATATGTTTAAACAAGGGATTCTCCGAAGAGATACTGAGGTGCCATCCAAAACAGATCGTCCTCATAATCCACCGGAGGGGTATATGGCCATTACCAGATTAATGTGCCATGTCAGAGCAATACCTCCATTCCCACCAATTATCGTCGACTTCTTGAGACAATTAAGGATTGCCCCCATGCATCTTCTTCCCAACTCTTATGCCATTTGTACACTCTATATATAGCTTGTAAGGAAATTCTTGGTGAAGAGTTGACTTTCGAAGATGTTCATTTCTTTTACAACTTTAATCATCGAAATAACAACCCCGTCCTTTGTATATTTTGAATCAGTGCCAAAAAGGAAAATTATCACTGTCCCATTTAGTAGTAATGCTGGGGATCCAAAACCCAAATGGTTTTATATCAAGCAACAGCCCGGGTGTGCCAGAAGATGGATTAAATCAAGTACGGACTAAGATTTTTTCGAGTTTCAGTTCCAGCTTTTTTCTTGCATTTATTAAGCACTGCTTGTTTTCTCTTTGCAGTTCCTAATCTTCCACAAGAGAAGCTTCCAATACAATTTGATCGTTTGAATCGATTACTTAATGGTGACCAAAAATTCTTGACCATTAAGGATTGTTTGGAAGATGAATATTTGCATCGACACCGTCTGCTTGCCATAACCCATAGCATAGGGCATGGAGAAGGCCCTTATGTGTACATACCCCCAGTTGATATTATTCCTGAGGTGGGAGATAGCTCGAAAAGTCCAATGGTACCCCTTAGGGATTCTCCTTCTCCTCCTTCAACTCAGGATGACGAACTGGTGAACATAGCCCAAAAGGACAGAGATAAATATTTCACTCCTCAAGACATAGCTACCCCTGAAAGACCAATCTCTCCAAAGGAGTTACCTTCAGTCATTCCTTTAGGAGATTAGACTACAGTTGATGACCCTATATGTCAGGATTTGGGAAATCTTCCCTTGCCCGAGACCTTTTATACTGCAGATGACTTTGCGACCAATCCTCTTGCTTTCACTTCTGAGGAAGAAGTTACTCAAGTAAAGTCCAACGAGACTACTCATACCGGCCTCGGTCCAGGCTCTGGTCTGTCTGGGGAGGGAGGGATCACCATTTTAGGAAACATATTGTACTCTAGTACCGCACATCACATCACTTGAGTTTTATGTTAACGTTGACTCTAATATTCCTTCATTTCTTCTTATAGGTCAAATGGTGAGGCAACGATATCATATGTGAGATGTTCGATCGAGTATGCCCCCAATGTATCCCGACGAGAAGCCTGATCGGCATGAGAGTAGGGGTAGAGACGACATGAGGGATCGACTTCCAAATCCTTATCAACCTTCCCGTTCTCGATCCTCACATCACAAATGTTCAGACAAACACAAAAGCCATCCTTCACATCATGAGAAAGATAAGTACAACGCTAAGCCTCTAGTTCCATCTATGGGCATGATTCCTCAATATGATACCTCAAGAAGGGTTTCTGATCCAAAAGGGAAGCAACCAGAATTGGGGAACGATGCAGGAAAGAGCCGACCCACCATGAAGCTATCTCGTCGCACTGTTGACATAACTACCACAAGGCCGGTTATTCTCAATGACGAGAACCAGGCTGGACTGGAAGTTCTAAGGCAGTAATTTCCTGAACACCATTTTGGCCACGTGCACTTTATCCCAAAAATCAAACAGGTAAAACCTGATTGGGCCAACGATATCAAGGCTACTATAGATTTCATGCATGAACAATATAAAGAAATGAAGAAGTATGCAAAGACTCTCTCTAAAATCATTAGTGATCTAATGGCGGATGTAAAAACCATGGCCGACGCTGCTGAGTATGATGTGACGGCCATCGAAAACTCTGAGAAAGATCTGGAGGACGCCCAAGCTAAGCTAGCTCTTGTACAACGCGACTCAGATAATTATTAGAAGAAACTCGAGGAATTACAAAGGCGCTATCATCCGAGCTTGAATCCCATAGTCAGGAGCGGATAGATTTAAAGAAGTAGGCTGAGGATGCCAAATCCGAGAATACTCGTGTCGCTCAAGAGAAAGAAGATTTAGCCAGAAAGAACGCAGAGCATGAGGCTAAGTTATTGGAAGCTGAAACGAGGGCGGCTCTTGCCGAAGGAAATGTAAATACGGATTTGCAGCAAGTTGAGGAAGTCAACAAACAGCAGAAAGACGCTAAAAGAGAGTTGGATGAGAGCGGTGAAACTATGGTTGGGTTTTGTAACACCCCGGATTTTTGAATAATCGAAATAACTAAAATAAAGAATAATTAATCTCAGACGTGAGAATTAAGGGAATGGGGTTGCGCCATTGTGTTCGTCTCGGAATTCTGGTTGAAATAGAGTCCGAGTTTGCGGGAAAAGGGTACCGTATGAAGGAATTATGGACGAACGAAGTGTGGTGGCAAAAGAAAAAAAAGATTGCACTGGCGCACTTGGGAAGTGCGCTAGTACAAATCTGCACTGGCGCACCTGCCAAGTGCGCCCAGGCCGAGGCAGTAAACCTGCACAGTTTTCTGGTTCAGACTGACCCATGTTGCTGAGTCCTTTCTGAGTCCTTGCTGAGTCATTAGGGCTTAGGTGTCACCCTATCATGACTGAATGGTTTTGATTAACCCTAAGATCATCCGACGGCTTAAATTAATTCAAAACTCTATAAAAAGACCCATAGACTCAAACCTTAAATCAGAATTAAAACTGAAACTATGGTCGTCATGTTGTTGTCTTGAACCCTAGAGCAGCCGCCACCAAATTAAAGAGGAAGAATAGCAAATCAAATCAGAACTACTCAACCCTAACAGCGAATCTTATTCAAAGGAGAGCTAATTCAACTCCAGAAATCAGAATTCAGAACTCAAGACTGCTTTTGAGTTGTGAGTTCGATAGTTTTAACAAAATAATTAGTAATTTAATTGGATTAAGTTATAATACGGATTGTATGGAAGTGATATGAATTATTGATTGCATGTTGTAATTATGTTGTAGGATTGTAATTGAAATCTCTATGACGTTATGTTGCGATGTTATAATTTATGATATAAAGTTGTGTTGCTATCATCCATGTTGTTATTTTATATACAATCAAATCATCATGTTTCATATGCTAGTTTGGTTATGTTGATTCATATGATAAATCATATGTAGGCAAGTTTAGATTTTGATTCAAACATGAATCATACACAAGTTGGGTAGAATTATATGTGAACTTACATGGTTATGACGCCTAGTTTATGTGAAAATTTAATTGAAAGTTAGGCTATGACATGTGTGAGTTATATGCTAAATTCTACATGATACTTTACATGTTAGATACTAGTTTGCACCATTGTTGCATTGTATAAATCACATATGTAAGTTTCTGAGTTGGATATGAATCATATTATGCAAGTTTAGGATTATTACCTATGCAAGTTTATTCCTTTTGATATAGATCTATGACATATGTTATTTATGCAAGTTTGTGGCCATTTTCTCATCAAGTTCACACCTTTAGATTTGGATCCATGACATATGTTGTTTATGCAAGTTGTAATTTTGGCCTATGCAAGTTTTTGGTGTAGAACATCATTCACATATGCAAGTTCACCCCTATGTTTAGATTTATGTTTTAATTATGTGTATATTGTGATGTTTTCTCTTTATTTCATGAGTTAGACTATTCGAGTCTAACGTATATTTTTACGTTAAACAAACAAATGTACTACGTGGGGGTAAAGGGGATAATATTAAAAAGATTTAAATGGCATAAATGCCTTAAAAGGCATAAAATATAATTGTGGTGAAAATTGGAATGATTTTACATATTCTAAATGGATGGACATAATTGAGTTAATTATGGACATCGTTAAATTTGGAATTGATTGGTAATTTGAATAGGGAAAGTAATTCAAATTGGGGAATGATTAATTAGGTGTAATTAATCGTCTAACACACGAGGTTAGGCTCGTTTGTGGTGTAAGACTGCCCGGACCCGCCCGGCAAATCCAGCTGCCACAAATGCCAGTCTAATGTGAGAGGTCTTAGGCACAAATTAAATACGTAACAATTGTAAAGACACGAGGTTAGACTCTTTTGTGGTGTAAGACTGCCCGGACCCGCCCGACAAATCCAACTGCCACAAATGCCAATCTAATGTGAGAGGTCTTTATGAGGTTACGATCTCAATGAATTAAGAAACACTTAACCAGATAAGCATGAAGTGCGACAAGAGGGGGTTAAGTTGGTGCCTTGGGGTGGCATGTGGAATCTAGTGTGTGCCTTGGGTGGTATTGGAAATACGATTAGAAACACTTAACAAAAAATTGAAACAAGTAATTGAAATATGAATAAGAAGTGGGTTAAGTAGGATGTAATAGAGGGGACCAAGCTTAGGTGGATAGCTTATGTCAAGTAATGGGGGCCCATTTCAACCAGTAACCCATACGTATCTTTGTGAGCTCGACCCAAGTCGAGGACGGGACATGCATACTGGGCTTGAATGTAAGAGGCCAAACCGGGTTAGTGGTGGCAACGCAAGTCCAACGGGTTCATATGCGTGTGTGGACCCGGGCTGGTAGGTAAGACGTTGTTGCATCGTGTAGGTATAAGCGGTGCATTCTTGGTGGTATCGGGTTGCCACTTTGGGGAGTGATACACCCCATTGTGGGGCCAGTAAGGTTATCTATGAGTTAGGGGGCCGATCGCTTGGGGGTAGTGGGTACACCTAGTGGAGATAGGGGCAGACGGCACCTACGAAGGCATCTAGGGGTGCACGAAACTACTAATATCATTATTAAGTCTGTAGGCGGGATCAACCTTAGGGTGACTAGTGGTGGTGCAGTATACTAGTGGCGGTGCAGTATAGCAATTATCCTATAGATTTTGTGTAGTTTAGTAATCATCCTATAGTGGTTTAGGTGCGCTTGAACGATATCGTTGTTCATCTTGTTTCCTTGTTTACTCTGTCATACTCAATGGTTCATGGTCATTTCCTTATTTTCCAACTTATGCTTCAGCCTAGTTACTTTGTTAATTATATTGTTAAAGTTATCGCACTCGCCAGACTTTATATCTGACCCCCCTTTGTTTCCTCCTCTTTTCTCCCTTCCCCCCCCCCCCCCCCCCCCAGGTGCTCAGGTTGGAACTAGCACCAATGGAGCTTGATTTTGGACTACTTTTAGAAGATTACTTGGATCGCTGAAGTAAAGTTCAGCTTCTCTTTATTTATGGCCATTTTGGTCTTGGGGATTATGTCTTTCAGTTTATGTACTTTGTTTTATCAAGATCGGTATTTTGTACTTGACTCTGGTTTTGATGATGTAATCAAATATATGTGCTTTCCGCTGCAATGAAATAAAGTTTTAAATTTTCAAGTACTGTTTATATCTGTCTTGTTGTTAAGTTTCTGTTCTATACTTACTTAAAACGCTCCATAGAAGTTAATGCATTCCCTTTGTGAGTGACATTAATGGACGTGGGGTGTTACACGTGGTATCAGAGCTGAAGGTTACCATAACAGATATGAATTTTTGAAAAACTATTTTTCAAAACAATTTTTATAAAGAAGTACCTTCAAAAGTACGTTTTAAGGAAAGTATTTTCAAGAGAAAGGTATATTTTAGAAAGCATAACCCCAAGAGCCATATATCTTCACTCGGTCCTTTTATATTGAATCTTTCCTTTTACGTTTCAATATGTCTGGAGCATCTGAGATACCAGAGGGTGTTCATGTACCCGATTGGTTTCGTCAATATCTCGAGGCTAGGGCCGCCACCGCAGGTCCAGCAAATACTCCTCCTGCTCCCCCTCCTCCTCCTCGTGTCGCTAATTTCGCAAAGATATGTAAGGACATTAGAGCAATGGGTGGAAAACCTTTTCATGGGACGGAGACATTTGTTGAAGCTCGTAACTGGCTAAAGGAGGTGGAAGAATTGTTTGGAATCTTTGAAGTGGATGATGGAAGAAAAGTCCAACTAGCTGCCTGGCTAATGAAGGATGAGGCCTTGTTTTGGTGGGAGGTCACTAATGGGGGACGTCCAGTCGATACGTGGCTAGATTTTAGGCAAAGGTTTGAGGCGAAGTTTCTCTCGCGGGCTGAAGAGAATCTATACATGGAATGGTTTTTGTCACTGAAGCAAGGGAATCTATCGGTAAAAGAGTACGTCAACAAATTCAACCAATAGTCAAGGTTTGGCTTAGACTTGGTGAATACTCCAGAAAAGAAGGCTCTAAGATTTGTTAAAGGTTTAAACGAGCCGCTTCATGGGTTAGCTATGACCCACATTCCCATGGGGGCTACCTGTGACGGCACACCCGCACCAACCGACATTTACTCCAAAGGTGCGCTGTACACATGTCCAGTTAGCACGGAACGGGTCGTCAGAAGGAAAAAAGGGAAGAAGGAAGTGAACTAATCAAGAACCTGTATAATGTCTCACAGCGCACAGAATAAAATATAATAATAACATACTTGACATAAAACAGGTGAGACAGTGCATAAGCTGAAAACCAGAACTAAACATCATAGCAGCGGAAATCCAAAATACAGCTTATTACAACTTTTCAAACTGTCTCTAAGCAAAAGCAAGATAAAGGAGGTACACTACTAATGCCCAAGTAGTGACCGCCAACGACACAGGGAAAATATATATATATATATATATATATCATACGTGGAAGCCTCCTGCCCGCCTCCGAATCAGCTACTCGCGCATCACCAGCTAACCTGTCTCTAGTCTGCTCGTGTGAGCACCCAGAGTAATAAGAGGAGACATAAAACTCTGTGTCAGACATAAAGCCTGGTATGAGCGATAAGCATCTAAAGTGAACAATAACAGGTAGACTAAAACATACCTGAACCTGGACCTGCAACCAAAGAGTTACCACTACATACTGTACAACACTCTAAGGTACCATATCAAACGGTGCAAAGATACAGAGGTGGGGGAGATGTGCATGTCATAATGATGGCAAATAATCAAACATAGCATCCATCCTCACATCTCTCACTCAGTGCGTAAAGCATACGATGTTCACCACTTCGATCACCCAACATACCTTGCTATGATCACTCTGCCCAATGAAGTCATAAATGGCTTCACTGCAATGATAACGTAGCCACTAATTCCTTGCTATGTCCACTTGCCCCATGGAGCTATTCACCCCATCTGCGCTGGCTCATAGCCTTACCAATCCTTACTATGTCCACTTGCCCCATGGAGTTGTTCACCCCATCTGCGCTGGCTCATAGTCTTACTACGCATCACCTTGCCCTTAAGGTCATAATGACCCTACTGCACTGATAACGTAGTCTTGCTACCATCACCTTGCCCCTCAGGTCATAATGACCCTACTGCACTGATAAGTAGCCATCATTCCTCTTTGGTGGGGAATCGAAGTTATAAACGTCGACGACTCCTTAGCACACGTCCCGCAGCAAAGTCCAACCATGAATTGAACTCATCGGTTCCCAACTGGATCCTTTGCTCTAACTTCCCATATTGGACTACCTTTGCATCTTGGGTTATTGGTCAATACTGGGTCGGGTCGAGTTCCTCCTCAAGCCATTGGTTCGGGTCGGGTATCCTCCATTTGTTCGGGTCGGGTCTTCTTATGGTGCGGTTCGGGTCGGGTGTCCTCCATCGGTTCGGATCGGGTACTTCACCTCGGGTCGGGTCGGGTGCCATCTCCCCTCCAGCTCGTGCCTCCGTACCGATCCATCTCCTCATCCTTCACATGCTCCTATCCGATCCATTCTCATGCCTCCGCTCTGATCCATCCTCCTTAATCCGATCCGATCCCAGTTCAGTTAGCGTGGCCTTCCTTTTCGCAAATTTTCCCAAGTGTCAGGTTCCGATCCGATCGAATCCCTTGCCCAGTTCAACATGTCCGATCCGAGCCCCATATCCGATCCGATCCGAACCCTGCACTATTTTTTTTTCTGAAACTGTTCCAGCAAGTGTTTACGCCATTCGACGATTTTTTCGACCATTCTAACTATTGAAATTAATCACAAAGCATTTCATACAGTCATAGCAACATGCATAGTCAACCACAAACATCAAAACATCAATATGATAGGTTAAAATGGATCAAACATACCCAAAATCCCACATTTCCCCTTAAGCATGTTTAGGTGAACTAATGATAGGATTAGCAAAACTTAACCAAATTAACCTAAATTCATATCAGAGGTCTAAAACATCATTTAAGAATTTGTGAACATTTCTCCCGAATTTTATCATGCTTAAATTCGCTAATTAACACTAATTACCCTTAATTAGCCATAATTAGTGTAAAACTATGCAAATCACTCACCTTAGCCACAAATAAACTAAGATCTGAAATAAATCTCTGATTTGATGTGAATCTCAATGCTAGACAGCAGCTCCAATGTTGCTTTGGTGTAGATCTTCCTTGATTAGAGGTTGCTAAGCTTAATCCTTGACCAAAAGATGATTTGGAGGTGATTTAGAGGTTGAAGGCCATTTTTAGGGTTCCTTGGTGATAAGTGGAGGCTAGAAAACTGAAATAGAATGATCCTCTATCTAATTTCAGCCTTCCCATAAACCTAATCCCGAAATGGGTTATGGGCCTACTCACTAATCACCCGATTTGGCCCGGTTAAGCAGTTTTTTCACCCTCCAAACCTTGTTTTAGCCATATCTCCCAAACGGTAAGTCTGCTTGGCTGTTATGACTACTCTACGGAAAGGTAAACCATCAAACGAATCTAATGGAAGTGGTTTCAGGTCAAAATTCCTTTCCAATCAGAAGTTATGGCCAAAACAGTACCAACTAGGGCAAAATGGTCATTTAAAAATCGACAAAAATCATGAACATGGGAAATGACTCTAATAGATGTTTCCCGAAGTTACATGACCATACGACTTCATATGAGAAAGGAAGAAATATTCTACGATTCCCCCGATACATAGAATGCGGGTCATTACACTCTCCCTCCCCCCCCCTGTAACACCCCACTCCCGCTAGGGTCACTCACTAAGGGAATGCCATAGCATCGGTGGAGTATTTTAGTGAATATAGAACAGAAAAATTACAACAAGACAGATATAAACAGTACTTGAAATTTTAAAACATCTTCTCATAACAGCGGAAGTAAAACATGTCTGGTTACATCATAAAACCAAAATAAAAGTCAAGTACAATATCCATCAAAATAAAGAAGTACATAATCCCACTCTCACACAATAGCCAAAACAAAAGAAAAGATAACTGGATAACTGGAGCTTTACATCTATCCAAGCTCCTAAAGACTGGGACAGCAATCCGATCAAGCTCCACTACTGCTAGGATCCACCGTAGGACCTGAGGGTTGGGAAAAAGGTAAAAACAACGGGGTCAGACATAAGTCTGAGTGAGTCCTATAACTTTAACAATACAATCGTTAAAGTAACCAGAGAAGACATAACTTGATATACGGTAACATATAGGGATGAACGGCTATACTAAGCAGTTAACTAAACCAAGATAAAAGATAAAGACGCATCTACCCTTCCTAAGGTAAATTACTAAACTGCACCACACCAGTCGTTCCTAACTTAAAGGTTGATCCCACCCAAGGACTTATAAAATTTACTAATTAGTACCTGCGTACCCCTAGGTGACCAAGTAGGCGCCACGGGGCCCTACAATCCACTAGGTGTACACACTACTTCCCATTCGATCGGCTCCCTAACGTAGATACCCGTGCTGGCCCCACCGTGGGATGTATCATTCCCCAATGTGGCAACCTGATGAAACTAAAGGTGCACGGCTTATATCTACTCGATGCAACAACGGCTTACCTACCAGCCCGGGCCCACTCACGCATATGAAGCCCGTTGGACTTGCGTTGCCACCGCTAACCCGTTTGCCTCTTACAGTCAAGCCCAGTATGCGTGTCCCGTCCTCGACATGGGTCGAGCCCACAAAGATACGTATGGGTTACTGGTTGAAATGGGCCTCCACAAGCTACCCACCTAAGCTTGTCCCTTTTTCTAGTATATCCCACTTAACCCTTTAATCATGTTTTAATTACATGTTCTATTTTGGTTAAGTATTCTAATCGTATTTTCTATTGCCACCCAAGGCAACCACTAGATTTTCTCATGCCACCCGAGGCACCCACTTAACCCCTCATGTCCCTCTACATGCTAATGTGGTTAAGTGTTTCTTAATTAATTAATTAAGAACGTAACCTTTGTAAAGACCTCTCACATTAGACTGTCTTTTATGACCGCTGGTTAAGCCGGTTGGGTCCGGGCAGCCTTATGTCATAACAGAGTCTAACCTCGTGTCTTTACATTAATTACGTATTTAGTTTGTGCCTAAGACCTCTCACATTGGGCTAACATTTGTAGCAACTGGTTAAGCCGGTTGGGTCCGGGCAGTTTTACGCTACAACTGAGTCCAACCTCGTGTCTTAGTCAATTAATTACACCTAATTAATCACCCTCATAATTTTATATTAATTATCCCTAATTAATCAAGTTTTCTTAACATGGGTAGACCTAACTTAATAGGTAAATTCCCATGGGGTAGACCTAACTCAATAGGTAAATTCCCAACACATAGTATGGGTACACCTAACCAAATAGGCAAATTCCCATACTATGTTTATTTATTTTGTGTTATGCATAATTATATTAATTTCACACAATCTTATTAACTTATGCATTTAATTACCCCATCGTTCCCACGTAATTTCGTTCATGATATAACACATATAAAAGGTGTCAACTTGCATATGAATGAACATGTTTCAAAGGTGCCATCTTGCATATTAACAAACACATAACTTGCATATGAACTTGCATAACATGTCACATAACTTGCATATAATATGTCACATAACTTACATATTCATTTTGCATAACAAACTTGCATATTAGCTTATAGACTTGCATAATGTGTCATCATGAACTTGCATATTAATAAACATGTAACTTGCATATTTACATACATGTAACTCGCATATTAACAAACATGTAACTTGCATATAAAGAAACATGTAACTTGCATATTTACATACATGTAACTTGCATATTAACAAACATGTAACTTGCATATTAACAAACATGTAACTTGCATATTTACATACATGTAACTTGCATATTAACAAACATGTAACTTGCATATTAACAAACATGTAACTTGCATAGCATATTACCATGAACTTGCATAACATGCATATGATTACATAGCCCACAACTTGCATATTTAGCATCATGCAAACATAACATACATCATATTAAACTTGCATAAGCTTACATACTCAACATGCATAAACATAAGATTAATGCTAACATCATATCATATGATTCAAAGCTCATTAACCCACATACAAAACCATAAATCTCATCACATCTCATCTAATTAGTTTACCAAAAGATCATCAAAGTGATAGAAACTCACAACTAGCAACTTTGAACACCAAATGAAGAAGATTAAGATGCTAAGAAGGGATTAGAAGTTGATTAGAGAGTGATTAGTATGCAACCCTCTTCATAAAATTAGTGGAGGCCATGAGAGCTAGCATTTTGCCATAGTTTAGTCACTAGGTTTAATTATGAATGAATTAGGGTAGGTTAGGGTCTTATTTATAGATTAGGCAAGTGTTTTAGGCCATAGGATTAACCCTAGATTCAATCCAAGCCATCAAAGCATGTCTTGGGGAAGAAGTCAAGTGTAGGAACCATCTAGGGCCTTTAGATTAAAGATGGACCATGAGAACCATTCAAATGCAAAATCTGCACTTGAGCGAATCGGCCCACGGGTTGACAGCCAAACACCCTGGATTAACCCCTAGTCGACCCAGCGGGCTCGGGTCGACTTCAAAAATCGGCCGGTTCGGTTATTCCCCTCTCCCAATTCGCTGTTTTGAGCATTTTTGCATATTTATTTATTAAATTTTCAATTATATATATATATATATATATCAATATATATATATATATATATATATATATATATATCTACACAACCCATTTCACTTAATTAAGTATACTTTAATTTGGGAATTTTCGTGAAACTTCGCGAGGCCATATCTTGGTCATACGGACTCCGATTTTCGAAAACTCGGACTCTATTTCGCGTATTTTTCCGAGACGAACACAATGGC
Organism: Allium sativum; assembly: GCA_030737875.1. Lineage (NCBI taxonomy): Eukaryota > Viridiplantae > Streptophyta > Magnoliopsida > Asparagales > Amaryllidaceae > Allium > Allium sativum. The sequence goes on along the minus strand of CM060925.1, from coordinate 308,078,476 downwards.
ATAGCCCGTTTCCCTTGATTCCCATTTTAGAATTAAATTCTGCCTCGATTTATGTTATTACAGGTTATTGAAAATACGGGTTGTTACATTCTCCCCTCCTTAAAGGATTTCGTCCCCGAAATCTTCAAGTTAGGAAGAACGTATCCTACCATCCAATCATCCATCTACTCAAAGCATCATCCACGAGCAATCATTGTCCTTACAAGATTCTAAATGCTGGATGGATATATGCAAAAGTGTGTGTATATGTACTTACCTAATGCGAAAATCAGGCGGTTACTGATACAGTAAACCTCCTTAATGCAAACCATGATAGTGCCATGCATCCAATATGTATGCGAAACCCTATTGACACATACAAATTTCTACATGCGTGCACAACCATACACAAAAATGCATCATCCATATGATAACACAGCCATGATACATCCATCAATCTAACTACCACATCCATTTATGCAATATGCAACATGAAGTGACTGAGCCGATCTAGTGCCTAATGTGTGTGTATATGCATCCACGAGCAACCACTAGCAAACAATTGCATCCATATGCATCCATCAACCATAACATGTTTCAAACACATGTCTCAACCATAGGTTTTACCCTATCTAAAGGTCATAGGTATTAGCGAGAGGATATACTAAAGATAAGATAAGTACTAGACAAGCAATAAAGGAGAAGTTAAAAGACATACTCTCAAAAAGAAATGGATACAAAGAACGCATCTTTGCTTCCGTCTCCCAAGTAGCATTGCTTTCGTCATCTCCCCATTGCACTTTAACTAGCTGAACTTCTCTGTTCCTCAACTTCCTAGTTTCTGACCCAAGGATGCGAGTAGGAGCTCGTCGAATCGTCGCATCACGCTCTACCTCTACATCTCTAAGCAAGCTCGGCTCTACCACCTCCGCGGTCTCATGTAAGCACTTCCTCAAATGTGATACATGGAATACATCATGAATACCACTAAGTCTGTCGGGCAACTCCACCCTATATGCCATCCGTCCAATCCTTTCCTTAATAGGAAACGGCCCAACAAATCTCGGTGCTAACTTCCCTACGGACCCAAAGCGAACAACATTTCTCAATGGAGATACTTTGACAAAAACCATGTCCCCAACCTCAAACTCAAGATCCGTCCTTCTCCGATCCGCATAAGACTTCTGTCTATCTTGCGCTGCCTTCATCCTTCTACGAATTAAATCAATCTTCTCTGAAGTTTCTCTAACCATATCTGGCCCAAGCAAGATCTTATCCGTAGATTCCCACCAACATGTAGGAGATCGACAAGGCCTTCCATAAAGAGCTTCGAAAGGAGCCATACCAATACTGGACTGAAAGCTGTTATTATATGCGAACTCCACCAAAGGAAGATGTTCTTCCCATGTACCTCCAAAATCCAAGATACAAAGCCTCAAAAGATCTTCTAAGATACGGTTCACCCTCTCGGTCTGACCGTCCGTCTGAGGATGATATGCGGTGCTCAAACACAACTGAGTCCCTACCGCCTCTTGCAAACTTCTCCAAAACTCACTAGTGAAAATAGGATCTCGATCACTCACAATGCTGGATGGTACGCCATGCAATCTAACAATCTCTCTAACATAGACTGAAGCAAGCCATGGAGCGGTCCTCTTACTCTTTACGGGTATAAAATGGGCACTCTTTGTAAGTCTGTCTACCACAACCCAAATTCCCGTATTGCCCTTCCTCGATCTCGGTAACCCGTCGATGAAATCCATCGAGACACTATCCCACTTCCACTGTGGAACTTCCAATGGGTGTAGCAACCCACCGGGTTTCCTTTGCTCCACTTTAACTTGTTGGCACACTAAGCATCTAGCCACATACTCGGCCACATCTTTCTTCATACCGGCCCAAAAGAAAACTCTCTTCATGTCTTGGTACATTTTGTCTCCACCGGGATGAATAGTCATTCTTGAACGATGTGCATCATCCAAAATAGCCTTCTTCAAACCCTCATCTTGCGGTACACAAAGTCTACCGTCTCTATGCAACCATCCCTTATCATCTATGGTGTACCTACCCAAATGGCTGGACGACTCCCCTCTTATAAGCTTCTCTACCAACACAACCAACTGTGGGTCGTCTCGCTGAGCCTCGCCAATCCGTCTCAAAAGAGTAGGTCTAACCTCCAAGGATGCCAACAAACCAGGTACAAAATCAACAGAAGGTCTGAAGTCAAACAAAGAAAGAAACTCCAAGCTTCGTCGTTCCACGAACAATGGACTCAAAGATAGCCTTTTTCTACTTAAGGCGTCTGCCACCACGTTACCCTTACCAGGGGTATACGCTATCTCGAAATCATAGGATGCTAAGAACTCCATCCACCTTTGCTGTCTTAAGTTTAAATCCTTCTGAGAGAATAAGTACTTCAATGATTTATGGTCGGTGAACAACTCGAATCTCTCACCAAGAAGATAATGGCGCCAAGACTTAAGTGCGAAAACAATCGCGGCCAACTCTAGATCATGGGTAGGGTAATTCTTCTCATGCACTCTCAATTGTCTCCCTCCATAGGCTATTACCCTTCCCTCCTGCATCAAGACTGCGCCTAATCCTGTTCCACAAGCATCGGTATAAACAACAAACGGCTTACTCCCATCTGGAAGCACTAAAACTGGAGCGGTGGTCAAAGCTCTCTTTAACCGTCGGAAAGCATCATCACAATCTACATCCCATGAGAAAACCAGATTCTTCTTCGTCAAGCGGGTTAATGGGGCTGATATCTTCGCGAAGTCTTTGATGAACTTCCTATAATATCCTGCCAACCCCAAGAAACTTCTTACCTCGGTAGCATTTCTAGGAACTTTCCAATCCTGGATAGATACTATCTTTGCGGGATCCACAGCTATCCCTTCCTTAGAGACCACATGCCCTAAGAATCGCACTTCTCTTCTCCAAAAATGGCATTTAGAGAATTTAGCTTTAAGACTATGCGCTCGAAGAGTCTCCAACACTTCCTTGAGATGTAAGGCATGCTCTTCTTCATTCTTGGAAAAGACCAAGATGTCATCCACAAAAACTACTACAAACTTATTCAGATACTCTCTGAACACTCTACTCATGAGATCAACAAAGTATGCGGGGGCGTTTGTCAACCCAAATGGCATCACTAGCCACTCATAAAAACCATCCGGAGTCCGGAAAGCAGTCTTCTCTATACTGTCCTCCGCCACTCTTAACTGATGAAACCCTGTAGCTAAGTCCATCTGCGAAAATACTGACGCGCCAACCAACTGATCAAAGAGATCATCTATCCTCGGTAATGGGTGTCTATTCTTCTTCGTGAGCTTATTAAGTTCCCTATAATCCACACAAAGTCTGAGGGACCCATCCGCCTTCGTGGCAAACACTACTGGAGCTCCCCACTCCGATATACTTCGCCTTATGAACCCCTTCTCAAGCAACTCCCCTACTTGCTTATGAAGTTCTCTTCTCTCACGAGGAGCCATGTGGCGTACTGGCAAAGACACTGGTTTGGCATTATCCACCAAATAAATTCGGAAATCTATCTCCCGCTTCGGAGGCAAACCCTTTACTTCTTCAAACACATCCGGATATTCCCGGACTACTCTGACAGAACACAAACTTTCGACCGAAGCATCGAGCGATTCAAGATAACTTAGCAAAACAGATTCCATGGGATTGCAAGAGATCTCGAGAGTGTTACCCAAGCGGGTCATGAGCCTGACAACTCTCCTTTCGCAATCAAGAACGGCACCATTACTGGATAACCAGTCCATGCCCAAGATCAACCCATAGCCCGTGAAGCCCAATACAAAAGCATCACATCTAAACTCAACGCTAAGTATAGAAATCTTCAAACCCAAACATATCATAGACAGATATATGGAGCCCCCAATTGGGTTTGAGACAACCAAGGGATCATCAACTAGACTGGTGTCTAAGTGCAGTGACTCAACTAACGATGATGAGATAAAAGAATGCGATGCGCCAGAGTCAAACAAAGTACGAACTGGATGATCAAACAGAAAAACCAGACTTTCAACGGAAATAGTTCTACCTCTCTGCTGAATCGGTGGAACTGAGAGAACCTGAACTTGCCCCTCTGACTGAGGTGGTGCTATAAGAGCTTGCACCTGGCCTCCTGAGGTAGACCCCGTCTTCTGCCCCTTCTTTGGGCAGTTTTTCACAAGATGCCCTGCTTCACCACAATGAAAGCAACCGGTCTTCTTCTTTTTGCGACAATCCTTACTGAGGTGTCCTGGTGTTCCACAATTGAAGCACTTCTTCTTCGTCTTCTTTTTGTCACCATTGCCTTTTCCGCCCTTGCCTTGTTGTTGCTGTTGCGGTTTCTTCTGATCCCCCTTTTTCTCTGGTGCCTTAGAATTCTTATCATCCTCATGCATAAGTGCCATGTAGACAAGCTTCTCAAAAGTGGCCCCCATAGGAATGTGAGTCATAGCTATTCCTTGCAATGGTTCGTTCAAGCCTCTAACGAACCTCAAAGCCTTCTTCTCCGGTGTATTCACCAACTCTATGCCAAACCTTGCTAATTGATTGAATTTGTTGACATATTCTTTCACCGTGAGATTCCCTTGCTTCAAATTCAAGAACTTCTCCATAAACAGATTCTCTTCCGCCCTTGAGAGAAACTTAGCCCCAAACCTTTGCTTAAAATCTGCCCAAGAGTCAACAGGGCGTTCTCCATTAGTGACCTCCCACCAGAATGAGGCCTCTCCCTTCATTAACCAAGCCGCCAACTTGACTTTCTTTCCCTCTTCCACTTCAAAGATATCTAGCAACTCTTCCACTTCCTTAAGCCAATCTCTAGCCTCTACGAAAGTCTCTGAACCAAGAAAAGGTTTTCCTCCTATAGCCTTGAACTCCTTGCAAACCTTAGCAAAATTATCCACTCTAGGCTGAGGAGGAGGAGCGGTTGTCTCTGGTGTAGTAGCATTGGCCGGACCCGCAGCCGCGGCCCTAGCCTCTTGCAACCTCCTATACCATAGTGGTATAACTAAACCCTCCGGGATGTTAAGATCTTCAGCCATGCTGAAACGAAAGAGGAAAGATTCAAAAAGGAGATTCCGAAAGATAAAGATATGGCTATTGGGGATTATGCTTTTCTTTTTCAAAAACTTTTTCTCTTAGAAGACATGCTTTTAAAAATACTTTCTTCGAAAATACTCTTAGAAAGTAGTTTTTCTCAAAAATTTTATCTGTTCTGGTAACCTTAAGCTCTGATACCACGTGTAACACCCCACTCCCGCTAGGGTCACTCACTAAGGGAATGCCATAGCATCGGTGGAGTATTTTAGTGAATATAGAACAGAAAAATTACAACAAGACAGATATAAACAGTACTTGAAATTTTAAAACATCTTCTCATAACAGCGGAAGTAAAACATGTCTGGTTACATCATAAAACCAAAATAAAAGTCAAGTACAATATCCATCAAAATAAAGAAGTACATAATCCCACTCTCACACAATAGCCAAAACAAAAGAAAAGATAACTGGATAACTGGAGCTTTACATCTATCCAAGCTCCTAAAGACTGGGACAGCAATCCGATCAAGCTCCACTACTGCTAGGATCCACCGTAGGACCTGAGGGTTGGGAAAAAGGTAAAAACAACGGGGTCAGACATAAGTCTGAGTGAGTCCTATAACTTTAACAATACAATCGTTAAAGTAACCAGAGAAGACATAACTTGATATACGGTAACATATAGGGATGAACGGCTATACTAAGCAGTTAACTAAACCAAGATAAAAGATAAAGACGCATCTACCCTTCCTAAGGTAAATTACTAAACTGCACCACACCAGTCGTTCCTAACTTAAAGGTTGATCCCACCCAAGGACTTATAAAATTTACTAATTAGTACCTGCGTACCCCTAGGTGACCAAGTAGGCGCCACGGGGCCCTACAATCCACTAGGTGTACACACTACTTCCCATTCGATCGGCTCCCTAACGTAGATACCCGTGCTGGCCCCACCGTGGGATGTATCATTCCCCAATGTGGCAACCTGATGAAACTAAAGGTGCACGGCTTATATCTACTCGATGCAACAACGGCTTACCTACCAGCCCGGGCCCACTCACGCATATGAAGCCCGTTGGACTTGCGTTGCCACCGCTAACCCGTTTGCCTCTTACAGTCAAGCCCAGTATGCGTGTCCCGTCCTCGACATGGGTCGAGCCCACAAAGATACGTATGGGTTACTGGTTGAAATGGGCCTCCACAAGCTACCCACCTAAGCTTGTCCCTTTTTCTAGTATATCCCACTTAACCCTTTAATCATGTTTTAATTACATGTTCTATTTTGGTTAAGTATTCTAATCGTATTTTCTATTGCCACCCAAGGCAACCACTAGATTTTCTCATGCCACCCGAGGCACCCACTTAACCCCTCATGTCCCTCTACATGCTAATGTGGTTAAGTGTTTCTTAATTAATTAATTAAGAACGTAACCTTTGTAAAGACCTCTCACATTAGACTGTCTTTTATGACCGCTGGTTAAGCCGGTTGGGTCCGGGCAGCCTTATGTCATAACAGAGTCTAACCTCGTGTCTTTACATTAATTACGTATTTAGTTTGTGCCTAAGACCTCTCACATTGGGCTAACATTTGTAGCAACTGGTTAAGCCGGTTGGGTCCGGGCAGTTTTACGCTACAACTGTGTCCAACCTCGTGTCTTAGTCAATTAATTACACCTAATTAATCACCCTCATAATTTTATATTAATTATCCCTAATTAATCAAGTTTTCTTAACATGGGTAGACCTAACTTAATAGGTAAATTCCCATGGGGTAGACCTAACTCAATAGGTAAATTCCCAACACATAGTATGGGTACACCTAACCAAATAGGCAAATTCCCATACTATGTTTATTTATTTTGTGTTATGCATAATTATATTAATTTCACACAATCTTATTAACTTATGCATTTAATTACCCCATCGTTCCCACGTAATTTCGTTCATGATATAACACATATAAAAGGTGTCAACTTGCATATGAATGAACATGTTTCAAAGGTGCCATCTTGCATATTAACAAACACATAACTTGCATATGAACTTGCATAACATGTCACATAACTTGCATATAATATGTCACATAACTTACATATTCATTTTGCATAACAAACTTGCATATTAGCTTATAGACTTGCATAATGTGTCATCATGAACTTGCATATTAATAAACATGTAACTTGCATATTTACAAACATGTAACTCGCATATTAACAAACATGTAACTTGCATATAAAGAAACATGTAACTTGCATATTTACATACATGTAACTTGCATATTAACAAACATGTAACTTGCATATTAACAAACATGTAACTTGCATATTTACATACATGTAACTTGCATATTAACAAACATGTAACTTGCATATTAACAAACATGTAACTTGCATAGCATATTACCATGAACTTGCATAACATGCATATGATTACATAGCCCACAACTTGCATATTTAGCATCATGCAAACATAACATACATCATATTAAACTTGCATAAGCTTACATACTCAACATGCATAAACATAAGATTAATGCTAACATCATATCATATGATTCAAAGCTCATTAACCCACATACAAAACCATAAATCTCATCACATCTCATCTAATTAGTTTACCAAAAGATCATCAAAGTGATAGAAACTCACAACTAGCAACTTTGAACACCAAATGAAGAAGATTAAGATGCTAAGAAGGGATTAGAAGTTGATTAGAGAGTGATTAGTATGCAACCCTCTTCATAAAATTAGTGGAGGCCATGAGAGCTAGCATTTTGCCATAGTTTAGTCACTAGGTTTAATTATGAATGAATTAGGGTAGGTTAGGGTCTTATTTATAGATTAGGCAAGTGTTTTAGGCCATAGGATTAACCCTAGATTCAATCCAAGCCATCAAAGCATGTCTTGGGGAAGAAGTCAAGTGTAGGAACCATCTAGGGCCTTTAGATTAAAGATGGACCATGAGAACCATTCAAATGCAAAATCTGCACTTGAGCGAATCGGCCCACGGGTTGACAGCCAAACACCCTGGATTAACCCCTAGTCGACCCAGCGGGCTCGGGTCGACTTCAAAAATCGGCCGGTTCGGTTATTCCCCTCTCCCAATTCGCTGTTTTGAGCATTTTTGCATATTTATTTATTAAATTTTCAATTATATATATATATATATATCAATATATATATATATATATATATATATATCTACACAACCCATTTCACTTAATTAAGTATACTTTAATTTGGGAATTTTCGTGAAACTTCGCGAGGCCATATCTTGGTCATACGGACTCCGATTTTCGAAAACTCGGACTCTATTTCGCGTATTTTTCCGAGACGAACACAATGGCATAGCCCGTTTCCCTTGATTCCCATTTTAGAATTAAATTCTGCCTCGATTTATGTTATTACAGGTTATTGAAAATACGGGTTGTTACACCCCCCCCCTTAAGAAATTTCGCCCCCGAAATTCCCTAATCAAAGCACACACAAAGGTCCCGCATGCCTATCAATCATAAAACAACAATCAAACATGCAACAAGCAAAACAAGTCTACCCTAGCATGCGGAAAAACTAAATTACGAAATAAGTCTTACCAGGCAAAGAGTTCTGGATATGCCTTCCTAACGCTCTCCTCTATCTCCCAAGTACAATCATTCTCGTCCTCGCCCCACTGAACTTTGACTAGCTTCACCGCTTTCCTTCGAAGTTGCTTCGTATCGTGCCCCACAATACGAATCGGCTTGCGGTTCCCAACCGCCTCGGGTTCTACTTCGAAGTTCTCTAACTGATCAGGTGAAATAGTCATATCTGAGTCGTGAACGAACTTCCTTAGTTGAAAAACATGAAATACATTGTGAACTCCCGCCATTTTCTCTGGTAAGCCAACTCTATACGCCAAATTCCCGACTAGTTCAAGAATAGGGAATGGGCCAACAAATCTTGGTGCCAATTTGCCTCTCCTAACAAATAGTATCACGCTCTTCAACGGAGAAATCTTAACAAACACCAAGTCACCAACGGAGAATTTTAAGTCTCTTCTCCTCTTATCAGCATAGCTCTTCTACCTATCTTGGGCAGCTTTCATTCGTTGCTGAATGATCTTAATCTTATCCAACGTTTCTCTCACCACATCTGGTCCAAGCACAAACTTCTCGCCAGTCTCTATCCAACATGATGGTGAGTTGCACGGTCTTCCGTACAAAGCTACATATGGAGCCATACCGATACTGGATTGGTAGCTATTATTATATGCAAACTCTACTAGATGCAAATGGTCATCCCATGATCCACCAAAATCCAATATACAAGCTCTCAAGAGATCTTCCAATATACGATTCACCCTCTCCGTCTGACCGTCGGTCTGAGGATGATATGCGGTACTGAGATGTAATCCTGACCCTAGAGCCTCTTGTAAGCTCTTCCAAAACCCACTAGTGAACAACGGGTCTCGGTCACTCACAATGCTTTTGGGTACTCCATGAAATCTCACTACCCACTTCATATACAATTCTGCCAACTTGGCTGCCGTTCTGGTCGATTTGACTAGTATAAATCTTGCACTCTTAGTCAATTGATCCACAATTACCCAAATGCTATCATATCCCGACCTAGTCCTCGGTAAACCATCGATGAAATCCATCGAGACTTGCTCCCATTTCCATTCGGGAATTTCTAGTGGTTGCAATAACCCACTAGACTTCTTTTGCTCGGCTTTAACTAGCTGGCAATTCATGCATTTGGATATAAACTTCCCAACGTCTCTTCTCATCCCTTCCCAGTAGTAAGTCTGCTTCATGTCTCGATACATCTTATTACCACCGGGATGTATGGTTAGTTTTGAGTGATGACATTCTCTAAGCACTTCATCTCTCAAACCATTCACGTTGGGCACAACTAGTCTTCCATTCTTCCGAAGCCATCCATCTCGATCAAGCCCATACACATTCATCCCCTCATCGATACCCATCTCTAACTTGGAGATGATTTCCAGTAGATTAGGATCGTCCCTCTGACTGAAACCAATCCGTTCTATCAAGGTGGGTCTGATCGCTAAACTAGCTAACATAACTGGATCCAATTCGCACCTTGGTCTGAAATCAAACCCTGCGATATACTCCAGTTGCTTCCACTCAAGAAACATTGCCCCTAAGCTGGCATGTCTCCTACTCAAGGCATCGGCTACAGCATTACCTTTCCCAGGTGTGTATGCGATATCAAAATCATACGAAGCCAAAAACTCTAACCATCTCTACTGACGGAGATTCATATCTTTCTGGGAGAAGAGATACTTTAACGATTTATGATCGGTAAACAACTCGAATCTTTCTCCCAAGAGATAGTGTCTCCACATCTTAAGCGCAAATACAATCGCTGCCAATTCCAAATCATGGGTAGGATACTTTTTCTCATGCGGCTTTAGCTGTCGAATAACATAAGCTACAACCCTACCTCCTTGCACCAATACTGCACCCAGTCCGGTACCACAAGCATCCGTGTATACTGTCATATCTTCATTCCCTTTAGGAATGACTAACACTGGAGCACGCGTCAACTTCTCCTTTAGACTCTTGAAGGCATCCTCACACACTCCGTCCCAGACGAAGGACTGATTCTTCTTAGTCAACTGAGTCAACGGTACTGCTATCTTGGAGAAGTCCTGGATAAACTTACGAAAATATCCAGCTAATCCCAAGAAACTTCTTACATCTGTTGCATTCTTGGGTGTAGACCAATCCTGTACCGTAGCCACCTTCGTAGGGTCCACGGCAATACCACTCTCTGAAATAACATGACCCAAGAATCTCACTTCCCTTCTCCAAAAATGACACTTAGAGAATTTCTCTTTCAATTGGTGTTTCCTCAACACCTCCATCACTGTCCTCAAGTGTCCCTTGTGTTCTTCCTCTGTCCTTGAGTAAACAAGGATATCATCCACGAACACAAGAACAAACTTATTCAACTGATCTCTGAATACTCGATTCATAAGATCCACAAAGTAGGTTGGTGCATTGGTCAACCCAAATGGCATGACCAACCACTCATAAAATCCAGACGGCGTCGTAAATGCCGTTTTCGGAACACTCTCATCCGCTACTCGTAGCTGATGAAATCCTGTCGCGAGGTCCAACTGGGAGAACACTCTAGCTCCTTCCAGTTGATCAAACAAATCATCAATCCGCGGTAGAGGATACTTATTCTTCCTCGTTACCTTATTCAACTCGCGATAGTCCACACACAAACGAAGAGAGAAATTTGCCTTAGTGGCAAACACAACTGGTGCTCCCCACTCGGAGACACTCCTTCTAATAAATCCCTTCTTCAAAAGATTGCTGACTTGCACCCCGAGCTCTTGCTGCTCCGTTGGTGCCATACGACGAAGTGGCATCACTATAGGTCTGGCATTTTTCACTAAATCAATATGGAACTCAATCTCTCGGTGTGGTGGAAGCCCGGTCACCTCCTCGAAGACGTCCGGATACTGGCCAACCACGGGCACATCTGACAACTCATCCTGCGGGATGTCGAGGGAATTTACAAAACTAGCCATAACCCCATCACTAGGTAGACTACCAAACACTACCCTCCGCCCATCATCTGCCCTCACTGTCACCAAAAAGCCCTCACAGTCTACCACCACCCCGTATCTTTGGAGCCAATCGACTCCCAATATAATGCCATACCCAGTAAATCCCAAAACAAAGCAATCACAAACAAACATACATCCATGACTCGATAAGACCAAATTTCGGCAGATCATACTATGGCTAGTCGAACCACCAATCGTGTTCGCCACAACCAATGGTCTATCGACTATCTCGGGTTCCAGTCCCAACCTATCTACCAGGTCACTAGATATGAAGGAACAGGAAGCCCCAGTATCAAAAAAAACTCGAACTGGTACATCATAAATAGAAAGCATACCTTGAATAACAACATTCTTTCCTTTCTCCGTCGCAGTTGGGGCATTCGACGAAGAAGGAACAGCATCAATAGCATATGCTTTCACAATCTGTGTCTCCTTAAGAGGATGGGGACACTTATCCTTATGATGTCCCACTTGACCACAGTTGTAGCACTTCCTTTCCGCTGGCTTGGCCCGACATTCTTTAGCATAATGGCCCTTCTTTCCACAGCCGAAGCACTCAACATCCTTCTTGCTTTTTTTCTGGCCACCTTTAGATTGGTCCTGCTTCCTCTTATTCTGAGAGTTATTCTTGCCTCCACCGCCTGCTTGCGGCTTTGGCCCTTCTGCAGATGCAGCCTCAGTCTTTGACTTAGGGTAAAGACTCTCTGATCTCAAAGCTTTCCCCACGATCGATTCAAAAGTCTCATCGATGTGGTTGATAAGCCTTTCACCCAAGTATCCGTCCAAACCAGTAATGAACTTCTCATTCTTCTTCTCAGGAGTATCGATAAGAGACAGTCCATACTTCGACAAAGTATCGAACTCAGCAATATAATCAGAAACTGCCCTTCCATTCTGCTTGAGTTTTAAGAACTTCTTAAACAACACTGACTTCTGGGCAGTTGGAATGAACTTCTCGCTAAAGCGAGCCTTGAACTGATCCCAAGTAACCTGATCTTCTGGAGTAGCTGTTCTAATGGCATTCCACCAATTCATCGCTCGCCCTTGCAGCTGACGAGACGCTAGCCTTCTCTTCATCGCATCCTCAAGACCCAAGTCATCAAAGATACGGTCACAGCTATCCATCCAGTCCTGAACATCCGTGGCCGACTCCGTTCCGTGGAACGGCTTTCCGCCAAGGTTAGTGTAATCCTTGCACAACTTGGCGAAATCGACCCTAGGCGCCTGCACTACTGGGCCAACACCAACTCCGGGATTGGGAACTGCCCCTTGCACTTCTCTGAGCTTGTCTCTCATGAGGTTAGTAAACATTGCCCTCATGTCAGCGGCATTCCCCTGGTTGGTCCCTCTACCAGCACCCCTCGTGTCTCGGCTCATCGTTAATCTGTAAAAGGGAAACGATTAACGACCCCATAATGGTGCTTGTGCAGTACGATTTCACTCTTATACTACCAATAATATATATATATATAGCTTTTGAAAACCAAAGTAATCACAAATACGCGCTCTCATATACATACTATCTCTCCCTGATGTCTTTCCCTAGGTTAACTACGCAACCTAGAGCTCTGATACCAAGTGTGACGGCCCGCCCGCACCAACCGACATTTACTCCAAAGGTGCGCTGTACACATGTCCAGTTAGCACGGAACGGGTCGTCAGAAGGAAAAAGGGAAGAAGGAAGTGAACTAATCAAGAACCTGTAGAATGTCTCACAACGCACAGAATAAAATATAATAATAACATACTTGACATAAAACAGGTGAGACAGTGCATAAGCTGAAAACCAGAACTAAACATCATAGTAGCGGAAATCCAAAATACAGCTTATTACAACTTTTCAAACTGTCTCTAAGCAAAAGAAAGATAAAGTAGGTACACTACTAATGCCAAAGTAGTGACCGCCAACGACATAGGGAGAATATATATATATCATACGTGGAAGCCTCCTGCCCGCCTCCGACTCAGCTACTCGCGCATCACCAGCTAACCTGTCTCTAGTCTGCTCGTATGAGCACCCAGAGTAATAAGAGGAGACATAAAACTCTGGGTCAGACATAAAGCCTGGTATGAACGATAAGCATCTAAAGTGAACAATAACAGGTAGACTAAAACTTACCTGAACCTGGACCTGCAACCAAAGAGTTAGCACTACATACTGTACAACACTCTAAGGTACCATATCAAACGGTGCAAAGATACAGAGGTGGGGGAGGTGTGCATGTCACAATGATGGAAAACAATCAAACATAGCATCCATCCTCACATCTCTCACTCAGTGCGTAAAGCATACGATGTTCACCACTTCGATCACCCAACATACCTTGCTACGATCACTCTGCCACATGAAGTCATAAATGGCTTCACTGCACTGATAACGTAGCCACTAATTCCTCGCTATGTCCACTTGCCCCATGGAGTTATTCACCCCATCTGCGCTGGCTCATAGCCTTACCAATCCTTACTATGTCCACTTGCCCCATGGAGTTGTTCACCCCATCTGCGCTGGCTCATAGTCTTACAACGCATCACCTTGCCCCTCAGGTCATAATGACACTACTGCACTGATAACGTAGTCTTGCTACCATCACCTTGCCCCTCAGGTCATAATGGCCCTACTGCACTGATAAGTAGCCATCATTCCTCTTTAGTGGTGAATCGAAGTTATGAACGTCGACGACTCCTTAGCACACGTCCCGCAGCAAAGTCCAACCATGAAGTGAACTCATCGGTTCCCAACTGGATCCTGAGCTCTAACATCCCATATTGGACTACCTTTGCATCTCGGGTTATTGGTCAATACTGGGTCGGATCGGGTTCCTCCTCAAGCCATTGGTTCGGGTCGGGTATCCTCCATCTGTTCGGGTCGGGTCTTCTTCTGGTGCGGTTCGGGTCGGGTGTCCTCCATCGGTTCGGGTCGGGTACTTTACCTCGGGTCGGGTCGGTTGCCATCTCCCCTCCAGCTCGTGCCTCCGTTCCGATCCATCTCCTCATCCTTCACATGCTCCTATCCGATCCATTCTCATGCCTCCGCTCCGATCTGTCCTCCTTAATCCGATCCGATCCCAGTTCAGTTAGCGTGGCCTTCCTTTTTGCCACTTTTCCCAAGTGTCAGGTTCCGATCCGATCGAATCCCTTGCCCAGTTCAACATGTCCGATCCGAGCCCCATATCCGATCCGATCCGAACCCTGCACTGTTTTTTTTTCTGAAACTGTTCCAGCAAGTGTTTACGCCATTCGACGACGTTTTCGACCAGTCTAACTGTTGAAATCAATCACAAAGCATTTCATACAGTCATAGCAGCATGCATAGTCAACCACAAACATCAAAACATCAATATGATAGGTTAAAATGGATCAAACATACCCAAAATCCCACATTTCCCCTTAAGCATGTTTAGGTGAACTAATGATAGGATTAGCAAAACTTAACCAAATTAACCCAAATTCATATCAGAGGTCTAAAACATCATTTAAGAATTTGGGAACATTTTTCCCGAATTTTATCATGCTTAAATTCGCTAATTAACACTAATTACCCTTAACTAGCCATAATTAGTGTAAAACTATGCAAATCACTCACCTTAGCCACAAATAAACTAAGATCTGAAATAAATCTCTGATTTGATGTGAATCTCAATGCTAGACAGCAGCTCCAATGTTGCTTTGGTGTAGATCTTCCTTGATTAGAGGTTGCTAAGCTTAATCCTTGACCAAAAGATGATTTGGAGGTGATTTAGAGGTTGGAGGCCATTTTTAGGGTTCCTTGGTGATAAGTGGAGGCTAGAAAACTAAAATGGAATGATCCTCTATCTCATTTCATCCTTCCCACAACCTTAATCCCGAAATGGGTTATGGGCCTACTCACTAATCACCCGATTTGGCCCGGTTAAGCAGTTTTTTCACCCTCCAAACCTTGTTTCAGCCATATCTCCCAAACGGTAAGTCCGTTTGGCTATTATGACCACTCTACGGAAAGTAAACCATCAAATGAATCTAATGGAAGTGGTTTCATGTCGAAATTCCTTTCCAATCAAAAGTTATTGCCAAAACAGTACCAACTAGGGGCAAAATGGTCATTTAAAAATCGACAAAAATCATGAACATGGGAAATGACTCTAATAGATGTTTCCCGAAGTTACATGACCATACGACTTCATATGAGAAAGAAATAAATATTCTACGATCCCCCTGATACATAGAATGCGGGTCATTACACTACCTTCGAGAGATTAGTTGACATGGCGCTCATGCATGAAGAGGAGAAGGGCGCCAATGCTAATATGGCACCCGAGAAAAAAAGGGATCAAAAGAAGTCGCAACAGCAACAACAAAACAAGAAAGGTAGCAAAGGCAACAATGCTAAGGGGAAGAAGAAATGCTTTAACTGGGGGACACCCGGTCATCTAAGCAAAGATTGTAGGAAGAAAAAGAAGACTGGTTGTTTCCACTGTGGCGAGGCGGGACATCTTATTAAGGACTGCCCAAAGAAAGGGCAGAGGGCGGGGTCTACCTCGGGAGGACAGGTGCAAGCTCTTATGGCACCCAGGTAGGCAAGAGGACAAGTTCAGGCTCTCGTGGTCCCACCGCTACAAGAACTAGGTAGAGCAATTTCCACTGAAAGTTTAGTTTTTCTGTTTGATCATCCTATCCGTACTTTATTCGATTCTGTTGCATCACATTCGTTTATCTCTACATCATTAGTTGAAACACTGCACCTAGATACTAATCTAGTTACTGATCCCTTAGTAGTCTCAAATCCTATTGGTGGTTCGGCTCATCTTTCTATGATTTGTCAGGATTTGAGAGTGTTTATCTTGGGCGTTGAGTTTGAGTGCAACGCTTTTGTTCTTGGCTTCATGGTCTACGGTTTAATTCTAGGTATGGATTGGCTAACTAGATATGGGGACATCCTAGATTGTGAAAGAAGGGTAGTTAGATTGTTGACTCGTTCTGGAAAGACCCTTGATATTTCTTATGACCCTAGAGGTCCAGTAATGCTTAGCTACCTAGAATCCCTAGACGCATCCGATGATGATTTACATTCTGTTCCCATAGTCCGTGAATATGCTGATGTCTTCGATGAGGTGAGGGGTTTACCCCCAAAACGTGAGATAGACTTTCGAATATATCTAGTGGACAATGTAAAGCCAGTTGCATTGCTAGTGCGCCACATGGCTCCAAGAGAGAGAAGAGAACTCAGTAAGCAAGTGAAAGAATTGCTTGAGAAGGGGTTCATCAGACGTAGTATATCGGAGTGGGGTGCTCCAGTAGTGTTTGCCACGAAGGCGGATGGGTCCCTTAGACTTTGTGTGGACTATAGAGAACTTAATAAGCTTACTAAGAAGAATAGACACCCACTGCCGAGGATTGACAATCTTTTCGATCAGTTAGTTGGCGCCTCAGTGTTTTCGCAGTTAGACTTAGCCACTGGTTTCCATCAGTTGAGAGTGGCTGAGGATAGCATCGACAAGACTGCCTTTAGGACTCCAGACGGTTTCTTCGAGTGGCTGGTGATGCCCTTCGGTTTGACAAACGCCCCCGCATATTTGTTGACTTGATGAGTATGGTGATTAGGGAGTACTTTAATAAATTCGTGGTAGTCTTTGTAGATGACATTTTGGACTTTTCTAAGAGCGAGGAAGAGCATGCCCTACATCTTAGGAAAGTGTTGGAGACTCTTCGAGCGCATAGCCTTAAAGCAAAATTTTCTAAATGTCACTTTTGGAGGAAGGAAGTGCGATTCTTAGGGCACGTAGTTTCCAAAGAAGGGATAGCCGTAGATCCCATGAAGATAGTGGCCATCCAAGATTGGAAGGTTCCTAAAAATGCTACCGAGGTGAAGAGTTTCTTAGGGTTGGCTGGCTACTATTGGAAGTTCATCAAAGACTTCGCAAAAATATCAGCTCCATTAACACGCTTGACGAAGAAGAACTTAGTTTTCATGTGGGACGTAGATTGTGATGATGCGTTCCAACGTTTAAAGAGAGCTTTGACCACAGCCCCAGTCTTAGTGTTGCCAGATGGGAGTAAGCCATTTACCGTTTATACCGACGCTTGTGGGGCAGGACTAGGCGCAGTCTTAATGCAAGAGGGAAGGGAAATAGCCTATGGTGGAAGGCAGTTGAGAGTGCATGAGAGAAATTACCCTACACATGACCTAGAATTGGCCGCTATTGTCTTCACGCTTAAGTCTTGGCGTCATTATCTTCTTGGCGAGAAATTCGAGTTGTTCACTGACCATAATTCGCTAAAATACTTATTCTCGCAGAAGGACTTGAACTTAAGGCAGCAAAGGTGGATGGAATTCTTAGCATCCTACGACTTCGAGATAGCATATACCCCTGGCAAGGGTAACGTGGTGGCAGATGCCTTGAGTAGGAAAAGGTTATCCTTGAGTCCGTTGTTTGTTGAGCGGCGAAGTTTAGAGTTCATCTCTACGTTTGATTTTAAACCTTCCATTGACTTTGTACCCGGTTTGCTAGCATCCTTAGAGGTCAGACCTACGCTTTTGGGATGGATTGGCGAGGCACAGCGAGACGACCCACAGTTGGTTGAGTTAGTAGAAAATCTCAAAGGAGGGGAGTCATCGAGCCATCTCCGTAGGTATACCCTAGATGATAAAGGTTGGTTGCGTAGGGATGGTAGACTTTGTGTACCACAAGACGAGAATTTGAGGAAGACCATTCTTGATGATGCCCATCGTTCGAAGATGACCATTCATCCCGGCGGGGACAAGATGTACATGGATATGAGACGAGTTTACTTTTCGGCCGACATGAAGAAAGATATGGCTGAGTATGTCGCTAGACGCTTGGTGTGCCAACAAGTAAAAGCATAGCAAAAGAAGCCCGGTGGATTGCTTCACCCATTGGTGGTCCCACAATGGAAGTGGGAAAGCGTCTCGATGGATTTTGTTGACGGATTACCAAGATCGAGAAAGGGTAATACGGGGATTTGGGTCGTGGTAGACAGACTTACTAAGAGTGCCCATTTCATTCCCGTGAAGAGTAAGAGGACTGCTCCATGGTTAGCCTCCGTATACATTCGAGAAATAGTTCATTTGCACGGTGTTCCTTCTAGCATAGTGAGCGACCGCGATCCCATCTTCACTAGAAAATTTTGGAAGAGCTTGCAAGAGGCGGTAGGGACTCAGTTATGTTTGAGCACCGCATATCATCCTCGGACGGACGGCCAGACTGAGAGGGTGAATCGTATTCTAGAGGACTTATTGAGTTTGTTTGTCTTAGATTTCGGAGGTACATGGGAGGAACATCTTCCGTTGGTAGAGTTCGCATATAATAATAGCTTTCAGTCTAACATTGGCATGGCACCGTTCGAGGCTCTTTATGGACGGTCGTGTCGTTCGCCTACATGTTGGTGGGAGTCTATAGATAAGATCTTTCTTGGACCCGATATGATTAGAGAGACTTCAGAAAAGATTGATTTGATTCAGAGGAGGATGAAGATGGCTCAAGATAGACAGAAATCTTATGCGGACAAGAGGAGGTCAGATCTTGAGTTTGATGTTGGGGACATGGTCTTTTTCAAGGTGTCTCCATTACGTAACGTCGTTCGCTTTGGGTCCGTTGGGAAGTTAGCACCAAGGTTCGTAGGGCCGTTTCCTATTAAGGAAAGGATTGGGCAGATGGCGTATAGAGTGGAGTTGCCCGAGAGACTTAGTGGTGTACACGACGTATTCCATGTATCACATTTGAGGAAGTGCATGCACGAGACCGCGGAAGTGGTAGAGCCGAGCTTGCTTAGAGAGGTGGAGATAGAGCGTGATTCGACGATTCGACGAGCTCCTACGCGGATTCTTGGGTCAGAGATTAAGAAGTTGAGGAATCGAGAGGTCAAACTAGTCAAGGTGCAATGGGGAGATGATGAGAGCGACGCTACTTGGGAGACGGAAGAGAAGATGCGTTCATTATACCCTTTTCTTTTCGAGGGTATGTCTTTTAATTTCTCCTTTATCGCTTACCTTGTACTTATCTTTAGTATGTCCTCTCGCTAGTATCTTTGGCCTTTAGATAGGGTAGTCCTATGGTTGAAACATGTGTTTGAGACATGTTATGTATGATGGATGCATGTGGATGCAAGTGTTTGATAGTGGTTGCTCGTGGATGCATATACAGACAATTTAGGCACTAGATCGGCTCAGTCACTTCATATTGCATATTGCATATAAATGTGTGTACATATTTAAGTAATGGATGTATAATGGTTGTACCATCATATGGATGTTGCATTTTGGTGAATGGTTGTGCACACATGTAGAAATGATATGTATCGATAAGGTTCTTTCGCATACATAATGGACGCATGGCACTATCATGGTTTGCATTAAGGAGGTCAACTGAATCAGTAGACCGTCTGATTTTGCATTAGATAAGGAACATATACACACACTTCTTGCATATGTTCATATAGCATTAGAAATTTTATAAGGACAATGGATGCCCGTGTTTGATGGTTGAGTAGATGGTTGTTTGGATGGTAGGATATGCATTCTCCTTAACTTGGAGATTTCAGGGGCGAAATCCTTTAAGGAGGGGAGAATGTAACACCCCGGATTTTTGAATAATCGAAATAACTAAAATAAAGAATAATTAATCTCAGACGCGAGAATTAAGGGAATGGGGTTGCCCCATTGTGTTCGTCTCGGAATTCTGGTTGAAATAGAGTCCGAGTTTGCGGGAAACGAGTACCGTATGAAGGAATTATGGACGAACGAAGTGAGGTGGCAAAAGAAAAAAAAAAGATTGCACTGGCGCACTTGGGAAGTGCTCCAGTACAAATTTGCACTGGCGCACCTGCCAAGTGCGCCCAGGCCGAGGCAGTAAACCTGCACAGTTTTTTGGTTCAGACTGACCCATGTTGCTAAGTCCTTTCTGACTCCTTGCTGAGTCATTAGGGCTGAGGTGTCATCCTATCATGACTGAATGGTTTTGATTAACCCTAAGATCATTCGACGGCTTAAATTAATTCAAAACTCTATAAAAAGACCCATAGACTCAAACCTTAAATCAGAATTAAAACTGAAACTGTGGTCGTCATGCTGTTGTCTTGAACCCTAGAGCAGCCGCCACTAAATTAAAGAGGAAAAACAGCAAATCAAATCAGAACTACTCAACCCTAACAACGAATCTTATTCAAAGGAGAGCTAATTCAACTCCAGAAATCAGAATTCAAAACTCAAGACTGATTTTGAGTTGTGAGTTCGATAGTTTTAATAAAATAATTAGTAATTTAATTGGATTAAGTTATAATGCGGATTGTATGGATGTGATATGAATTATTGATTGCATGTTGTAATTATGTTGTAGGATTGTAATTGAAATCTCTATGACGTTATGTTGTGATGCTATCATTTATGATGTAAAGTTGTGTTGCTATCATCCATGTTGTAATTTTTTATACAATCAAATCATCATGTTTCATATGCTAGTTTGGTTATGTTAATTCATATGATAAATCATATGTAGGCAAGTTTAGATTTTGATTCAAACATGAATCATATACAAGTTGGGTAGAATTATATGTGAACTTACATGGTTATGACACCTAGTTTATGTGAAAATTTAATTGAAAGTTAGGCTATGACATGTGTGAGTTATATGTTAAATTCTACATGATACTTTACATGTTAGATACTAGTTTGCACCATTGTTGCGATGTATAAATCACATATGTAAGTTTATGAGTTGGATATGAATCATATTAGGCAAGTTTAGAATTATTACCTATGCAAGTTTATTCCTTTTGATATAGATCTATGACATATGTTATTTATGCAAGTTTGTGGCCATTTTCTCATCAAGTTCGCACCTTTAGATTTGGATCCATGACATATGTTGTTTATGCAAGTTGTAATTTTAGCCTATGCAAGTTTTAGGTGTAGAACATCATTCACATATGCAAGTTCACCCCTATGTTTAGATTTATGTTTCAATTATGTGTATATTGTGATGTTTTCTCTTTATTCCATGAGTTAGACTATTCGAGTCTAACGTATATTTTTACGTTAAATGAACAAACGTACTACGTGGGGGTAAAGGGGATAATATTAAAAAGATTTAATTGGCATAAATGCCTTAAAAGGCATAAAATATAATTGTGGTGAAAATTGGTATGATTTTACATACCATAAATGGATGGACATAATTGAGTCAATTATGGACATCGTTAAATTTGGAATTGATTTATAATTTGAATAGGGAAAGTAATTCAAATTGGGGAATGATTAATTAGGTGTAATTAATCGTCTAAGACACGAGGTTAGGCTCGTTTGTGGTGTAAGACTGCCCGGACCCGCCCGGCAAATCCAGCTGCCACAAATGCCAGTATAATGTGAGAGGTCTTAGGCACAAATTAAATACGTAACAATTGTAAAGACACGAGGTTAGACTCTTTTGTGGTGTAAGACTGCCTGGACCCGCCCGGCAAATCCAGCTGCCACAAATGCCAGTCTAATATGAGAGGTCTTTATGAGGTTACGATCCCAATGAATTAAGATACACTTAACCAGATAAGCATGTAGTGGGACATGAGGGGGTTAAGTGGGTGCCTTGGGTTGCATGTGGAATCTAGTGGGTGCCTTGGGTGGCATTGGAAATACGATTAGAAACACTAAACCAAAAATTGAAACATGTAATTGAAATATGAATAATAAGTGGGTTAAGTGGGATGTACTAGAGGGGACCAAGCTTAGGTGGATAGCTTGTGTCAAGTAATGGGGGCCCATTTCAACCAGTAACCCATACGTATCTTTGTGGGCTCGACCCAAGTCGAGGACGGGACACGCATACTGGGCTTGACTGTAAGAGGCCAAACCGGGTTAGTGGTGGCAACGCAAGTCCAACGGGTTCATATGCGTGTGTGGACCCGGGCTGGTAGGTAAGACGTTGTTGCATCGTGTAGGTATAAGCCGTGCATTCTTGGTGGTATCGCGTTGCCACTTTGGGAAGTTATACACCCCACTGTGGGGCCAGCATTGGTATCTAAGAGTTAGGGAGTCGATCGCTTGGGGGTAGTAGGTACACCTAGTGGAGATAGGGGCAGACGTCACCTATGAAGGAAGCTAGGGGTGCACGAAACTACCAGTATCATTATTAAGTCTGTAGGCGGAATCAACCTTAGGGTGACTAGTGGTGGTGCAGTATACTAGTGGCGGTGCAGTATAGCAATTATCCTATAGTGTTGGTGTAGTTTAGGAATCATCCTACAGTGGTTTAGGTGCGCTTAAACGATATCGTTGTTCAACTTGTTTCCTTGTTTACTCTGTCATACTCAATGGTTCATGCTCATTTCCTTATTTTCCAACTTATGCCTTAGCCTAGTTACTTTGTTAATTATATTGTTAAAGTTATCGCACTCGCCAGACTTTATGTCTGACCCCCCTTTGTTTCCTCCTCTTTTCTCCCCCCCCCCCCCCCAGGTGCTCAGGTTGGAACTAGCACCAGTGTAGCTTGAATTCGGACTACTTTTAGAAGATTGCTTGGATCGCTGAAGTAAAGTTTAGCTTCTCTTTATTTATGGCTATTTTGGTGTTGAGGATTATGTCTTTCAGTTTATGTACTTTGTTTTATCAAGATGGATATTTTGTACTTGACTCTGATTTTGATGATGTAATCAAACATATGTGCTTTCCACTGCAATGAAATAAAGTTTTAAATTTTCAAGTACTGTTTATATATGTCTTGTTGTTAAGTTTCTGTTCTATACTTACTTAGAACGCTCCATAGAAGTTAATGCATTCCCTTTGTGAGTGACATTAATGGACGTGGGGTGTTACAGGTTTTTTGCTCAGGTGATTCGTTACCGAAATCTTGCTTGGGTTAAGGACTATCCTCTTCCCCTCGTGTATGCATGGGACCAATTGGTCGAGTGGGAGAAAGCAGAGCTTGGGGTTGACTCAATTATTGAGGACAAGCTGATGGAGAAGTACTTAAGAGGTGAAGAAACAACCCGCTTAGCTGAAGGACGTAAAAAGATTGTCGCTGCTATGGAGGAGGAAAGACGTCAAGCCAAGGCAAAGGATACCATTGAAAATGGTTTTTCTTCTTCCATAGTCAAAACTGCTATAGTAGAGGGGTATGATCCAGAAAGGCCGGAGATCCCCTAGGCTTCTTCCCTACCTTCTACCACTGGATTGACTCCCGAAGTCCCTGCTGCTAAAGTTGAGAAATCTACCATGGGTATTTCTACTTTTCCACCTCAATTTGCCAAAGCTGTCTCAACCTCAATTTGCCAAAGTTTTCTCCTGAGTTAATAACTATTACTTCTCGTCCTATAGGTACCAAGTCAACTGATAAAATCGGCGACTCACAAAAGACAACCCCAGGTAAAGGGACTACTGAAGAAACTCAGGAGAAGCGGGATGAATTCAATGTCTCTGAATCTGGAAGAGGAGCCGAGGACAAGAGAGAGAAAGTTTCTGACAAAGCTTCCGTGCCCTCCATCACTGAGACTTCTGACCATAGGGAAATGATAGATGCTCGGATAGAAGATTATGGTGAGTTGGGACATGAAGAGGAGGAGGATGTTGTTGTGACTGGAGCTTCGGGGAACGCTGATGTTTTGGCCGAGATAAAGGCCAAACAGGACAAGTGCATACAGACGAAAGTTGAAGAAACAGATCCAGAAAGTCTCAAGCCTCTGGCTGTGGTGCCTCCTGGATCAAGGTTAATTAGTTGTCAAACTTTCAACCAGATCAATTACGGAGGAACTTGCTAAAAAATCTTCTGTTGACCCTAGTGCTCCAATTCTTGGGAAGAAATTCGCGGACTCCAGCACCTCAATTTCGGAGAAGAAGAAACAAAAATGTATCATTAGTGAAGCTGAAAAAGAGGAAAAGGAAAAGCTTAAGTCTGTCACGAAAGCAAAGTCTACTCCAAAGCCCAAATGAATAGTGGCTTTGTCCTTTGTCATTTTATCTCCTGGTCTGTTGTCGTTGTAGTGAGCGCGGCCCTCACATCTTTTGTCTAATTTTCTTGTGTAAATCCACGTACTTGTGAATAAAGTAACTTATTTCCTGCAACGTCAAATGTCTGCAAATTCATTATTTAAGTCAGAAATCTGATAAACAACATGTCATATTATAATTGTACAATAAAGCCATCATTAAGGGAGCATGTGTATATAAATGCCTCCAATCAATCGTGAATAGACTGACTAACTAAGGCTTATTCGAGATTGATTAAATTCTACATTCAGTTGCCTCCGACTCTCTAGTGGGGCTACATTTCTTTTGTCGATGATACTTATCCTTCTAGCATCTTTATACTCTTCTGTCTCTTAACATGGTTAGAGTATTATTGAGGCGGTCTCTTATCGGGGTGCACCTTCACGCCTCAAGGGACATCGTCTTCCCGTCCTTTATACTCTCTCTCGATTCACGAGAGTTAGAGTTAGGAATGTCATCCTCCTATTCCTTCTGTCTTATTTCGCAAACGGTCATTTTGTTTGCTCCTTCACACGAATTGTCTCCAATTTTTTTAATTTAATGTTTTAGTATTTCATAATCATGGTAGAAAAATCACAGAAGATAAAAATAAAGCAGGAAAGTAAATAACATACGATATTTTTATAGTGTTTTAGCTAAGTCGTAGCCTACATCCACTTTATAATCTTTTGTTCATATAAACTGACGTTTCAAGGCAAGTCGTGCCTTTTTACATGGTCTATAAAAACAAAAGGAAAACATTACATATCTAGCTCAAATATCGCCGCAAGTGCTAAGCATTCCAAGCTCTGGGAATCTCCTCGCCATCCATGGTAGTTAGCTTAAAGGCTCCTGTATCAAGCTTCCGTTGGATGGCATATGGTCCTTCCCACTTTGGACCTAATTGGGTTAAAGGCGGAAAGATTCGTTTCAATACTAAGTCCCCTGGTCCGAAAGTCCTGAAGCGAACTTTTTGGTCATAATAACGTGCTATTTGGTGTCGATGTCTTGAGGCACGCAAGTCAGCTTCGTCTCTTTTCTCTTCAACCATGTCAAGAGACTCTGAGGAGTGCTCTATTCGTCATTGGATCATAGTATGTCACCCTATGAGAGGGGACTTCGAGCTCCACTGGGATCACTGTCTCTGATCCGAAGGAGAGTGAAAAAGGAGTATGGCCAGTTGTCGTCTTAAAGGTCGTTCTATAGGCCCACAAAGCTAGCGCTAATTCATCCACCCACTTGGCTTTGGCCCGCTCCAATCGCTTCTTAAGAATAGATTTAATAACTTTATTTATTGCTTCAACCTATCCATTTGACTGTGGTTAGCTACAACGGTATACCTTTTATCAATCTTGTATTTCTGACAGAATTTTTTAAATTCAGCACTGTCGAATTGGGTTCTATTATCAGTTATGATGGTTTTCGTTATCCCAAATCGACAAATAATGTTTCTGGTCACAAAACTTGTCACCTTCCTTACCGTAATCGTGGTTAAGGGTTCGGTTTCCACCCATTTCGTGAAATAATCCACGACGATGATTGCATACTTTGCTCCTCCCTTGATGATGGGCAAGACTCCAATAATATCAATTCCCCACATGGCAAACGACCATGGGCTTACCATTGACTAAAGATGAGTCGGAGGTTCTCTGGGAATTTTAGCGAACCTTTGACATTTGTCGCAGCGTCGTGAGTAATCACCTGCATCTTTATTTATGATAGGCCAAAAATATCCGTACCACAATACTTTCTTTGCCAAGGTTTGACCCCCAATGTGGTCCCCACACTTACCTTTATGTACTTCTTCCAGTACATGCTTGATGTCGTCATGTGCTATACACCGTAATAAGGGCATAGTAAACCCTAGGCGATAAAGGACGTTGTTATGTAAAACGTATCTCGCAGCTTTACGTGTTACAACTCATCTTTCGCTCTTCTTTGATAGGAGAATTCCGCTCTTGAGGAAGTTCTTTATTGATGTCATCAATGACTCCCTCTCTGGCTCAGTTTCCAAGACTAGTTCAATTTCCATTAAGTCAAAGCTTGGCGATTCTAGTATATCTATCGGAACTATCACAGTTTCCTCTTGGTTTTCAGAACTCGCTAGCTTAGCCAGTTGATCCGCCTTCTGATTTTACGCTCTTGGAATGTGTGTTATATTGTAATGTTCCAGGTTGCCTAGTAGCTTTTCCACTTCTCCAAGATAAGTAACAAGCCGAGGTCCCTTGGTCACGAATTCCTTCCGAACCTGGCAGACAACTTTCTTGGAGTCACAGAATATGTTGAGTGTTCTTACTCCTAACTCCTTAGCGAGTTTCAACCCAATAATTAGGGCCTCTTACTCAGAATCATTATTAGTGGCAGAAAACTCCAATCGCAGGGCATAGTAAATGGATTGTCTTTCAGGAGTAATTAAAACAACCCCAGCGCCGGATCTTCGATCATTTTTAGCCCCGTCCGTATATAGCTTCCACGGACTAAACTCTAACTCATGTTCAGAAGCAATAACCTTGTCATCCACCGTTTATTCTACGGGAATCGTGAGTTCTGCTATGAAATCGGCTATGGCCTGCCCCCTTATTGATTTCTGCGGTTGAAAATTCAAATCGAATTGGCTCAACTCGATATTCCATTTAAGTAATCGCCCCGATGCTTCGGGTCTTTGTAACACTTGCATTAAAGGTTTATTAGTGTATACAACTATCGAATGAGCTTGAAAGTAATGAAGGAGCTTTCAGGAAGCAATCAGGAGGCTATAAGCAAGCTTTTCTATTCTTGGATAATTAAGCTCTGCAGCGGCTAAATTCTTGCTTACGTAGTATACAGGCCTCTAGACCTTGTCTTCTTCACACACCAATGATGTGATGACAACATGAGACGACACCGCCAGGTAGACGAACAAATCCTCATGTTCCATAGGTTTTGACAATATCGGAGCTTCTCTATTAAGTCTAATAGATTCTCGAAAGCCTCCACACAATCGGGAGTCCACTCGAAGTTACATTTCCCCGTTCTATCAAATCGAAGAAAGGGACACACTTATCTGTGGCTTTGGAGATAAACCTGCTTAATGCAGCAATTTTTCCTGCTAGGCTTTCAACGTCCTTAATCTTTCGTGGTTCTTCAATATTCCTTATTGCTGCTATTTGACTAGGATTTATCTCAATCCCTCGAGAACTCACGATGAACCCGAGGAATTTCACAGATGCGACCCCAAACAAACATTTTAGAGGTTCAACTTCATCCCATAACTTCGCAGAATGCCAAACATCTCTACTAAATCTTTTTGTATGATCGGAAGACTGTCTAGACTTCACAAGCATGTTGTCCACATAAACTTCCATGGTTTTTCCAATTTGATTATAGAACATGCGGTTGACCAAACGCTGATATGTGGCTCCTGCATTCTTTAATCCAAATGGCATTACCAAATAGCAATATAACCCCAAGTCTATGATAAAACTTGTGTGCTCCTGATCTGGTATTTGCATGGGAATTTGATTGTATCCCGAATAGGCATCCATAAAGGAAAGGACCTCGTTTCCGGCAGTTGAGTCTACCAGTTGATCAATCCTGGGAAGAGGAAAGCTATCTTTCAGGCAAGCCTCGTTCAATTCAGAGAAGTCAATGCACGTACGCCACTTCCCGTTAGATTTTTTGACCAGGAATGGATTCGATGTCCAGTTAGGATATTTCGATTCCTTGATGAATCCATTATCCTTTAATTTTTCCACTTCTTCCTTCAAGGCTGCTGACCGCTCCGGGCCTAACATCCGCCTCTTCTGCTTGACCAGTGGTTGTTTTGGGTTGATACTCAAAGAATGGCTCATAATAGCAGGTGATATCCCACACCTGTTAGCGTGAGTCCAGGCAAACACATCCAGATTTTCCTTCAAAAAGTCAGCCAACACTTTCGCTTGAATTGGATCTAGTTGCGATCCAATCTTCAATACTTTTGTCGAATCCACATCATCAATGGAGATGTCCACTGTCGTTTCATTGGGAGTCGTCTTTCGGTCCTCTAGTTCCCTATCCTCTCTGGGATCTATATCCTCGAGTGCGTCTCCGGCCGACTCTCTTGAGACTGGACCCCTTAATTGTTATGTTGAATTTTCCTTCGAAGGGGAAGAAGTACCTTGGGGTTCTATATTCAACGCCTTCATTAGCATCTTCAACTCTGTCATGTAGAAAGCTCGTCCCGTAGCTTGATCACCTCTCATCACCCCTACTCCTGCGTCGGTTGGGAATTTAAGCAGCAAGCAACAAGTTGCAATACATGCCCTAAATTCTGCGAGGTCCGGTCGGCCCAGGAAGGCATTGTAGGGTGACTCAACATCCAAAACCACAAATAGTAGGATTCTCACTCTCTGGCGATCCCCTTGTCCTTACGTCACTGGTAATTCTACATACCCCATCAGAGCCGTCGATGCCCCATTGAAGCCCCGTATCCATCCTTCTTGGGGCTTTAAGTATTTCACTTCGACCCTCATGTTCAAAGGCTTTCTTAAAGAGGATATTAACCGAGCTTCCGTTATCCACCAACACCTTATGGACAAAAGCGGGGTCAATGGCTGTGGTAATTACCAGCGGGTCTTTAGTAGGTGATTGAATTTCGGTATCATCTCTACAAAGGAATATGACGTCATCTGACATCGTCTTTTGTTGTTTCACTAAAGTGATGTCTTCGAGGTTGTTGCATTCTCCTACTTCAAAGTGCTTGGCGGCCTTAACATACTGATCCATTGCTTTGAAACTATGGCTAGCTAGATGGGGCCCGGCTATAATGGTATTGATAACGATCCCTTTACCTTTCTGTTGGGCTGTGGGTTTGGAAGTAGGCTGATTTTGGTTCGGGGCTTGCTCTCCTTGCCCTCTGTCCCGTGGGGCAACCTTGTACTTGTCTAGCTTCCCTTCCCGCAACAATTTCTCAACTACATCACTCAAATTACGTCATTCGTTGGTTAAATGACCATAGGGTTTCATGGAACAAACAAAACTTTCCCGTAGCGATCTCTTTTTCGGTTGAGTCTCTGCATGGTGACTTTTTATATTGCAATATGTTGTAAGTATCCAGATAAATGTTTTCCAATGTGTCACTCAACGGCGAATAGTTGTTAAATGTTTGGAATCGAGGTCTTTTACTAGCATTGTTCCCTTAATTTCTATTCCTTCTATCGTCGTTGTCATTTCTGTTGTTATTACCTTCGTTCTTGTTGCCGATGTTGACCTCGACTCTTCCTAAGCTATCGCCAGACTAATTTACTGCAACATTGCTTTGAATATCTTCCTTAGAAGCCCCTTGCGATTTTCTTTTTCTGTTTTCATGGGCTTCCTCTCGTCTCAAGAGAATATTGGCTTTTTCGTAAAACAATTCCCTAGTAGGGGCGGTTTTCCAGACAAGTAATCCACGAATTCTGTGTCAGGACCAACTCCTTCTATTAAGGCCATCAGAATGGTAGGTTCATAAGGGTTGCTGACTTCGGTAACAGCCAGGTTGAAACAGTCTAAATATGACTTTAAAGATTCACCTGGAGCCTATTTAATCCTTGACAATTCAATGACGCTTTTAGATTTTCGAGCATGAAGCCGAAACTGGTTCATAAAGCGCTCACTTAGTTTTTTAAAGGTTGATATCGACCTAGGAGGGAGTCGGTGAACCACATCAGTGCCACGTATTCTAGATAAAATGTGAAGGCTTTGCATTTTACAGTGTCCGGAGCTGCCGCGGCATTCGTGAACCATGCATATCTCATCAGATGTTGTCCTAGGTCGGTTCTCCCTGAATACCTTTCCATTTGTGGAAAGTTAAATCGCTGACGGAATTGGAAGTCCAATGTATCATACATAAAGGGGGTGTGACTTCGTTCATTGCCCCAGTCCTCATTGGTGTAGTGTCGGCTTTCAGACATGATTGGGCGCACCAACGCCCATACATCAGCATTTGTTAATGTAGGCTCAGGCTCTCTCGCCCTAAGGTCTGGATTACCCCTGCGCTCCTGATCAGGGGATGTCCTCCTATTTCTAGCGACAGCTTCTCTACTCTGTTCCCTCCACTCTCAGTCATTCACGGGAGGAAAGGGTTGGAGAAGCTGTCCTTGTGTGGGATTGATAATATTAGCATCCCTGGGTAAAACGTAGGATCCACGCAAGGGCAACAACATAGGTTCTCTCAGGCTCAGGTCATCAGGTCCTAACACACGAGTAGCATCTTCACGGGATCCCAAAGATCCAAAGGTCAATTAATCAAGATTTTGAGGTCGCTCAAGTGGCCTTCTTTCACGAGGGCGCTCTTCGTCCGAAGAGGATGACTGGTCTGCTGCAAGGCGGCGAGTTGGAGAGGGTGTCTTCTATCCACGAAGCTAATTGATTTCCCTACTCATAGTGATCAAGTTCTCTTGCATACGAAGACTATCACGCTTGTGAGCTTACAAAGCATCCTAAGTACTTTCAAGCATATCAAGGAGGCGTGAAATGTCTCTGTGTGTAACTGATGCAGATGAAACGAGTTGTTCACTAGTTTTCGCGGCCGGTATCGGAGCATTGTTGGGTGCTCGAGTAGAGGTACCTGCTTCAGCCATACTCGAATCGGAGTAGGGGAGATGAATCGGTTCGGTTCGAAGGGGGGTTCAAGCAGCATCAGCGTCTCTGCTTCGGTTCAGGGTCGAGCCATCCGTTCTGTTCGGAGCAATCGGATCGGATCGACCTGCATCAGCGCTCTGCCCCCTCGACCTTGTTACAATCATGGCTTGCGAATCTTCGTTAGCTTCATTCTCTCGAGCGCCTTGCACATCTTTTCCTTTTCCTTTAGCCATAATATCCAATTCTTCAGCGATTAATCAACAAATACTTAAAAATGTCGAAAACGAAGGATTAACTTCTTTGAACTTGAGGGTCCAAATAGTAGAACGATAATCCCAAAAAGCGGAGAATTCAAAGATTTCTCAGTGAAAGCACCAAAATGTTAGATCCAAAATGGCTCTAACACCTAAACTACCAATAACTTTTAATGAAATGAAATCAAAAACAAGGAAAACAAACGATTTATAGTGGTTCAACGTTAAATAGCCTACGTCCACTTTCGACTCTTTGGATTGATGATTTGAATGTAAATACAACAGTGATTCTCACTCAATTTCACTCATACAATGCATGGATTCACTCAATATCCTCTGAAATATACTTTAAAGGATGATTGTAATCTGAAAATGCTAATGAAATTCGGTTTAGAAGGAAGTTTTTACTCTGAAAGTGCCAAAAGATCCCTTCAAATAAGCCTTGGAGGTGTATTTGTAGGTGAAAAATCCCCCTGGAATGGCTTCGGTTCGGATATACGTGGCCTCCATCCTATGAAAGTCGGGTGCGGATAAGATAAGATGGTGACAACACATCAGGTTAGTGGGTGAACATGGGAAGAACGTGGACATAACCACTCCGCCTTTTCATAGATCATGCGTTGCAACCGCTGCTGCTCCCTGTTCTTTGATTCGGATCAGGGTCTACATAGAGGATTCGGACCGGTGCCCTCCGATCCGAGCCGGTTTTGTTTTCAATATGTTTCATTCTGGTTCATCCATAGCGCAGCCAAAGAGTTTGAGTCAGACCCCTTCGATCCGTTCCAGATTTCTGATGTAAATTTTTTCTTCAAAATTCTTCGTTGAGCAATTTCTTAGCTTTGTGTAGCCCGACTACAAAGCGGGCTAACAGTTTTCGCATGTATTTCTGTATAACTCAGTAAGGCAACTGTTAACATCTCAAACTAAAGGTGTTAGGTTTTGAATTATATCAATCCATAATAATTTCTCCAGAAAGATAAAGGAATATAAACTGATGACAAAGTAAAATCATCATACGTGCAAACTATTAGATAAATTTGATGACTTCATTCTAATTAGTGGTTGGTTCGTTATATACATCATGGTAAATAAATGGATAAACAAATTGGCATGATAATCAATTGGCATGATAATCATTGTTACATGGCTATTAAATCTCACCTTGGCTTTCTACTTTTCTTCGCCGTTATGTTTCTGACGTTAAAAGTATACAAAATCATAAACAGCCCAGCCAATGACTCCTCATGTATTAATCCTACAGTACTTAATTAGCGAAGAGCTGGAATTAAAGATCAAAACATAAGCACGCGTCTAGAAAGAAAAAAAATATAGAACATCCAGACACCAACACTAACTCTAAGATATCACATTATTATATTTATCACTCAAGCAAATAGATTCTTTGAGAAATGCATCAGGTATCTGATACAAGATGGATATGTAAACATGTGTATGTCATGAAAATAATGTGTTCATATGAGGTGATTAAAGTCAAAATAATAATGACACAAGTTCTCGTATTTGTACTTACCGTAAGAATCAGTTATTTTCTAACAATTAGGACACACCTCTCTTAATCATTCGTATGATAGCCATAGTAGTTCGGCCTACGGTTCAAATTATATTTCCATTGAAATAAGATTGTTGGCTAGGAGCTTCCTAAAGCAACAGGTTGGGAAACACTACTAAATATCATATTGTACATACTATACAATTGCAATGAATAGACATCCAAACAGACTACTACTGCATTGAGGTAAGTGATGAACTTGCTAGACATGGTTTATATTTTTGCTAGCTTCGAAAATAGTGGAAGCATTGAAGTTATTTTCTTAAATGGTGATCATTTGGAATGAACGACTTTAGATTAAATTTTTAATCTCGGTTAGCTTGGATGGATCATTTATGACTCTAGCCTTCCAAGCACATATTTTACCAATCATGGGGTAAGTAATAAGTTTGATTAGATGTATTAGCAGATTCAACTTGGTGAAGAGGACGTGATGCACCCTGTATTTGGCTCAAATTTTAGTTTGGATTTCAGAGAAGTGGCTAGGTAGGCAATCAATAGTTCTTTTATCTCTGTCCTTCGATTTTCTTTTAATTAGCCATGTAGAAATGACAGGCTGCTTTTTTGAGGCTTAGTCATGTCCTAGGGCGAGGGAATTTGCAATGTTGGGAGGTAAGGAAGTGACAGTAGTGTTGAGCTTTGGGTTACAAGATGAGGAGATAGTCATATCATTCAAAACACAAGGGTTGAGCAATGTTTTCTAATCAAGGTAGTAACAGAAGAAGTGAGAGGGTTGAAAAGTGAGGGATGATGAGTATCAATTGTGATGTTAGTGCATGAACTATATGCATAGTTTGATCAGAAGTGTGGTCAGGGTTCATTGAGGCTTGGATTTCAAAAGTGGAAAATGCATTGGATGCAAAGGAAGTGGAGAGGTTGAAAATTTGTATCGAGCACAGTTGGACCAAAATAGTGTTAGGCTGCATAGGTGGAGGGTGTCAGCAGTGGAATTGACAACATTCAGAACATTCGGAGCACAAGCCATGCACAAAAAATATTGGTGTCATGCATATAGTTCACTTGATAAACCTTGGAACTATTACTAAATAAAAATCACCAATTTTGTTTTAACTGATGGAAAGTAACATTTAACCTTGTTTTAGATAACTGTAATAATTTTTTGCCTAATATAATCCATTGCTCCAATAATGGGTGAGGAAAAAAATATTTTTTTAATGTTGATTTGGGAAAATGGTACAAATCAAAAACATGAATTGTGACATCAATGTTATTACCTAAGAGAACAAAGGAAGAGTAGGAATCTATAGACAAAAAAAATTTACTTTCCGGTTGCTGCTTAGAAAAGTATCATTCGACTTTGTTTCAGATGACTCTAATAATCGCCATTTTTCCTAATCCAATCTGATAGCTTCAATAATCAATTAAAAAAATAATATTTTATGCTAATTTGGAATAACGATGCAAATCAAAAGCATAAATTGTGACATTAATTAACATCAATGCCTGAGAGAACAAAGGAAGATTAGGCTATGACTGATCAAGAAGCATTGCTTTTTGTGTACAGTTTGAGTTTTGATATTTGCCCGAATTGGGCAATCAAATTAACCGGTGATCAAATAGAATTTGGAGAAAAGCAGAAGTTAGGGTTCGATGAAAACAAATGAGGAATGTATGAATGAAAAAGAAGGCGGCAACCACGTAAGTAGAATCGGTCTGTTTTCACTAGTGCGAGCGGATGACTAAGATTGTGAGTTGGGTTATAAGTCCAATGGAGCAGGATTCTTAGAGTACTGGAACGCAGATTGGCAAGGGATTAATGATTTATGAAGGATCCTGTTACAACAGTTGAGAAACAAAACTAGACATAAAGGTTTTGACTTCTACATCAAAGAAATATGGCTCAAATCAATAAACTTAAAAAAAAAAAAAAATTGTTCTGTATTTTGTTAATTTGTGAACAAAAACGCAACTACATGTGGATCCACTTGGTTTAAATTTTATTAATCGTTAGGATTCGATAATTAACCTCAAAATTTATGTTTTGACAATTAATATCTTAAATTTTTTTAAGCGTTGATGTTTCAGCTTTAATTCAAGATTCTGATCGTACTAAAAGAATTTTTTATCAAAGAAGGACATAAATCAATTTTTTGTGTACTTAATCACCTTACAAGTGGGTTTCTCCCTGGGAAAACAAATTTTACATAAAAAATCCAATGTAAAGTTAATAAAACAAAATAGAAAAAACAATTTTCGTTTTCAAAAGTCCTAATTTTTTATTTTGTAATTTACTTTTTTGAAAGGCCATTAATCATTTTGGAGATGCAAATCATTTAAGAGTAAATTCACTTGGATATTTAAAATTTGTGTATTTTAAAAAATATATAAAATTTTACTTTGCATCAAATAAAATCTATTCCACTCACAAATATCGTTTCATTGAAATTTCCATGGCCATTACTTTTTGTGGCTTTGAAAATCAAGATCTCCCAATCCGCTTCAACTAGAATCGTGAAATAACCTCCTAAATTCCCTAATCGGGTGTTTCTACCTCTCATGTAATTTTCGGTAAGATTGGTGATGGTAACTCAGGCATCTTCAGATTTAGGGTTTTTGTTTTCATTGAGCACAAAATGGAATTGGGCGAAATATGCATTATAATTCGATAGAGGGAAGGAAGAGGAGTCGATTTAGGGGGTCCGATCAAGGGGAGGAAGGTGTGCCGTGTAGGGGTAACACGCAACTTTTTCTCCAGGCTGTTGCATGCATTTTGGTTTGTGGGCCCCACTTGTGTGAACTTGGTATGAGCATGCCCGGTTCGAGAAGAGGAGTTTTCAGTGCTTCCAGATTCGATTTTCATGGAGTCTTTTGTCGTATCACTAGTTGAGGTGCACGACATTGGGTTGGGTTTGATTTGGTGCGTGCACGGCTTGTAGCTCGGAGAGGAAGAAAGGCTAGTGTTAATCTTAGTGGTTAATTAGTTTAATAGTGATTAGTTAATCGATATGTTATAAACTTAATTCTAATGGACTCGTATTGACGAACTCTACATTTTAAAGCTAGTTTGGACTGATTTGGCTAAGGTGAGTGATATTATCTCTCAATGGACTATACTTGTTTATATAGTACAGTTTTGACGTTCTAAATTGATTTCTGTTTATAAAATATAATTTCTAGGAACGTTAAACCTTGTAAATAATAAATAAAAATATTATAAAGTGACTTAAGTAGTAAATAATAAAATTTGTGGTATGATAGTTAGTTCGATGACGATTTCGAGATGATCGAGGGCTCTTTGATCAGTGACTTTGGCTTAAGACGAGGATGTAGTGCTTTTATTGATTCGTCGCTCGACGATGATGACTCAGGGATAGGAAGCAAGCTGGCACGATAGATGATATTCTCCGAGATGTAGAAAAAACGACATTAGTTGACTATCAGAGAAAGGGAGAAGGGAGACACAGTCTGATATCCCACGACATACAATGACTGTAGCAGATAGTTCCCATATTAAGATGACTTCGGGTGTGAGTCTTATGGACAGTCTAGTGATGGATCCTGCTGCGGAGGTCGTGTGCAAAGGAGTTATTAATATTCACGATTTTGGTACATTTTTGAGTGAGGGGGCATGTAGGAGAATCAAAGTATGGGAAGTGTGAACTGATTCGCCCGGACCCTAGAGCCAGGGCAAAGTGGACTAGTAGGGCTATTGGCTATAGACGAGGGTAGTTGGTCATAGCGAGAGTTGGTTGTAGACCAAGGCAGTTGGTCCCGCCATGGCCCCAGTGGATTTGGTGACCAAAGTATCGAGTATCGTATGCTTTACGTGCTTAGTGAGCGAATGTGAAGATGGATGATGGATGCTTGCTTATTTATCATCATTAGTACTTAGACATCTATCATAACCTAGTTACATGATTTTGATAACAGTGTAGCATATATCGACTGTTATTGTAATGACTTGGATTTTTAACCATTTAATTTTGAAGATTTAAATTATTTTAAATTTTGTATTAGAAATATAAATGGGAATTTATAAGGAATTTATTTAATTAAGCGACGTTTGAACGTATAATTTATATCTAACAATAAATGAGCTTGTAACATCGTGGTAGTTCATAGTCTTACATTTTGAACTTCAAATGAATGTACAAGGTCCAGTATAAGTCAGAATTCTTTGAAACAAGAACCTTTCGGATCTATTAGATTATAATTTTCAATATAAGAGAAAAAGCGAGATTTCATATTGTGGATTTTTAATTATGTCTAAATCAATTTTTTCCAAAAGTCGCTATGGAATCATTTATAAACTATAATGATTTATTAAATAAGAAGGAATCATTTTAAATAAACTGAATATCAATTTAACTTAAAAACGAAGTGTTGAGTTTATAATCCAAATCAGTTTATTTGGATGTTATACAGTATTCTATTTGAATACAGATGATGATAATAATTTATTATCATTGATTTTGACTGTTTTAACATCGATTTCTTTTTATCGATTTAGTATGGAACTTAAGAATAACCAATTTTCAAACGACCTCCGATTTCAACGAAATGGATTTTATAAAATTCGTAATGGTTAATTATTGTTTGATTTCTAATTCAAGTCAACTGGAGTTATTTGATGATTATGCGCGATATAAATGCATATCGATTTACGTTGTGGGTTATAAAGAGAGTTTCTCTAAAGGGTCTCGGAATTCAATGGGAATTGATTTATCGTGTCTGTAATTTTAAGTTATTACACTTTTTCGATTTCATTTCAATCAGAATTCATATATGACCATACGAATCGAAAACATCGAGTAATGAGTTGTGATTATTCATTTATAAATATACCTATACCCCCTTCCCCCAAAATCTCAAATCCCTAAATCCCCTAATTTCCCGTTCTTAAACCAAAGTCCCTACTTTATTTGGTCGAATCTCCTTATCTATCAAGTATTAGCCAAAACTTCCAACACGGAAGATGAAGAGGGGAGACTAGGCTACGAATTCATGGTGGCTGAAGCTTTTGTGATGGATCACAGGGGCAGCAGTTTGGGTTTAAAGTGGGAAGTGAAAGTTTCGCCTTTTTGCGAATTACGATCAATTGAGTTTATTTTAGGGTTTGAAGTTTGAAGGTCGGGGATGGAGGACATGGCGAGTTGATCGGTGGTGGTCGACTTGCCATAGTGGTCGGTGGTCATAGTTTGGGCTGGTTGATTATTTTCTGGTTATGTGGTGATTGTGGCGAATTTATAGGGATTAGGGAGGTGATGCCTCATGCGTAGGGGGTTCAAGTTGCAACAAAGGTGGGGAGGTGGATCGTCAGAGCTCCGGCGATGTGGTTGGGCAGTGGTGGATGATTTGGTGTGACGTTCTATTCGTTCGAAGTTATACCGAGGGAAGGAACCGGAATTTCTTTCTGGATGCAAAAAAGTGCGTAATTTATGTATTAACCATGGTAATTAAAATGTGCTAAATGACTTAGTTAACTATAATTTATTTTATAAATTGTACATAAAATTATGATTGACGTAAGTATTTCATTCGTGAACATAATTGCATGAATTTGTGACCATTGGAATTGTATTGACAAAGGCTACACTATCGAGCTGGTTCAGAAGGATTCAGAGCCAATTGGAATCTATATAGTTTCAAATGCTTGTTTGAAAATATATATTAATCGATAAGAAATCGTCGATGAAAATGAAATGTGAGTTAATTCTCACACTTTCTGAAATATTGAATGTGAAAATTCATATTAATTGTTAATCGCATAAATTGTGTGATTGGATGAATTTGATGATTTATTGCTTGTTGATTACTTTGGATGTTCGTTGTTTAATCATTATTTATATTCTGTCATTTGAATGATTTAGGATAGAAATTCTATTTCATATGCATCTATA
This sequence comes from Allium sativum, assembly GCA_030737875.1. Taxonomy (NCBI): domain Eukaryota; kingdom Viridiplantae; phylum Streptophyta; class Magnoliopsida; order Asparagales; family Amaryllidaceae; genus Allium; species Allium sativum. Next base: position 308,039,644 of record CM060925.1, on the reverse strand, counting down.
AAATGATATTGTGATCTATGATGCATTGAAGAACAGATTGGAGGGATCCGACCAGATTCCTCAAATAAGTTGTATATTATTTGTTTTTCATATTATTAATACATACATATATATGTATGTATGTATGAATTGTTTATTTCAAGTAATATAAAATCATGTTTGGATATTAACGGTTAAATAAAAGTTTAGAAAAGCGAAATGAAATAAAGTATAAAAAAAGAAGAAGAACGGTGTCGGGGGTTCGAATCCCTCCTCGCCCACAACCGGCCCAAAAGGGAAGGCCCTTTCGACCATTCTAATGCTCCTTTTCGCCATGCATAAACTGAACCAACAATTGGGATAAGCACGAAAATGAAAGCTTCTATAAATACGGATACACCGACGAGGGGAATGGGTAAAAAGACAGATTTTAGCTAAATGGTGATGAGCCATATCGGTTAACTAATAAATTGCATTAAGTGAAATGATTGCAATCTGTTAGACCAAAAATTGGTTCTAACACCCAAATTAGCTATGATTTTGATGAAATAGAACTAAAAAGCAACGAAGAACACACGACTTATACCGGTTCGGCACTAAAGGGCCTACGTCCGCTTTCTATTTTTTTAATTAATGATTTGAATGCAAATACAACAATGATTCTCACTCAACTTCACAATTACAATGCATAAGCTCTCTCAAATCTCTCAAAAATAGAATTTATGAGACGATGTTGATCTGAATATGGTTATGAAATTCGGCTATGAAGGAAGTTAGAACTGAGAATTTGCCAAAAGATCCTTTTAAATGCCTTTTGATGGTGTATTTATAGGTGAAAAATCTCCTCGAAGTGGCTCCGGTTCGGAACTGCGTGGCACCCATCCCATAAGAGTCGGGTTCGGAGGCCTCCAGATGGTGACAACATGTCAATTTAGTGGGAGATCGTAGGAGGAAATGGTTTTGCTTGGTCCGAGTCTTCAGGAAACGTGTGTAGCAACAGTCACAGGCTCAGAAAAAAGGGGTTCGGATCGGCCGCCTCCGATCCGATCCGATGAGGCTACTTGCTTTCTTTTGGTGTCGCTGAAGTGCTTCTCCGAACCGAATCGATGTAATGTTTGCGTCTTTGATTTCTGCTTCTTTCATGCGCTGGTTCCCTCCGATTCGAACCAGTTGATGGCTTTCCCACTATTTGCTCTTTGTGTAGCCTTGTTCACAAAGTATTTTGCCCCCTCGAAGTACACTCTTATTTAAGATAAAGTGTGCTTCGAAGTAGTTTACAAAATAGTCTTTGAATTAAAACCATTGAATGATCGCTTCCATTTACTTGTTGAGACGTGCTACTTCATAAAGTCATGCCTTTTGTTGCTTATATATATCCATAAACCATATGAATTACTTTCTTCATTTTCAAGCAACTTTGAGAGCTCTTTTTAATGTCCAGTGATTCCTCCAGGCAAGCTTTTTAATTTTTTTTCCTTGAATTCAACCTGCACGCCAAGTCAATGTGTATAATCCCTTTCGGTTCAGATTCTGACCTGAACGGATTTCTCTCTTGTATTGCTCAATACTGGATTAACAGGCCAGAATGCACTTGTGGGCTTGCAACTCCGGTCTGAAAGGGGGAAAAGCCTGGGAATACGATGGGTCACTATAAACACATATATAAACTCGCTACATGTCTCCTTCCTCTTTCTTTTATTTCATTTCTCCTGTTTATCATATTTTACACCGAAACCCTATCTTTCAAAAACTCCAAAATTCTTTTCGTTAGTCTTCAAATCAAACTCGTAAGTAGGCTAAAAACTTTGATTATTCTTGTAATAACTGGTTTCAGTTAAAATTTGTGGTTAATTTCGAGTGATTTGGTCATGGCCTTTGCCCGGCTTTGATGCCTTGGCCTCCTCTCTCTTCGCCATCGTCGTTGGTGGTTCTGTCACCACCTCGAGGCGTTGGGAGAGGGGATTAAGATTTTGTTGGATATTTGAGCACGTAAGTGCTTGGTCTTAATTGGGGTTTTTGACATGGAGTTGGCTTCGGTGTTGGTTAAGCGAGATGGGAATTGGAGAAGATGAAGAAGAGGAGAGGAACTGGGATCGGTTCGGGTGGAGAGACGCTGGAGTGAAGGGAAGGGAATGATGTTTACAAGACCGGATCGGGTCGGAGTAAAAAAAAAAAGGCAAAAAGGGGAAACAAAGCCTACCTGACCGGGTCAGATCGGAATAAGAGACAAGGAGGAGAAGAGGCATGATTATTCAAGTCGATCCGAACCGCTCCGAAAGCCTACATCCGAACCGATCCGGTTTTACTTACTGGGTGTGAATGTCTGATTCAGACCAAAACATGACTTTGCCCCCCGATCCGATCCCAATACACATACCCGAACCGAACCGAAACAGTCCAACTCAATGCGCGAGAATTTATCCAACTAGCTTAATCAATGCTTGGCATAACCTTCAACTTGATGAACAGTTAGGATAACGCCATACGAACATAAAAAACATCAAGAACTATTCTGAAACATTACTACTCCTTTGAATCTTTATATCACTCTCTCATGTGTTTACTTTGCATCTTTGGTACACGTAGCACATAGTACAGTTCACCTACACACACGGGGGGATGCGGGCTATCTTACTCTAACTTATGTTATTACTTCTTCAGTAGTCTAGTGATCATGGTCGAGAGACGTTCATCTAGGTTAGCAAAGAAGATAGAAGTTTAAGAAACTTATGAGAAATTTGCTCTTGATGACATATCTTCTTCCTCAGACCCTGAATGGGACGATGAGGGCCCAGATTAAGAAGTAAGAGCACATAACAGCGAAACACCTTCCGATAGTGAAGTTTCTCTAGGCGATGAAGAGGAAGGAGGGATACGAGATAATCAAGCTCCTGATGAGTTTGAGTCTGCCATTATATTGGAGTTAGCCAAAGATTCTGTTGAATCGACGATTGATGACGACAGACTTGTTCGAATATGTTTAAAGCACGGGATACTGAAAAGAGATACCCTGGTGCCGTCGAAAGTTGATCGTCCCCACAATCCTCTGGAAGGATTTATGGCAGTTACTCGATTAATGTGTATGGTTGGGGCTATTCCACCGTTCCCGCCTTTTGTCGTCGACTTTCTAAGACAGATGCGGATTGCCCCCATGCAGTTACACCCCAACTCTTATGCTTATTTATATACCTTATATATAGCATACAGAGAGGTTTTAGGCATATAGCCTACCTTCGATGACGTCCACTTTTTTTTTATAATTTCAAGCATCAGACTCAAGAGAATCCTTCCTTCTGCTATTTTGAATCAGTTCCAAAGAGGAAAATTATTTCAGCTCCATTTAGCAGCAAGACCAGCGATTCTAAGCTCGAATGGTTTTATATCAGGTAACAGCCGGGGGTGCGCCAGGAGACGGACCAAATCAAGTAAAGCTTCGATTTTCTAGATCTCAATTTTGAATGCTCATGCCAACACATTAACCTGCTTTCTCTTTTTTTCGCAGTTGATAACCCAAAACAAATATTGGATCAATTGTACTTTGATCGGTTGCATCGGCTTCTCAAAGGCGATCAAAAATTTCTAACCATCGACGAAGCACTTAAGGATGAGTATCTCCATCATCACGGGTTACTATCCATTACCCGTAGCATAGGTCATGGGTCGGGTCCATATGTGTACATCCCCTCAGTGGACATTATTCCTGAAACGGGTGAGGGCTCGAAATGTCCAACAATACCTCTTCGGACTTCACCTTCTCCATCTTCAACATAAGACAACGAGTTAGCCAACATAGCTGAAAAGCACAGAGAAGGGTATACCGCCCCTGATGATGCTATTTCTCCTGAGAAGTTAACGTCCCCTAAAGAGCTGCCAACAGACGCTTCTCAAGGAGATGTCCCTACTATCGATGATTCCACATTTCAGGGTTTGGGAGATCTCCCCCTACCCGAAACCATCTATACTTTAGAGGACTTTGGCACAAATCCTTTATTTTTCACTTCTTCAGAAGAGGCTACTCCCGTGAAGGCCAAAGAGCCTACTCACGCTGGCCTGGCTTCGGACTCGGGATTGTCCGGGGGGGGGGGGGACACCACTTAGGATGCACCCAACACAGTAGCACCACACTTCACAACACTCACTTCTCATGTGAACACTGATTCTGAATTACTTTACATTGTTGCGCAGGTACAATGTCTCGCCCCTACTATGATGTCACGAAAATATGTCGTAGCATGTTTAGACCCCCTTCCAATGTCGATCATGATCGCCGTGAAAGCCGAGGTTGAGAGGACAGAAGGCCTCATGATTCTTATCGGCCACACACCTCGCGCTCTCGCTACCCCGTCCGGTCGGATCCAGACCGATATTAAGGCTATCAGAGTCATCGAGGAGAAGACACATCATAGCCCAAAGACCCTGCTTCTCCTCAAGACAAACACAGTCTGGAAAAAGTCCATCGAAACATACCTATTCACGTGACAAACATACGGTTTCTGAGAAGCGACTTGGAAAGGGTGATACAACCATCGTGCCTACTAAGCGTAGTAACACTGAGCTAACATACTGCAAACCTCCACCACTGGATGCTGAGTCCAAAGTTAAGCGGGCATATCTGGAGAAGCAGTTCCCAGACCATTATTTTGAAAATCTAACTTTCTTACCTGCTCTCGAGCCTATTTCCTCAAAGTGGGAAGATGAGGCTAAAGCGAAGATTGACGCAGTCGAGAAGCAATACTCGAAGATGTTCAAGTATTCACGTAATCTCTCTAGAATCATTCGGACTTTAATTACAGATGTTAATTCGATGAAAAAGACTGCATATGCCGATGAAAAGGCCTTGAAAAATTTGGAGAAGGACCTTGAGGACACACAGGCTCAACTTGTCATCGCTCAACGAGATGCTAACAACTTCAAATAGCAATTCGAGGAGTTACAGAAGCATTATCATGACTTGCTGGAATCTCATAGTCAAGAGCGTTTGGAGTTGAAGAAACAAGCGGAAGATGCTAAGTCGGACAATGTCAAAATGCAACTGGCTTACAATACTCGTGAGCGAGAAAAAATGCTGAATTAGAGAAACGAAACGTTGACTTGGAATCCAAGTTAATGGAAGCCGAGAATAGGGCTTCCCTAGCTGCGAGGAATGTGGAAAATGTTATTAAGTATGCTGAAGAGACCCGTAAACAGCTATCAGAGGCTCAGGAAGATGTGCACGGTTTTGGCGAATTATAGATTGAATTCTTCGCACACATAATTCGTCGCCTAAACATCTCTTGGATTGAAGACTACCCAACTACCTTAGTTCACATATGGAGTCAAATCATCGAATGAGAGAAAGAGGAACTTAAGGTAGACTTCGTCGACGAAGATAAACTTATGGAAAAGTATCTGAGAGTTGACGAGCTGACACGCCTGGCCGAGGGGCGTCGCCTGATTGCCGCTGCTATGGAGGAGGAGAAACGGATGGCCAAACAAAAGAATATCCCTGAGGCTAGTTCTTCTTCCACTACTACCGAAACTTATGAAGTCGAGGGATATGATCCTGAGAACCCTGGGATCCCTCAGGCGTCTCTTTTATCTCCTATACCCGAATCAGCGTCAGAGACAGTAGTCACTCCAATTGAGAAACCATTGGAAGGTATTTCTACATATTCACCTCAATTCGTCAAGGCCATCTCCACCTTTCACCATATGATTGGGAAATCGATGAAGGATCCTTTATTTTCTCCTGAGTTGGTAATTATTGCTTCTCATTCTGAAGGTGTTGAACCGGCCGAGAAGACTGACATGCATCAGGGAACCACCACTGGGGTAAAATCCGTGGAAAAGACTCAATGAGAACAGGATAAGGCTACCATTGTAGAGTCAGGAAGGGGAGCTGAACTGTCTAAGTCGACACTTCTCATGATGATGAGATGATATTAGCCTTGAAAGACGATGGTGGTAGCGAGGAGCACGAAGAAGATCCTGATGTGGCTATAATTGGGGACTCAAAAAGTGCTGATGACGTCACTTTGGCTCAAATGAAAGCCAAACAAGACAAGCATATGCAGCTAAAAGTTGAAGACTTGAACTCCGAAAGCCTTAAACCCCTTGCAATGGTGGATCCTGGATCAATGTTAGTCGTTGAGCTTTCAACTAGGTCTATTGCAGAGGAACTTACTAAAAAATCTTCTCTTGATTCCAATGTTCCGACTCCTGGTAAAAAATCAACCGATTCTAGAACTTCGACTGCAGAGAAGAAAAGGCCGAAATGCATTCTAACTGATGCTGAAAAGGAAGCTAAGGCTATTCATAAAGCTGCCAAAATATCCAAGTCCGCTCCAAAGCCCAAGTGACGGAGTGCTTTGTTTTATTTTGTCATTTAATTGGTCCGCAATTGTTGCAGCGAGTGCAACCCTCGCATCCTTTGCTTGATTTCCCTGTACAAACTCATATGTTTGTAAATAATAATAATTTATTACCTACAATGTCTGATAGTTGTTAGTTTAGTACTTAAGTAAAAATGCAAGAGCATGTCATATTACAATTATATAATGAAGTCATTATTGATGGGAATATGCGTACACATATATGCCCCTAGTCAATCTTGGATGATGAGCAAGAATTATTCAAGATTGATTAAATTCGAAATTCAGTTGCCCCCGATTCTCTGACGGGGCCATATTCCTTTCATCATTGATGTCTATTCTTTCTAGCATCTTTATACTCTACTGTCTCATAACCAAGTTAGAGTATCGTTGAGGCGAGATCTCATCTGGGTGCACCTTCACACCTCAAGGGACATCGTCTTCCCGTCCATTATACTCTCTCTCGATTCTAGAGAGTTAGAGTTAAGAATGTTGTCTTCCCATTCTTTTATTTTGCAAACGACTGTCTATTTGTTCCTGCACACAGGTCATCTTCAACTTTTCAAATCTAACTTAATATTTCGTGCTTCGTAGTCACGATAGAATAATTGTTGAAGATAAAATAAGGCAGAAAAAGTAAATGACACACGATATTTTTATAGTGGTTCAGCTAAGTCGTAGCCTACATCCACTTCATAATCCTTTGTTCACATAAACAAACTTTTTAAGGCAAGTCGTGCCTTTTTACATAGCTTATAAAAACAAAAGGGATGACATTTCATATTTAGCTCAGATATCGTCGTAAATGCTGAGCGTTCCATGCTCTGAGAATTTCCTCACCATCCACGGTCGTTAGCTTGAATGCTCCTGTATCAATCTTCTGTTGGATGGTGTATGGCCCTTCCCATTTTGGACCCAATTGGGTCGAAGGCGGGAAGACTCGTTTTAGTACTTGGTCTCCTGGTTCAAAAGTTTTGAAGCGAACTTTCCGGTCATAATAACGTGCTACTTGATGTCGATGTCTCGAGGCACGCAAGTCGGCTTCATCTCTTTTTTCTTCAATCATATCAAGAGATTCTAGGAGGAGTGCTTTATTTGTCATTGGGTCATAATACGCAACTCGATGAGAAGGGACTTCCAATTCTACCGGGATCACTGCTTCTGACCCAAAGGAAAGTGAATAGGGAGTATGGCGAGTAGTTTTCTTAAAGGTTGTCCTGTAGGCCCATAAAGCTAATGGTAACTCGTCTACCCATCTAGCTTTGGCCAGCTCCAACTGCTTCTTTAGAATTGATTTAATGACCTTGCTTATGGCTTCGACCTGGCCATTTGACTGCGGATGAGCTACTGTAGTGTATCGTTTATCAATCTTATATTTCTGGCAGAAGTTTCTGAACTCGATTCTGTCAAACTGCATCCCATTATCGGTTATGATGGTCTTCGGTATCCCAAATCGACAAATAATGTTTCTAACCACAAAACTGATCACCTTCCTCGCCGTGATGTTTGTTAAAGGTTCAGCTTCCGCCCATTTTGAGAAGTAGTCCACGGCAACGATCGCGTACTTAGCTCCTTTTCTGGCAATAGGTAATGCTCCAATAATGTCAATTCCCCACAAGGCAAATGGCCATGGACTTACCATCGACTTGAGCTGGGTCGGAGGTGCTCTGGGAACTTTGGCGAATCTTTGACATCTATCGCAGCGTCGTGAATAATCAGCCGCGTCTTTATTCATGGTAGGCCAGAAATATCTGTACCGTAATACTTTCTTTGCTAAGGTTTGGCCCCCAGTGTGATCTCCACACTCACCTTCATGTACTTATTGTAGTACATGTTTAATGTCGTCGTGTGCGATACACCATAATAAGGGCATTGAAAACACTTGGCGATAAAGGACGTCGTCCTATAAAACGTAAATTGCAGCCATGCGTCTTATAGCTCGTCTTTCGATTTTTTTTAATGGGATGGTTCCATTTTTGAGAAAATTCTTAATCGATGTCATCCAGGATTCTCTCTGGTTCAACTTCCTAGGCTAGCTCTGCTTCATTAGGTCGAAACTCGATGATTCCAACACCTCTATGGGAACCATTTCAGTTTCTTTAGGATTATCAGAACTTGCTAGCTTCGCCAGTCGATCTTCTTTCTGATTTTCCGCTCTTGGAATGTGTGTTAGGCTATAATGCTCCAAACCTCCCAACAACTCCTTTACCTTTCTGAGATAAGTGATGAGTTGAGGGCCTTTAGCAGCAAAATCTTCTCGAACTTGGCATACAACTATCATGGAATCGCAATATATATCTAGTGTCTTCACTCCCAAATCTTTGGCGAGTTTCAGGCCGGCAATCAGGGCTTCATACTCGGAATCGTTATTAATAGCGGCAAACTCTAACCGTAAGGCATAGTAAATAGATCATCCTTCAGGAGTTATTAAAACTACTCCATCACCGGACTTTCGATCATTCTTGGCTCCGTCCGTATATAGTTTCCACGTAATAAGCTCTAACTCTCGATCCAAAGTAACTACCTTGTCGCCCACCATTTCCTCTTCAGGAATTGTAAATTCGGCTATAATGTCGGCCATTGCCTGCCCCCTTATTGATCTTCGTGGCTGAAAGTTCAAATCAAATTGACTCAGCTCAATATTCCATTTAAGTAACCGCCCCGATGCTTCGGGTTTCTACAACACTTGTCTCAAAGGTTGATCGGAATATACAACTATCGGGTGTGCCTGAAAATAATGGCGAAGTTTGCAGGAAGCAATCAAGAGGCTATAAGCAAGCTTCTCTATCTTTGGATAATTACGTTCTGTAACGGCTAGTTTTTTGCTTACGTAATATACAGGTTTCTGGACTTTATCCTCTTCAAGTACTAATGCTGTGCTGATGGCGTGAGATGATACCGCCAAGTAGATGAACAAATCCTCATGTTCCACAGGATTTGATAATATTGGAGGCTTTTCTAATAAGTCTAATAGATTCTGGAATGCCTCCGCACAGTCGGGAGTCCACTCAAAATTTCGCTTTCCCCGTTTTATGAGATCGAAGAAAGGTACACATCTATCTGTAGCTTTGGAAATAAACCTACTCAATGTAGCAACTTTTCCGACCAAGCTTTAAACGTCTTTGATCTTGTGTGGTTCTTCAATGTCCCTTATTGCTTCTATTTGGTTAGGATTTATCTCAATTCCTCGAGAACTCACAATAAACCCCAGGAATTTTCCAGATGCGACCCCAAATGAACATTTTAGGGGGGTTTAACTTCATCCCATACCTTCGAAGAATATTAAACATTTCAGCTAAGTCCCTTGTATGATTGGAAGACTGTTTGGACTTCACAAGCATGTCATCCACATAAACATCCATGGTTTTCCCGATTTGATTGTAAAACATGCGGTTGACTAGGCGCTGATACGTGGCTCCTGCATTCTTTAACCCAAATGGCATTACCACGTAACAATATAACCCAAGTCTGTGATAAAGCTTGTATGCTCTTGATCTGGTATGTGTATGGGAATTTGATTGTACCCGGAATAGGCGTCCATAAAGGATAAAAGCTCATGTACGGCCGTCAAATCTACTAGCCGATCAATCCTGGGGAGAGGAAAGCTATCCTTCGGGCAAGCCTTGTTCAAATCGGAAAAGTCAATACACGTTCTCCTCTTCTCGTTTGACTTTTTGACCCGGACAGAATTCGATATCCAGTTGGGATATTTCGAATCCTTAATGAATCCATTATCTTTTAATTTCTCTACTTCTTCTTTTAAAGCTGCTGACTGCTCTGGGCCTAACATCCATCTCTTCTGCTTGACTGGTGGGGGCTTTGGATTAATACACAAAGATTGGCTCACAATGGTAAGCGAAATCCCACGCATGTAAGCATGAGTCCAGGCAAACACATCCAGATTTGCCTTTAAGAAATCAACCAATTCCATCGCTCTAACTGGATCCAGTTGCGAGCCAATCTTTAGTACTTTTGTTGGATCTGTTTCATCAATAGGTATATCTATTGTTATTTTATTGGGAGTTGCCTTCCTGTCCCCTGGTTCTTTATCCTCTCTAGGATCTATATCCTCGAGCACGTCTGAGGGCGACTCTCTTGGGGCAGGACCCCTTAATTACTATGCTGAGGCCTTCTTTGAAGGGGCGGAATCGTCCTTAGCTTCTATATTAAAACCCTTCATTAACATCTTTAACTCCGTCATGTAACAAGCTCGTCCCATAGCTTGGTCGCCCCACATCACCCCAACTCATCAGTCAGTCGGGAATTTAAGAAGCAAGCACCAAGGCGCAATACATGCCCCAAATTCGGCAAGGGCCGGTCGGCCTAGGAAGGCGTTGTAAGGCGACTCCACATCCAAAACTACAAACGGCAGGATCCTTAGTCTTTGGCGATCTCCCTGCCCTAGTGTGACTGGTAGTTCCACAAAACCCATCGGAGCTGTAGATGCTCCGTTAAAGCCACGTATCCATCCTTCACATAGCTTTAAATCTTTTGCTTTGAGTCTCATTTGTTTGAAAGCTTTCTTGAAGGGGATATTGACCGAGCTCCCGTTGTCCACTAACACTTTATGGACTAAAGCAGGGCCAATTGCTGTGGTAATCACTAGTGGATCGTCGGTGGGAGATTTAACTCCGGAATCATCTCTATTGCGGAATACGATGTCGTCTGACATCGTCTTTTGTTGTTTTACTGGAGTACTGGTCCTTTGCTTGACGGCATTGGCGTACTGGTCCTTTGCTTTAAAACTACGACCAACTAAGTGAGGTCCGCCTATAATAGTATTAATGACGATCCCTTTACCTTTTTGCTGAGCTATGGGTTTTGAAGCGGCCTGGTTGTGGTCCGGGGCTTATCCCCCTTGCCCCTTGTCCCTTAGGGCGACCTTGTACTCGTCTAACTTCCCTTCTTGCAGCTACCTTTCGACGATATCTCTCAAATGTCTGCATTCATTGGTGGAATGACCATGGGTACCATGGAACAATCAAAACTTTCCTGTTGCAATCTCTTTCTCAGTGGAGGGTTTTTTGTACTGCAATATGCTATATGTATCTAAATAAATATTCTCCAACGTATCATTTAATGGCGTATAATTTTCAAAAGTCTGGAATCTGGGTCTTTTATAAGAGCTATTCCCTCGATTTCTGTTCCTTCTATTGCCATTCCCATTTTTGTTTCTATTACCCCTACTCTGGTTGCCAACATTTACTTCCACCTTCCCTGAACTGTCACCATATTGTTTCACAGCAACGTTACTCTGGGCACCTTCCTTTGAGGCCCCTTCGGACTTTCTCTTCCGATTTTCCTTAGCTTCTTCTCGTCTTAAGTGGATATTAGCCTTTTCATAGAACAATTCTCTAGTAGGAAGTGGTTTTCCAGCCAAGTAATCCCCGAACTCTGTGTCAGGATCTACCCCTTCTATCAAGGCCATTAGGATAGTGGGCTCATGGGGATCACTAACTTCGGTGACGACCAGGTTGAAACGATCCAAATATGACTTCAAAGATTCTCCTAGGGCCTGTTTAATCCGCGACAATTCTATGACGCTATTGGACTTTCGGGCATTGAGTCGAAACTGATTCATGAAGCGCTCACTCAATTATGTGAAATTTGATATCGATCGAGAGGGGGTCGGGTGAACCACATTAACGCTATGTCTTCAAAATAGATTGGACAAGCTTTGCATTTTCCGGCATCTAGGGCTGCTGCAGCTTTCATGAACCATGCATACCTCATCAGATGTTGCCCTGGGTCTGTTCTTCCTAAATATTGGTCCATCAGAGGCAAGTTGAATCGCCGAGGAAACTGGAAATCCAGTATGTCATCTGTGAAGGGGGTATGACTTCGCTCAATGCCCCAATCTTCATTAGTATACCGCCGGCTTTCAAACATAATCTGACGTACCATTTCCCATACATCGGCATTTGTTAATGTCTGCACAGGCTCTCTAGGTCTGATGTTCGGATTAACCCTGAGTTCTTGATCAGGGGATAACCTCCTGTTTCTGGCGGCAGCTACTCTACGTTGCTCACTGTGCTCCCGGTCAATCTTAGGAGGTAGAGGTTGGAGAAGCTGTTGCTGCATGGGGTTGGTAATATTTGGATCCCTGGGTAGGACGTGGGATCCGTGCATGGGTAGCAACATAGGCTGTTGCAGGCTCGGGTCATCAGGGCCCGATACACGAGCAGCGTCTTCTCGGGTTCCTAAAGATCCAAAAGTCAATTGATCGAGGTTCTGAGGTCGTTCAAGCGGCCTTCTCTCGCGAGGGCGTTCCTCGTCCGAAGAAGACGAATCATCTGTAGCAAGGCGGCATGTTGGGGAAGGAGTCTTCTGCCTCCGAAGCTCCTTTAGTTCTCTACCAATAGTGATCATGTTTTCCTTCATGTGAAGGCTGTCTCGCCTTTGGACTTCCATTGCTTCTTTAGTGCTCTGGAGCATGTCAAGAAAACATGAAAAGTCTCCCTGGGTAATGGGTGCAGATGGATCAGGTTGAACATTAGTCATCGTGGCTGGAATCGGAGCATTGGAGGAGCTCGAGTAGAAGTTCCAGCTTCATTCTGGTTCGGATCGGATCGGTTCACAGTGGCCTGGTCGGGGCGGTTCGGATGGAGAGAGTGGGTGCCCTCAACCTCATTAGACCGGATCGGATCGGTGCCTTCCATCCGGTTCGGATTGGCGCCTTCCATACGGTTCGGATACTGCTGATCAGAGCGGTCCGCTCCAGAGCTTTGAGCGCGTGACCTCGTTAACATGATGGCTTGCGGATCTTCTCTAGCATCATTTCCCCTAGCGCATTGCACTTCTTTTCCTTTGGTCTTAGCCATGATACTCGATTCTTCAACAGTTTGTCAACAAGTACTGAAAGATGTCACAAACAAAGGATTAACTTCTTTGAACTCGAAAGTCCAAATAGTAGAATGATAATCCTAAAAAGGCTGAGAATTCGAAGGTTTCTCAGTGAAAGCACCAAAATATTAGACCAAAAATTGGTTCTAACACCCAATTTAGCTATGATTTTGATGAAATAGAACTAAAAAGCAACGAAGAACACACGATTTATAGTGGTTCGGCACTAAAGGGCCTACGTCCACTTTCTATTATTTTAATTAATGATTTGAATGAAAATACAGCAATGATTCTCACTCAATTTCACAATTACAATGCATAAGCTCACTCAAATCTCTCAAAAATAGACTTTAAGAGATGATTTTGATCTGAATATGGTTATGAAATTCGGCTATGAAGGAAGTTAGAACTGAGAATTTGCCAAAAGATCCTTTCAAATGCCTCTTGATGGTGTATATATGTAATAACCCGAAAATCTGGGCCAGTTTAAAAATTTTATTTCGGCAATTTTAGCGAATTTTGAATATTTAAAATAGATTATTTTAAATAAAATCGACGAGAAAATTTATTTTGAAATATTTAGAACGTATATATTTATACGCGTCGTCGTTAGAATATAAATATTTATATATAATTATAAATAGAATTGAAAACGGCGCGGTAGTTCGATAATTCGATTTCAAACTTCAATTGAATGTACCGGTTGCAAAACAATCCGGATTTTAGTGAAACCAAAAACCTTAGGATCTGATTGGTAATATCTTTCCAACGAATCCGAAAAATCAAGATTTCATAGCGGGAATCAAAAGATATGTCCAGTTGAAAATTCTGAATAGTCGCTATGGAATTCAGGCCCTTAAAAATGGACATTTTGCAAACGACCTCGGATTTCGACGAAACCACTTTTGTTGGATCCGCAGTGTCAAGTAATTGCTAGGTTCCAAATTTCATAATTTTTCGAATCAATATGTGAGCGTGGCAAAGGAAAACGTGTTTTGACCATTTCAGTTGATTTTAATCGACTGGAAATTGGCCATTTTTCCAACGGTCTCAGAATTCGACGAAACTAGTTTTGTTAGGACCGTATCGTCAATACGAAGCTAGAAAATATTTTTCTGCAATTTATAGAGTTAGTATGTGACCCCGGTAATTTGAAATGTACGTTTAAAATTCAATATAGTGATTTAAATGTAAATTTAACGGAAACTAATTGTAACAGCCGAATCAGCTGACGATGCATATCCCATTGTGTTCGGAATGGGGGTTAAACGCTATGGACGACAGGTGGTGGGCCTCGTTTTGATGACGTATGTAAAAGTCAACTTTTAAAAAAATAATAAAATAATAAATAAAAATAAAAATAAAAAGAAAACCCCCTTCCTCCCCTTATAACCGATGGCCCCCCCTTCCTTTTCTTTTCTCGATTCAGTTTTTAAAAAAAAAAAAACAAAGGGGCTGAGCCCTAAACCCGCCGCCCACGCACGGCGATCCTCCCCCTCCTCTCGATTCAGCGCCACCGCGCCCTCTTCCTCACCTTCTCCCTCCGACCTCCGCTAGCACCCTCTCTCCTTCCTCCTCTGATCGAGACCCGCGCCCCCTTGGAACCCTAGCGCCGCCCCTTCTTCTCGATCCCGCCGCCACCAATGGAGCACCGCCCTCCAAGCGACACCAGCAGCCACCTCATCTCGTGTGCCCCCCTTGAAGTCAGCCACCAGTCCAAACCCCCCCCCCTCTTCCGATAAAAAAAAACAGTGAGTTTCTCTTTATTTATTTATTTTCTTTCCCGTGGTTCATATCAGTTTTAACTATATAAACGAGTTTGAAAAACTGATTTCTTTATTATTTAAGCGATGATTTATATTTTATAAAGTTGAAGTTTATATTTTTATAATGATAAAAGTTATATTTTAGTTTATAAAAATAAAGAAAAGTTAGGATTTTTAGAAAGGTAAAAATATGATTTTTACTAAATAAAAAATATGATTTTTATATTTTTAAAGTATTAAAAATATAATCTTTACTATATAGACGATATAAAAATATGATTTTTGTTTATGTAGAGAATTAAAAATATAACTTTTACACGATAGGAATATTAAAGATGCCATCTTTATATGAGTAGAAAAATATGATTTTTAAATTTAAAGTGAATAAATAAAAATGTGATTTTTATTTTAAAGACATCAAAATATAAAAATGTGTGATTTTTATATATGTAGTGGCTACGGGCAACGAAGATGATGAAGATGCGATAGCGATGAAGATTTCTATCAATGAAGTGACGTTGGAATTGGGATAGCTATTGGTGAGAATTTCTCACCTTTCAATTTCATTTTCTAGCTATATATATATACTAGGATGCAGACGGTGCTTAGTAGCACCCGACACAACCGTCCACAGACCATGGACTTGTTTGTTTGGTTGCATAGATTAGTCAGATTATTTGATTTGAATTTGGTTGTTTGGTGAATTTGATTGATGTGTGAATGGCGTGGGCCTTCACTAGACCGGGGATAAGGCTAGGCCTTGTCCCGTTTCTAGTATCGCGCCGTTATGCTGCCGAAATTTTCTAAAATATGTTAGAAAAATAAAAATATCATTTTATTGAATAAATGAACCGAATAGAATATTCATAGGTTGAATAAAATGTTTTATCGTTAAAAATATAATTTTTAACGTGAAAGTAAATAAATAAATATTTATAAACAAATCGACCGATTTGTTTATATACACTGATTTGACTGATATTGATTGGGTCGATAAATTTTACACATCGCCCAACTGCACGAATAAAATCTGTGTTTGATTGTTTGAAACCCTACACGGGTGTTGGGATGAAATTTAAAGTTCACTCATCCTGACTGATTAAATATGTCGATCGATTGATTGACAGGCTGTTATAAGCGTTAGATATCTATATTTGATGCTTATACAGTGTAGTGCACTTTGGTTGATGGTTGATTATTTTTCAATGCTATTATATACATGTGATGTATGAAAATCCATATAATTAACATTATATGGTGATTGATTGGGCCTCATTCCAATTTAGAAGATTAAGAATATTATAAAATAAAGGTTCATGTGTTGACTGTACTCATTCGTGAGATTAGTCATGTGTTGAACGAAATATTTTTATAATAAAATTTACATCTTTATCAATATAAAGGTTCATGTGTTGACTGTACTCATTCGTGAGATTAGTCATGTGTTGAACGAAATATTTTTATAATAAAAATTACATCTTTATCAATATAATATAAAGGTTCATGTGTTGACTGTACTCATTCGTGAGATTAGTCATGTGTTGAACGAAATATTTTTATAATAAAATTTACATCTTTATCAATATAATATAAAGGTTCATGTGTTGACTGTACTCATTCGTGAGATTAGTCATGTGTTGAACGAAATATTTTTATAATAAAATTTACATCTTTATCAATATAAAGGTTCATGTGTTGACTGTACTCATTCGTGAGATTAGTCATGTGTTGAACGAAATATTTTTATAATAAAATTTACATCTTTATCAATATAAAGGTTCATGTGTTGACTGTACTCATTCGTGAGATTAGTCATGTGTTGAACGAAATATTTTTATAATAAAAATTACATCTTTATCAATATAATATAAATGTTCATGTGTTGACTGTACTCATCCGTTGAGATTAGTCATGTGTTGAACGAAATATTTTTAAAATAAAATCTACATCTTTATCATATATAAAATTAGAAACTGACTGGAAAATAGATAAGATGAGTGGTCTCCTGGATATTAATCTGATGTTGGTTTCGGCCTTCGGGGTTAATATTCAGGGAATCGTTCTCTTACTAATTTACGGTTGGAGTCTGATTTAATATCAAACGATAGATACCTTAATTTTCATAAAATATATTAAATAACAAAATAGTCACACGTGGACGGTACTCATTCGTTGAGATTAGTCGTGTGTTGACAAAAAGATAGAGTCGTGTATTGAATAAAAATATTTTGAAATAGAATAATTGAAAATAGAAATATATGAAGCCGTGTTGATTAGATTGATGCCATTTTGACGTGAACGATATTTATATCGATTTTAATCATTTTAAAATGATGTTGAAAAGTGATTTCGAAATCGAATATTTTGAAATGAAATTTGAATCAAATTGAATAGAAAACGAATTCGAATTGAATATATAAGGAATTGAATTCGAATTGAATATAAAACGAATTTAATTTCAACTGAATATATAATGAATTTGATTCAAATAGAAAACGAAATGAATTGAATATATAACGGTTTCGAAATGAATTGAATATATATCGATTTCGAAATGAATCGAATAGAAAACCACTTTGAATTGAATCGAAAGCGAATTGAAATGAATTCAAATTGAATTGAAATTTGAATTGAATAGAAATGAATTTTAAAACGAATTTATAAAGAAGAATTCAATTTTGATTTAAATAGAAATGGAAGTTGAAATTGCTTTTGAAACGAATTTAAACTATTTATATAATTCGTTTTAAATAGAAATCGACGAAATATATATTATATATATAATATAATGGCCTGAATAGAACGCGCCGCGCCGCGGCAGTTCGTGAATTTCGACCATTTATTTCAAACGGACATTACGGGAGATCCGACCGTCGGATTCTCCTAAAACCAGAACCGTTGGGTTCGTATCGAAAAGAGATTTCTAACGAATATTAGAAATTCAAAATCTAACGGTTGGATTTGGAGATACGTCCAAATCAAATTCGAAAAAGGTCGCTATAAGTGCAGTTCGATGGCCATTGTTGGAAATCGACTGTACGGGCCTTGATAAAATTATTAAAAATAGTAATAATTTGTGTAAAATCATAAGAAATGATTTGAGAAAATTTGGGATGAGAAACTCCATATTTGAAATGATAAAATAGATTTTTGTCAAAATGAACTAGTTTTGAACTAAATTTAAAACCCGATTTGTTTTTAAATAAATAAATTAGATTTAAAAAGGGGTTTTAAATAATCGGAATTTCTAATATATTTGATTGAATTTGAAATGGGTTTATCGTGAACAGTGTTTTAAATAACACTAGTTCTTTAACCCGATAACAAATAGAATGTGATTTGGGTTTGTCGTGAACTGTGTTTTAAATAACACCTAGTTCTTTAACCCAGTAAAAGGAGTTCTAACGAATCTGCAATTAGATTGAAATGTGAATCTATAATCTAAATCATCAAATTTAGAAATGAGCGGGAATGGAGCATTACCAGTTTTGCTCCAAAGCGATAGTTAAATCTTTAATTAGATTTGAACGTGAAATGGTAATTAATTTTACCGATAACACCACGGTGTTAGATATGGAGTATTACCAGTTTTGCTTCATGGGATGAATAGGTTGGGATTGGGAAATAAAATAAATAATTACTTCGTTGTGGTTCGCTAATCTCGACTAGTTGGAAAAACCATAATTTGGTTTTAAATGACATCCAAAGGAAGATTACAGGATAAATTTTAAAGAATTTATCTTGGATAAAATTAATGGGAACTTTTCCCTAAGAATGTGGAATTTAGAAACTAGCTGTAGGTTGGCTAAGAAGAATGGTTTACTGGGTATTGATCTGATGTTGGTTTCGGCCTTCGGGGTTAATGTTTGGGAAATTGTTCTCTTGCTAATTTGCGGTTAGTGACTAATGAATTGGAATGAGGCGTATGTTGTGTTTGTGTAACATTTGTTTTTAATATACGCGGGTTGTTCGGAAAGGCCGGGTTTACACCCATTCTGAATAACCGATTCGACGATAAGTCGACGATGAAGACGGTGGTCGAAGACCGGAAGTCTTCACATCGTTTGGATTATTACTGACGATCCTGATTGGGCTGTACACCCAAGAGGATGGAAATAGTTGGTGGTCGTCCAGACGTACTTGGAGATGGATGGATATGCGAGGAAAGTGCCTCCGGTTTCGTTCAGACCCAGAACGGACTTGTAAATGGATTGTGTGTCTGACATTGGATTTTATTCTGTGTTGACTGATTTCTATTAAATATATATCTGTTTGGCGACGGAGAATTTATTCTCTTGCTTAACGCCCTTCTCTGAGACGTACGAGCTTAGAGGTTATATATCGATAGATATCAATCGCATGGCATGAATTGCCTGTGTGGCACACTGAGTTGCATAGATCAAGGCTTCTGTTGAAAAGCAAAGTCTTGTAGTTGATGATCAAAGCACGGCCTACGTGGCTGCTTTGTGTATAACGTGAATTCGCGAGCCTCACACCTCGGTATGAGTTAAAAACGGGATACGGACTGCAGGGAGAGCACGACGTTTCTTTCTAGCTTTGGTGGTGTCAGTGACTTACCAGCCCTGACATTTATATACTTTTCACCTTTGTGGTTGTTGGATGAGGCGCCTCGATTATAGGTCCGTAAGGACCGGGAAACGTGTGTTCAGGCATAATTAATCCTCTAACGTAAGTGAGGACCGGCCCTGAAGATCCAGGGGTTACCCAGTGTGCGTAACCCTGAGGCATTTGCTAGAGTGTCTCGAACGCGGAGAGGAGCTTGCCCCTTGCCTCGACTCATGACGGAAATCCAATTTCCAATACGAGATATTTCGGCTTTATTTGTAGAGCCTAGTATGGCGACATAGTAGCATGGGATGCTATGCCGTCTATGATTTATATTTATGATTGAAAATGTTTTGACACTATACACTTATTATATTATCAAATGATTTGTTTTAAACGTACCAAGCATGTTTGGCTGTTATAAGGTAAAACCCTATCCTCCAGCTTGCGTTGCATTGTGTGATGGGACCTGGGTCTTATAATAGCTTCATTTTTCGAAAAAGTATTGCGTTGTTTATTTTATGCACTGGTATTCTTGGGAGGAAACCCGTTCCGTGTTATATGGCGTGGTCCCTTGAATTACTCTCTTTTAAAGTAAAGTTTTAAATAACTGTTTTAGTTTTCACACCAGTCACATGACTGACCTGGAGTTTATTGTTTTAACCTAAACTCTGGGTCCCCCTATTTTCCGCACGGGCAGCTAGTAGTTTTGGTTTTGCAGATTTATATTCACAGGATCCTGGTTTACAGCTGGAATGATATCCGGAAAGCTCTGTTTCCGTATATCACCTTCAGTTGTGCTTTGTATCATTTTCCGCTGCTATGTAATTTATTGTAATCTCTGATATTTATCGAATGTAATTTATTCATTTATACTCTGTATATTCTTGTATCTGATGGAATTGTTTTAATATACAATGAAATGTTGTTCTGTTTGTGTTCTGATTTGTCATGTTCTCAACGTTCAGGGGTTTCGAACGATCTAGATCGGTTTAACGACTGATTCAGATCGAGCGAAATTTCCCGGCCGTCACATTTGGTATCAGAGCTTTGGTTTACAGAGCTCGAGAATAAGGCACATTAGAACCATACGAAAGAATTCATCAGATATTGGATTAGTAATATCCAATTAGAATGACTCGTTAGAGATAGGATCAGTAGTATCCTAGAACGAGTGTGAAGAGTATATTTTTCAATTGAAAACCATTTTGTTTTGAAATTTAAACCATTTTAAAACGTATTTGACTATTTATTTATTTTGAATATGGACACTCTAGTATATAAAGATTTTGCATATACGCGTCATGAACGTGTATTCGAAGTTTTAATATACTGGATAGATATAGAATCATACTCTAGTGGCCCGAAGATGATTCTGATGATTGACTAGTTGTCATTGGTATTCATGTTCGAGTAACGAAGGTGTGATATCGATATATTTCCATTAGACTGGTGTGAGAACCAGAACTTATATAGCTAGAACACATTGTTTTGAATTGGCATCAAAAACAAGATTTTTAGTATATATATCAAAATTTATGGATTTGAAACTCTAATCCACTAATTGATTGATGTTTGTGTTGTTTGTGTATTTGTTTGCTAATTTTGAACCATTATGCCTAATAGCATCAAATAGTGAACTGTATTGAAAATTGGTCGCATATGCTTGCATATACATATACTTACATTGAACAGGTCATAGCAAGGAGGCTAGAGCCGAAGAATAAAATTTGTTTACCCGACAAATAGGTACATGTTTAGTACATAATTTACTGTTTTGTTTGGGTGATGATGATTTTATGAGCCTATTGGCTAGCCGCTTGGCTTTTTCTTTTTCTTTTTGAGATTAGAAGGACCGGGGAAGCTATTTGAAATTCCCCGATGCTCCCATTGCAGGGGAGGTTATGGCGAAATTTTTCGAAAATTTAGGGAGTTAGCCAAATTTTTGAAATTTTGAAAATTCTCAGAAACTAAAGAGTTGGAGAATGGAAGCCAGATCGAACGTAGAGTTAATTAATCAAACCACTTTCGACTTTGTTCCTTTTCGGGGACGAAAAGTTTTAAGTGGGGGAGATTGTAATAACCCAAAAATCTGGGCCAGTTTAAAATTTTTATTTCGGCAATTTTAGCGAATTTTGAATATTTAAAATAGATTATTTTAAATAAAATCGACGAGAAAATTTATTTTGAAATATTTAGAACGTATATATTTATACGCGTCGTCGTTAGAATATAAATATTTATATATAATTATAAATAGAATTGAAAACGGCGCGGTAGTTCGATAATTCGATTTCAAACTTCAATTGAATGTACCGGTTGCAAAACAATCCGGATTTTAGTGAAACCAAAAACCTTAGGATCTAATTGGTAATATCTTTCCAACGAATCCGAAAAATCAAGATTTCATAGCGGGAATCAAAAGATATGTCCAGTTGAAAATTCTGAATAGTCGCTATGGAATTCAGGCCCTTAAAAATGGACATTTTGCAAACGACCTCGGATTTCGACGAAACCACTTTTGTTGGATCCGCAGTGTCAAGTAATTGCTAGGTTCCAAATTTCATAATTTTTCGAATCAATATGTGAGCGTGACAAAGGAAAACGTGTTTTGACCATTTCAGTTGATTTTAATCGACTGGAAATTGGCCATTTTTCCAACGGTCTCAGAATTCGACGAAACTAGTTTTGTTAGGACCGTATCGTCAATACGAAGCTAGAAAATATTTTTCTGCAATTTATAGAGTTAGTATGTGACCCCGGTAATTTGAAATGTACGTTTAAAATTCAATATAGTGATTTAAATGTAAATTTAACGGAAACTGATTGTAACAGCCGAATCAGCTGACGATACATATCCCATTGTGTTCGGAATGGGGGTTAAACGCTATGAACGACAGGTGGTGGGCCTCGTTTTGATGACGTATGTAAAAGTCAACTTTTAAAAAAAAAAAAAATAATAAATAAAAATAAATAAAAAAAGAAAACCCCCTTCCTCCCCTTATAACCGATGGCCCCCCCTTCCTTTTCTTTTCTCAATTCAGTTTTTAAAAAAAAAAAAAACAAAGGGGCTGAGCCCTAAACCCGCCGCCCACGCACGGCGATCCTCCCCCTCCTCTCGATTCAGCGCCACCGCGCCCTCTTCCTCACCTTCTCCCTCCGACCTCCGCTAGCACCCTCTCTCCTTCCTCCTCTGATCGAGACCCGCGCCCCCTTGGAACCCTAACGCCGCCCCTTCTTCTCGATCCCGCCGCCACCAATGGAGCACCGCCCTCCAAGCGACACCAGCAGCCACCTCATCTCGAGTGCCCCCTTGAAGTCAGCCACCAATCCGAACCCCCCCCCCTCTTCCGATAAAAAAAAACAGTGAGTTTCTCTTTATTTATTTATTTATTTTCTTTCCCGTGGTTCATATCAGTTTTAACTATATAAACGAGTTTGAAAAACTGATTTCTTTATTATTTAAGTGATGATTTATATTTTATAAAGTTGAAGTTTATATTTTTATAATGATAAAAGTTATATTTTAGTTTATAAAAATAAAGAAAAGTTAGGATTTTTAGAAAGGTAAAAATATGATTTTTACTAAATAAAAAATATGATTTTTATATTTTTAAAGTATTAAAAATATAATCTTTACTATATAGACGATATAAAAATATGATTTTTGTTTATGTAGAGAATTAAAAATATAACTTTTACATGATAGGAATATTAAAGATGCCATCTTTATATGAGTAGAAAAATATGATTTTTAAATTTAAAGTGAATAAATAAAAATGTGATTTTTATTTTAAAGACATCAAAATATAAAAATGTGTGATTTTTATATATGTAGTGGCTACGGGCAACGAAGATGATGAAGATGCGATAGCGATGAAGATTTCTATCAATGAAGTGACGTTGGAATTGGGATAGCTATTGGTGAGAATTTCTCACCTTTCAATTTCATTTTCTAGTTATATATATATATATATACTAGGATGCAGACGGTGCTTAGTAGCACCCGACACAACCGTCCACAGACCATGGACTTGTTTGTTTGGTTGCATAGATTAGTCAGATTATTTGATTTGAATTTGGTTGTTTGGTGAATTTGATTGATGTGTGAATGGCGTGGGCCTTCACTAGACCGGGGATAAGGCTAGGCCTTGTCCCGTTTCTAGTATCGCGCCGTTATGCTGCCGAAATTTTCTAAAATATGTTAGAAAAATAAAAATATCATTTTATTGAATAAATGAACCGAATAGAATATTCATAGGTTGAATAAAATGTTTTATCGTTAAAAATATATTTTTTAACGTGAAAGTAAATAAATAAATATTTATAAACAAATCGGCCGATTTGTTTATTTACACTGATTTGACTGATATTGATTGGGTCGATAAATTTTACACATCGCCCAACTGCACGAATAAAATCTGTGTTTGATTGTTTGAAATCCTACACGGGTGTTGGGATGAAATTTAAAGTTCACTCATCCTGACTGATTAAATATGTCGATCGATTGATTGACAGGCTGTTATAAGCGTTAGATATCTATATTTGATGCTTATACAGTGTAGTGCACTTTGGTTGATGGTTGATTATTTTTCAATGCTATTATATACATGTGATGTATGAAAATCCATATAATTAACATTATATGGTGATTGATTGGGCCTCATTCCAATTTAGAAGATTAAGAATATTATAAAATAAAGGTTCATGTGTTGACTGTACTCATTCGTGAGATTAGTCATGTGTTGAACGAAATATTTTTATAATAAAATTTACATCTTTATCAATATAAAGGTTCATGTGTTGACTGTACTCATTCGTGAGATTAGTCATGTGTTGAACGAAATATTTTTATAATAAAATTTACATCTTTATCAATATAAAGGTTCATGTGTTGACTGTACTCATTCGTGAGATTAGTCATGTGTTGAACGAAATATTTTTATAATAAAAATTACATCTTTATCAATATAATATAAAGGTTCATGTGTTGACTGTACTCATTCGTGAGATTAGTCATGTGTTGAACGAAATATTTTTATAATAAAATTTACATCTTTATCAATATAATATAAAGGTTCATGTGTTGACTGTACTCATTCGTGAGATTAGTCATGTGTTGAACGAAATATTTTTATAATAAAATTTACATCTTTATCAATATAAAGGTTCATGTGTTGACTGTACTCATTCGTGAGATTAGTCATGTGTTGAACGAAATATTTTTATAATAAAATTTACATCTTTATCAATATAAAGGTTCATGTGTTGACTGTACTCATTCGTGAGATTAGTCATGTGTTGAACGAAATATTTTTATAATAAAAATTACATCTTTATCAATATAATATAAAGGTTCATGTGTTGACTGTACTCATCCGTTGAGATTAGTCATGTGTTGAACGAAATATTTTTAAAATAAAATCTACATCTTTATCATATATAAAATTAGAAACTGACTGGAAAATAGATAAGATGAGTGGTCTCCTGGATATTAATCTGATGTTGGTTTCGGCCTTCGGGGTTAATATTCAGGGAATCGTTCTCTTACTAATTTACGGTTGGAGTCTGATTTAATATCAAACGATAGATACCTTAATTTTCATAAAATATATTAAATAACAAAATAGTCACACGTGGACGGTACTCATTCGTTGAGATTAGTCGTGTGTTGACAAAAAGATAGAGTCGTGTATTGAATAAAAATATTTTGAAATAGAATATTTGAAAATAGAAATATATGAAGCCGTGTTGATTAGATTGACGCCATTTTGACGTGAACGATATTTATATCGATTTTAATCATTTTAAAATGATGTTGAAAAGTGATTTCGAAATCGAATATTTTGAAATGAAATTTGAATCAAATTGAATAGAAAACGAATTCGAATTGAATATATAAGGAATTGAATTCGAATTGAATATAAAACGAATTTAATTTCAACTGAATATATAATGAATTTGATTCAAATAGAAAACGAAATGAATTGAGTATATAACGGTTTCGAAATGAATTGAATATATATCGATTTCGAAATGAATCGAATAGAAAACCACTTTGAATTGAATCGAAAGCGAATTGAAATGAATTCAAATTGAATTGAAATTTGAATTGAATAGAAATGAATTTTAAAACGAATTTATAAAGAAGAATTCAATTTTGATTTAAATAGAAATGGAAGTTGAAATTGCTTTTGAAACGAATTTAAACTATTTATATAATTCGTTTTAAATAGAAATCGACGAAATATATATTATATATATATATAATATAATGGCCTGAATAGAACGCGCCGCGCCGCGGCAGTTCGTGAATTTCGACCATTTATTTCAAATGGACATTACGGGAGATCCGACCGTCGGATTCTCCTAAAATCGGAACCGTTGGGTTCGTATCGAAAAGAGATTTCTAACGAATATTAGAAATTCAAAATCTAAAAGTTGGATTTGGAGATACGTCCAAATCAAATTCGAAAAAGGTCGCTATAAGTGCAGTTCGATGGCCATTGTTGGAAATCGACTGTACGGGCCTTGATAAAATTATTAAAAATAGTAATAATTTGTGTAAAATCATAAGAAATGATTTGAGAAAATTTGGGATGAGAAACTCCATATTTGAAATGATAAAATAGATTTTTATCAAAATGAACTAGTTTTGAACTAAATTTAAAACCCGATTTGTTTTTAAATAAATAAATTAGATTTAAAAAGGGGTTTTAAATAATCGGAATTTCTAATATATTTGATTGAATTTGAAATGGGTTTATCGTGAACAGTGTTTTAAATAACACTAGTTCATTAACCCGATAACAAATAGAATGTGATTTGGGTTTGTCGTGAACTGTGTTTTAAATAACACCTAGTTCTTTAACCCAGTAAAAGGAGTTCTAACGAATCTGCAATTAGATTGAAATGTGAATCTATAATCTAAATCATCAAATTTAGAAATGAGCGGGAATGGAGTATTACCAGTTTTGCTCCAAAGCGATAGTTAAATCTTTAATTAGATTTGAACGTGAAATGGTAATTAATTTTACCGATAACACCACGGTGTTAGATATGGAGTATTACCAGTTTTGCTTCATGGGATGAATAGGTTGGGATTGGGAAATAAAATAAATAATTACTTCGTTGTGGTTCGCTAATCTCGACTAGTTGGAAAAACCATAATTTGGTTTTAAATGACATCCAAAGGAAGATTACAGGATAAATTTTAAAGAATTTATCTTGGATAAAATTAATGGGAATTTTTCCCTAAGAATGTGGAATTTAGAAACTAGCTGTAGGTTGGCTAAGAAGAATGGTTTCCTGGGTATTGATCTGATGTTGGTTTCGGCCTTCGGGGTTAATGTTTGGGAAATTGTTCTCTTGCTAATTTGCGGTTAGTGACTAATGAATTGGAATGAGGCGTATGTTGTGTTTGTGTAACATTTGTTTTTAATATACGCGGGTTGTTCGGAAAGGCCGGGTTTACACCCATTCTGAATAACCGATTCGACGATAAGTCGACGATGAAGACGGTGGTCGAAGACCGGAAGTCTTCACATCGTTTGGATTATTACTGACGATCCTGATTGGGCTGTACACCCAAGAGGATGGAAATAGTTGGTGGTCGTCCAGACGTACTTGGAGATGGATGGATATCCGAGGAAAGTGCCTCCGGTTTCGTTCAGACCCAGAACAGACTTGTAAATGGATTGTGTGTCTGACATTGGATTTTATTCTGTGTTGACTGATTTCTATTAAATATATATCTGTTTGGCGGCGGAGAATTTATTCTCTTGCTTAACGCCCTTCTCTGAGACGTACGAGCTTAGAGGTTATATATCGATAGATATCAATCGCATGGCATGAATTGCCTGTGTGGCACACTGAGTTGCATAGATCAAGGCTTCTGTTGAAAAGCAAAGTCTTGTGGTTGATGATCAAAGCACGACCTACGTGGCTGCTTTGTGTATAACGTGAATTCGCGAGCCTCACACCTCGGTATGAGTTAAAAACGGGATACGGACTGCAGGGAGAGCACGACGTTTCTTTCTAGCTTTGGTGGTGTCAGTGACTTACCAGCCCTGACATTTATATACTTTTCACCTTTGTGGTTGTTGGATGAGGCGCCTCGATTATAGGTCCGTAAGGACCGGGAAACGTGTGTTCAGGCATAATTAATCCTCTAACGTAAGTGAGGACCGGCCCTGAAGATCCAGGGGTTACCCAGTGTGCGTAACCCTGAGGCATTTGCTAGAGTGTCTCGAACGCGGAGAGGAGCTTGCCCCTTGCCTCGACTCATGACGGAAATCCAATTTCCAATACGAGATATTTCGGCTTTATTTGTAGAGCCTAGTATGGCGACATAGTAGCATGGGATGCTATGCCGTCTATGATTTATATTTATGATTGAAAATGTTTTGACACTATACACTTATTATAGTATCAAATGATTTGTTTTAAACGTACCAAGCATGTTTGGTTGTTATAAGGTAAAACCCTATCCTCCGGCTTGCATTGCATTGTGTGATGGGACCTGGGTCTTACAATAGCTTCATTTTTCGAAAAAGCATTGCGTTGTTTATTTTATGCACTGGTATTCTTGGGAGGAAACCCGTTCCGTGTTATACGGCGTGGTCCCTTTAATTACTCTCTTTTAAAGTAAAGTTTTAAATAACTGTTTTAGTTCTCACACCAGTCACATGACTGACCTGGAGTTTATTGTTTTAACCTAAACTCTGGGTACCCCTATTTTCCGCACGGGCAACTAGTAGTTTTGGTTTTGCAGATTTATATTCACAGGATCCTGGTTTACAGCTGGAATGATATCCGGAAAGCTCTGTATCCGTATATCACCTTCAGTTGTGCTTTGTATCATTTTCCGCTGCTATGTAATTTATTGTAATCTCTGATATTTATCGATTGTAATTTATTCATTTATACTCTGTATATTCTTGTATCTGATGGAATTGTTGTAATATACAATGAAATGTTCTTCTGTTTGTGTTCTGATTTGTCACGTTCTCAACGTTTAGGGGTTTCGAACGGTCTAGATCGGTTTAACGACTGATTCAGATCGAGCGAAATTTCCCGGCCGTCACAATATATAGGTGAAAATGTCCTCGAAGTGGCTCCGGTTCGGAACTGCGTGGCACCCATCCCATAAGTGTCGGGTTCGGAGGCCTCCAGATGGTGACAGCACATCGATTTAGTGGGAGATCGTGGGAGGAAATGTTTGTGCTTGGTCCGAGTCTTCAGGAAACGTGTATAGCAACGGTCACAGGCTCAGAGAAAAGGGGTTCGGATCGGCCGCCTCCGATCCGATCCGATGAGGCTACTTGCTTTCTTTTGGTGTCGCTGAAGTGCTTCTCCGAACCGAACTAATGTGATGTCTGCGTCTTTGATTTCTGCTTCTTTCCTGCACTGGTTCCCTCCGATCCGAACCGGTTGATGGCTTTCCCACTATTTGCTCTTTATGTAGCCTAGTTCACAAAGTAGGCTAACATAATCGGAAAGAGATTATATAATAAATCCAAGTTTGGTAAACAAAGTTTAAAAAGATATTTAAGTGAACATGATAATTTTAATCAAGCGTTTGCGGAATATTTGAATTAAGAGGAGACAATTGAAATGGAAAAGACATTTCTAGAATGAAAAGATAAATAATTTAAATGAATCAAGAAAAAGAGTTTTGATAATGAATTCAAGTTTTATAAACGAGGGTTATAAAGAGATTTTAAACTAGTGCAATAGTTTAAAATAAAATTTTTACTTAATTATTGAATTTAGTAAAAGGGATTAAGATCAAAGGATATTTTCGAAGATATAAGGAATACATCTGAAGGAATTGTGCCATGATTTCGGTAATGGATATTGCAATAAAATCCGAAATTTAAAACAAATTAATTTAATAAGTTAAAGCTGAAAGCTATGTGTTAAATATGGGTTTCCGTAATCAATGAATCGAGCGAAAGTGAGTATAATTGAAAGGAGATTTCAAAAGTAAGAATGGTTTATAAACCATATTTTAAATAAATATGTTAAATGAGATTTGTTTTGATATTAGAATTAATATCGGGTTTAGAGTTGCAAACCTGTATTTATCTTAAGATAAGAACGTTGTCGATATAGTTCTGAGAGGTAAATAGAATACCCCAACTTGAACGACTTCACTATCATCAAGAAATGGTATTAGTTTGTAATGGTAAAGATGTGGGTAATAATATATTATTTCCATAAGGGAAATAATATTTCAACATTACTTGCAACAGTTTGAAATATAATAGAACTATCATTTTTCAGGTTAACAATGTATTATTTAACATTGTTTAGCCCAAATATGAAATGTGATTTATACTTATACAGGTTTGATTGAGTATATAACACTATTTTTGAAATAATGAAAATAGTATGATTTAGGGAATATACTTATTACAAGAAATAAGTAAATGGTTTAGGTTTTGAGGAAATGTAAGTATGAGGTTATATTGGTTTGAAATGAAAGTAAATAATGGAAATATAAATATTATTTCCATAAGTGTTATTAACGGACTAAAATCTCTAAAGTTAAAGTTGAATAAGAAATCGTTTGGTTTTATATGTTAAGCAATATGTCGATTGACATTATTTTTATCTATATAGGAATTTGGTGATTTGACATATACCAGTTGGCTATATATATAGCTATATTTTGAAGTGGAGGAAATATGAGACGGAGTTCGGTGAATACGATTATTCCAAAGGTATATGATATGAATATTGGTCCACATTTCCAAGGTAACTAAACCGTGAGAAATCTGTTGAGATGGGTATACAGAATCCACTTAATTGATAAATGGTTTAGTGAATGACTTTCAATAAAAATGGCTTGAGCTGCTGAAGTACTGATTTGTACTATTTTGGTTTGATGGTTAAAAACCCAACTATCGGTGAAATGTTGATTTTGGATTATTGACGTGTCAGTTTGAAGAGACCGGGATGAGAAATAGACCCAAAACCACTTCGAACCAACTTTGCATTTAAGAACTAACATGCGGGTATCTTATTAAATGATTTGAAGATATAGATCTTTGGTGCGAGGAGATACTCGTTGATGTCTCTGGTCAATTTCCGATATTAAACTCGTGGTAGTAAACCTCTTTGTTATGAGGTATCTTTAGTTTCGTTCAGTCCCAATATGAACTTGTATGTACGGATGACAGATAAAGTATTTCCTGAAAACTCACATACTTTGATTTTTACAAATATACCAAGTATGGTGGCTGGGAATTTATTTTCTTAACTTAGCACCCAGAGTGTATTTGTAGACGTCAATTAGTGATTTGATGGATCTGACAATGTGACATTCAAAGTTATGTTCCGAAAGGTAATCGTGACCACAAGCCTCATCAACTGGGAAACTTCAAAAATCTGGCAGGCAGCCTGGCTATGTCGGTCATTCCATTAGGATGTTTTATCATCGGATCTAGAGAAAATTCAATTGCTTTGTATTCTACCATTTCTATATGCTTTTGGTAACGATGGCCTATCACAACCGTTGTTGCTTTACATTCGATACACTCAAGTTTAATAAGTGGTCGGTCATGTGTGACCGGGTTGCAAGATGTTCTTATTGAACCCCAATGTGTCCTCTCTATAGTACACTGAACATATGATAGTTCCATAGCTTGTCATGTTGGAAATCCAAACTCCAATACAAGTCATACCTTTTTAGTTGTACATCAACTGTGTTGGAAAGTGAGATGCAAGCTTTCTGACTATATTTCTATTTATTTGTTGATTTATAGACATTATTATAGTAACGTTCCATTTGATATAAAAATATTTTTGTTACCTAAAGGTAAAAACACATGCCATGTTTATGTGTGGTCGTATCTTATGAGAGTTCCATTCTTTTAAAGGATTTTCTAAAGTTTAGAAGGTTATTTGTTATGTGATTTATCACTGAAAGTATTCCAAACTGGTCCAGGTGAATTTTTCTTTTATTAAAATGTGCTCGGGTCAGACTGAATATATTTCCAGATTAGGTTTTACTTGGAGCTTCAGGATAGAAGCTAGAGTTGAGATGTTTGTATTTTTCTAGTAATAAATTATTTTCGCTGTGTATGTTTTATTCATGTTGTTTAGTTTGATTGTATAATCATATGTATACAGTTTTCTCTTTGTGTAAAGAGTACTGATGTATTATACTTTATTCGTTCCGTTTGAGACTCTGATCTTCTTATTATTTTATTCTAAAATTTCTTTATTCTTCTCACTATCTAATTTTTTTCTATTAACAATTTGCATTTTTTTCTGTGCTTTTGAGTTGAACACGAGTAGTTAAATGCCAGCTTAAACAGTACAGAAAATTTGGATCATTACAGTTATGTGCTAACACTATGAATTCAAGGGCTGGGAAGGTATGATTCTTACTATGCCATACTTATTATTATGACTTTTATGGTACTGCAAGATTTGGTTCTCGCTCACGCCAGCCTTCTGTCTGACCGATGGTTTTGTTTCCCTTTTATTACCTTGGATGATCATTGATGATGCTAATGAGCACACCAGAAGATAGATACATGTATTGCTTGGGCTGTGCAGGTGGGTTCCCAGAGGCGACGGTTTATATATACACTTATATATTTTTGTTTATTTTCACTTTGTCATACTGTGGAGACTTGACAGTGTTATGTTAGAGACAGTTAATCAGTTGAGTTTGTTTATTATTTATATATACTCTATTACTATCCTATATAGGTGTATGAGTATGTATACTCTAATTATATGGTTTGTATAGTTATATTGTCTCGCATGTTTTATATCTAAGACTTTTATTATTATGTGTTATCTATTGAGCTGTGAGATATACGTCAGGTTCTGTGATTGCATTTATGTTCTCTTCTTTCTCTTCTCTTCTATTACCTTCTTTTCTTTTCTACTATTTCTTTCTCTTGACGATCTCCTTACATTGACTGACCGTTTATACAGCTCGAATTTTTAGTTTTGAATACTAGCGGTATATGGCGGTTCATCACACGTTATGTTGGAATGCTTTTATAATCACAACTATTTTTATGTTCGAGGATAGGTCTTGAACATGTATAGAAAAGAATATTTAGAAAATGTTTATGTGGTCTTATTTTTAACCGATAGATTTGAGCATTGTCCTATTATGTTTGTGCTAACGTGTAGTGTTAGACACGACTTGAATTATTTTTTATGACGATGATGATATTAAATATATATTAAATGAAGTTAAATACATATTATCACGCAAAAAGTGAGTTGTTATGTAAACTATAACAAATTTAACCGCATTCACATGAATTACCAACATTAATCGTTGGATTTTCTTAAGATAACAACACTAAATGTCTAACAATTTTAAGACTTCTTAAATACTGAATTAAAGATTAAAATAAAAACTGTTGTTTGGTCTCTAAGCAGTCTTAATAATTACAAACCGATTTGAGACTGAATATTAGTCTTTAAAATGAAATTTTAAATACTTTACTTTTCAGTTTTAATTCAGTCTTTATTTAAAGACTGAGTAATTTTAGTCTTTATTTTCTAGTCTCTATATGGATGATTTTTAGTAGTGATACAACTAGTGCGAAAATTATTTTTCATACATCCAAGTACGATGGTAGAATTTCGATTGATCGTCTTCACCGGAAGTTGTTAACTTTTAGAAGTGTGTAATGTTTCTCATGTTTAGGGTAAAAGGAAGTAAAAGTGTTGGAGGCTGGGACAAGGGATTGCATGTTTAAGATGTAGAAATAAGAAGAATCAAATGTTGACTAAAAAAGTGCAGTAGAAGAAGAATGTAATTTGATGATTATTTGTGAGCATACATGTGAGATTTATAGTGTGGAATATTTGTACAATATTGTAGGTTTATTTCCGAGAACAGTGCCTGCATGCATGGTGGGAATTCTTCATTTTCAGTAATGGCATAAGAATTCAATGTTCAAGTAAAATGATTCATCAATCACGTGCTGCCTGGGGCACAGATATGTAGGAATTTTGCAGGGTAAAATTTAAGTTTCAAGTTAATATCGCAGTCAAACTGGAAGATAATTCGATTTGCTTAAAGTTGTAGTCTGATATTAAATTTCGGCGACTGCCTTTGATTACAAAAATTTTACTTAATCAGCAAAAGAGAAGGTTATGTTGTTAAAGTTTCATTTCTTATTCAACTTTGTATGATATTCATCTTTGACCGAATTCCTACTTTATTCAACTTTGTATACTATTCAATTTGCTCCTCGTTTCAAGTCCACAAGTGTTAATTTGAGAGCTTAGCATGCACTTATTAAAAGTTAGTTTTTCTCACATGCACTAATCATTCAGGTTCTATCGCAATGTTTTTGAACCTTAGTTAACTGCTGTAACAACCCAGCTTCTGACGGACCGAATTTTTTTCAAAAATCCAATCAACCGAAACCCGAGTTGGTTGCTCTGGTATCCTGCGGAAAAGACAAGGAAAAGAGATATGTCAGAGTTCGGAAAACACCCCACAGCGGAAGGAGTAAAATATAATATATTTATAACATAGCTTTACCTTAATCACAATACTGCTTAATCAGTATCCCCAAAGCTATAAGACTCTGTCTAACCTGCGAATGTTATGAGGAGAGGGTCAGACATAAGTTCTGTGTGAATGAATTTAAACTACACTTCTTGAATAATCATACATATATTGTTCGATTATATTTTCTTATTTATTAGGTTATATGTGTTATTAGCACTCAAAGCTTACACACATGTCGCACCCATCTACTCCCTAGTAGATTAACCTAATATAATGTATATGTAGCTACTCCCACACGGAGGTACATCCGATGGTACCCCACTTGCACGGTCTCCACCGTATCATTGCAGTGATATACGCAGTCCCCCATCCTATGTCATAGTAACATACATTCCTCTTATGTATAATACAAGACTTCCCCCGCATAGGATTACTATAATTATATTATGCAAACATAACGACTGCATTATCGAATAGGGCCCTCTAGTTTACGATACACCACCAAGAGCAGATATGGTTGTATCTAGACTTTCCCACGTACGTATCGTCAAGCGTATTTGATGCCTAACCCGCACACCCATCGTGTGTGCATGCCCGAGTTCCATGGGAGGGCTATACAAGAAACTCGGAACTCGGTTGGGAGCTTTGCTCATACCTGTGTAAGGCCCGCCTTTAAGAGCCTCTGTCACAAATATCTCTAGGGTCTGTTTTCCATGGTGGTTATGGCCCTACCTCGGCCACTCCTTTAACTAGTGAAGACTACGAGAGCTAGGCGACAAGCCCCTAAGCAAACAATCTAAACATCCATGCGGCGTCTCCCCTCAACCACCGTCTCATGATAGTGAATTGTTAATGGTATCTTGGGTCTAGCTCTGGTCTTCCCGCATCCTACTGGCTGTGGTGAAAGGCACTCGACGACCTACTATCCTTGTTGGTCCTGACCCTCCACCTCCATTGAGGCAGCCACCGAATAACCTTTTCCGTCACCTCGTACGTCATTCTGACTGTCAAGTTATTCTTGCAGTCAAGGCCCACCCACCTAGTAGTTACGCGCAAACCCAACCTCTGCTGGCACAGCCTGAGACATTTGCCACCACACAGAGGACTACTAGGAGCACCTTTAGCGTCTCAGGAAGCCGCTTGCTTCCCATTCCAGTCCGTTGGAGCCACCAAAATAACAGACATGCATTCTCCTCGTGCCTTATGACATCGTGTTGATCTACCTCGTTAGGTTATTCATCCTTCATTGTACGGCCTACTTCAAGCGCCTTAATTTTATATGTCATTAGGCCCTAAGTTAAAACATTTATTTCCCTCTTGTGCCATCTCGTCAACTTTCTCATTTAACTTGGTTATTCACATTAGCTTCCTTTTTTTCATATTTACCAAGTTACCCTTGCTTATTAATTCAATTTATACTTAACCCACTTAAGTCTGTTAATAAGCCCACAACATGTTATTTTCCAATTTCATAAATTATTCCCTTTTGAAGTTACAACAACATTTTATACTTAATTCATAGTTAAGTATGCCTTATCCCACATATATACTGATTTGGAGAATAACCTCCTAAACACCGGCCCCGACGACCGAAATCTACATCAGGCTGGCACCTAGAGAATTACTCAACCTAACCAACATATATGATTCTAATTTACTTATTTTCCATTCATATAACTTATATAATTTTTAATTTGACATTTCACCTTCCCAAACCACTTAATTTAAGTATAACTTTACATATAAGTTATCTCATCTTCCTTATTGTTTCCTATAACTTATCTTGTCCCATAAGTTATAACTTCCACCTATTATCCTTTCTTGCCTCATTCAAGTTTATTCATAATAGGTTATTAATCATTCCCTATTTCTTGTCATAAATTTTAGATTTGACTTAACCTTTTCGCTTACTTAACCCGTTACTTAACATTACCCAACTCAATTAATTTATAATACCGTTGGGGGTTGTATTTGGTTAAGCATATCTAAATTTTTGTTTCTCATGTCGCCCGTGTCCTACTTAACCCCCTTTACTATAGTTTCCATGTCTTACACATGTCTTACTACGGTTAAGCCTACCTTAGTCATGTTTTACATCACATGTCTTACAATGGTTAAGTCCACATCAGTCATGCTTTACATGTCATTTATATCATCCACTTAACCCTCTAACCATACCCATGTTACCCACATGTCTTATTATGGTTAGTGTTTCTTAATTTATTTATTATGCTGTAACGATGTATGATCTCTCACATTAGACGTTTGCTTACGGTTGCTGGATTTGCCGGGCGGTTTCGGGCAATCTTACACCACAAACGCGCCTAACCTCGTGTCATAAACCGTTACGTCTCTAATTCTTGCCGTTGACCTCTCATGCTAGGCGTCCGCTTGTGGTTGCTAGATTTTCCTGGCGGTTCCTGGCAGTCTTACACCACAAACGCGCCTAACCTCGTGCCATAGGCATTCATTAACAATCGTCTTTCACCCAAACCCCAAATTCATGTCATGCGTTCCAAATTTAACTTAATTACAATTCATTTTTCTATGCCTATTTCCAATTGATCATTAACTACACCAATTACATTATAGTTAGCCAAATTTCATATTACCCAAATTATCCAATTATAGCCAAATTCACCAATTCCATGTTATTCATACCCAAACTTGCCAACTTCCAATATCCAATTATACCCAATTTCATATAATCAGTACTTTCCCAATATATATATATTTGTATATATCCCAACATTCCCACGTTCAAACATATAAACTAATTCACCCTCTAGGCTTATTTTTCAAGTCACAAATAAGTTTTACCAATCCATGATATCCAATTACATGTTGTTAATATTAAGTTTATACCAAGTCCATATCCAATTACAATTATGACAATTTGCAAAAATCCAACATTAAAGCATAATTATGCCCATAATTCTATACAAAACCTTCCATTCCCAATATCACACTCAAACCAACCCTTTTCCTTTTTTTTAATTTCTCTTTCCCCTTTTTAAACGCATAAATCCGTGATAGACGTAGGCTTGAGATAGCCTAGTTATAAAAATAAAGAGGCAAAGGATAAAAAGAGAGAATTCAAATGTAGGCATAAATAAAATAACTGATCTTATTGAATTATCATCATATTCATTATGGGGAATGGTAAATGATAGAGCCAATATTATACAACAAATATAGTTCAAATCCACTCACATTGACTGGATTGGAGAAATAAACGATTTATTGTTGATGTAGAATGATGATTAAATCTTCTTTTATGATTATTGGTGAAGAGCTTGAATTGTTGATGAAGAATACCTAATTTGATTTAGGGTTTAGAGGCGGTGGCTAAGAGAATTGAAAGTTCAGCAACACGAAGGCATCTTGAGGAATTGTTATAATTAGGGTTAGGTCTTGCTATGTATTTGTAGGTGTAGAGAGTGTTTTGGAGCCCTTAGATTGACCTGGAAGCCACTAGATTCGTATAGCACATTGAAACACGTCACAGGAGCGGAACAGCTCAGATCTTAGGGGGTAGGTCAACCCCCAGGTTGACCTCCCTAGGGGTAGGTTGACCCCCAGGTTGACCTCCCTAGGGGTAGGTTGACCCCCAGGTCGACCTCCTGGTCGACCTGACCCCCAGGTCGACCCTAGGGTCGAACGGCCTGGGTCGAATTTCGAACTGTTTTGAATTTTTAGTTGAACCTTCTAAAGGCCATAGCTCATCCATGCGGAGTCCGATTTACGCAAACTTAGGCACTATTCCAAGCAGAATTCCGAGATGAACGCAATGGTGATGTCCGTTTCACTTAATTCCTGAAATTTAAATTAAGTATTTTTATTTTATTATCATTTCTATTACATACACATTGTACATCACCATTATTTTCATATTTATGCATATATATACACACATTTTTAATTATATTAAAAATGCGAGGTATTACAACTGCTAATTCCTCATAAAGTCAAGTCTGCAATGATTGTGGATCAGTTCTGAAGGTTCAGTTTTAACATCAAGCCACAAAAGATCGATGTGATTGTTGAAGAATATACAATATTTAAATTTAAGTCGTACGTTTATGGATTGCTGAAGAATTGGTGTACTTGTTATTCTTGTAAAAAGAGTGATACATGGTTCTTAAACTGTTACGTCCTGATTAC
Organism: Allium sativum; assembly: GCA_030737875.1. Classification (NCBI taxonomy): domain Eukaryota; kingdom Viridiplantae; phylum Streptophyta; class Magnoliopsida; order Asparagales; family Amaryllidaceae; genus Allium; species Allium sativum. Next base: position 308,001,473 of record CM060925.1, on the reverse strand, counting down.
ATAAAAGAAAACAACGCAGAGGAAGAAGATAGTTTTTTTTAGAAATTATGGGTGTTTCGAATTCATTGGCATCCCTCTAGAAGGTACCCATCACGGATAAGAAAGATCTTTTGACTTGATCCTGTTGGACATAGATTCTCCAATGCAAACCGATACGGTTTTAGTTGTATAACTTGTCAAGAAATGGAAGGGCGTCAGCATAATATAATGGTATCTATGTTGGCTAACATTAATAAATTTATCTGTGAAATGTTTTAACACTATACATTAACAATAATATCAAATGATGTTCACATAAAGTCAAGTCTGCAGCGATTGCAAATGAAAGACAGTTGTGAAGGTTCAGTTTTAACTTCAAGGCACAAAAGATCGACATGATTGTTGAAGAATATACAAGATTTAAATTGGAGCCATATGTTTTTGAATTGCTAAAGAAATGTCATACTTGTTATTCTTGTATAAAGAGTGATACACGGTTTGTACACTCTTACGTCCTGATTACTTAACAGAACATAATGCAAGGGAGGAAGATAGTTTGTTCAGAAATTTCAAATTTGCACTTCTGTGTACTTTTCCTTTTTAGATGTAGCACACCCAATGCAATCGTAGATATTTTTTCTGTCACAACATCATACGAAAAATGTATTTAATGTGAAATGAAGCTCTTACAGTAATGAAATGTAGTACCTCTTCGATTTAAATGCTGAGTTTGGTTATTTTGTGAGAGTGCATGCTTTACGGTTTATAAAAAAACAGTTATTGTATTAATTTGGTTGATTCATCTTCCAATTCTGAAGCTATTGGCAAACTTCTGAGAAAAATTTTGAAGTTTGAAATTATACACCAGCAATTATACGATTCTTTCTTTTCAAATTTTCTTTTTTGTGCTACAAATCCATACGGATAGCTGAGTTAACCAAATTCTTTATTCTACCGTTATAAGAATAATACTATATAGCTACGTACACATTCTGATGGCCGTCAACAGCATTCCAACTGCTAGCGACGGTTCACTGTTTTCATGATAAAATTGTTATTTTAATAAATTAACCATTTGAATCCATTGAACGACATTGCTGTCTTTGTCATTGACAGTCGTTGCTAGCCGTTGTAAATTACCAGTATACTCATCCTCCAACCCGGGCTTTTCAGTATTCCACCTCCGCTCAAAATTGAGAAAACTCAACTTTATCTTTTTCTCCAAATACTGTCAACCCCCACTTCGCTCTCCGACATCGTCGACCATTGCATGTTGCCTCTCTACGCCCTATAGGACTCTCAAAACCAGGTTTCCATAAACCCTAATTGTTTTCAATTTTCTAAATTATGCCTAATTATGTATTATACTTATCCCTAATAGCCATTGAATGTTTATTATACTCTATTGCATGCTAATTGCTATTATTATCACAAAAATGTCCAAATTATTAGTTATGATTAATTTAGTGTATATGTTTTGGATGATTTTGTTATAATTGATTAGGTGTACAATTTTGCATGGTAATTACTATTCGATTAGTTATAATTGACTTGATTGATTTGATGCATATGTTTTGTAAATAACGAGCATTAGATTCTCTAATTATTTATTTACAATATTGTGTGGCACATAAATTAGATTTTTAAATACTATAATTTAATATATAAACAAATTATATATTTTATTTAGTATATAAACGAACTTTAATTATTTATTATACGATATACTATAGATCGCATAATTTAGTATATATTTAATAAAACAGTAAAATATAAGCAAAATAATGCATAGTGTGCTTTATTTTTATATTTAATAAAATAGTAAAATACAAAAAAAAAAAAAAATGAATCTTTTAGAATTTTTTTAGCCCCGTCAGACAAGTGTTTTGTACGATCGTTATATGAATATATGTTTTTATTACAAGAGTAATTGAATCTGAGACTGCATCTAACTAGCGCAATTCCGAATTGTACCCCAATGTTATAAATAATGACCTTCCTTTCTTCCTCTCATTTTCTAATCTCCCAAAGCCAAAATCCAAATCCTAACATTTCTTAAAACTCAAAACTCATACATAATTTATCAATCTTTACCTATAAACTGAAGAATAACAAGTTCTTCAGCACCTGAAGCGTCTACATGTATCAATTTCTATTATTACATTATATTTATTCAAAAATTATGTTTTAGGTAACTTTTGGGGATTATGTAGATATGTGAATTATAGGGATTTATAGTGGATTTGCAGTTGTTTAATCCTGATATTAAGGTTAAATTAAGGGGTTAGAAATGAAAAACAAGGCCAAAGACATCGTCGTTGTGCATTGCTTTATAGTTATCGAGCATAGATTCGGTCATTATTGGGGTTGTAAACATTTTGAGGTAAGGAATATATAAACGTCATTTAGGACATAGAATCAGACAATTTTTATTGCATAATAGTTGATTTACATAGACTAGCAAATATGTTTTGAATGGAATTAAAGAATAAAACCGTTCTTTATGTAGAGTTGTTGACTACTAATTGTTTAATAGTTTCCGACTACATATTATGTTGAATTAGTTATCGCTTAACGCATGTGGAGTATTCGAAGATGTTACCTAAGCCTATCGACGTGAGCTTCTTATATATGCAGGAGTACAATCGATCGGGCAATATGAATTTGATGGCGGTAATACTATTTCCCCTTTGATAATAATAACAATTTATGTTTACTATACATAGTATAAAATTTTTGTTGTTTTATAGGCTGAGCAAAACTCATGTTACTACCATTGATCACTCATCGTCTTTAAAAGCGGTCACTTCTCTTCATCCCGATGTGCTGACACTATTAGATCGAGTCACCTTCATACTTATACATCGGCTTAAGTAAATCCAGTTAGATCGGCATCTTATTACTACCTTGTTAGATAGATGGAGGCCAGAGATGTCATCATTTCACCGTACATGCGGTGAATTTACTATTACATTGGCTGATGTAACTGTGTTGTTAGGTATACCCACGGATGGTGCTCTATTGAGCAATCTCAAGCAAGCTGATTACGCGGAGATTTGTGAAATTTTATTAGGCTTATCTCCTCCTAGTAATCAGTGGTGGGGAAACAAGATGATACTCACCTCTTGGTGCAGGAAGCAACTACTGGGGGACATTCCATTAGACACCTCGCATGTTCAGATAAAGCAGTGTGCACAAGCAATTATACTGCATGTTATCACCTTTCGTTTGGTATGCGGCCATTCAAAGACACACATGTTGCTAAGATGGCTGCATTTTTTAAAGAACTTTGATGCATGCTGTCACTCATGAGGCAGTGCGGTTCTAGCATACTCATATACAGAGATGACATGGCAATGCAGTTCTGGCATACACATATAAAGAGATGACAAGAATATCTCTACAGCAGGCTACGTCTATTGGAGGTTGTCTGACTTAAGTGCAGCTATTACAATTATAGTTATTCATTTTCACACATACTATTTATTTTTTGCATGTCTTGATTTAAAATCTGCGTACTTGTATGCAGCTATGGTCTTGGACATATCTTCCGATTGGGAAGATCACTATGAAGAAAACAAATATTGATTTTTCTTTGCTTCATGGTGGCAGGTATTTGTACAAGATTATTTAAATGTAAATACTTAATTTTAATATGCAATAATTAGTATTACACGTTTGTAACAGGTAGGTTGGGTCGAAGAGCATGATGAATACGCCTAGATGGAATGTTGTGGTTTATAGTATGTTCTCGATTGAGACCCTGTCTCATGAACCCGTGTACTGAACCCTTTTCACTTCTCCTCACTTATCTGTTACATTTATTCAGTTATGGACAACACACATACCTTTAATTTGTATTGGGGATGCAACGTTTCATCTTTCAGATAGAGTTATGAAATAGTCTGACTTGCTTCAGTATATTCCAGAACAATCTCCTCACTATAGGATCAAGCCAATGGATATAGATGCCTATCAATTGGTGATTGAGATATGAAACCATTGGTATGCGCATACTGAACAACAACGAGATGTAACAACATCGGATTTGGACTACTACATATGGTACTGGAGCATCACCCACCGCTATATTCTTATTGCCTATGAACCTCCTACAGATATTCCTCATGATATAGATCCATACATCCCTAGAGCTCCACTTGAGAGGAATGTGGTATGCAAACTTTTTCGAACAACAAATCGTATATAACATACATAAATAGATGCTCACGTAATTTTTTGATAGGCCGACGGAATTTATCGTGCAATTAAGTTGGGTGATTTACTACACAAGGAGGTGCTAGAGTCTTCAAAAGCTAAGGGCTTTAATGTAAACGTATACTCCAGTCGATATTGTGGAATAACAAGCTTGCTTGTCCCCCGATGCCACAGACCCACCCTCCACCTGTTGCACCTAGTCTCACAGAAGGTGGGCATGCTCGTTGACCTACACACAAAGGCAAGGATCCAGCATCATCTTCTCAACCATCAAAAACAGAGTATGAACATGTCTCTTCATAGCCTGCCGACTCACAGTACGGGAAGAAACATCGCCAAGGCCTCTCTAGTAATCCCCTAGCAAAGAAACTCCTAGAGAGGTCAAAAATCTTCATAGTTATAATTGTTCTACGTTATTGTGTGTTAGTTGAAAAAACTGAAACACCCTACCTGCGTTAAGGTCACTCACAAAGGGAATGCCTTAACTTCGGTGGAGCGTATTAGGTAAAAGATGCAGGTAAATTTCAAGACAGACAAACAAAGCAGCGGAAAATAAAGTCATTTTATAAACAATGTGGTTCAGTCAAGCTTTTACAACAATTGCCTCAATCATACTTAAAAGTAATACATAAAACTTCTGTCTTGATTCAAAACTTCCAAGTATAAAAGAGACATAAAAATAACAATGATATTCTCCAATAAAGCATGAACCTGCCATAGCAGTGGAAGAGAGAGTCTAAGGAAATACATCGACTATCATCGAGCTTGGAAAGAAAACTGAGCTAAGAGGTAATATTTCCTCCATGTGAACCTGAAGGGGGGGGGGGAACGGAAAAAAAGAGGCAAAACAAACTAGGTTATCCATAAGTCTGGTAAGTCCAGTGACTTTCAGCATGTAAATAGGCAAAAGCATCATGACATGAATAAACTAAATATAAGACAATACCGTGATAACATGGATAATAAGATAACCTAAGATTAGCATAAGATATGATAAGGTAAGATAAAATGAATGCACTTCTACTGTTTCTCTGCTTCGCTACTACCTTGTTATTCTGATTTCTATATCTCTGCATGCCCTAACTAGTGTTCCAACTTGTAATCTGTGTAAAATGATAATATGATAACGTGATCCCAATCCTCGCAACGGTGGTAGCCTTCAGGTGTACATCTAATTTGAGGATCTTAACTCAATCAGCCTAATTGCCATGAAGATGTTAGATGTACCCTTACTACCCTATCGATCGGCTCCCTACTTGTATTAATGTTCCATGTGTCTGTGTCAATCGGCCCTCTCTTGCGTGTAGACACCCTGTGCTGGTCCCACCATAAGGTGTATTAATCATTATAATAGCAACCCGACACGATTCCAGATGCACAGTGTATAACTACTGGTATCCAGTGCCTGCTTTTTCCCACTTCGGATTACGTGCACGCCCGTAATACGTTGGAACCTACACTAACGTACCCCCGGCCGCTATTTTGACCGCCTATAATCAGCCCAGTAATCGTGCCCCACCCTGCCTGGTTCAGGGTACCATGATACATCTATGTGGGTTACTGCTGAAATGAGTCCCCGTTACTAGGGTTTCCTACTAGATAAGTTTGTGGGCATATATACAAATATTACTCAACTACATGAGATGTACTTAACCCTCCCATTGATTCAAACATGTTTATTTAACGGTTAAGTTTGTGGGCCTATATATACTAATATTACCCACCAACCCAATATGTACTTAACCCTCCCACATTATGCCATATTGGTTAAGTGTTTTCCATTCATGTTAACTTAACCCACCCACTCATCATGTCATGTTGGTTCAGTGTTTCTTATTAACCCTTCTCACTCGTCATGTTGGATGGGTTAAGTGTTTCCTATTAACTTAACCCCGTTCATTCATCATGTTATATTGGTTAAGTATTTCCCATTAACTTAACCCCATTCGTTCATCAAGTTACATTGGTTAAGTGTTTCTTATTAAATTAACCCCATGCGTTCATCATGCTGTATTGGTTAAGTGTCATCAATCAATTCAAGTTAACTTAACCCACCCACTTGTCGTGTTACATTGGTTAAGTGTTGCCGTCTTATGTTAACTTAACCCTCCCCATTCATTATGTTATATTGATTAAGTGTTGCTCTCTTGTTTTAACTTAACCCTTCCACAAATCTTGTTATATTGGTTAAGTGTTGCTCTCTTGTTTTAACTTAACCCTTCCACACATCTTGTTATATTGGTTAAGTGTTGCTCTCTTGTTTTAACTTAACCCTACCCATTCATCATGTCACATTGGTTAAGTGTTTCTTATTAACTTAACCCTACACATTCATCATGTCATATTGGAAAGGTGTTCCTCATTAACTTAACCCTACCCACCTAACACGTTTTACGTATCATATTCATCTTTGATCAGCATTAATTAATTATTAATGCAAGACCTCTCACATCAGTTCGATAGCTTCCGGCCGCTGGATGTGTCGGGCGGTTCCGGGCAGACTTCTGACACAAGCCAGACCTAAACTTGTGTCTAAGCATTTCTTAGTTATGCCCGCAACCTCTTACATTAGACTGACTGTTTGTGGTTACTGGTTAGGCCGGTTGGTTCCGGGCAGGTTTCTACCGCAAATGGATTCTAACCTCGTGTCTCAGCATGTTTATCTTAGCCAATTGGTTCATTCATAGATTATTCCAGCTTCAGGCTAGTTATGTCAATTTATTCATCTACATTGTAGGCTTTCCAATTACAGTATTCACTTTAAATAGATTTCAGCATATTAGTCAGTTTAGCAAATTAAACATCACTTAAAGTTCCATTAACATATCTCGCCTAATCATAAATTAAGCCTATAAACTTGCATGCCCAAAATCATGGCCATAATTCATAATATAACACATGCCCTATGGTTTAGTCATATTGCACCGTACGAAATATTCTCCAAAAACCCCCAATCATGATTCATAGTAAAACTATGCCAAATTATAGCCTTTAATTATAGCGCATGCCAATTACCCAAAATCACAATTTAGGCGTGTTCACATTTAACAGTTATCCCTATCTTACTATAGGTTTTCATGCCTAAGCCATATATCACTATACATAATAATCTACTTTTTCCAAGTCATAAACTATCATATATAATATGCCCCAATTTCTAGGTCTTAAACCACAACATGTACTATGCCTTACATGTTTACAGTTCAATTTACACCCCAAACCACAAGTCATATGTCCAATATACTTTATGGTTCAAATCTCAAGTCAAATGTTCGATACACTTTATGTTTTAAATACAACATGTGTTATGTCCTCAAATCCGTTACAAATCAGTTATGCCCAATTATACATAATTTAATACTTTTCCCAATTTTGGCACTGGCCATGTCCAAATCATATATTATGCACAATTATTTCCAACGTACGTTCATCTCTTATGAGATTTGGCTCAGGCTCCCAGTAGCCTGGCTATAAAAACAAAAAAGGAAGGAATAAAGAGACAAAGAAAGGACATAATAATATCAATGAGATAGATCCAATGGATATAGAAAGACAGATAGAAATAGGCATAACCTCAGATTCAGATTTATTACAATGTCAGAATCACAATTAAATTTTATTTCTGAAAGTAACATGAACTCACAAACTATTGAACGATCTTGAATTCTGGGATCTGATTTCTGAATTTGAGTAGCTATTCCTTTCATGTAAACTTTGATTGTTAACTTGAAAACTCTAATTTGATTGATTAAGGTGGAGGCTAGGTCACTTCAGGTTTTAGCAGCATATAAACGCCTATGAATTCGTGTGGGAAAAAAATAGGTTTAGGAGTATTTTTATAGGTGTATAGGGAGATTTAGAGCCTTCAGATCGGTCTAGAAGTCATCAGAAAAGTCTAGAGCATATTATCACATGACATAGCGAATCAGAAAGTGACACATGGAGAAACACGTCATTGGCCAGATCTGGGCCAACAAGGGTCGACTCCCCTATAAGGGGGTCGACACCTACGTCGACACCCCAATAGGGAGGTCGACACCTTTGAGAGGGAAATTTCCCGCTCAGCCTGCTTTGACCCAAATTCGAGATTTGAACCCTTTTTTGACTTATGGAATTATTTTATATGTATATATACACATCCTTGGGCGTATACAAACTTCTAAGGCTTATAACTTCGTCATACGGTGTCCGATTTACGCAAACTCAGACTCTTTCTCAAGCAGAATTCCGAGTAGAAAGCAATGGCGCAATCGTTTTACTTAATTCTTCTTCTAAAATTAAGTACTCTTTAATTTGTTAATTTAATATTCTCAAAAAATACGGGGTGTTACATTCTTCCCTCCTTAAAGGATTTCGTCCCCGAAATCTCTAAGTTAAGAAGAATACATATCCTACCATCCAACATCCATCTACTCAACCATTCAATCATAGGCGTCCATTGTGCTTAAAAAGATTTCTAATGCTTTCATGATCATATGCGTAGTGTGTGTACATGTCCTTAGCTAATGCAAAATCTGGCGGTCTACCGATTCAGTTGACCTCCTTAATGCGAATTATGTTAGTGCCATGAGTCCATCATGTATGCAATTATTCCTAATCGTACTTTATAACTCCTACATGAGTGTACAATCATTCATGCAAATGCAACATCCATATGATAACACATCAAGTTTCAATTCATATACAAATACATATATGTATATGCAATATGAAAGTGACTGAGCCGATCTAGTACCTAATATGTGTGTATGCATCCACGAGCAACCTTTAGCAAACACTTGTAACCACCTGCAACCATCAATCATAACATGTTTCAAACACATGTTTACATCCATTGGCTTCTACCTAAGGATCGAGGATAGAACTGGGAGGGTATACTTAAAGGATAAAGACTAGTATGCAATTAAACTTTATAGAAAAGAGAGGTCAAGGGTATACCCTTAAAAAGGGTATGATGCGTGTATCTAGTCTTCAGTCTTCGAAGTCGCATCTTCTTGAGCTTCCCTACATTATGCTCTGACTGTCTTAATTTCACGATTGCGTAGCTTCTTAATTTCTGTTTTCCAAAATAATTTGGGACTTATTTCACTATCGCCTCCTATTCCAGTTCTTCTCCTTCTAGTATACTCGGCACTACAACTTTTGCTGTGTCATGCTAACATTCCCAGAACTATCTCTTGGAAATAAACAGATGCTAACCCTGTTACCAAGTATATATACTAAGATGATTAGATTCTTCTTCCTTAATCTAGTAAGTGGGGTCCATACCTTCATAAAGTCCTTAATTAACTTCCTATATTAGCCCGCTAGTCCAAGAAAGCTTCTTACTTTTGTTGCATTCTTTGGGACCTTCCAGTCTTCCACCGCAAGTACTTTTGCGGGGTCTACTACTATCCCTTCTTTGGGCGCCACATGTCCTAGAAACCTTACTTCTTCTCTCCAAAAATAACATTTTTGGAGAACTTCGCCTTAAGTTGATGCGCATGGAGGGTACCCGAGACTTCCCTTAGATGCAAAGCATGTTCTTCCTCATTCTTAGAGAAAACCAAAATATCATCTATGCACAAGCGAAGTGAACCATCTGCCTTTGTATTGAAAACAACTGGAGAACTACAATAAGAAGTACTTCGCCTTGTGAACCCTTTCTCAAGTAACTCTTTTACTTGTTTATTGAGCCCTTCCTTTCCCTTGGAGTCATGTCTCGTTCAGGTAATGTAACTGGTTTTGCTTTGTCAACTAGATATATATGGAATTATATCTTGCGTTTTTGGGGATAAACCCCTAACCTGATCAAAAACATCTGCGTATTCATGGACTACTCTAACGGATCGTGAATCGTCGATAGATGCATCAAGTGATTCTAGGTAGCTAAGCCTAACTGATCCCTTAAGATCGCATGAAATCTCAAGGGTATTCCCGAAGCAAGTCAAAACTCTAACTACCCTCCTTTTGCCATTACTAGCTAAACAATCCACGGCTAGAATCAACCCGTAGCCCATGAAACCAAAAACATAAGCATTACACTTAAACTCAATACTTGATATAGTTATTCTCAAATCGTTACACAACAAAAATAAATGAGTCGAACCAACAATTGGATTTGAGATGATAATGGGATCTTCCACTATACAAGTACTAAGGTGTTGAGACTCAACTATGGAAGCAGATATAAATGAATGTGAAGCGCTAAAATCAAAAAGAGTACTAACAGGATGATCAAAAAGAAAAACTAAACTTTACTATCTCTCTCTTAGCTACGTTGGAGGTGGAAGCATGCACTTGCCTTCCTGAAAATCCTGTCCTTTGTCCTTTTCCTTCGGGCAATCCTTGATAAGATGCCCTGCCTCACCATGCTGAAAATAACCACTTGTCTTTTTCTTCCTACAATTAAATGATCCGCTATACCGCAGCAAAGACACTTCCTCTTGTTGCGGGATCTATTATTTCTTCCGCCCTTCTTATATTCCAATCCATTGTTTGTGATTCTTCCCCTTTGACCTCTTTCTCTTTACCTCCTTTGTGAACCATGTTGACAAGTCTCTCAAAGGTTGCCTCCATCGCATGGAAAACCCTATAATGCTTGGAAGAGAATTAGCCGCAGGTGAAACTAATGCGACTATGGATGGAGGTTGGGCACTTCTTTTCCATTTGATAGGTGTCATAGTCTCATCAAGCCTACGGAACCATGCCACGATGAGGTTACCTCCCAGAAAGCCAGGAGGCCCGGAGACTCAGGAAAGAAGGAAACAAGGATTCAAACAGAGGATCAAAAGATAGTGCATATGGCTTTAGGGAATATGCCTTTAAAACAAAACATTTCTTTTGAAAATGCTTCTTTTAAAACCGTTTTGAAAATATTTTTTCAAATCTTTTATTTACTCGGTAACCTTCAGCTCTAATGCCAAGTGAAACACCCCACCTCCATTAAGGTCACTCACAAAGGGAATGCCTTAACTTCGGTGGAGCATTTTAGGTAAAAGATGCAGGTAGATTACAAGACAAACAAATAAAGCAGCGGAAAATAAAGTAATTTTATAAACAATGTGGTCCATTCAAGCTTTTACAACAATTGTCTCAATCATACTTAAAAGTAATACATAAAACTTCTATCTTGATTCAAAACTTCCAAGTATAAAAGAGGCATAAAAATAACAATGATATTCCCACATAAAGCATGAACCTGCCATAGCAGTGGAAGAGAGAGTCCAAAACAATACATCTACTATCTTCGAGCTTGGAAAGAAAACTAAGCTAAGAGGTAATATTTCCTCCCTATCAACCTGGGGGGGGGGGGGAGGAAGAAAAGAGGCGAAACAAACTAGGTCAGACAAAAGTCTGGTAAGTCCATTGACTTTCAGCATGTAAATAGGAAAAAGCATCATGACATGAATAAACTAAATATAAGACAATACCATGATAACATGGATAACAAGGTAACCTAAGATTAGCATAAGAGATAAGGCAAGATAAACTGAATGCACTTCTATTCTTTCTCTGCTTCGCTACTACCTTGTTATTCTGATTTCTATATATCTGCACCCCCTAACTAGTGTCCCAACTAGTAATCGATGTAAAATGATAATATGATAACGTGATCCCAATCCCTGCAAATGTGGTAGTCTTCAGGTGTACATCTAGTATGAGGATCTTACCTCAATCAGCCTAATTGCTATGAAGATGTTAGATGTACCCTTACTACCCTATCGATCGACTCCCTACTTGTATTAATGTTCCATGTGTCTGTGTCAATCAGCCCTCTCTTGCGTGTAGATACCCTGTGCTGGTTCCACCATAAGGTGTACCTATCCTTACGATAACAACCCGACACAATTCCAGATGCACAGTGTATAACTACTGGTACCCAATGCCTGCTTTTTCCCTCTCCGGAGTACGTGCACGCCCGTAATCCGTTGGAACATACACTGACGTACCCCCTGCCGCTATTTTGACTGCTTATAATCAGTCCAGTAATCGTGCCCCACCCTGCCTAGTTCAGGGTACCATGATACATCTATGTGAGTTACTACTGAAATGGGTCCCCGTTACTAGGGTTTCCTACTGGTTAAGTTTGTGGGCCTAAATATACAAATATTACCCGCCTACACGAGATGTGCCTAACCCTCCCATTGATTCAAACATGTTTATTTAACGATTAAGTTTGTGGGCCAATGCATACTAATATTATCCACCAACCCAATATGTACTTAACCCTCCCACGCATTATGCCATATTGGTTAAGTGTTGTCCATTCATGTTAACTTAACCCACCCACTCATGATGTCATGATGGTTAAGTGTTTCTTATTAACCCTTCTCACGTCATGTTGGATTGGTTAAGTGTTTCCTATTAACTTAACCCCGTTCATTCATTATGTTATATTGGTTAAGTATTTCCCATTAACTTAACCCCATTCGTTCATCAAGTTACATTGATTAAGTGTTTCTTATAAACTTGACCCCACGTGTTCATTATGTTATATTGGTTAAGTGTCATCAATCAATTCAAGTTAACCTGACCCACCCACTTGTCGTGTTACATTGGTTAAGTGTTGCCTTCTTGTGTTAACTTAACCTTCCCTATTCATCATGTTATATTGGTTAAGTGTTGCTCTATTGTTTTAACTTAACCCTTCCACACATCTTGTTATATTGGTTAAGTGTTGCTCTCTTGTTTTAACTAAACCCTACCCATTCATCATGTCATATTGGTTAAGTGTTTCTTATTCACTTAACCCTACTCATTCATCATGTCATATTGGTTAAGTGTTCCTCATTAACTTAACCCTACCCACCTAACATGTTTTAGGTATCATATTCATCTTTGATCGGCATTAATTAATTATTAATGCACAGACCTCTCACATTAGGTCGATAGCTTGTGGCCACTGGATGTGCCGGGCGGTTCTAGGCAGACTTCTGACACAAGCCAGACCTAACCTCGTGTCTATGCATTTCTTAGTTATGCCTACGACCTCTCACATTAGACTGACCATTTGCAGTTACTGGTTAGGCTGGTTGGTTCTGGGCAGTTTTCTACCGCAAATGGAGTTTAAACTCATGTCTCAACATGTTTATCTTAGCCAATTGGTTCATTTACAGATTATTCCAGCTTCAGACTAGTTATGTCAATTTATTCATCTGCATCGTAAGCTTTCCAATTATAGTATACACTTTCAAAAGATTTCAGCATATTAGTCAGTTTAACAAATTAAACATCACTTAAATTTCCATTAACATATCTCGCCTAATCATATATTAAGCCTATAAACTTATATGCCCAAAATCGTGGTCATAATTCACAATATAACATATGCCCTAAGGTTTAGTCATATTGCACCGTACAAAATATTCTCCAAAAACCACCAATCATGATTCAAAGTATAAACTATGTCAAATTATAGCCTTTAATTACAGTGCATGCCAATTACCCAAAATCCCAATTTAGGCGTGTCCACATTTAATAGTTATCCCTATCTTGCTATACGTTTTCTTGCCTAAGCCATATATGACTATACACAGTAATCTCCTTCTTCCAAGTCATAAACTATCATATGTAATATTCCCCAATTTTTAGGTCTTAAACCACAACATGTACTATGCCTTACAAGTTTACAGTTCAATTTACGTCCCAAACCCCTAGTCATATGTACAATATACTTTATGCCTCAAATCTCAAGTCATATGTTCGATACACTTTATATTTTAAATAAAACATGTGTTATGTCCTTAAATCCATTACAAATCAGTTATGCCCATATATACGTAATTTAATACTTTTCCCAATTTTGGCGCTGGCCATGTCCAAATCATATATTATGCCCAATTTTTCCCAACGTACGTTCATCTCTTATGAGATTTGGCTTAGGCTCGCAGTAGCCTGGCTATAAAAACAAAAAGGGAAGAAGGAAAAAAGAGACAAAAAATGGGCATAATAATATCAATGAGATAGATCCAATGGATATAGAAAGACAGATAGAAATAGGCATAACCTCAGATTCGGATTTATTACAATGTCAGAATCACAATTAAATTTTATTTCTGAAAGTAAGATGAACTCACAAACTATTGAACGGTCTTGAATTCTGGGATCTGATTTCTGAATTTGATTAGCTATTCCTTTGATGTGAACTTTGATTGTTAACTTGAAAACTCTAATTTGATTGATTATGGTGGAGGCTAGGTCACTTCAGGTTTTAGCAGCATATAAATGCCTATGAATTCATTTGGAGAAAAAAATAGGTTTAGGGGTCTTTTTATAGGTGTATAGGGAGATTTAGAGCCTTCAGATCAGTCTAGATGTCATCAAAATCATCCAGAGCAGAATACCACATCACACAGCGAATCAGAAAGCGACACACGGCGAAACACGTCATCGGCCAGATCTAGGCCAACAGGGGTCGACTCCCCTATAGGGGTGTCGACACCTATGTCGACACACCTATAGGAGGGTCGACACCTATGTTGACTCCCCTTGGGGGGAGGGGTCGACACCTTTGACGTGAAATTTCCTACTCAGCCTGCTTTGACCCAAATTCGAGATTTGAACCCTGTTTTGACTTCTGGAATTATTTTATATGTATATATATATATACTTCCCTGGGCGTATAAAAATTCTATGGCTTATAACTTCTTCATACGATGTCCAATTTACACAAACTCGAACTCTTTCTTAAGCAGAATTCCGAGATGAACGCAACGGCGCAATCCACTTTACTTGATTCTTCTTCTAAAATTAAGTACTCTTTAATTTTTTAACTTAATATTCTCAAAAAATACGTGGTGTTACAAAAATAGTAGTAGTTTATATTTTGTTTAACTTGAATTGTTCTTGTTTTTTTCTTTTTAAAGTGTTTGGACCGTCAAAAATGGCACTAACCCCAAATTTTAGCGAAAGCACCACCTGTTTACTGGGAAAACTGTATTGAACATATAAAAATAAATGGAAACGGTAAAAATAGGAAGTAAAGAGAGAGTGATAATTTTTATAGTAGTTCAGCCATTGTCAAGGCATGCATCCACTTTTATATCTTTTATTTTGACCCTTTGTAAAGCCAAATACAAAGAAAATCAAATGATTACAAGGATTCCATAGTAGAGATTTACAGAAAATCACAAGTACTAGTGGTTATCAGAGAATCACGATAATGACTTAAATTTTGTTATGTCTGGAGATGATGCCTTATTGTTGAAGGTGAGTAATGGTTGCTGGAAGAGAAGATATATTCTGACAGAGCTTTTGTAGGGCAAGGAAATTGTTCCCCTTTCATATTGGAGCATAAAGGGAATTTATATGTGTTTAGGATGGAATTATGCCAAATCCATATGTGGGAAGCCTCAGAATCACATTTAGAACTCACCTATGAAGCCATGTATCAAAACACATTAACTACGCAGATCGATATTGGTCCATAGTTGATGGACCGGTACTAGTCCATTATGTTAGTGTATTTTACACTTTTGGTTTCAAAAACATATTTTACGTGCTTCATTTGGTCATCGGATGGAATTTGGTTTCATTTGGACTTGATCTACTGCAGCCTCGAGCTACAGCTTCTTACCGTCTCGATCATTCCTTTCAGTCCGTCGGGTATTAACATCTAGGAAGTTCTGTTGGCTCGGAATTTCACACAGAGCCCCTAGATAAGATCATAAAAATAGTAGCATGGACCACATGCCCATTAGGTTAAGTACCATGGATCGATACCGGTCCATTGGACATGGACTGGTACCGGTCCATGTACATAGTACATTCTGTGCCGATGCTTTTATGGCCGCCTTGTTTTATTATTTAGTTCTTATTGGACGAGTTTGAGCTAGTTCTAATATTATATCATCTAGGTTCCCTATGGGTCTCCTTCTTGGGTTCAAAAACCGGGTTAAAATTTGCCTTCCAGAGTACATTTTGTTGAAAACATTATGTGCTCTGGTGTATTTTGAGATGAAACTGCTTGGAATCGAGAAGTAAGCTTTTCATTGAAAATTTGTTGCCACCTAACGATTGGTAATTTCACACTTTTTGGTTTTAGTTTGTATTCAAAACCAAACATTTACATTCTAGTTTAGCACTTCCATAATGGCCTCCAAGATACACAAATTTTCCTTAGGAGCGAACTTTTACCTTGATACGACACTATCGGCAGTAGAACTAAGGGCTTGCGCTTGCTTTGCATAAAATCTTCGGATTTAGTCGATAGCATATTCCGAGTAAGAAATTAAAGCAATAACAGACTCGATTCTTGGGAATTATCTTTGATTGAGGTTTCTAGCTCGGGTCGTCCCTGATGGTGACAATAGTGCAACTTTGGTTTCGAACTTTCGAAAAGGCTTCAGATTAGTCCGTGGTTCATATGTGCAGAGCTCAGGCCTAGTTGGATTGAGAGAATAGTATGAAACTGGATTTTAGGCTTGACTTGGTGTCGAGTTGTTCGTTTTAGGAAAGACTTATGAAATTTCTCTCTTCTTATTTGAGCTTCGAAGCTGATTCCTTCTACCCGATGGTATCTTATTTTGGTTCAACTTCGTGGGTTATACTCGATCATAGGATACAATTTGGTTAGCGTTAGAGTCTAGCAATTCCTTTAGGACTACTGAACGGTGCGTGTATTAATCCTAGCACGCTTATAACTTCTCCACTTTTGTAGTGCCTTTGCCTATCCATGGTCCTGAAAAATGGGAAAGCTTTCCGAGCTACTTGTAGCGACGGATCCATTATCGATTTTTTTCAACCAATAATGTGTAAGTTACTAAAAAAATAAAAGAGAAAATGACATAAATTGCATTACTAATAGATATGGGCCATGTTGACAAGATGCCCTGGTTGATGCATAAAATTCAATTGGCAAACATGATCCGTTTTCTCCTTGAAATCTAAGCACCTTCCATCATGAATTTATTTTGAATGGAATTTATCTGATCACTTTGATCATGAGGTCTACTGTATAAAGTGCGTCATTCTCAGGATTTTGAGTCCGACTATAATGTGGTCCTGGTCAATGGAATGCATTAATTTCAAATCCAAATTCAAACTGAGCATCCGTTTAGATTGAACTAGAGTTTGGAACACTTCCGAGCTTTTAACTGTTGAGTATAACAATATGTTTTTTGTTTGATGATAACAATCATATACATTATTATATAAATGTGTTGTAATTGTACTATTTAATATTACATCTCATATAGGAATAAATATTTAGATTAAACAAAATGCTATTACACTGAATTGAATATTCAAATAGCATTTTTATTTAGTTAAATAATTTATTTCAGTATTTGAAATGGTACAAATTTCTGACTCAACTATTTACAATCCACTATTATATAACATTGCTAATCGAATACACATTGTTTCCTCTCTACATTTCACTCAGTTATACATACAAACTCAGTTGCACAAACTGACACATACGCTAACACACATTGAGTCTTCTGACTGCTTTAGATCTAGTCCAGTAACCTGAATACCTATCAAAGAAACACACACAGTAAAATGAAAAAAAAGGATTCAACTGTAGACGAATAAAAATTTATTTCAAAGTTTTATTTGTCGTAGATATTTGATGCGTCTCTCTTCATCTTTCTAGGTTTGATTAGATATCTATTCATTTATTTGAGTCAATACTGCTTTTGATATTCATAATGATTTACAGTAAATATCACAAGGTAAACTGAATCTCTAGTGCTCACAAACCAGCTTAAACTCACTTATAGTGGTCTACTGATCAAGATGAGCACCGACGCACATACCTGGTCTGCTGATCTTAACCAGCCACAACACAACCATAACTGGTTTACTGAATTAAAAATAATAAATATATAAATATTAAGATGTTTATACACAGAGGAAAATTTTCAGGTGAACATGGGTCGTATGGCAAACACAACCCAACATGGCAAATACAATAAAATGAACAACACAACATGCACGAACATATGCACATTGAGGCAGGACGCTAAAACTAGAAAACATAGTGTATGTGTACATATACACACATACACATGTATATACGGTGAAATAAGAGGCAAGGTAGGGACAAAGTATAATCATGGGTGCATAAGAAATAAAGTAGTGGATAAGGAACAACAATGTGGACTGTCACCAAGCCAAGTTTACAACCAGCCAAGCATCAATTCTGAATTAATGGCCAAAGGGAATCAGGACACACACAAACATGGCAGTGAGGACAACCACACGCAAAAGGTCGTTTAAAAAAAAGCAAAATAGTTAAGTGAGGACAACCACACGCAAAAGGTCGTTTAAAAAAAAGCAAAATAGTTACAATAAGGGAACAAGTCCGGTCAAGGGGTGAACCAAAAAGCATGGCATGTATCAAAGTGCATAAGCTAAAAGGTAAGCAGCCGAGTACAACATGACAAATGCAAGGAATATACAAAGACCAAGTATAGTATCAGATCTGATAACATTGTCAAAACCAAATGAAACATCAACGGGAATGTGTACAAGGTGAACTCAAATAACCAAGCCAGAGAACAAGCACAAAATTAGGCAATGCATGGATGAAAACATGTACAAAGTGATACAAAAGAGAGTGACACATGGCTAACAGAACAAACTACTTCCAGGTTCAAAGATATACGAGGGCACTGCAAAAGCTACAAGGAACCAGGGCTGTTTCAAATGCCAAAGCAAGAATACGGACATAACAAGCAAACAACCATGCATTTCAGACCAGTAGGCCAGACATTAGCAGGTCATAGCAAGAATGCACAAAGCAAAGACAATATATATATATATATATATATATATATATATATCAGTGTGTGTGTGTGTGTTCTTATCAATAAGAATGGGTAACATGACAAAAATTAATGTAAGTATACATTCATTCATATACAGTTCAAATAATCAAGAACATAAGAAAGGGTAACATGACCACAAAGATCGAAATGCGGTATCAATTCTTATCAATTTTTAAAGTGGTCAAAGCAAATGAACCAACCAATGGAGTTCTGATACAAACAAGCATCCAGTACCAATGCATACACACACATATATATATATATACACATAAGTGCACATGCATATATATATATGTATGTATGTATGTATGTTTGAATAATGTGTGTGTATGGATAAATTTTTTAAATCAACTAATAGATAAAAATGTAGGCAGTGAACAAGAACCAGAAGACCGATTCAACTTTCCAAAAATCATCATAGCAATGTCAAATGAATTTAACATGCAATGAATTAATTTCTGTCAAATTCGAAATTATAGGAAAGTTGAAATATTCAGCTCTATTGTCTAGAGATAAGTCAATCGAGCAATCATGTCCAAAAATAAAGCCAAATCGAGACCAAATCTAAAGTGGTGGAATCAGAGAACATATCGTTTTTTAAAACCCTATATAAACATCTATCATTATTGGCATTGAATCCTTTGAAACCGAAAGCAATCAATTCAAGCATAAAGAAATTCAAATCCGAAAACTTACAACCTAATGTTGTTTGATTCGAGAGTTCAAATCCAAATCGACCATCAAGAAGAAATAGAGATCGACCATCAGAGAATAAATTTCAAATAGAGAACGTTGAAGTCACGATTTGGAAAGGGGAGCAAAACCATAATTTTGAATTCGGTCACCATGGAAAAGTGAAGACGACATATCTTACAAGTGACAAAGCAAAGGGGGCCAACATTTTTTAATAAGCTTATGCATTAAACCTAGTTTATTGTTTAAGATTTTCCTATTTTGTTTCTTTTTAACTATTTTATTTTGTAATTATACCAAAGTTTTCTAGTTTTCTAAACCCGGGATTCTATCTATAGGGTTTTACAATTAGGGAAAATTGTTAGGGAATGCAGATTGCGGATCTTAAGGCGAGACTAACGTTAGAAGGTGGGTGAACAGTATTTATAAGAAATTTACAAAAATCTTAAACTCAAATGATCTACTAATGAATCACACACAAGAGAGACGATTACAGACACTTCCTTTGAAAATTGAATTTCTGACAGTTGTATGTCAAATACCTATATATGTATGTCGACGTATATGCAAAAAAATTGTTTTTAAAACTTATTTTTCAAGTGTTTGATTATATATAGTATTATATAAATTCTTGAATTAAAACTTAGTGCTATAAACGAGTATTCTAAAGTGTAAAATGATTTGAAAACATAATAATATACTATATAAACATGTTTTATAAATTATAAAGTTTAAAACTATAAAATCGTAAAATTATATAACTATATAAGCTTATATAAACTTAAAACTCGTATTTGAAATCATAAGTAGGATAGAAAACCACTTTGAAATTAGAATTAGAATTTTGAAAATCAGAATTTGAAATTTGAAACTCAGAATTTGGAAAATAGGATTCGAATTTGAACCTGGAGTGCTATTCAGAGTCTTACATATAAACTAGACTTTATTAGTATATTTATCTTGAACTCTTGAAAACTTGATAACTCCTGAGTCTTGAATCTCTCTTGAATTCTGAATCTCTTGGAACTCTAAAATTGTATAGTCTTCAATATTTTAGTCCTGTATACAAATCCGTCATACATACATATATATATATATATATATATATATATATATGTATTCTAGATGGAGATGTTAGTATATATTTTATAAACATTTAATAATGATACTTGAAATAAGGTTGTATTGATCGAAACTCCATTCTCCAAAAACCTCCTCTTTTTAATGATGACAATCTTGATTTATAAAATATTTGTACCTGTTCATACCTGGTGATTCTGATCCTTCTAGTACTCCCACTATCGTCATGAATTCTACATACTCTCCCTTAAACTAAGGCTAACTAAAACGTATTTTATAATTTCTCCCACTTTGTAATGTCAAGGTTTTAGCTAGTCTTTGTTAATGATAAATGTTGATTTAATGAGGTTATTAAATCATAATATATGTTTACTTAACAAACTAGAACAAGCATAAATATATGTGTGAAAATATATAAGTGAATGTGCACACTAATATGCATATATATTGAGTTATACTTTAACTTGAAAACGTAATAGAAATTTGCAAAAGAAACCTTAAATATGAATCATAACATTTGTAAGGGGAAGGCATTATATTTCATAGATAAAACATTTAAAAGAGTTCCAAAACAAGTACGGACAGTAAGAGGAATATTTGCAACAATTCCACACAAGAAAACAAATAACCTAGAATATTGAACACGGCTTGTTTAGTGAAATACCCCAGTAAAATATCAAAGGGTAAACTCATGAGACCACAAAACAAAAGTAAGAAATTAAAGTCAATATCTTTAATGTGATTTAATAAGTAATAGTATAGCTAAAATATAGACTTAACTCATCACCTAAGAAACCTCAATGCAACTTGCAAATAAAGAATTCATATTAGCAAAATATCTCATACTTACAGGGTAAGTAAAACATTTTATATTGCAAATTAAATCTAAGGAAATATGAACCATGTGCAACATTTAAAGAGGTAAGGCTTTGGATAGATTTTGTTTCTAGAAGGAAATCATAGGACAAGGAGATTAGTGGATATCAAAATAAACAAATAGATTTCTTTCATGAATTGTCTCCTTGAAACATGGCGTAGGGGCTAAAGAAAAGGGTGAGGCTAAACATATACATACTGTAGTAAATGGAAAAGAAAATGGTTTTTATTCATGAGAGTTTGGCTATAAATATGGACTCAAAACTCTGCATATTTCTTTACAATAAAACACTAAGTTCACATAAAATTGAAGTTCATTCTAGTTGGAATTGGAAAGCTTTCATGTGAGTAAACTAAATTTATCTTCATTTTAGAATTCATTGTTCTCATTTACTGCTAGTATTAGAATAAGTTTTAGAACAATGTCTGCAGCATATGTTAGATTTAAAAACCCATACAGAATGATAATTGGAAAGTGAGTAAACTTCCCTTATTTAATTATTTTTTTCCATATTATGATATACATATGTTCCTACATGCATGTTTGGTAAGTTAGATTTGTAAAACAACATTGTGTGTGAAACTGGGAATAAACAAGGGACTGCTTGAGTAAGTAAACTCGTTCCTCTTTTATTTATTGGTCATTTATATGTATGTCAGTAAAAATATATAGGTAAGAATGCCTTAATGTATTGTATGCAAACAAACTTGGATCTTCATCTTAAAACTGAACTGAAACTAATTACGGAAATAAGATAAGTATGGAAACTAGAAGTGTATAGAACATAGGCTTAATATTTGATGAGTAAACCTTCTTTTTACAAAACAGTTCTTGATTGTGTGATGTTTCTTGAATGCTTGAAATTTATCTAACTTGATTATCTTATCAAACCTGGGAGAAACAAACATGAAAAACAGGGAGCTATCGTTGTGAGTGAACTCCCTTATATTCATTGATATTATATCTAGGTAAACTGCTGTTTGAGTTTAGATACATAAGCCTATATATTATACTTCCTATAGGCATGTATAATGACTTGTAGTATATTAAAACATCACTTAAATTATCCTTTAGAACTCAACACCTAGCAAGTAAAACAGAACTTGGTATAAGAGATGATGAGGGACATTGCCTGGAAATGGAAACCTTATCCTGTTATGTAATGAAAAAGAAAGAAAGAAAAGAAAGAAAAAACCCTTTAATTATATTAACACATAGTATTGAATCTTCATACATATATAATTGGAGTTAAACAAAACCAGAAACCTGCAACACTAGAAACGCTGAAGTGGATATTCATGAATGTAAACAAGAGTGGAGGAATATAACAGGAACTATATTTATCTCTTTCACCAGCAACTAGCTGTAAAAGAATGAAAATCAAGAATCCTCGTTACTGAAATACAAAATTGCTTCGGTCGAAGGATCGAACAAGGTAGACGGAGGCATGGACAGAAGATGGTCGGTGCTGGTTGCCGGAGGAGGTAGTTCGAGGTCGATTTAGGTTTTCGTTAAGTTTTTTGGTATGGGTTTTTCATGGATTCGTGTGTAATATTGAGAGGATCGAGTTCCGCAAAATTTTGGTGGAGAGGTAGTCTGACATGTGGAGAACCCATCGGAATCGGTGGCAGGTGAAGAAGTGAGCAGAGGTGATGGTGGGAATCGAACTTGGGTAGGTTACCTGGTACTAGGTTTTTCCAGTTAAAAGCATGGAGGAGCAGTTTTGATTAGAAGGATTTCTGGGCAACTTCTGTCCAATGGAAGGTGATCTCATGGGGCAGCGTGACATGCTGGTGGGGGGTGCGGTGAGCTCATGGTGGTTGGAGGAACTGTGCAGGTGCACAGCGCAAACGTGCACTGATGATGGGAAGATTGTACTTTGGCGGTGAAGAAATCGTAGTTGTGGCAAGGGTTTTGGAAGGTAAATCACATGCGCAGGAGGGGGTGGTACTTTTCCACTTGGTAGTACCAAGTGGTACTTTAGCAAACTGAAATACATGGATGCAGGAGTGGTCAGCACGGTCGGATTGGAGAAGATGGTACCTGGTACTTTGGCAAGTACGAGGGGTACTTTGGCAAACGAGAAGTACATAGTCGTGGCATTGTTTTTTTGAAGATGGTACCCGGCACTTTGGCGAGCACCAGGATGGTACTTTGGCAAATTACGAAATCAAATGAGGTTCTGAACGAGATTTTAAATTTAAATAGTTTTAAATTTAAAATTAAGAAAATAAATAAAATTTAAAAGTAATTAAATAATTAAATAAAAAGTTGATTTTTACTTAATTTGTTAGAGGCAAGTGGGAAGGAAGACAACATCCGAAGATCGAAGTACAGAAGCTCGACTGTTGAAGATTGACGAGTTTCGAAAATAGAAATATAAAAGGGATAATTAACATAAATTCATAATTTAATTTATTTATGATAAATTGGAAGTAGGAAAATAATTTATAAGGATAACTAGATTATTAAACATCGTATGAACAAAGATGTCTAACGAAGTAAAATACCGTGTACGGCGCACACGCTTTAAATTGCTCATTTCTAAATGAGGTCAAAACTAGATAAAATACCGTGTGCGATGCACACACTTAAATTGTTCAATGATAAACGATAATCAGAATATCCAGATATGAACAAATGCAAACATACTGTTGATACCGAAAATTGGTATAACAACCAAAATGGTATTTCTAAACGCGTTACCTAATCAGAGGCGAGATGCTTAGAAAGCACGTCACCTTTTCAGAGGCGGGGCATTAGAAAACCTTTAGAGTTATGTGAGGCCATATCTAACATTCAAAAGCATCAAAATATCAAAATAAGGAAAGAATACAAGAATTTTATAGTGGTTCGACTCTTAATCAAGTCTACGTCCACTTTGAAGATTGAATTTCATTAATAACCAAAAGATTACAACATTTGCTCCATTATACATTCAAACAAGCTCCTTTGACATGCATTTGTCCTTACAACCAATTGAAAGAATGGATGAAAGCTTGAAGTATTTTATGCCAATCCCTCCATGGAAGCCATGGACGAAAGCTCCTTAGATCTTTGGGTGAATGATCAAGAAGAAATGAAGAAGTGCGTGAAATGCTTATGCTTGTTCATCCATGAAAGCTATGCTCCACATGCTCCAATATTCCATAGATTTATGGTCGATGATCGAGAAGAGATGTAGGAATGCTTGGAGAAATCCCGAAAGCAATTAGGCAGCACCTCCTCATAGTTCCCGGAAAAGCCCCCTTCAAATGGTGGAGGTGGTGTCCTATTTATAGGTGATGGAGTGGTTGAAATCTTCGATTCAGGGTTCTAGTCGGTTTTGCAGGTATTTACAAGAATGCCACTGCCAGTTGTCAACAGCTGGCACATCGCTCCATTCATCTTAACCGACCAGGGAGTTTCATTAGAAGGAAAGGCGACCAGAATGCAACAAAACGACCAGGAAGCTTATATGCGGGGCGGACCGATCAGGAAAACCCGGAAATGAAGCGGGCCGACCAGAAGTCATTTGCACTTTAGAGCGACTTGGAACTTCGGTACGTTCAGACAGACCGGCAATCTTGAATATTTGGATCGATCAACTTATTTGGAACGATCAAGAATCATGTCTTTTAGAGCGGTCAGAAGCTTTTGATACATTGGGACGATCAGAAGCCTTCAGTCCCTTGGAGCGACCGGCTTTGGAGCGACCAGCTCCCTGCAACTGGAAGCGAATAAAGACTTTCTTTGTCAGTATCGACCAGAGTCTTTGGATGTCTGGAACAATCAGAATCCTTGGTACGAACAGAACCCTTCTACATTCTAGGTCAACCAAGGTTCCTTTATCTTTGGGACGACCAGAAGTTTTCTGGACTTCAGAGCGACCAGGTGTTGGGCTCTATGACCGATCCCTCTTAATAATTGTAGGACCGACCCCTACTTTTAAATACCCGAGAACGACCCGTACACGTTTGTTGATATCAAATCGATCAGGTAGATAACATTTTGCCCCTCGGAGTTCCACAATCTTCATGAAGATTATGGACTTCGAAATATTTGTGGATCGGTTTGATTCGACAACGGGTCGGTCTTGGACGTGGTTTGCGAAAACCGATCTTGAGTGTGGTTTGAGGGGTCGATTCTCTCGAAATGTCTGGTCACTTTAGCTATATACCTGCTTTTGGACCCTTGGTGTTCCTCACTTTTTCCATCTGAAATTTTTTCATTTCAATGGCGTTCGTCTTCTAAGAAAAATCTCTCAATCTTTGTTTCGAGAATTCAGTCCGTCTTTTAATCCAAACATTCAGTTTTACTCCGCTTCAAGGCCCGAGGATTCATCTCAAACTTCTTCACCCAACTGATTTGATTACAGGTATGCGTTTTTGCATTGTTAAATAGTTGGCTAGGATCTTTGGAGTTTAAACTGAGTCCGAACCCCTATTGAAGCGTGATTTTGATTCGCATGAGAATTGTTGAATGCAAAATTCATTGATTGTTGACATGTTCGCTGATAATGTAGGAGGTAATTTGCCTGATTTTAATTAGTAGATGGAAACTTCGAAATCAAAACCCTTGCAATTCTGTTTTCATAATGATCAAAAACTGTTTGTATGAATTCCTGAAGTGACAACCATCTTCTTTCAAAGTACGACCATCTTAGATCTGTTGAAACTGGTCGGTTTAGAACCGATTTAGGGTTTTAGTTGATTTTGGGTCGTTCTGAGATAAAATTTGCTACAAACCGATCAGGGCATGCTTTGAACGACCAGGATTCTTGTTTTGTCTTAAAGCGATCAATCTTAGAGCGGTCAGTCTTAGATAAGGTCCAAACCGACCGAACGTATTATTTGCAACCGACCAACATTATATGACTAGGTACGATCGATCAGCTAGGGGTCGTTTTCTTGCTTGGAATGTCCATGTTTCTAGTTGTACATAACCGACCAATTCTGTTTGACCAAGCACAGCTGATCGGTTTAATTCTCATCATGAATGATTTTTGAATCTGATTGTGAAACTCTTGTGCAGGATGGACATGTCTCGAGCAGATTTTGTGAAAAAGTATTTTGACAATGATACTGACACGACCATTCAGTCTCCTATGAAAACTCCTCCACTTCTTCGGCCATCCTATCCCGAGCTCCAGGCCGTCATAGACCGACCTCGTTATTCTCCGGGGGCTCGTGATGCTAAATTGGCGCAACGCCTTCCCGATTGGGACTTGCAGGGAGTCACTGCCAACGTAAATGTCTCAGTCCTCGATCGTCAAATCACATCTACTGACATGAATGTTGTCAAGTCGAGATTGTTGGACCGGATGGAGAAGGCTATTGGGCAGTTCGAAAAACAAATGGCCTTGCTGAGGGATCAGACTGCTCAGAAACTTGAAGATTGGTGTGCTATAGCCGAGAACTTGGATAAGCTTCATAGAGAGGGTCTCGAACGGATCGCCATTCCGGAAGAGGACAAAATGAAATTGATCCAGGCTTTGCGGGCTCGGGATACCATTATTGCCACTTTTCCGAGGGGTTATGCCGAACTAACAGGTTCCCTTGGCAAGAGGCAGGCTCCTGGTGCTTCATCTTCTGGCTCTGTTCCAGCGAAGAGGAAGGTTGGGAGGCCTAGGAAGAACCCGCTTGTGTGACTCTCTTTGCTTAATGGACTTTTAACTTAGGCTGGTGTGTATTAAGCGAGTGCCAGCCCTCGCCTCTGACTCCCAGACTGTCTTTTGGTTAGTACTCCGTGTATTTGTGGCGTGCTTTTGTGACTGTGATGTAGGTCGACTCTTTTGTGCTTGGATGTGATATATTAATGTGCTCCATGCACTTGAACTTTGTTGTTCCTTTCTTCTGCACATTTTGGTCTGTACACTACGTTTACACATCTCACTTCGCACATTTTCCTTATTTATGATTATAATGATCCTTTGATGCATGAGTCTTATTTCGTAGCACCTTTATGCCTTTGCTTGAGAAGGTCTTATGTGGTGCCCCTGCTGGGGGAGTACTTTGTGTGCTTTGTTTGGAATTCTCCATCCTTTGCGTCCTAATGCGTTAGATATTCGAGAAATGTTTGAATGCCTTTTGAAGGTTTTCCTTGTCAAAGACTCAGTAATATCGTAGTCAAGTTTTATCTGACTTTGATTTATTGACTGAGCACCCCTGGAGAAGACTCAGTTTATTATTCGACTGAGAATCCTCGGAGAGGGTTTGGGTTAAGAAACTCGGTTATAACGCAATCAGATTTTGTCCGACTTTGGGTTATTTGACCGAGCACCCCTGGAGAACACTCGGTTTATTATCCGACTGAGAATCCTCGGAGAGGGTTTGGGTTAAGAGACTCGGTTATAACGCAACCAAATTTTGTCTGACTTTGGGTTATTTGGCCGAGCACCCCTGGAGAAGACTCAGTTTATTATTCGACTGAGAATCCTCGGAGAGGGTTTGGGTTAAGAAACTCGGTTATAACGCGATCAGATTTTGTCTGACTTTGGGTTATTTGACCGAGCACCTCTGGAGAAGACTTAGTTTATTATTCGACTGAGAATCCTCGGAGAGGGTTTGGGTTAAGAGACTCGGTTATAACGCAATCAGATTTTGTCTGACTTTGGGTTATTTGGCCGAGCACCCCTGGTGAAGACTCAGTTTATTATTCGACTGAGAATCCTCGGAGAGGGTTTGGGTTAAGAGACTCGGTTATAACGCAATCAGAATTTGTCTGACTTTGGGTTATTTGGCCGAGCACCACTGGAGAAGACTCAGTTTATTATTCGACTGAGAATCCTCGGAGAGGGTTTGGGTTAAATTTGCGCCTGCTTTTGGACCATATTTCTTCAGTAAAGCTATGGCGAGTTTTATGTCGGAAAACAGGATGACGGAGGTATCGTGTCCTGTAACCATAGCTGTGCATCTTTTCGATATATGATCAAAGACATGCGAATATAAAGCTTAGACAGAATCAGAAGTGCTGCTAGATTTATACTCATGTAATTTCATACAAAGTATTTACTATATTCATAGAAAAATACAAAAGAATATGAGTTAGAAAATCATTTGAAATAACGACGAAGGTGATCACTATTCCAGGCCCTTGGGAGTTCTACTCCATCTGTAGTTTTGAGTTTAAAGGTACCGTCAAGAAACTTTTGATTGACAATAAACGGCCCTTCCCAATTGGGGCCAAAGACTCCTGTTGCAGTCATGATCTTTTTTAACACTAAGTCTCCTTCTTCGAATGTTCTATGCCTGACCTTCTGGTTGAAGTGTCGGGCTATTCTTCTTTGATGGGAGACCATTCTAAGCTCTACTTCGGTTCTTCTTTCCTCAAGTAGATCGAGAGCTTCAAGTTGCAGCTTTTCATTCTCTTCCTGGCTAAAGTGTACTCTGCGGTGAGTAGGAACTTCCAATTCCACAGGTATCATTGCTTCCGAGCCAAATGCCAAAGAGAATGGAGTATGCCCTGTTGCAGTTTTGCGAGTTGTACGATAAGCCCATAGGGCAAGCGGCAATTCTTCAATCCAGTTGCCCTTAGCTTTCTCGAGACGCTTTTTAATGGTGGACTTCAGGATTTTGTTGACTGCCTCAACTTGCCCGTTGGCCTGCGGGTGGGCAACTGCTGCAAAACTTTTCTGAATATGATATTTGTTGCAGAAATCCTTGAATTCATCACTTTCAAATTGCGTGCCATTGTCGGTGATAATTTTTTGTGGAACCCCAAACCTGCATATGATATTTTTCAACACAAAGTTGATTACCTTCTTCGATGTGATAGTTGCCAATGGTTCAGCATCAGCCCATTTGGTAAAGTAATCCACAATCACTATAGAATATTTGAAGCTCGATTTTGCGGTAGGTAGTGCTCCAATCAAGTCTATGCCCCAGACAGCGAATGGCTCAGGACTCAACATCTGTGTCAACTCAGTTGACGGAGCTCTTGGAATTTTTGCAAATTTCTGGCACCGGTCGCATTTCTTAGTGAATGTCATTGAGTCGAAGTTCACATTGGGCCAAAAATAACCATATCGAAGGACCTTTTTGGCAAGAGTCTGTCCACCAACATGGCCTCCACAATCTCCTTCATGTAGCTCCGCCAAAATCGCTTTAGATTCCTCCTTTGTTACACACCGTAGTAATGGCGTTGAATATCCTCTCCTGTATAAATGACCATCTTGGACAAGATATAGGCGAGACTTTCGGAGCAGTTTTCTGCGATCCTTTGGTTTCTCAGGAAGTGTTCCGTGAAGTATATAGTTTTTTATAGGGGTCATCCACGAGTCGGGCTCGTTGGTTGCTTCCATAACCCAGTCTATATCGGATTCCTCAATGCTGGAACTAGATAATACTTCCACAGGAACTAGATCGAAGATTTGAGGATCTCCGGTGCTAGCTAGCATTGATAAGGAATCTGCCTTCCAATTTTCTCAGCGAGGAATATGAGAGATAGAATAATATTCCAAGTTGTTGAGAAGTTCTTTGGCTTTAAGCAGATATGTCGGAAGCCTTCCCATCTTAGTCTGGAATTCATCTTTGATTTGAGAAACCATTAACTGTGAATCGTTGAATATTAGTAGACTTTTCAAGCTTAATTCCTTTGCCACCCACAATCCTCCAAGTAACGCTTCATATTCAGCCTCATTGTTGGTGATGGGGAATTCAAATCGCAGAGCACAGCATACATGTCGTCCTTCTGGGGTTTCGAATATTATCCCTACCCTAGCACAATATTCATTCTTAGCGCCATCAACAAAAAGTTTCCACCTAACGGCCAATTCGTTAGTTTCCTCCATTTCCTCTCCCCTGTCAGTGAATTCAGCGATAAATTCGGCCAAAGCTTGCCCATTTATTGCTTTTCTGGGGTAGTAAGTGATATCATATTGGCTGAGTTCAATATTCCATTTCAGGAGTCTCCCCGAAGTTTCTGGACGGAACAATACCTGTTTCAAGGGTTGGTCGGTAAGGACTTTAATAGAGTGGGATTGGAAATAGGGTCTGAGCTTTTGTGATGCGATGAGCAAGGCATATGCAAGCTTTTCTATCCTTGGATCATTCATCTCTGCCCCGGTAAACCTTTTGCTAATGTAGTATACTGGCCACTGCACTTTGTCTTCCTCCCTAACGAGCGCTGCGCTCAACGCATGGGATGACACTGCAAGGTATTAGAGCAAGCTTTCTCCATCCCTAGGCTTTGATAGCATCGGAGGGGATTCCATGTGCTTGATGAGATCTTCAAATGCTTGCTGGCATTCGGGAGTCCACTGGAAGCTTTTCTTTTCCTTTTTTAATGCATCAAATAGGGGAATGCACCTGTCCGTTGCCCTTGAGATGAAGCGGCTTAATGCTGCTACCTTGCCATTTAAGCATTGGAGTTCTTTCTTAGTCCGTGGAGCTTGCATTTCTTGTAAAGCAATCACTTGTGCTGGGTTTGCTTCAATGCCCCGAGCATTTACCATGAAACCAAGAAATTTTCCTGATGCTACGCCGAACGAGCACTTAAGTGGATTGAGCTTCATGCCGTATCTCCTCAGGATTTGGAACATTTCATCAAGATCCTCTATATGATTCTTTGCCTCTTTGGATTTTACCAGCATGTCGTCAACATAAACCTCCATAGTCTTTCCAATTTGAGTTTCGAACATCGCGTTCACCAAGCGTTGGTAGGTGGCACCTGCATTTTTCAAACCAAACGGCATTACCTTATAACAATATAAACCACGATCAGTTATGAAACTGGTACTATCCTGGTCTGGCTCGTGCATCATAATCTGATTGTATCCAGAATATGCATCCATGAAAGACAATAGTTCATGCCCCGCTGTTGCATCAACAAATTGATCAATTCGAGGTAGGGGGAAACTATCTTTTGGGCAAGCCTTATTCAAGTCAGAATAATCAACACACACTCGCCATTTGCCGTTTGATTTTTTCACAAGGACCGGATTGGACACCCAATTAGGATTGGTGGATTCTCGAATGAAATTATTCTTCAATAGCCTATCCACTTCATCTTTCAAAGCTTCAGACCTTTCTGGGCCCTGCATCCGTCTTTTCTGCTTCACCGGGCGCACGTTGGGGTCAATATTCAGCTTATGCACTATTACGTCTGGAGGTATCCCGCACATATCTGAGTGACTCCAAGCGAAGACATCCAAATTTGCTTTCAAAAAACTAATCAATTCCTTTTGCAGCATAGGGTCCAATTGGGAGCCTATCTTTATTACCTTATCTGTATCACTATCATGGATTTCTATGGAAATGGTAGCTTCAGCTGGTGCTACCTTTTCATCCCCTGCACTGATTTTTCGTGGGTCCATATCTTCCTGCATGTCGTTATATGCTCC
The DNA here is from genome assembly GCA_030737875.1 of Allium sativum. Taxonomy (NCBI): domain Eukaryota; kingdom Viridiplantae; phylum Streptophyta; class Magnoliopsida; order Asparagales; family Amaryllidaceae; genus Allium; species Allium sativum. Next base: position 307,969,549 of record CM060925.1, on the reverse strand, counting down.
AGCGCAGGGGGAGGTCATTAATTGCTATAAAGGAGCTTCATGGATGCAGAGAGGAGTCTCTGCATCCTTCTGAATTTCGTATTTCCGAGCTTCAATCAGTTCTGCCATATAGCATTCTCTCGATTCCTGAGGATCCCCTTTGATAACTCCCACCCCATTTGTGGTCGGGAACTTCATCATCAAACACCAAGGAGCAAGAGCTATCCTGAAGTCGGCAAGTGCTGGCCTTCCCAAGAATGCATTATACCCTGAAGGTGAGTCAATTATAACGAAAGATTGTATCATGGAGACTTGACTCTCTCCCTCTCCTAGCTCTACAAGGAGATCAATCACACCTATTGGCTGAGTTGGTACGCCGGTGAACCCGTGTATTTTGTCTTTGCTAGCTCGCACATTATCCATGGATAGACCCATTTTAGAGAAAGTACTGTAAAACAGAACGTTCACGGATGCTCCGTTATCAATCAACACCTTCTTTACTATTGCTGGACCCAAGCCAATAGTGATCACCATTGGGTCAACAGTTGGAACCAACATTCCGTCGGAATCCCGATCCCGGAAGATAACATCTTCGCAGGATGTTTTAGGCATTTTTCGACGAAGAGAATTATTGCAAACCTCAAAACCGTCTCCTTTTAGAACGCTTCTTGGTTCATTAGTATACCTGATCATATCCTCCCAAGTATCCCCTGCAGGATGACGACCACCACTAATCATATTGATTATTGGTCGGGAGTCACTTGCAGGTGTTCTTCCATCTTGAGTCGGACGAGTTTGCTGCCACTGAGTAGGCTCGGCATCTGTTGACCGCTTTACGTACTCTTGGAGGCGATTCTTCCTTATTAATTCTTCAACCAGATTCCTCAAGTGTCGACACTCATTCGTGTCATGGCCTGGTCGATTATGAAATCGACAAAACCTTCCAGAGTTCGCAGCTTCTTCGGACACCTTTACTGGCTTTGGGCTCGGATAGCCCTCTGCATCCTTCGTTGCCATATATATGTGCTCGATTGTATCATTCAACGGAGTAAAATCCGTTGGCTTGAAGAAACGCCGTTTCTTGGAATCCTTATCATTTCTAGCATCATTACTGCTTCCTCTCTTTTGACCTTCCCCAAAATTTTCTTGACTATTCTTTTTGGGAGCTTCCTTCCTTTCCGGGACCACCTTAGCTTTGACATTGCCAACGGAATAGATAGGATCGTCTTCAAGACACATGTATTCCTCGGCTTTGTCATAAAATTTCTCTAGCGTCTCAGGTTTCTTTCTTTTTAGCCACCTTACGAACTCAGACAGCTTATCAATGCCCCCCTTTAAGGCCATTAGAATTAGCCTTGGCTCGTGGGTCCCTACTTCTGCAACAGCAGCATTAAAACGATTCAAGAAAGACCTTATCGTTTCACCAGGAGCTTGTTCTAGTTCATTGAGGGACATGATATCTCTGACCTTTGTTGCTTGGAGGCGGAACTGGTCTCGGAAGCATCTTGCCAATGTGGCAAAGTTATCAATAGATCTGGGAGGCAACTTTGTGAACCATAATGACGCAACCCCCTCCAAATACACCGAGAAGTACAAGCACTTAAGCTCGTCAGTTGCTTGTGCCCCATCCATGTGTTGATCGTATCGGAACAAGAACACATTAGGGTCACCTGTCCCATTATAAGCTTGGATGGTGGGCGGTTTGAACTTTCGCGGGAAGGTCGTTTCCTTGATTCTTTCGGTAAGGGGGGTTTTAGATGGCGCGAATTCCCATTCTGCTTCATTGTCGTTTCGGTGCTTGTCCTCCTTCATGATCTGTCGGACCATCTTCAGAAGGCGATCCTTCTCGTCGAGGCTTTTTGCGGGGCGGACGCCTGTGTCTTGGCCGGAGGCTTGCCTTTGCAAACCTTCACGGTTGCGACTTAGGGGCCCTGGCCTTTCTCGATTGGAAAGTGCCCCTTTGGTAGCATCGGCAACTCGACAAGAAGTAGCTTCTCCATTATGGTTCCGAGTGGCTTGCTTTGGATTATCGGGCTTTCCTTTACCAGGATTAGAGATTTCTTGAAAAGATTTTTCTCGATTTGGACTAGAAGGAGAAGAACCAGCATCCTCTGCACGAATGGGCTTAGAGGCCACCTTTGCCGTAGCGGCCTGAAGAGCAAAGAGCGAATCAAGTTTTGTCAACATGGCCTTGTTAGCTATCTCTAGCTGTTGCGTCAATCCAGCGACAACTTGATCAAGCTCGCCCCTTGTAACATTCATGCCTCCATTTGATGTTTCGCCTAATTCAAATTGGTTGATCATGGTGGTTTCCTCCCGATTTCTTTCATTAGATGTCCTAGTTCTCGCTTCCTTGCTCACTTTTGGCGGCATTATTTCAGAAAGCAACTTGAACTTTGAGGAGAGTTCGTCGGAAGGTCCAAATCGCAAGCTGGAGCGAGCTATTTCAAGGCTTAGCTTCAAGATCTCAAGATCTTCGTAGTATATTTGATGCCAGAAAGTAGATCTGGCCCCACGGTGGGCGCCTAATTGTTGATACCGAAAATTGGTATAACAACCAAAATGGTATTTCTAAACGCGTTACCTAATCAGAGGCGAGATGCTTAGAAAGCACGTCACCTTTTCAGAGGCGGGGCGTTAGAAAACCTTTAGAGTTATGTGAGGCCATATCTAAAATTCAAAAGCATCAAAATATCAAAATAAGGAAAGAAGACAAGAATTTTATAGTGGTTCGACTCTTAATCAAGTCTACGTCCACTTTGAAGATTGGATTTCATTAATAACCAAAAGATTACAACATTTGCTCCATTATACATTCATACGAGCTCCTTTGACATGCATTTGTCCTTACAACCGATTGAAAGAATGGATGAAAGCTTGAAGTATTTTATGCCAATCCCTCCATGGAAGCCATGGACGAAAGCTCCTTAGATCTTTGGGCGAATGATCAAGAAGAAATGAAGAAGTGCGTGAAATGCTTATGCTTGTTCCTCCATGAAAGCTATGCTCCACATGCTCCAATATTCCATAGATTTATGGTCGACGATCGAGAAGAGATGTAGGAATGCTTGGAGAAATCCCGAAAGCAATTAGGCAGCACCTCCTCGTAGTTCTCGGAAAAGCCCCCTTCAAATGGTGGAGGTGGTGTCCTATTTATAGGTGATGGAGTGGTTGAAATCTTCGATTCAGGGTTCTAGTCGGTTTTGCAGGTATTTACAAGAATGCCACGGCCAGTTGTCAACAGCTGGCACATCGCTCCATTCATCTTAACCGACCAGGGAGTTTCAGTAGAAGGAAAGGCGACCAGAATGCAACAAAATGACCAGGAAGCTTATATGCGGGGCGGACCGATCAGGAAAACCCGGAAATGAAGCGGGCCGACCAGAAGTCTTTTGCACTTTAGAGCGACTTGGAACTTCGGTACGTTCAGACAGACCGGCAATCTTGAATATTTGGAGCGATCAGCTTATTTGGAACGATCAAGAATCATGTCTTTTAGAGCGGTCAGAATCTTTTGATACATTGGGACGATCGGAAGCCTTCAGTCCCTTGGAGCGACCGGCTTTGGAGCGACCAGCTCCCTGCAACTGGAAGCGAATAAAGACTTTCTTTGTCAGGAGCGACCAGAGTCTTTGGATGTCTGGAACGATCAGAATCCTTGGTACGAACAGAACCCTTCTACATTCTAGGACAACCAAGGTTCCTTTATCTTTGGGACGACCAGAAGTTTTCTGGACTTCAGAGCGACCAGGGGTTGGGCTCTATGACCGATCCCTCTTAATAATTGTAGGACCGACCCCTACTTTTAAATACCCGAGAACGACCCGTACACGTTTGTTGATATCAAATCGATCACGTGGATAACACATGCACCATTTTGTTTGACTGAAATCCATAATTAAAGAATGTGTGAACCGTATTATAATCATGATAAGCTGGTAATTATTTATCAACTGTAAAAGACATTACGTACAACATTTCGAAGAGTCTGGAATAAATATTCCACTTCGATTCGAATTATACGACGCATGTCAGAATATTGAAGATGGAGATATGCAAGGACAATTTTTAAATAGTACCTTCGGTCTTTTCAATCCCAAGACAAACTAGAATGGACGGGTTTCTGACAACATATACCAGTTAGATTCTACACATCGACTTTACGTAAGTATATTACGTTGGTGGCGGAGAAATTCATTTCTCTTAACTTTATTGCCCGCAATATATTTGGGTAATCGAATGAGTATTTCTGATGGATATGATGATGTGGAAATCAAAGTAATTGAAGAAATAATCTGTCAGAAGGATAAACGTGACTTCAAACTTCACAACCAGGAGATGACAAAAAACCGGGTAAGGCAGCATGGCTAGTTGGGTCATACCCAAGCAGGGTGTATTATCACCTTCTAGAGTAATTCCTTTTGTTTCCTCATCTCTTTTTCACTGCTGCAACATTAGGTAGCAGCTATTGATCCCAACCGTGGCGGTGGTAATATATTTGTTACACTCAAGCTAAATGAGTGGACGGTCATGTGAGGCCGGGATGCAAGACGTTCTTGTTGAATCCAGTGCATCGTCTCTAGAGTACACAGATTGGCAGGTTCTCCCCCACCTTGTCTGTTGGAATCCAATCTCCAATAAGTGCTTTGCGGTTTTAGATTTTATAGTGTATACGTGAACGTGAGATGCAAGCGTTTCACTTGATGATTATTTATTTGATACGAACTACTGTAATATCATATGATTTTGATATCAAGATAATTGGGTCATCATCCATATATTAGTTATGGATTGGTCTAAAGATTCCTAAAGTTAAATGAATCTGTCCAATGTGAAAAACCTTATTCCTTGTTTTCTAATCTATTTAACTGTGTTTACTCACACCAGTCCCCCGACTGACCTAGAGTCTATTTTTCTGTGTTTTCCTAAACTCTTGGGTACTCATAACAATTGCTATGGTTAGACAAGTGATCCAAGTAATGAATGGAAATCCTTTGAAGTATTTTGGACTAGGAAGTCATGGAGTTAGCTTATCAGTTATATCTATATCTAAGTATCAAGATGAATGTTTGTGTTGGGCCAGTATCCCTGTAAGATGTATGAAGTATTCTATGATATAACAAACTCTGATATGTAATATATGATGTGATATCAAGTATTTTGTGAAATTCCGGTGCGAGATTGTAATGCTTTTCTTACACTTCTATTCTATTAGTTCTGTCTTTTCTATCTCATCTTCTAAATTCTTTCAAAAATGACACGACTTTCAAGGGCATCGAAATTGCGCCGTTACAGTTAGTATCAGAGCTATTGGTTGAGTAGTAGCCTTGGCTCTGTGGCGTAACTCAGTGGAGATAGTGTTAGTAACACCCTAGATTGAGTTTGGGTAAGTATTGACGGACCTTTTTGAAATTTTAAAATATAAAATAAATTGTATACTAAGTATAGGACAACTAGAGTTATCGACTTAGGTCACGTTAAATAAATCTACCGATTAGGGTTTGATTATCAAGCTATTATATTCAAAAAGTAGAAATGAGTTCACAAGGTAGAAGATACCGAGGAGCAAGTGTGATAACCACCACAACCAACGGATGGAGTTAAAATGAATCAGGGCCGTCCTTAGGATAAATTCAACAATGTTGATTAGATTTAAAAATATCCAATGAATAAAATTGGTATTCCTGGTAGTAAAAACTAGAGTGGAGTTATTTGTTGGATATAGACCAACATGAGCTAAGTAAACTGATTTTGTAATAAAATCAGAATTTTGGATAGTAGAAATAAGTTGACTGAATTCCAAATAGATAAGGAGTCTATTCGGAAGGTACGAACGTGTAAGAATTTAACTTTGATTAAAAATTTGAATCTACTCGCGACTTTATAATTTCGGGGACGAAATTCTTTTAAGGGGAGTGGACTGTAATGTCCCGGTTTTTAGCTAGCCTTTGTTAACGATAAATTTTGATTTAATGAGGTTATTAAATCATAATATATGTTTACTTAACAAACTAGAAAAAGTATAAATATATGTGTGAAAATATATAAGTGAATGTACACACTAATATGCATATATATTGAGTTATACTTTAACTTGAAAACATAATAGAAAGTTGCAAAAGAAACTTTAAATATGAATCATAACATTTGTAAGGGGAATGTATTATATTTCATAGGAAAAACATTTAGAAGAGTTCCAAAACAAGTATGGACAGTAAGAGGAATATTTGCAACAAGTCCATAAAAGAAAACAAATAACCTGGAATATTGAACACGACTTGTTTGGTGAAATACCCCAGTAAAATATCAAAGGGTAAACTCATGAGAAAACAAAACAAAAGTAAGAAATTAAAGTCAATCTCTTTAATGTGATTTAACAAGTAATAGTATAGCTAAAATATAGACTTAAATCATCACCTAAGAAACCTCAATGCAACTTGCAAGTAAAGAATTCATATTAGCAAAATATCTCATGCTTATGGGGTAAGTAAACCATTTTATATTGCAAATAAAATCTAAGGAAAAATGAACCATGTGCAACATTTAAAGAGGTAAGGCTTTGGATAGATTTTGTTTCTAGAAGGAAAGAATAGTATAAGGAGATTGTGGATATCAAAATAAACAAATAGATTTCTTTCATGAATTGTCTCCTTGAAACATTGCGTAGGGGCTAAACAAAGGGGTGAGGCTAAACATATACTTACTGTAGTAAATGGGAAAGAAAATGGTTTTTATTCATGAGAGTTTGGCTATAAATATGGACTCAAAACTCTGCATATTTCTTTACAATAAAACACTTAGTTCACATAAAAACGGAAGTTCATTCTAGCTGGAATTGGAAAGCTTTCATGTGAGTAAACTAAATTTATCTTCATTTTACTATTTGTTTTTCTCATTTACTGCTAGTATTAGAATAAGTTTTAGAATAATGTCTGCTGCATATGTTAGTTTTAAAAACCCGTACAGAATGATAATTGGCCAGTGAGTAAACTTCCCTTATTTAATTATTATTTTTCCATATTATGATATACATATGTTACTACATGCATGTTTGGTAAGTTAGATTTGTAAAACAACACTGTGCGTGAAACTGGGAATAAATAAGGGACTGTTTGAGCAAGTAAACTCGTTCCTCTTTTAATTATTGGTAACTTATATGTATGTCAGTAAACATATATAGGTAAGAATGCCTTAATGTATTGTATGCAAACAAACTTGGATCTTCATCTTAAAACTGAACTGAAACTAAGAACAGAAATAAGACAAGTATGGAATCTAGAAGTGTATAGTACAGAGGCTAAATATTTGGTGAGTAAACCTTCTTTTTAAAAAAATTGTTCCTGATTTTGTGATGTTTCTTGAATGCTTGAAATTTATCTAACTTGACCTTCTTACCAAACCTGGGAGAAACAAACATGAAAAACAAGGAGCTATCCCTGTGAGTGAACTCCCTTATATTCATTGATTTTAGATCTAGGTGAACTGTTGTTTGAGTTTAGATGCATAAGCCTATATATTATACTTCCTATAGGCATGTATACTGACTTGTAGTATATTAAAACATCACTTAAATTATCCATTAGAACTCTACACCTAACCAGTAAAACAGAACTTGGTATAAGAGATGATGAGGGACATTGCCTGGAAATGGAAACCTTATCCTGTTATGCAATGAAAAAGAAAGAAAGAAAAGAAAAAAAACCTTTAATTATATTAACACCTAGTATTGAATCTTCATATATAACTGGAGTTAAACAAAACCAGAAACTTGTAACATTAGAAACGCAGAAGTGGATATTCATGAATGTAAACAAGAGTGGAGAAATATAACAGGAACTCTATTTATCTCTTTCACCAGCAACTAACTATAAATGAATGAAAATCAAGAATCCTCGTTACTGAAATACAAAATTGTTTCAGTCGAAGGATCAAAGAAGGTAGACGGAGGCATGGACGGAAGATGGTCGGTGCCAGTTGCCTGAGGAGGTAGCTCGAGATCGATTTATGTTTTCATTAAGTTTTTGGGTACGGGTTTTTCATGGATTCGTGTGTAATATTGAGAGGATCGAGTTCATCAAAATTTTGGTGGAGAGGGGGTAAGACGTCCAGAGAACCCATCGGAAGTGGTGGCTGGTGAAGAAGTGAGCGGAGGTGATGGTGGGAATCGAACTTGGGGAGGTCACCTGGTACTGGGTTTTTCCAGTTAAAAGTATGGAGGAGCAGTTTTGAGGAGAAGGGTTTCTAGGCAACAGCTGACCGATGGAAGGTGATCTCATGGGGCAGCATGATATGTTGGTGGGGGTGCGGTGAGCTCATGGTGGTTTGAGGCACTGTGCAGGTGCACAGCGCACACGTGCACTAATGATGGGAAGATGGTACTATGGCGGTGAAGAAATCATGGTCGTGGCATGGGTTTTTGAAGGGAAATCACATGCGCAGGTGGGGGTGGTACTTTGCCACTTGGTAGTACCAAGTGATACTTTAGCAAACTGAAATACATGGATGCAGGAGTGATCAGCACGGTCGTGGCAAGTGATTGGAGAAGACGGTACCTGGTACTTTGGCATGTACCAGGAGTACTTTGGCAAACAAGAAATTCATGGTCATGGCAAGGTTTTTTTGAAGATGGTACCTGGCACTTTGGCAAGTACCAAGGTGGTACTTTGGCAAATTGCGAAATCAAAGGAGGTTCTGAACGAGGATTTAAATTTAAACGGTTTTAAATTTAAAATTTAGAAAATAAATAATTAAATAAAAAGAAGATTTTTATTTAATTTGTTGGAGGCAAGTGGGAAGGAAGACAACAGCAGAAGATCAAAGTATAGAAGCTCGACCGTTGGAGATTGACGAGTTTCGAAAATAGAAATATAAAAGGGGTAATTAAAATAAATTATTATTTAATTTATTTATGATAAATTAGAAGTAGTAAAATAATTTATAAGGACAACTGGAGTGTTAAACGTCATATGAACAAAGGTGTCTAATGAAGTAAAATGACATGTGCGGCGCACACGCTTTAAATTTCTCATCAATGCGGTCAAAACTGAATAAAATACCGTGTGCGACGCACACACTTAAATTGTTCAATGATAAACGATAATCAAAATATTCAAATGTGAACAAATGCAAACATACACCATTTTGTTTGATTGAAATCCATAATTAAAGAATGTGTAAACCGTATTATAATCATGATAGGCTGATAATTATTTATCAACTGTAAAAGACATTACGTACATCCTTTCGAAGAGTCCGGAATAAATATTCCACTTCGATTCGAATTATATGACGCGGGTCAGAATATTGAAGACGGAGATATGAAAGGACTATTTTTAAATAGTACCTTCGGTCTGTTCAATCCCAGGACAAACCAGAATGGACGGGTTTCTAACAACGTATATTAATTAGAATCTGCACATCGACTTTACGTAAGTATATTACGTTGGTGGCGGAGAAATTCAATTCTCTTAGCTTTATTTCCCGCAATATATTTGGGTAATCGAATGAGTATTTCTGACGGATATGACAATGTGGCATTCAAAGTAATTGAAGAAATAATCTGTCAGAAGGATAAACATGACTTCAAACCTCACAACCAGGAGATGACAAAAAACCGGGCAAGGCAGCATGGCTAGTTGGGTCATACCCAAGTAGGGTGTATTATCACCATCTAGAGTAATTCCTTTTGTTTTATCATCTCTTTTTCACTGCTGAGCATTCGGTAAAGGTTGCTGATCCCAACCGTGGAGGTGGTAATATATTCCTTACACTCAAGCTAAATGAGTGGACGGTCATGTGAGGCCGAGTAGCATCGTCTTTGGAGTAAACTGATCGGCAAGTGCTCCCGTACCTTGTCTGTTGGAATCCAATCTCCAATAAGCGCTTTGTGGTTTTAAATTTTATAATATATACGTGAACATGAGATGCAAGCGTTTCACTTGATGATTATTTATTTGATACGAACTACTGTAATATCAGATGATTTTGATTTTAAGATAATTGGGTCATCATCCATATATTAGTTATGGATTGGTCTAAAGATTTCTAAAGTTAAATGAATCTGTCTGATGTGAAAAACCTTATTCCTTGTTTTCTAATCTATTTAACTGTGTTTACTCACACCAGTCCCCCGACTGACCCAGAGTTTATTTTTCTGTGCTTTCCTAAACTCTTGAGTACTCATAACAATTGTTATGGGTAGACAAGTGATCCATGTGATGAATGGAAATCCTTTGAAGTATTTTGGACCAGGAAGTCATAGGGTCAGCTTATCAGTTATATCTATATCTAAGTATCAAGATGAATGTTTGTGTTGTGCCGGTATCCATGTAAGATGTATGAAGTATTCTATGATGTCACAAAGTCTGATATGTAATATATGATGTGATATCAAGTATTTTGTGAAATTCCGTGGTGAGATTCTGATGTTCTTTTTACTCTTCTATTCTATTAGTTCTATCTTTTCTATCTCATCTTCTAAATTCTTTCAAAAATGACATGACTTTCGAGGGCATCGAAAATCGCGCCGTTACACCCTTTGTCATCAACAAAAAGAAATTCTAAATATACTTCTCCTAAATCCTATATCTATCTATACATATCCTGTAATAATAGTTGATTCTATAATAAAGTACTAATATATATAACTCCCCTAAATTCACTCTTATATTATAACCATAATTCTATTTATAACTAATTCTGAAATCTACGAGAAACAAACATTGCATTAATAATTCAAATAATACAAAATAATTCAAATTACAACATTCCACGTGAATATGAAATTCTATGTACATAATAAATCGTATGTACAACTAAATGGGAAACCTAAACGTCAAATTCTTCGTAATTGGGGACTTATGAACTGGGCAATTGGGGTAATCACTACAAGAAAATATACATTAGATTACATTTAATGGCAGCGTTTATGTGTTGAAAGCAACAAATACTATTTTAATATATTTTTTCTTTTGTTTTTATTCGTTAATGTGTAAACCAGATTACACTTACAACCGAACATACCTTCTCACGTTTACCATTTTCCTTTCCACCTAAAGATCCCTCCTTTTGAAAATTTCCCGCCCAAAATTTTATTCTGTTTCACATAGAATCGTTCCTCTTTCCTTCACATCCAACCTAAAATTCCCTCCTTCTGAAAATTTTCCCCCTTAAAATTTGCTGCCGCTTCGCTTACGATTTCATCTCGCCCTTCATCTCGCCCGACAATCGTTCGTTCACCTCGCAATCAATGTTTTAGGTCAGTAGTCGTCCAATCCCTTGTAGACTTGACATCTAAATTTGCTATTTTGGGTCGTTCCAGATCTAGAAATCAACTAAGATCTTAGTTCAGATTGAGGTAAGATTTATTAAAAATTATTTCATATTTACAAATTATCGTTTTCAGATCTAGAATTTAATTGGGATTGTGTTTCACGTTGAGGTTAAATGTACTTATTATCTTGTATATTCAGAAATTATGGTTGAGGTTAGATGTACTGAATATTGTTGTGGATGATAGATTGAGCTTTTGGATTGAGGTTAACACACTTTCGAGTTCCTTTCTGAATGTCAAAAGCATATCTATTATGACTGCAAACAAGCTCACTGGCTATTTATTCCACAATAATATTTTTCAAATGCATATTTCTATAGTAATCTTTTTAGGATTAACTTCATTGTAGAATAAAGATCAAGGTTGTATGATATAGCTGAGAATGATTGGTTTCCTTTTTGAAAGAAAATAAGACTACGGACTCCCGTTTCTAGGTCTCATATGTTCTAATGCGACAAACGCGATTTGCTTACCTTATACCGTATTAATTTAAACTTGGATTGTAGCACTTGAGAATCTTTAGGCCTTGAATTGCAAGTAGATGTAATCGCATGAAATTAGTACGATAATATGTTTACTTAAATATAGAATTAATCTTATATAAAAACAATTATTCTACATTTATAATCTTTTCATGCTGTGAATAAAAAGTTTATAGTTTTTATTCTGGACCTTTGAGTTGATACAAAGGAGACAGTGATAGTCTAGTGAGTGTGACTCCCATTATTGTGTACATATTATTGGGTATATATCGATAATCGACTCTAGATTAGAGATCATTTTCACTACTGCTCATCTTATTACAGAACATATTCTTGGTTTTGACGGTTCTTCCCTCATTCTAATTACTGTTAATCAATCTTCATATTTTAGCTCACTCAATTATTCATGATTTCAAATAAATCATTTTTGTTTCAATTTTAATATAAAATATATGTCTGCATTTCTATTTAATTTTGTAACTTAATCATGACCCTAATATTCTAAATTTCTAAATAAAACTTTTGAAGCATGTCAGCAAATAAATGTTTACCTCCTTTCAATTGTGCATACACACATCACTTATTCTTAAGAAAACATACTCTTAAATTTTAAGATAGAGTATCCCATTTTTGTCATCCTAACAAATATGGGTCTCAAGTGTATTTTCCTTTCTTTTTACGACAATGCTTGGATGTGTGGTCAAACTCAAACATCCTACAGAAACAATTGCACGGGGTATCCAGAAATATCATTTATGACGTTGTCATTTATTGACTGTAGACAAATGCTCAATGCTTAATCGATTTTACTTGATCTCCAAGGGGAGTTTAATTCTTTGAAATTTACATGAAATGATGGTTATTCTAAGTATTCTGGTGGATTGACAGTTTAAATGAATGGATTTTACTAAATTAGTTCACTGGTCGTTTAAATGCTAAGTTTTTCTTAAAAAGCATAGTCTCATCAACTAATTAACTGTATGGTTTGTTTGGTTTTTGCTTTTTTCAGTCGTCATTATTGATTCTGGACAAATATATTTCAAATCAGAAAATTCTTAGCTTCTGTCCAGATTCATTCATTTGAATGTCCTTATTATAAAACAGAAATATGATTACAGTATTCTGCTTTCAGTATTATTGAATATACTATATCACTCACCTACTCATATATGAGATTGCATATATCTAAAGATTTTGAAGTGTGCTCAAACTTATATTTTCACTGTGTGGTTACATAAACCTATTTTAATTCATTTTAATTATCTGATCGCTAACTCATGTTTCGAAATAGGCTAATTTATGTAAATAATTACCAAGAAATATTTGCTAACAAATATCTAATTAGAATTCCTTTATTTTATATCTTATATATAATGCAAAATCTTGGTCAACTAAGTCGAAATGAAATCTTTTTTTTATTTCCAAAAATAACCCTATTTCAAAATCTAATTTGTTGAACTGAGCTTGGATTTTTATTGACACTTTACTTTTCACGTTAAAGCAGCGCACGATTATTTAGTTCTCTCGACTTTTATGAAATTTTTTATCAACATTTTATTACTATATTTATTTTCATTAGTTTCGCTATTTTCTGTCAATCGGGCCATTTTTTCTGAGGTAAAATTCTTTTAAATCATTAAGCTATATACTATCGACACCCTACTTGCTTTATTTTGTTAACTATTTAGATTTAATTTGATTTTTCTGTTCAATCTGTTTACTATTTGATTTCTATCTTGATGAATTATTTTTGTCTCTTAGTTAGTTTTAATTCACTAGAATCAATTTATGGTTGGTTTTGCATCATGAACTAAGAATTTGAACATTATTGGTCTCTGTAAGTTAATATACATGGAATGTATGCACTGAGATCAGTCAATGTAGCATATTTGGTTATTTTTTATTATGTTATGTTACCATTCAAATCTTATAGCGCATTAGGTTCTGCCATTTAATTCAAACTACCATATTTTTGGATTTTTCCGTATTAACCAATCAACTAAAAGCGTGTATTACTTTATCAATACTCAAATTAGATTTGGAAACCCATTTATTATTTTTATTCTTACTAAAGTGGTTTATAAATATTACAAATCATTTCCTTCCAATATTACTGCAGGCTTGCGAGATTCTTCTAAAACCACAGAAATTATTGGCATACTTGACATTTTTTGCGGAGTATCAACTGACAAGACTTTGCAGGTTTCAGTTGGCCACATAAAAATATTCTTTTTGTTAGCCATTTCTCCATATTGAATTCAATTTAAAAAATATGTTTATGTAACACCCCACATCCGTTAGTGTCACTCAAAAGGGAATTCACTAAGTTCTGTGAAGTATTATAGGTAAAAGATGCAGATAAATTACAAGACATATAACTAAAGCAGCAGAAAAGTGAATAAAGCTTTATTTCATTTATAAACAGCTTGTACAAAGATTGTTTTCCAACAACAAAGTATCTATCTTGTTTAACAAAATAAAGAAGCATAAATATACAATGATATACCCCAATGAAACATTAGCCAGCCATAGCGGTGGAAAAGAGAGTCCAAAGCAGCACATCAAAGAGTCTTCAAGTTTGGAAAGAGTAACAGGTCCATACAAATCTGAGCTATTCCCTCCCTGACTACCTAGGGGGAATGGAAGAAAAGAAGATGAAAGAAAACATAGAGTCAGACATAAAGCCTAGTAAGTCTAGTGGTGCTTCGGTATATGAATAAGGGAAAGGACATGACAGGCATAAACTGAAAATGGGAAAATACTATAAACTAAGGCAAAGCGGTTTAGAATCGAAATTACTATCGCACCCCATACTAATCTCTGCACCACCTAACTAGTATCCCAACTAGTAATCTGTATAAAGATGATAACGTGATCCCAATCATTGTAATTGTGGTTGCCTTTAGGTGTACATCTATTATTTATTACCTAGATCTAATCTAGGGTTTTCTTATCGAGCGCTTCCTAGATTCAACTAGGGTTAATGCGACTTATCTAATACTTCTCGGATTCAGGATTTATGCCACCTAGGTCCACTAGGGATTATGCTACCTGTCGAATGATGCCCCTAGTCTAGGACACACTACCTAGAGTGGTGTATGTTCCTAGACTTTCCCCATGTATGTGTCGCGAATCGTTTGTCGCTGTCTAGATGCACATGTCCTGAAATGTGCGACCCGAGTCCCGTGGCAGGGCTATTCTAGAAACACGGAACTCGGTCGGGAGCTTTCAGATATCTGCCGATGCAGATGCTAAGGTCTGTTTTTCTACTAGTGGTTATGGTCCCACGTGACCCCTCACTCAACTAATGAAAGGCAATCCAAGAAAATCAAGCACGAGAACTATACTCCTGCCAACTATGCCCCACTTTCCTATTGGCCAGCCTCACCCATAACTATATAGCAAGTATATGGTCTGTTGCGAGTTCTCTGCCTTTCCGTATGCGTACTACGATTGACTAAAGATGGTAGGTAGTCGACGACGTGCTATCACAGGGCTAAACTAAGTATCGCTGACCCACGCTGATCCACCCTAGCCTTTAGGTTGCTCATACTGCAACCAAGGCATACCCTTGGTTCTTCTACCATAGACCTTAACCTCTGTGAGCCCAGCCGGATCATCTGCAACCTCACAGAGGGATACCAAGAGTACCCTCGCATCCCCCGAAGCTACGTGCTTCTAAACCCAGTCCGCTGGAGCCTTTTTCGAAATCAGATAAACGCTGCTCCTCCTCATGTACTTGTTAAGCGATGATCTACCATATCGGGTTATTCATCTTATTAAGGACCGGCTCAGTTTTCTTGACTAAGAATTATTACTTAGTTTTTCTCAACTAAGGTTTACCACTTGGTTTCTTTTCCCATAAATCTTGTTAACTAAGGTTTATCACTTAATTTCTTTAACTGGGGATTTCAACTTAGCTCCCGTTCTCGATTGTTTCTTAACTAAGGTTTACTACTTAGCCCTCTTTCTCGTCAAGTTGGATTGGTTAAGTGTCATTAGTCAATTCAAGTTAGCTTAACCCATTCCTTTGTCATATTAAACTGGCTAAGTGTTACAGTAGTCCGTGTTGACTTAACCCTATCACAAACCAAGTTATATTGGTTAAGTATTTCTTATTACTTAACTCTACCCATTCATCTTGTATTGGTTAAGTGTCCCTTTTAACCTAACCTTGCCCATCTGTTTTAACTAACATGTTATAACGGTTAAGTGTTCCCTTAGTTAACTTAACCCTAACATCCATTTAATTCACATGTTCTAATGGTTAAGTATTGTCCCTTCATGTTTCAACTTAACCCTGTTCAATTTATCACACTATGATGGTTAAGTGTTCTAAGTTTACTTAACCCCACCCTCTAGTCCAACTAACATATTAAATTGGCTAAGTGTATTTACTTAACCTTGCCCACTTATCTAGCTAACGTGTTATAATGGTTAAGTATTCTAAATTTACTTAACCTCACCCACTTATCTAATTATTAGGTTATAACGGTTGAGTGTCCTGAATTTACTTAACATCACCCTCTAATCTAGTTAATATGTTAAATTGGTTAAGTGTATTAACTTTACTTAACCTCACCTTCTAGTCTAGTTAATATGTTAAATTGGCTAAGTGTTTTCTTAGTTACTTAGCCCCTACAAGTCTTGTCTTGTTAACATGTTAAGTTGGTAAAATGTTCAGATTAACTTAACCCTACCAATCCTAACTTAGCTCTAATTGTCTATCTAAAGCACCGACCACTCACATGAGACAGGTATTGTTGTGGCTGACTGTATGCCGGTCGGTTTCGAGCAGTCTTACGCCACAACTCAGTCTAACCTCGGGTCTTTATTGGGCTCAATGCCTTAACAACCAACATTGGATAGGTATTGTTGTGATTACTGGACAGCCGGGCGGTCCGTGCAGGGTTACATCACAACTCAATCCAACCTCGTGTTAGGCATGCTCGTATTTTTCTAGATTGACATATTTGTCACTTTTCATTTTTATATGTAAATGTTTATGCCCCAATTATCCAAATTCACTAATTTTGGGTATAACAATTTATACCGCTTTAAATGTCACTAGTCATTGGCATGTGTCAAACAGGCCAATACATGTATTTTATTTTAAACCCAACGTTTGTTTCCCCCGTTTGTACGTACGCAGCATTATAACATATGTTGGGCTTAACATTTCAGCCCAACTCGTAAACATAAAAAGGGGAAGCACAAAATCATGAATTGTTCTAGAATACAAAAAAGTTTGTGGCGCATGGACTTGCAACATAGCGTTTTCACTAACATAGATTGTGGGTCATGTGAACTTGCATTCAATAAGGATATAACTAAATTAGTGTCACAAGAAATGACGTACTTTTAGACTTGTTTAAACATGGTTTTATACACATATAACAAGGAATAATGTCAAACACCAAACTAGCATAAAAATGTCCACTTTTTTGACATAACCGAAAGGTGTAATCTAACTTTACATTAAGTAGCCTATTTCAACATGAAACTGGTATAATTTGTGTAACCAAAAGGTACTTACATAAACCCAATTATCACTTGCAAATAAACATAATAATGTATACAAAGGTTTTGAGTCGTGTAGGCATAAAAGGTTTCATCTTGGAACATGTTTACATGAGTCTCAACTTAGGCCTAAAAAGAATGTATGCTAACCATGTTAACGACATAACATAAAGATGTCAATTCTAGTTTCTACTACAATCTTGCAAGTGATATTTATCTTCATATACAAATGTCAATAGGATCGCATCAACCAATTTATGCCACAAACACCCAATACAAAATATGACATAATCAACGCAATACACAGAATTTACATCAATATTTTACAATTGTAAAACCCCAATTTCAATTACATCGAATCATATCGCAATTTCTATTCATATTCAGAAAACC
Source organism: Allium sativum (assembly GCA_030737875.1). Lineage (NCBI taxonomy): Eukaryota > Viridiplantae > Streptophyta > Magnoliopsida > Asparagales > Amaryllidaceae > Allium > Allium sativum. The sequence goes on along the minus strand of CM060925.1, from coordinate 307,951,843 downwards.
ACTATACTTACAACGGGCGCTGAAACTTGTTTTCTGGTTTCTGTTATTCTGAATTTGCAAAGCTTTCCCTTGGAGTAGAAAACGTTGCGTAGAAATTAGATTAGTCTTTTGTTTCTTGAATCGTTGTTCGTCTCTTTTCAAGCGGAGTCTCTCCTTAGTTTTCTTCCGATAGTATGGCGGCTCAAGTTCTTATTTTTGTGTGAATTTCAGTTGGAGGCCTAGGGTGTTTTTATGGAGTTGCAAGTTAATTAGAGCCGTTGATGAAGCCAGGTTTAATCAAAGCCATCCATTCTAAAGAGAAGCCAATCAAAAGAAGACAACTCAGCCCTAGTGACAAGACCAGGCCCAGAAATTCGACTAGAACACAGACCAGGCCAGCCAGACCTGACCAGGTCAACAGGGGAGGTCGACCCTATGGTTGATCCTATGGTCGACCTGGGTCAACCAGGTCGACACTATGGTCGACCATAGACCCTATGGTCGACCCTATGGTCGACCTGGGTCAACCAGGTCGACACTATGGTCGACCCTATGGTCGACCCTATGGTCGACCTGGGTCAACCAGGTCGACCCTATGGTCGACCTGGGTCCTGGGCAGGAATTTTCCTGCCCAGCCCGGGTCTGGTCCTATTTTTGAAGTTTGAATCCGTTTTTCGAGCTGTTTGAATTTTAAATAAATTCTTAAACTTCCGGAGGTCATATCTCCTTCATACGAAGTCCGATTTACACAAACTCGGACTCTATCGCAGAATTTTGAGACGAATGGAATGGCGCATCCCGTTTCCCTTAATTCTTCTTCTAAAATTTAATTATACTTTAATTTGTGAAACATAATGTTACAGAACTACGGGGCGTTACATTCTCCCCCTCTTAAAAGGATTTCGTCCCCGAAATCTTCAAGTTAGCAAGAATGTGTCCTACCATCCAATCACCCATTTACTAAACCATTCAATCACAGGCATTCACCTTAAAAAATATTTCTAATGCTTTCTTGTTCATATGCATAGTGTGTGTATATGTCTTTATCTAATGCAAAATCAGGCGGTCTACTAATTCAGTTGACCTTCTTAATGCGGATTATGTCAGTGCCATGCGTCCAATCATGTATGCAAGCATCCTTTGTTATGTAAATACTACATGTGTGCGTAGCCATTCATCCATATGCAACATCCATATGATAACATATCAAGTTAAATCCGTTAAGCAAATACATATATGCGAATGCAATATGAAAGTGACCAAGTCGTTTTAGTGCATATGGTGTGTATATGCATCCACGAGCAACCACTTGCAACCATCAATCATAACATGTTTCAAATACATGTTTACATCCATTGACTTCTATCTAAGGATCGATGATACGTCCTAGAGGATATACCTTAAAGGCTAGAAAGTATGCATAAATTTTTTAAAAGAGATCAAGGATGTACCCTTAGGAAAAAGGTTATGATGCGTGTCTCTAGTCTTCAGTCTCCTAAGTCGCATCTTCTTGGGCTTCACTATTCTGTACCTTATCTAATTAATCTTTACGATTGTGAAGTTTCTTGACCTCCATTTCCAAAACTGTCATTGATCGGATAGCTGGCTTTGCGTTGTCGACTGGATATATGCGGAAGTCCATCTCGCGTTTTAGGGGACAAATCTCTAACTTAATCAAAATATCTACGTACTCATGGACTACTCTAACGGATTGCAAACCGTCGATAGATGTATCAAGTGATTCTAGGTAGCTGGGCCTAACTGATCCTTTAGGATCGCATGAAATCTCGAGGGTATTTCCAAGGCAAATCAAAAGTCTAACTACCCAATTATCAGAATTACCAGCCAACCAACCCATGCCTAAAATCAACTCATAGCCCATGAAACCAAAAACATAAGCATTACGCTTAAACTCAACACTTAATATAGTTATACTCAAATCCTTATAAACCAAAGATAAACGGGGCGAACCACCAATTGGATTTTGAGACGCTAATGGGATCTTCTACTATACAAGTGCTAAGGTGCAGAGACTCAACTATGGAAGTAGATATGAACAAACGCGGAGTGCTAAGATCAAAAGAGTACTAACTGGTTGATCAAAAGAAAAGCTAAACTTTCCCAACAAAGACTTTTACTATCTCTCTCTCAGGTATGCTGGTGTTGAGAGCACGTACTAGTCCTTCTAAGAATCTTGTCCCTCGTTCTTGCCCTATGTCCTTAATTATATGCCCTATTATACCATAGTAAAGATACTTCCTCTCGTCTTAGATTTTACAATTCCTTCCTCCCTCGTGAGCCAAGTCCATATCCATGAATTTCGCATCCTTGGGTTGTGCTCCTTAGCCAAACTCCTCATCCTCTTACTTGTGTAATATGTTGACAGGTCTCTCGAAAGCTGCCACCACCGCATAGAAAACCCTACAAAGCTTGAAAGAAAACTAGCTGCGGGTGAAACTACTATGGCTACAGATGGAAGTCGGGCGCCTCTTTGCCCTTCGATAGGTATCGTAGTCTTATCAAGCCTGCGGAATCGTTCCGCGATGAGGTTACCTCCCAGAAAGCCAGGAGCCCCGAAGATTTAAGAAAGAAGGGGATAAGAATTCAAACAGAGGATCAGAAGATAGTGCATATGGCTTTGAGGAATATGCCTTTAAAACAAAACTTTTCTTTTGAAAATGCTTCTTTTAAAACCGTTTGAAAATAATTTTTCAAATCTTTTATCTGATCTGGTAACCTTCAGCTCTGATACCACGTGTAACACCCCACATCCGTTAGTGTCACTCAAAAGGGAATGCACTAAGTTCTGTGCAGTATTATAGGTAAAAGATGCAGATAAATTACAAGACAGATAACTAAAGCAGCGGAAAAGTGAATAAAACTTTATTTCATTTATAAACAGCTTGTACAAAGATTGTTTTCCAACAACAAAGTATCTATCTTGTTTAACAAAATAAAGAAGCATAAATATACAATGATATTCCCCAATGAAACATTAGCTAGCCATAGCAGTGGAAAAGAGAGTCCAAAGCAGCACATCAAAGAGTCTTCAAGCTTGGAAAGTGTAACAGGTCGATACAAATCTGATCTATTCCCTCCCGGACTACCTAGGGGGGAAAGGAAGAAAAGAAGACGAAAGAAAACATAGAGTCAGACATAAAGCCTAGTAAGTCTAGTGGTGCTTCGGTATATGAATAAGGAAAAGGTCATGATAGGCATAAACTGAAAATGGGAAAATACCATAAAATAAGGCAAAACGGTTTAGAAACGAAATTACTATCGCACCCCATACTAATCTCTGCACCACCTAACTAGTATCTCAACTAGTAATCTGTATAAAGATGATAACGTGATCCCAATCCCTGTAATTGCGGTTGCCTTTAGGTGTACATCTATTATTTATTACCTAGATCTAATCTAGGGTTTTCTTATCGAGCGCTTCCTAGATTCAACTAGGGTTTATGCGACTTATCTAATACTTCTCAGATTCAGGATTTATGCCACCTAGGTCCACTAAGGATTATGCTACCTGTCGTACGATGCCCCTAGTCTAGGACACACTACCTAGAGTGGTATATGTTCCTAGACTTTCCCCACGTATGTGTCGCGAATCGTTTGTCGCTGTCTAGATGCACATGTCCTGAAATGTGCGACCCAAGTCCCGTGGCAGGGCTATTCTAGAAACACGGAACTCTGTCGGGAGCTTTCAGATATCTGCCAATGCAGATTCTAAGGTCTGTTTTTCTACCAGTGGTTATGGTCCCACGTGACCCCTCACTCAACTAATGAAAGGCAATCCAAGAAAATCAAGCATGAGAACTATACTCCTGCCACCTATGCCCCACTTTCCTATTGGCCAGCCTTAACCATAACTAGATAGCAAGTATATGGTCTGTTGGGAGTTCTCTGCCTTTCCGTATGCGTACTACGATTGACTGAAGATGGTAGGTAGTCGACGACATGCTATCACAAGGCTAAACTAAGTATCGCCGACCCACGCTGATCCACCCTAGCCTTTAGGTTGCTCATACTGCAACCAAGGCGTACCCTTAGTTCTTCTACCGCAGACCTTAACCTCTGTGAGCCCAGGCGGATCATTTGCAACCTCACAGAGGGATACCAAGAGTACCCTCGCGTCCCCCGAAGCTACGTGCTTCTAAACCCAGTCCGCTGGAGCCTTTTTCGAAATCAGATAAACGTTGTTCCTCCTCATGTACTTGTTAAGCGATGATCTACCATATCGGTTATTCATCTAATTATGGACCGGCTCAGTTTTCTTGACTAAGAATAATTACTTAGTTGTTCTCAACAAAGGTTTACCACTTCGTTTCTTTTCCCATAAATCTTGTTAACTAAGGTTTATCCCTTAGTTTCTTTAACTATGGATTTCAACTTAGCTCCCGTTCTCGATTGTTTCTTAACTATAAGGTTTACTACTTAGCCCTCTTTCTCGTCAAGTTGGATTGGTTAAGTGTCATTAGTCAATTCAAGTTAGCTTAACCCATTCCTTTGTAATATTGAACTGACTAATTGTTATCAGTAGTCCATGTTGACTTAACCCTATCACAAACCAAGTTATATTGGTTAAGTATTTCTTATTACTTAACTCTACCCATTCATCTTGTATTGGTTAAGTGTCCCTTTTAACCTAACCTTGCCCATCTGTTTTAACTAACATGTTATAACGGTTAAGTGTTCCCTTAGTTAACTTAACCCTAACATCCGTTTAATCAACATGTTCTAATGGTTAAGTATTGTCCCTTCATGTTTCAACTTAACCCTATTCAATTTATCACACTATGATGGTTAAGTGTTCTAAGTTTACTTAACCCCACCCTCTAGTCCAGCTAACATATTAAATTGGCTAAGTGTGTTTACTTAACCTTGCCCACTTATCTAGCTAACATGTTATAATGGTTAAATATTCTAAATTTACTTAACCTCACCCACTTTTCTAATTATCAGGTTATAACGGTTAAGTGTCCTGAATTTACTTAACCTCACCCTCTAATTTAGTTAATATGTTAAATTGGTTAAGTGTATTAACTTTAATTAATCTCACCTTCTAGTCTAGTTAACATGTTAAATTGGCTAAGTGTTTTCTTAGTTACTTAGCCCCTACAAGTCTTGTCTTGTTAACATGTTACGTTGGTTAAGTGTTCAGATTAACTTAACCCTACCAATCCTAACTTAGCTTTAATTGTCTTATTAAAGCACCGACCACTCACACTGGACAGGTATTATTGTGGCTGCTTGTATGCCCGTCGGTTCCAGGCAGTCTTACGCCATAACTCAGTCTAACCTCGGGTCTTTATTGGGCTCAATGCGTTAACCACCCACATTGGATAGGTATTGTTGTGATTGCTGGACAGCCGGGCGGGTCCGGGAAGGTTTACATCACAACTCAATCCAACCTCGGGTTAGGCATGATCGTGTTTTTCTAGATTTACATATTTGTCACTTTTCATTTTTATATGTAAATGTTTATGGCCCAATTATCCAACTTCACTAGTTTTGGGTATAACAATTTATACCGCTTTAAATGTCACTATTCATTGGCATGTGTCAAACATGCCAATACATGTATTTTATTTTAAACCCAACGTTTGTTTCCCCTGTTTGTACATACGCAACATTATAACATATGTTGGGCTGAGCCCAGCTCGTAAACATAAAAAGGGGAAGCACAGAATCATGAATTGTTCTAGAATACATAAAAGTGTGTGGCGCATGGACTTGCAACATAGCGTTTCACTAACATAGATTGTGGGTCATGTGAACTTGCATTCAATAAGGATATAACTAAATTAGTGTCACATGAAATGGTGTACTTTAGACTTGTTTAAACATGGTTTTATACACATATAACTAGGCATAATGTCAAACACCAAACTAGCATAAAAATGTCCACTTTTTTGACATAACCCAAAGGTGTAAACTAACTTTACATTAAGTAGCCTATTTCAACATGAAACTAGTATAATTTGTGTAACCAAAAGGTACTTGCATAAACCCAATTATCACTTGCAAATAAACATAATAATGTATACAAAGGTTTTGAGTCGTGTAGGCATAAAAGGTTTCATCTTGGAACATGTTTACATGAGTCTCAACCTAAGCCTAAAAAGAATGTATGCTAACCATGTTAACGACATAACATAAAGATGTCAATTATAGTTTTTACTATAAACTTGCAAGTGATATTTATCTTCATATACAAATGTCAATAGGCTCGCATCAACCAATTCATGCCACAAACACCCAATACAAAATATGACATAATCAACGCAATACACAGAATTTACATCAATATTTTACAATAGTAAAACCCCAATTTCAATTACATCGAATCACATCGCAATTTCTATTCATATTCAGAAAACCACTATACTTACAACGGGCGCTGAAACTTGTTTTCTGGTTTCTGTTATTCTGAATTTGCAAATCTTTCCCTTGGAGTAGGAAACGTTGCGTAGAAATTAGATTAGTCTTTTGTTTCTTGAATCGTTGTTTATCTCTTTTCAAGCAGAGGCTCTCCTTAGTTTTCTTCCGACAGTATGGCGGCTCAAGTTCTTATTTTTGTGTGAATTTCAGTTGGAGACATAGGGTGTTTTTATGGAGTTGCAAGTTAATTAAAGCCGTTGATGAAGCCAGGTTTAATCAAAGCCATCCATTCTAAAGAGAAGCCAATCAAAAGAAGACAACTCAACCCTAGTGACAAGACCAGGCCAAAAAATTCGACCAGAACTCAGACCAGGCCAGCCAGACTTGACCAGGTCGACAGGGGAGGTCGACCCTATGGTCGACCTGGGTCAACCAGGTCGACACTATGGTCGACCCTATGGTCGACCCTATGGTCGACCTGGGTCCTGGGTAGGAATTTTCCTGCCCAGCCCGGGTCTGGTCCTATTTTTGAATTTTGAATCCGTTTTTCGAGCTGTTTGAATTTTAAATAAATTCTTCAAATTCCGGAGGTCATATCTCCTTTGTACGGAGTCTGATTTACGCAAACTCGGACTCTATCTCAAGCAGAATTTCGAGACGAACGCAATGGCGTAACCCGTTTCCCTTAATTCTTCATTTAAAATTTAATTATATTTTAATTTGTGAAACTTAATGTTACAGAACTACGGGTGTAACAGTTTAACTATTACTTTGTTTGGCATATAATTTTATATTGATTGTAAGAAACCCTTTCTTGCATCACCATTGTCTATTTCCTAGATTAAAAAAAATTCTTAGGCATAACTATAGGTTGATTGGCTTACTATAATTTACTAATCAGGTTCCAATCAATCCCGGTGAATCAATTTTCTTTTTTCCTTTTCCTTTTCTAACTTTACTTATAATTCGGAGGGAGTATTTATAATGCATCCCAGTCCGTACTCTGAGTATGTTCACATATACAATGTAGCTAGCTGGGATCGAAATCCCTCAAATCACTGCGTTGAGTCCTCTTTATATAGACTACAAGTATTCTTCTTTAGACGTTGCTTGTTACATTAAAGAACAAGAAAAAAATTGAATATTGTAATTTCACTATGTTGCTTGTTACATCAAAGAAGCATTGGGCATATAAAAGTTACAAGGACCTTGCTAAATGACAGAAGAAAATACTACGTGTTTGTCTCACCTATTTTTTTTTCCTTGTATCCTGTAGCTAAAATAATAATAATAATATAACAATAATGATAAAAGACAGCTTCTTCCATGAGGTTGGTCTTTTTGCAAAAGTTGATTATTCACCATGCAGCCACTGCTTGCTCATTTTCCCAGTATGTTTTGCAAGATTGTTTATTGAAATATAGGTGATCAAATGCATGACATAATTCAAAACTAAATTTTTGTCTCAGACAATTTAGGAGCCTTTTGACCTTGCCGGGTGCCTATTGCATCTCTCTGCTTTGTAAATGTTTTGCGCCTACTGTTTCACATAAGGCGAACTTTTGCATTCATAGGAATATAATTTGTTATATTTGAAGCATCGAGTTTTACGCTCACATTTGCTTACCCTTGAATTATATGTATATATGGATTTGTGCAGCAACCATGTGTAGGCTACAGTATAGAGTGCGAGTGTTGGTGGATTGTAAGTCCGAGTCTCAATGCTTGCATAGTGAAAAGTGTTCGCAAATAATGTTTGAATCTGAGTTGTTAGTCAGCGTAACATTCATTAAATCATAATTTTCAAATGGTTTGTCATACTTTAACAATTTTATACATTTCAAAAAGCTTGGAACTTAAGTAACAACCTTCATTTAAAGTGTTTTATATAAAAAAAAAGGTTTGTCGGTTATTAAGCTGAAAATGGCATTATGTCTTGCTGTCCCGAAATGAAATTTGTCAAAACTAAGCTGGAAAAAAAAGGGTCATATCTTATGAATGGCTTATCCGATTTCAATGACTTTGCACATTTCAAAAAGCTAATAACCTGAGCATTAATTTTTTGTTTGAGGCATTTTGTAAAATTTAGAGATTTGATAGGTTGGAAATTTCTTGTTCTTCAAAAAAAAAAACTATAATAATAATCACAAACTAGATTGAGCTTAGCAACAAGTAAGTGACTACATTGTTTTGTGCTTACCGTGCTTTATCTTTCCGTGAGGAATGTAGATTATGGACCTTAAGACTAGATTTACATTAAAAGGAGGTGAATAGTGTTTAATGAATTATACGAATCTTTTAAAATTAAATACAAACAAAAGCAGTCCGCGGGTGCGGCGCAGTGGAAAGGAGGCCTAACTTCCTGGTAAAAGGTCGATGGTTCGATTCCTACCATACGCTTCCCCATCCTACATAAATTTACCCGGGGGTATGGGGGCTTGGGTTAGCGGACGGCTTCACTGTACCCTCCTCAGGAGTTTAACGGCCCGCCGGGTTCTCCTGGGTTTTCAAAAAAAAAAAAAAAAAGAAGCAATTCACAACCACAAAAACAATCACAATATATCATATCTCATGTATGATTGCTTTTGAAGAATTTTGTAGTTTGCTTATAACAGGAAATAAAATTCTACATCAAAGTTTGAAAACTTATTTGAATGTCTGTATTGCCAATAGAAAAGGATTGGTTGTATTTAAACAGGTGACTATTTAATGCTAAACCTAAATTTGTATCTTGAGAAGTAACACATATGTTTTAATATTAAAATTTATATTTACTATTTGTTTTAGGACCAGTATAGAGTAACGACAAGGAGCTTTGAATTTCGTGCATATGGCAAAAAGAAATCTACGAAATGTGGAGAAAATTTTGTGTCCATGTACAAATTGTCGAAATTTTAGCCGACAAGATGACCACATCATCGTTGAGCATTTAATTATAAAAGGAATGGATTCTAAATACAAGACTAGTAGATGGTATTGCCATGGCAAGCTAAAAAATATAGATAAAAAAAAAGTTCTTTTGATACATATGACTTATTCAAGATGATTCATTATGAAGATGAAGATTTTCTGAATTCTGATTTTTATTGCCGAGGATATAGATGATGATGATTCTCAAAGAAGGGAGGATAAACTACTTAAGAGTTTGGAAGATGCAGAAACTCCATTGTATCCCGGATGCATAGACCATACAAAGTTATCCCCCATCACCGTCTTATACAATCTTAAATGTGAGACTGGTCTGTGCGATAGCGGGTTTGACAAACTGTTAAACGTGCAACATTTGTTTTTGCCAAAGGATAATGTACTTCCGAAAACTTTGTATGAGGTAAAGAAGTTTCTTAAAGCATTTGACGTGGGTTTTGAAAAAATACATGCTTGTGAGAATGACTGTATTCTTTTTAGAAAAGGACACAGAGATTTAGAAACTTGTCCCAAATGTGGTTCTTCAAGATGGAAGATAAATCAAGATACCAAGGAGGTTATAAAAGGTGTTCCAATTAAAGTGTTGAGATATTTTCCAATAATTCCAAGATTTAGAAGAATGTTTAGATCTCAAAAGATGGCCAAATATTTAAGATGGCATTTCAATAATAGAAGCAATGACGGAAAAATGCGTCATTCGGTGGATTCTATGGCATGGAATATGGTGGATGATCGATGGAAATATTTTTTAGCTGATCCACACAATCTTAGACTCGGTCTTATTACAGATGGATTCAATCAATTTTCTATGTTGAGTTCCAAATATAGTTGTTAGCCGGTAATGATTGTGATATATAATCTCTCACCTCTGTTGTGTATGAAGATGGAAGATATTTTGTTAACATTACTTATTCCTGGTCCAAAGCAGCCCGGAAACGATATTGATGTATATTTGGCACTTTTGATTGAAGATTTGCATTATTTGTGGAGCAATGGAGTTGATGCTTATGATGCATTCAGTAAAACATTATTTAATATGAAAGCAATTTTTCTATGGACAATTGATGATTTTCCTGCTTATAAAAACCTTGTTGGATGCTATGTGAAGGGAGAAAAAGCTTGTCCATTGTGCGGTGTTAATACTCATCACCGTTAGTTGAATTATAGTCGAAAGAATGTCTATAGGGGTCATAGAAGATATCTACATATGTCAGATTCACAGAGGAAACAGAAGGCTTGGTTTGATAACACAGTGGAGTTTGGTAATGCTCCTAAAATTTTAACTGGAAGAAATATTTCTGTTTTGTTAAAAGATTTTGCAAATAATTTAGGGAAAGAGAAAGAGAAGAAAAAAAGACAAAGGAGAAAAAAAATAAGAAAAATGCCATTAAGATGAAAAAGAGGAAGAGGAAGAGTACGCATGATATGAACGACGAAGGCGATAAAGATAATGATCCTACATAGTTGGAGCTATCGAGATGGAAAAAAAGATCAAATTTTTTTATTTTCCATATTGGCAGGTGAGTGGTTTTTTTTAAATGTTTTAACAATTAAATATACAATAAAATTATTTGGTAAATTATTGTTTTTTATAGGAACTGCCGATACGTCATAATTTAGATGTAATGCATGTGGAGAAAAACATTGGTAAAAGCATTTTAGGCACAATGTTGCATGATAACAAATCAAAAGGTGGATTCAATTCTAGAAAGGATTTAGAAGAATGGGGAATTCGGCACGAGCTTCATGCACAACCTCGTGGGAAGAAATCATATCTTCCACCGGCTCCTTCTACGTTATCAAAATCGGAGAAAAAAATATTTTGCAAAAGATTGTACGACTTCAAAGGACCCGATGGCTACTGTTCAAATCTGAGAAATCGTATATCATTGGAGGATTGTAAGATCAGTGGTTTGAAATCACATGATTACCATGTTTTAATGCAACATTTGTTGTCGGTAGCAATAAGAGGGCTATTGTCAAAGAAGGCAAGAAAAGCAATAATTCGCTTATGTTCATCTTTCAATAAATTATGTTAGCGTGTCATTGACATAGAGAAGTTGCAGCAAATCAACGTTGAAATTTTGTGTGAGCTTGAAAAATATTTCCGGCTGTCGTTTTTTGACATAATGGTACATTTGTCTATTCATTTTAGTAGAGAAGCGCTCATATGTGGTCCGATTCAATTTCGTTGGATGTACCAATTTGAAAGGTATAAGAAGACGCTTAAAGATTATGTAAGAAAATATTCACGGCCGGAAGGATGTATTGCAGAATCTTATCTCGTAGATGAATGCATGAGGGTTTTTGGTGAATTTTTAAAAAAATCAGGACATGTTGAGGAGATAGCAGCTCGAAATGAAGAATATGAAAATAGTGTTATACTTGAAGGACGTCTAATTTCAACGTCTAAGATGGTTACATTATCCCCCTATGAGAAAGAAATTGCTCATTTAGCCGTGTTAATGAATATGAAAGTGGTTGAACCATTTTTAAGGCACGTATACGTTACGTTATTTTTTAATCATTTGGATGTGTTTGTGCTAATTAATATAATTTTGCATGCCTTGTTTTATACTAGTTTGCACTTAGAGGAATTGCAAAATTCAAGTAAACGTATGGAAAGAAATTCAACTTTACTTTGGGAAACAAACGAAAAATAATTTTCTAATTGGATAAAAAAAAGGTTAAATAATTATTTGAGTATTCTCTCATTTGCCTAAGAATATTACGCTAAAATATCCTTTGTCAATGAATTTTTTTGCAGATACCTATAAACTCTAATGATCACGACGATATGTTGAAGTGGATTGCATACGGTCCGAAGAATGATGGCTTTTCTTACAAAGGATATATTATCAATGATCAAAGATTTCATATAAAAGATGTAGGGAGAGAAACTCAAAATAGCGGAGTGACTTATGAAGCGACTACTTTGTGTAGAGCAAGTGCAAATGATATTTCTCAAGTAGCTGATGTGGTCACCTATTATGGGATACTGACTGATATAATTTTATTGGATTATCATGTGTTTTATATTCCCGTTTTTAAGTGTCGTTGGGCACATATTGGAAACGGAGTAAAAGTCGATGAGGATGGTTTTACTCTTGTCAATTTACATCAAAATCAAGAATTGTTTTCTAAAGATCCATACATCCTTGCATCTCAAGCGAAACAAGTATTTTATTTAAGAGAAAATAATTTGTCGAATTGGTATGTTGGAATGAAAGCACCACCATGAGGTCTTCACGACTTAGAGACAAATGATTATAAAGAAGAAGCTATCAATGCCCTTGAAGATTGTGATGATAACGATATAGATGTTGAAAATGTTAGTTATGTAAGGGAGAATTGCGAAGGGATACTTGAGTAGTTTCAGTATTTTGTTTGATTATGAGAATTGTTTTTGAGAACCTGAACATGTCATTCATGTTTGTTTTTTCCATTATTTGCTTATAAGATCAACGATTGTTGTGTAAGAAATGATGTTGTAATTAAGGTAAACGTGATTATTTTTTATGTTTAAATTAGACAAATGTAATTAATATGTTTAACCAATTAATATTTCTTATATGCAGTTATTGAGCTAGTGATTTATCATCGAGATGGCATACTCAATCTTCGTCATGAAGGTATCCATGTTAATTTTTATTTTATTCAATTGGCTTTCAATTATCTACTATGTGGTTTAAGTATTCATGTTCCATGTAATGTATTCTTGGGCTCAATACTGACTATCAAGCATGTTTTGGTGATCCTGAGAACAAATAATTTTTTTGGTATTATTAATACCGAGTAGTTACGCAACATTATTAAAACCAAGATAATTGTCTAATTTGGAATATTGCAATATGGCATAACCTTAAATATTTGGCCGAAATATGCCGTATTTACTAAATTAATGTTCAACGATACCGCGGAATGTTAGTTCGTGAAGTATATGAATGTTTGCGAAAGGCTAAAGCCGAAATAAAATATGGATTTCGACAAGTACATGCTGAACTCGATACTCTATTAAACCCAAGTGCAAATAATTTTTTTACCTCTCAATTGCTTTGTCCACCAAATTCAACATACCGTTCATTTTTATTTCTAGGTCATGTAAGGTACCATGGGATTTTTTTACCTCTCAATTAGAACAAGATAACATTATAGTTATTAAATACAGTGTTAAACATATAAGAGGTTGATAATATGACATGCAGTGATCCTTTTAAGACAAACTGAGGGTAACATGATAATTTGGTACATTGAAATAAAGGAAATTTAAGATTCCGAAAGATCATAAAATAGTTCTTTTAAAATTGAAATCGACTATTATTATCTGTAACATATAGTTTTTTTATTCATACCGATTTTATAGTTACTGCATTTATTTTTATGAGTAGCTATTGTGGATCTTTGTAGTTTGTATCATATAATTTTGTATTTGTAGTTTGATAAGGAAAGTTGTTGTTGTATTAATTGAACTATAATGAAATGCATTTGCAAATTGTAAGATACTAAGGGCTATTGATACTACCCTAAAAAAATAAATGCATTGTCTTGAGTACAATATTATGTCAGTCGGACAATCTAATGTTTTAAATAAACAATATTTGATTTCAATAAAAAAGAATTTATTTTGTGATTTTTTGAGTTTCTTTATTTCCGTATCTTAAATTTTCATGTTATTCTCAGTTTTGTCTTATAAGCACCATTCAACTACAATTTGTATTTCTTCTTATCTGCATGTTGTTTGACCAAATGCCTCAAAAGAGAAGCCACTGAGTTTTGTTTTATGATATTATATATTTGAACCACTGAATGTGATTCCACGGGCTAGCAATAACTCAATTATGGGTTGTTACCTTACATGACCTAGTGTAAGTACTGCTCTCTCCCTTTTTTTGTGTAGTTTGAGCATACTTGAAAACATTGTATACTTTAGAAAATTGAATTACATAACAAGTTTCTCACCAGATTGTTAGAGAAGTCAAAATTGTTTCATCACGAAGATATGCACCATCCAAAAACAGAAACAGGATTAACTTATTATTGCGCACCAAAGAAATGACTCGGTGTTGCTGGGCTACAAATACATACATATACATAAGTATAGTTATTTACACAGTTAATTCCGAAATTTACATATAAAATTAATGATCCACGCACCCCTCATTGCATAATCACAATTACTGCTTCCACAAAGTTCTCAAACACATGTCTCAAACATAGTATACTGGGCAGAACATGTACAACAGTAATCATGAATTACTATGTGGATATATTTGCATGTGGGTATCTACATCTCTCCAACTCTATCATAAGTTGCTTGATATATGTGATGCCTCGATCTGTTGCGAGAAATCCACTTTAGAAAGCTCTACTGGTTGTAAAAACATTGTTTCTTCGTACGAAGTACCAATCATTTAGTAAAGAAATCAAATTCGAGTCATATATCCAAACGCATGGCAGTGGTGGGAGGTTTGAATCAGTATAAATTGACTCTGTATTTACTGCTATATTCTTCGATTATATACGTTAGATTGTATTCCCATGCCCTTTCCACTGTAAAACCATTACCAAATTTCCACTGAAATATTATTGTTATTAGAAAAGGGAATGACATCCGACAAAAAGATATCAAAGAATGTACAAAAAACGACCAACAATATTTATGGGTTGCGGTTGATTTAACATATAAAACCATTCCAACTAATTTCAATATATAAAACACGTTCACGTCCGTGCGTATAACACAGTATACTGGGCAGAACACAGTATACTGGACTAAATTTAATCCCTAAATTTTCCCATAGTTCTTTTAAAATATCTTTGCATGTGGATATCTACATTATTAGTATTCTATATGGAACTATCAATTTGAATAACATTGACCCCACGAATTTTGAATTAGATGGACCACATGGCAAAAGGCAACCGTGAGATTTGTATGCCTAGTGCAGCTATATAATATTTTTTATTCTTTAACCTGACTGTACAACTATGTGTAGTGCACCTACATTCACTTCTTTTGTTCATTTTTGTCTCGAGTTTTCATTTGCTGTTATTAAATGCTTTTATTCCGTGTTTTTGCAGAAAAAGATGTGCATACAAGCAATGTACGCACTCATCATCAATTGAAGAATGAGAAATCTCGGAAGTACAAGACAAAAAGCAAATCTATTGTGCCAACTTCTAAATATTTTCAAGTAGAGAAGGAACAAGAATTAGGGCCCAACATCATACGATTGCCATGTGAAGAAAATGAAGTGTCTTGCGCAGAAAATGAAATGCGCGAAGAGAATGAAATGCCTTGCAAAGATAATGAGATGCGTAAAGGAAATGGAATGTCGTGTAATGAAAATGAGAATCGCGAAGAAATTGAAACGCATGAAGAATGTGAAATGGCTTGTGAAGAAAATGTTGTTACCGAAATGGAAATGGAAATCGAGAGGCCGGTTGAAGCTGAAATTCCAAATGTAAATGTAAAAAGGGTTGTAGATGACCAACGAAAATAAAAAGACTTCCATTAAATCTTGAGAGTCGAATTGAAGTAGAATTCAATGAGGCAGGCGTACCGATAGGAGAAGGTTCGGTCCGCTTATCTTCTTATTTTGGACCACTAGTAAGGGAGCATGTTTTGGTTACACTTAGCGATTGGAGGTTTCTAAGCGATAAACTAAAAACTGTCTTGTGGGATTCCATTCAGGTAACAAAAGTTTATATTTACGAAAATGATTTATTTAACAAAACGTTCTTTTGAATTCATTTAAATATGAAATAACACTAGTTTTTCCTTTTGATTTGTCGGCTAGATTTAAAGTGGAGGATGAATGGCAAAAAACGACCATATTTCAGCAAATGGGACCCATTTGGAGAACCTCTGTAACAACCCGGAAATTCTGAGCCAATTTAATAATTTTATTTTGACGAATTTAATGAATTTTGAATATTTGAAATGAATTATTTTAAATAATAACGACGGAAAATTTATTTTCGACGAAGTTAAAACAAATAAATTTATTTTAATTATATAACGAGCCTGAAATGGCGCTGCAATTCGAAAATTCGATTTCGAATTTCAAATGAATGTACAAGATTCAAAATAAGTCAGAATTGAACGAAACAAGAAATATCTAAATCTGTTTGACGATATCTTTCTGATGGATGTAAGAAACTGAGATTTCACTTTAGAAGTTGAAAGATATGTCCAGTTTAAAATTCAGAAAAGTCGCTGTGGAATTTATATATATTTTAATATATATATAAAGGGCCTTAAAAATGGAAATTTTGCAAAAGACCTTCGTTTTCGATGAAACCACTTTTGTTGGATCCGAGATGTCGAATTATTGCTAGGTTTCAAAATTCATAATTTTCTGAATCAATATGTGAGCGTGGAGAAGTTAAACGTGTTTTAACAGTTTCAGTCAATTTCGATCGACCAGAAAATGGCCATTTTTCAAACGGTCTCAGAATTTGACGAAATTAGATTTGTTAGGACCATAACGGCAATACGAAGCTAGAAATATTTTTTCTGGAATTTTCAGAGTCAGTTTGTGGGCTCGATAAATTAAAATGTACGTTAAATTCAATATTGACTGTAATATTAATTTATGTTGAAATTTTAACGAAAACTGATCGTAACAGCCGAACTGGTTTGCGAAACATATCCCATTGCGTTCGAAATGGGGATAATTAGCTGGGAACGACATTCGTTGGGTTTCATATGGAGATCGGTCGTGAAAATTTCAAGGTAAAGTCAAAATGGAATGAAATAATAATAATTAAATAAATGGATTGTTTATAAAGAGGGTGGTCAAACCCTAACTTCTCTTTACACGGTCAAAGCCAGGGAGCCGCCACAATCAAAATTCACGGTTCTTAGCTTCCCAATTAAAACCCGAATTTTCTCCAAAACGGCAAATTAAAATCAGAAATTCACAAAACAAAATGGAAGCGCCAAGTTAACTCTTCAAATTGATATCGACATGAGCAGATTTTATTATTCGAATTGGCCAGAATTTCTTCTAGAAGCTGCGATGTTTGAGACGGTTTTGAGGCTTGGGGTTAGCGTCGAGTTCGATGATGGTCCTAGAGGTGGGTGGTTCGGGCGCAGCGGCATGGCAACATCGGGTGGCTCTCCGATCATCTATGGCGGCGCTGGTCTTGAACCCTAGTTCGGAAGGGCAGGGCGACGTGCTCCAGGCGATACAGAGAAAGCTAATAAATTTTAACTAATTTTAATTAAGTTATTAATTAGAAATATATAAATGTCATTGTTATATAAAATCTGAAAATATAAATGAAAAGAAATAAAAATATGGTTTTTAAAAAATAAAAAAATATGAAATATATATATGTAGCTAAACAAAATATTATATATATATATAACTTTGTTTTTTTTAAATATGTTTTGAAAAGAAAAATATACGTGAGTTTAAAATATAAAAATATACATGAGTTTAAAATAGAAAATATACATGATTTGAAAAATAAGAAGATATGATTTCTTTTGTTTTATAAAAATATGATTTTCTTTAATAGGAAGAGAATCTATTTTTGAATAGAAAAAGATCAGATTTTTGAATAGAAAAAGATCAGGTTTTTGGATAGGAAAAGTTCAAATTTTTTAATATAAAAAAGTTTAGATGTTTTTTTTTAAAATATATTAAAGTAATGATTTTTAATAATATAAAATTATGATTTTTATACATTGGAGATAATAAAAATATGATTTTTATATACATTGCTTTGAAAAGAAAATGAGATTTCTCTTTATATGAAGTGCAAATAAAGAAGTGATTTTTATAGCATTGAAATAAAATGTGATTTTTAATCTGAACAGCGTGAAAAGGAGTGCGATGGAACGGACTGAAATCAGAACAAAATCCGAACCGTTAAGAAATAAAGAATGACGGAGTGGAACCCTCGGTGAGAACTCCTCACTTTTATTTTAATTTCTAGTTGAAATATATAATAGGATGCAGGCGGTGTTTAGTAGCACCCGACAACCGTCGTCCACAGACCATGGATGACTTGTTTGTTTGATTGCTTTGTTTTGAAATTTGATATGTGGAATGAAATAAAATATTTTATAGTGGAAAATATTTTATAGTTAAAAATATAATTTTTAACGTGTATATAAAATAAATATTTATAAACAAATCGGACGATTTGTTTATATACACTGATTTGACTGATATTGATCGGTACGATAAATTTTACACATTGCCCAACCGCACAAATAAAATATGTGTTTGTTGAATTGAAACCCCACACGGGTATTGGGATGATATTTGGCGTACACTAATCCGGATTGTTTAGTTGTATGTCAATCGATGGGTTGACAGACTGTGTAAGCGTTAATTATTTATATTTAATGCTTAAGCAGTTGTGTGGTGCACTCTGGATGATGGTTGATTATTTATCGTTGCTATTATATACATGTGTTGTATGGAAATCCATATAATAAACGTTATATGGTAATTGATCAGGCCTCATTCCAATATAAAAAATAAATTCATGTGTTGAATAGAAAATAAATTCATGTGTGGAATAAAAGCCGTGTTGATTAGATTGAGGCCATTTTGACGTGAACGATATTTATATCGATTTTATTCATTTTATAATGAGTATCGAAAGTGATTTCAAAATCTGATATTTTGAAATGAATTTAAATTCGAATTTAAACTGAACAGAATTGAAATTCGAATTAAATTGAAATGAATTGAAATTCGAATTAGATTGAAGTAGAATTGAAAGCGTTTTGAATTGAATTTAAAACGTATTGAAATTGAGCTGAAATTGATTTGAAACCAATTTGGATTGAAATTTATTTGAATTGAAACCAATTTGGATTGAAATTGATTTGAATTGAAATCGAGTTGAAATGAATTTAAAACTAATTTATATCGGAAAGATTCAATTTTGATTTGAATTTGAGATGGAAGTTGAAATCATTTTGAAAACGAATTTAAAACGATTTATAAAATACATTTTAAAAGGAAATCGACAAAATATATATAATATATATATATATATATATATAATGGCCTGAATAGAACGCGCTGCGGCAGTTCGCGAATTTCGACCATTGACGTCGAATGGATATCACAGGAGATCCGACCGTCGGATTCTACTAAAACCAGAACCATTGGGTTCGTATCGAAAAGAACTTTCTAAAGAATATTAGAGATTTGAAATCTAACGGTTGGATTTGGAATCATGTCCAAATCAAATTTGGAAAAGGTCGCTATAAGTGCAGTTCAATGGCCGTTGATGGAAATCGACTGTATGGGCCTTGATAAAATTATTAAAAATAGTAGTAATTTGTGTACAATCATAAGAAATGATTTGTGAAGAATTGGGATAAAAATTTTCCATATTTGAAAAGATAAAAGTAGATTTTTATCGAAATGAACTAGTTTTGAACTAGAATAATAATTTATTTATTTTTTAAAATAAGTAAATTGGATTTGAAATGGTTTTGAAAATAACCAGAATTTCCAATAATTGAATTGGAATGGATTTGAATCGAAATTGTCTTTGGAATATTTCGATGTTGGATTTCGTGATTATACATATATTGTTATGGAAATTTGAAAGATATATTTATATTGTTAATTCCAATACGATATTTGTTGGTCGTAGAATTTGATATTGAATATAAGCCGATATATTTTCTATTCAGAGCCTTATATTTAATATCAAATGTGATTTGGGTTTGTCGTGAATGGTATCTTCAATAATACTGTTCTTAGACCCAATGGAGTTAAGAAAATCAGAAACTAACTAGAGATTAGTTAAGTTGAATGGTCTCCTGGGTATTGATTTGATGTTGGTTTCGGCCTTCGAGGTTAATACTTATGGAATTGTTCTCTTACTAATTTACGGTTAGGGACTGATTGAAATGTGATGTTATTTTGGGGTTTATCGTGAACCCTGTTTTAAATGACATTGGTTATTTAACCCAGTTAAAGATTAAAACTAAGTGGAGTTTTAATGAATTTTTAATTAGATTGAGATGATCGAGAATGGAGTATCACCAGTTTTGCTCCAGGTGATAGTTAAATCTTTAAATATATTTGAACGTGAAATGGTAATTGAATTTACCGATAACACCGTGGTGTTAGATATGAAGTATGACCAGATCTACTTCATGGGATGAACAGGTTAGGACTGGGAAATTAAAACAAATGATTACTTCGGTAAGGTTCCTTAATCCCGACTAGTTTGGAAAAACCATAATTTGGTTTGAATTGATATTCAAAAGAAGACTAAAGATTAAATTTAAAGAATTTATCTTTGATAAAATTATTGGGAACCTTTCCCTAAGATTGTGAAATTTAGATACTAATTGAAAATTAGTTAAGATGAATGGTTTCCTGGGTATTGATCTGATGTTGGTTTCAGCCTTCGGGGTTAATGTTTGGGGAATTATTCTCTTGCTAATTTACGGTTAGTGACTGATGAATTGGAATGAGGCTTATGTTGTGTTTGTGTAACACATGTTTATTATATACGCGAGTTATTCAAAAAGACCGGGTTCATCCCATTTTGAATAACTGATTCGACGTGGTGTCGAGGATGAAGACGGGAGTCGAAGATCAGAGGTCTTCACGTCGTTTGGGAGATTACTGATGATCTTGATTGGGTCGTACAGCCAAGAGGAGGGAATTAGTTAGTGATCGTCCAGACGTACTTGGAGGTCGATGGATATGCGGGGTACTAGGTGCCTCCGTTTCGTTCAGGCCCAGAACGAACTTGTAACTGGACCGTGTGTCTGACATTGGATTTTATTCTGTGTGATTGATTTCTATTAAATATATATCTGTTTGGCGGTGGAGAATTTATTCTCTTGCTTAACGCCCTTCTTTGAGACGTACGAGCTCAGAGGTTATATATTGATGGATATCAAACGCATGGAGTGAATTGCCTGTGTGGCATGCCTAAGTGGCAATACGATCAAGGCTTCTGTTGAAAAGCAGAGTCTTGCAGTTGATGATCAGAGCATGACCTGTGTGGCATAGCTTTGTGTAGCGTTGATTCGCGAGCCTCACGCACCGGTAGTGGACCAGAAACGGGAGAGGACCTCAGGGAGGGCATGCGTTTCCTTCTAGCTAGAAGTGGCGTCAGTGGTTTTACACGCCCTGACGAGATTGGCTTATGTGGTTTTTTCTATTGCGAGGCGCCTCGAATATATCGATGACTATGTGAAGCCGATGGAGTCATTTGTTGGCTCACTTACGCCCCAAAGGGTGGGGAAACGCAGTGTTCAGGCATTTTAATCCACGTCGGTGGACTGGCCCTGACGATCCATGGGCTTGACTGAGTACTTGTCCTGAGACTCGGGCTAGACAGTCTCGAATCGGCAGAGGACTATTTTTTGCCTTGGTTCACAGATGGAAATCCAACTTCCAATACGTGACTTTGCGGTTTTATTTGTAGAGCCTAGTATGGCGACATAGTGGGATGGGGCGCTTATGCCATCTATGATTGATACTTATGATTTGAAGTTGTTTTATACACTATGCACTTATAATAGTATCAAATGATTTGTTTTAAAAACGTATCAAGCATTCTTGGCTATTACAAGGTAAAAACCCTATCCTTCGGCTTGCGTTGCATTGTGTGATGGGACCTGGTCTTAAAATAGCTTCATTGTTCTTTATTTAGCATTGCGCTGTTGTTTTATGCACTAGTATTCTTGGGAGGAAACCCGTTCCGTGTTATACGGCATGGTCCCTTGATTTACGTAACTTTAAAATAAAGATTAATAACTGTTTAGTTCACACACCAGTCACATGACTGACCTGGGGTTTATTGTTTTAACCTAAACTCTGGGTGCCCTTATTTTGACATGGGCAGCTAGTAGTTTTGGTTTTGCAGATTTATATTCACAGGAACCTGGTTTACAGCCGAAATGATATCCGGAAAGCTCTGTATCCATATATCTCTTTCAGTTGTATATTATATTATTTTTCCGCTGCAGTAATGTATTGTAATCTCTGATATTTAGTGATTGTGTAATATTGATTCATACTCTGTATATTCTTGTATTCTGATGGAATTGTTGTAATATACAATGAAATGTTCTTTTGTGTGTTGTTCACAAAGTATCTGCTCCTTCCTTACTGGGGAAGTTATGGGTTCTTACAGTGGTATATCAGAGCTTTGGTTTACAAAGCTCAGAGAACAAGACACATTAGAACCGAACGAATGAATTCATCAGAAATTGGATTAGTAATATCCAACGGGAATGAATCGTTAGAGATGGGATCAGTAGTATCCTAGAACGAATGTGAAGAGTATATTTTTAAAATGAAAATGAATTTTGTTTTGAAAATTTAAATTTATTCAACGTATTTGAATATTTATTTGTGTTGAATTTGGACAATCTAGTATATGAAGATTTTGCATATACGCCTAGCTAGCGTGTATACGAAGTTTTAATATACTGGATAGATATAGAATCATACTCTGGTGGCCCGAAGATGATTCTGATGGTTGAGTACTCATCGTCAGAATTTATCTTCGAGTGACAAAAGTGTGATATTTATATATTTCCAATTGGCTGGTGTGAGAACCAAAGCTAGATAGGGTCTATTGTTATGAATTGGCACCAAAAACACGGTCTTCTATACATATGTATATCTAAATTTATGTGTTTGAAACGTTAACCAACTAACTGACTGCTGGTTGTGTTGTTTGATTGTTACTTTGACTAATAAAATTATTGAAACCCATATGTAAGTGTGCGGTAAATTTTGCCAAATTGAACCGAATGTTGAACTGAATTGAAAATTTGTTTGAAATTGCATGCATATACATGTATACCCATTGAACAGGTCATAGCAAGGAGGCTAGAGCAGAAGAATAAAATTGTTTGCCCAACAAATAGGTACATGTTTATAGTATTTCTTTGGGTGATGATGATTTTATGAGCCGATTGGCTAGCTGCTTGGCTTTTTCTTTTTCTTTTGGATTGGTGAGGGCCATGGGTGGCTATTTGAAATATTTCGAAGCTCCCGGTGCAGGGGAGGTTATGGCAAAAAAATTCGAAAAATTAGGGTGTTTGCCAAATTTTTGAAAAATTTGAAAGTTGAAGAAACTTAAGCCATAATGAAAATAATGGAAGTTGAGTTGGTTTGTTAAACAACTTTCAGCTTCGTTCCTTTTCGAGGACGAAAAGATTTTAAGTGGGGGAGAATGTAACAACCCAGAAATTCTGAGCCAATTTAGAATTTTTATTTTGACGAATTTAATGAATTTTGAATATTTGAAATGAATTATTTTAAATAATAACAACGGAAAATTTATTTTCGACGAAGTTAAAACGAATAAATTTATTTTAATTATATAACGAGCCTGAAATGGCGCTGCAGTTCGAAAATTCGATTTCGAATTTAAAATGAATGTACATGATTCAAAATAAGTCAGAATTGAACGAAATAAGAAATATCCAAATCTGTTTGACGATATCTTTCTAACGGATGTATGAAACTGAGATTTCACTTTAGAAGTTGAAAGATATGTCCAGTTTAAAATTCAGAAAAGTCGCTGTGGAATTTATTTATATATTTTAAAAATGGAAATTTTGCAAATGACCTTCGTTTTCGACGAAACCACTTTTGTTGGATCTGGAATGTCAAATTATTGCTAGGTTTCAAAATTCATAATTTTCTGAATCAATATGTGAGCGTGGCGAAGTTAAACGTGTTTTAACAGTTTCAGTCAATTTCGATCGACCAGAAAATGGCCATTTTTCAATCTGTCTCAGAATTTGAAGAAATTAGGTTTGTTAGGACCATAATGGCAATACGAAGCTAGAAATAATTTTTCTGGAATTTTCAGAGTCAGTATGTGGGCCCGGTAAATTAAAATGTACGTTAAATTCAATATTGACTATAATATTAATTTATATTGAAATTTTAACAAAAACTAACCGTAACAGCTGAATTAGCTTGCGAAACATATCCCATTGTGTTCGGAATGGGGGTAATTAGCTAGGAACGACATTCGTTGGGTTTCATATGGGGATCAGACGTGAAATTTTCAAGGTAAAGTCAAAATGGAATAAAATAATAATAATTAAATAAATGGATTGTTTATAAAGAGGGTGGTCAAACCCTAACTTCTCTTTACATGGTCAAAGCCAGGGAGCCACCACAATCAAAATTCACGGTTCTTAGCTTCCCAATTAAAACCCGAATTTTCTCCAAAACGGCAAATTAAAATCAGATATTCACAAAACAAAATGGAAGCGCCGAGTTAACTCTTCAAATTGATATCGAAATGAGCGGTTTCGTTATTCGAATTGGCCAGAATTTCTTTTGGAAGCTGCAATGTTTGAGACGGTTTTGAGGCTTGGGGTCACCGTCGAGTTCGATGATGGTCCTGGAGGTGGGTGGCGACTTCGGGCGGAGCGGCGTGGCCGCATCGGATGGCTCTCCGATCATCTATGGCGGCGTTGGTCTTGAACCCTAGTTCGGAAGGGCAGGGCGACGTGCTCCTGGCGATACAGCGAAAGGTAATAAATTTTAACTAATTTTAATTAAGGTATTAATTAGAAATATATAAATGTCATTATTGTATAAAATCTGAAAATATAAATGAAAAGAAATAAAAATATGGTTTTTCAAAAATAAAAAAATATGAAATATATATGTAGCTAAACAAAATATGATTTTTTTTATATATAACTTTGTTTTTTTTAAATATGTTTTGAAAGGAAAAATATACGTGAGTTTAAAATATAAAAATATACATGAGTTTAAAATAGAAATATGCATGATTTGAAAATTAAGAAGATATGATTTCTCTTGTTTTATAAAAATATGATTTTCTTTAATAGGAAGAGATTCTATTTTTGAATGGAAAAAATCAGATTTTTGAATTGAAAAGATCAGGTTTTTGGATAGGAAAAGTTCAGATTTTTTTAATATGAAAAAGTTTAAATGTTTTTTTTAAGTATATGAAAGTTATGATTTTTAATTATATAAAATATGATTTTTATATAGTGGAGATAATAAAAATATGATTTTTTATATACATCGCTTTGAAAAGAAAATGTGATTTCTCTTTACATGAAGTGCAAATAAAGAAGTGATTTTTATAGCATTGAAATAAAATGTGATTTTTAATATGAACAGCGTGAAAAGGAGTGCGATAGAACGGACTGAAATCAAAACAAAATCCGAACTGTTAGAAATAAAGAATGACGGAGTGGAACCCTCGCTGAGAACTCCTCACTTTTATTTTAATTTCTAGCTGAAATATATACTAGGATGTAGACGGTGTTTAGTAGCACCCGACACCCGTCGTCCACAAACCATGGATGACTTGTTTGTTTGATTTCTTTGTTGTGAAATTTGATTGTGTGATGTGGAATGAAATAAAATATTTTATAGTGGAAAATGTTTTATAGTTAAAAATATAATTTTTAACGTGTATATAAAATAAATATTTATAAACAAATCGGACGATTTGTTTATATACACTGATTTGACTGGTATTGATTGGGACGATAAATTTTACACATCGCCCAACCGCACAAATAAAATATGTGTTTTTTTAATTGAAACCCCACACGGGTATTGGGATGATATTTAGCGTACACTAATCCCGATTGTTTGGTTGTATGTCAATCGATGGGTTGACAGACTGTTTAAGTGTTAATTATTTATATTTAATGCTTATGCAGTTGCGTGGTGCACTCTGGATGATGGTAGATTATTTATCGTTGCTATTATATACATGTGTTGTATGGAAATCCATATAATAAACGTTATATGGTAATTGATTGGGCCTCATTCCAATATAGAAAATAAATTCATGTGTTGAATAGAAAATAAATTCATGTGTTGAATAAAAGCCGTGTTGATTAGATTGAGGCCATTTTGACGTGAACGATATTTATATCGATTTTATTCATTTTATAATGAGTATCGAAAGTGATTTCAAAATATGATATTTTGAAATGAATTGAAATTCAGATTTAAACTGAATAGAATTGAATTTCGAATTAAATTGAAATGAATTGAAATTCGAATTAGATTGAAATAAAATTGAAATCGTTTTGAATTGAATTTAAAACATATTGAAATTGAACAGAAATTGATTTGAATTGAAACCGATTTGGATTTAAATTGATTTGAATTGAAATCGAGTTGAAATGAATTTAAAACGAATTTATATTGGAAAGATTCAATTTTGATTTGAATTTGAGATGGAAGTTGAAATCGTTTTGAAAACGAATTTAAAACAATTTGTAAAATAAGTTTTAAAAGGAAATTGAAGAAATATATATAATATATATATATATTATATATAATGGCCTGAATATAACGCGCCACGCTGCGCAGTTCGCGAATTTCGACCATTGACTTCGAATGGATATTACGGGAGATCCGACCGTCAGATTCTCCTAAACTGGAACCGTTGTGTTCGTATCGAAAAGAACTTTCTAACGAATATTAGAGATTTGAAATCTAACGGTTGGATTTGGAATTATGTCCAAATAAAATTTGGAAAAGGTCGCTGTAGGTGCAGTTCGATGGCCATTGATGGAAATCGACTATACGGGCCTTGATAAAATTATTAAAAATAGTAATAATTTGTGTAAAATCATAAGAAATGATTTGTGAAGAATTGGGATAAAAATTTCCATATTTGAAAAGAAAAAAGTAGATTTTATCGAAATGAACTAGTTTTGAACTAGAACAATAATTTATTTATTTTTAAAATAAATAAATTGGATTTGAAATGGTTTTGAAAATAACCAGAATTTCCAATAATTGAATTGGAATGGATTTGAATCGAAATTGTCTTTGGAATATTTCGATGTTGGATTTCGTGATTATATAGATATTGTTATGGAAATTTGAAAGATATATTTATATCGTTATTTCCAATACGATATTTGTTGGTCGTAGAATTTGATACTGAATATAAGCTGATATATTTTCTATTCAGAGCCTTGTATTTAATATCAAATGTGATTTGGGTTTGTCGTGAATGGTATCTTAAATAATATTGTTCTTAGACCCAATGGAGTTAAGAAAATCAGAAACTAACTGGAGATTAGTTAAGTTAAATGGTCTCCTGGGTATTGATCTGATATTGGTTTCGGCCTTCGGGGTTAATACTTAGGGAATTGTTCTCTTGCTAATTTACGGTTAGGGACTGATTGAAATGTGACGTTATTTTGGGGTTTATCGTGAACCGTGTTTTAAATGACATCGGTTCTTTAACCCAGTTAAAGATTAAAACTAAGTGGGGTTTTAATGAATCTTTAATTAGATTGAGATGATCGAGAGTGGAGTATCACCAGTTTTGCTCCAGGCGATAGTTAAATCTTTAATTAGATTTGAACGTGAAATAGTAATTGAATTTACCGATAACACCGTGGTGTTAGATATGAAGTATGACCAGTTTTACTTCATGGGATGAATAGGTTGGGATTGGGAAATTAAAACAAATGATTACTTCGATAAGGTTCGTTAATCCCAACTAGTTTGGATAAACCATAATTTGGTTTGAATTGATATTTAAAATAAGATTAAAGATTAAATTTAAAGAATTTATCTTTGATAAAATTAATGGGAAACTTTCCGTAAGAATGTAAAATTTAGAAACTAATTGAAAATTAGTTAAGATGAATGGTTTCCTGGGTATTGATCTGATGTTGGTTTCGGCCTTCGGGGTTAATGTTTAGGGAATAATTCTCTTGCTAATTTACGGTTAGTGACTGATGAATTGGAATGAGGCATATGTTGTGATTGTGTAACACATGTTTATTATATACGCGAGTTATTCAGAAAGACCGGGTTCATCCCATTTTGAATAACTGATTCGACGTGGTGTCGAGGATGAAGACCGGGATCGAAGACCGGAGGTCTTCACGTCGTTTGGGCGATTACTGATGATCTTGATTGGGTCGTACACCCAAGAGGAGGGAATAAGTTAGTGATCGTCCAGACGTACTTGGAGGTCGATGGATATGCGGGGTACTAGGTGCCTCCGGTTTCGTTCAGACCCAGAATGAACTTGCAAATGGACTATGTGTCTAACATTGGATTTTATTCTGTGTGATTGATTTCTATTAAATATATATCTTTTTGGCGGCGGAGAATTTATTCTCTTGCTTACCGCCCTTCTTTGAGATGTACGAGCTCAGAGTTTATATATTGATGGATATCAAACGCATGGAGTGAATTGCCTGTGTGGCATGCCAAAGTGGCAATATGATCAAGGCTTCTGTTGAAAAGCAGAGTCTTGTGGTTGATGATCAAAGCACGACCTGTGTGGCATAGCTTTGTGTAGCGTTGATTCGCGAGCCTCACAACCCGGTAGTGGACCAGAAACGAGAGAGGACCTCAGGGAGGGCATGCGTTTCCTTTTAGCTAGAAGTGGCGTCAGTGGTTTTACACGCCCTGACGAGTTTGACTTATGTGGTTGTTGTTGTTGCGAGGCGCCTCGGATATATCGGTGACTATGTGAAGCCGATGGAGTCATTTGTTGGCTCATTTACACCCCCAAAGTGTTGGAAAACGTAGTGTTCAGGCATTTTAGTTCACATCGGTGGACCGGCCCTGACGATCCAAGGACTTGACTGAGTACTTGTCCTGAGACTCATGCTAGACTGTCTCGAATCGGTAGAGGACTATCTTTTTCCTCGGTTCACAGATGGAAATCCAACTTCCAATACGTGACTTTGCGGTTTTGTTTGTAGAGCCTAGTATGGCAACATAGTGGGATGGGGCGCTTATGCCGTCTATGATTGATACTTATGATTTGAAGTTGTTTTATACACTATGCACTTATAATCATATCAAATGATTTGTTTTAAAAACGTATCAAGCATTCTTGGCTATTATAAGGTAAAAATCCTATCGTCCGGCTTGCGTTGCATTGTGTGATGGGACCTGGGTCTTATAATAGCTTCATTGTTCTGTATTTAGCATTGCGCTGTTGTTTTATACACTGGTATTCTTGGGAGGAAACCCGTTCCGTGTTTTACGGGGTGGTCCCTTGATTTACCTAACTTTAAAATAAAGATTAATAATTGTTTAGTTCTCACACCAGTCACATGACTGACCTGGGGTTTATTGTTTTAACCTAAACTTTGGGTGCCCTTATTTTGACACGGGCAGCTAGTAGTTTTGGTTTTGCAGATTTATATTCATAGGAACTTGGTTTACAGCTGGAATGATATCCAGAAAGCTCTGTATCCATATATCTCTCTCAGTTGTATATTATATTATTTTTCCGCTGCAGTAATGTATTGTATTCTCTGATATTTAGTGAATGTGTTATATTGATTCATACTCTGCATATTCTTGTATTCTGATGGAATTGTTGTAATATACAATGAAATGTTCTTTTGTGTGTTATTCACAAAGTATCCGCTACTTCCTTACCAGGGAAGTTACAGGTTCTTAAAATCTCAAAAAGTAGATTGGTTCAAAAAATAATTAAAATGCCGACGGAAAAGGAAAGACTTGCTTTGAAACCATACAGCATTAAAAACGTCAAGGAGTGGAGAAAGTTTGTAAAGGAGAAAACAAGTTTGGAGTTTAAGGTAAAATACTTACATTTGAATTCAAGTGCAACATATTTATATCAGTTTATTATTTATTTTTAAATTGCAACAAAATACAAGATTTAATGGATGCATAAGGGACTTCTATGTGTGACTGCAATAAAGTCAGAGAAGAAGCTATTACTTATTATCATTCTCTATTTAATGGGAATATAGATTATGCCTTCCTACATATATTTTTTGCTATCAACATCATTGGTTAATTTAGATAACAATCGCAAGTTTCTGATTTTTGCTATCGGCATCATTTGTAAAATGCTGATTTTTGCCAACTTTTCTGTGGTTAAATGATTTTCAATCACCACATATTGCAACAAATTCTTACTGAAGGATTAAATCATGTTTTTCCTACTGAAGCCATTTGGTTTGAATTAGTTTGTCTTCATATATATATATATATATATATATATATATATATATATATATACATACATATATATATATATATATAGTTTCTAAAAATTATTATCGTAAAGAAGCAACAAATTTTTGTTCACTAAAACACGCTGGAGTCCTTGTGTCTTTGCTTCGGACATTGAT
Source organism: Allium sativum (assembly GCA_030737875.1). NCBI lineage: Eukaryota > Viridiplantae > Streptophyta > Magnoliopsida > Asparagales > Amaryllidaceae > Allium > Allium sativum. Next base: position 307,921,428 of record CM060925.1, on the reverse strand, counting down.
TCGGTCCTTGTGTCTTTTCTAAATGGTTAAATTCGGACCAGGATATATCATTAGTAACACCAGGATTTATCATTATTTGTTTCTTTATCGTTTGTTGTACAAAGAATAAGTTGATGTATATGTTAAGAGTGCATCACATGGACCAATTTCAATTTCATATGGATCAAAGGGAGATTATTAATTTTGTTTGCAACTTCATCATGTACATTAATTTGATTGGTAATTGGACATATTAGCCATATGTACTCCCAAAAAAATTTGTGTTGTAGTACAAAATTTATTACATCACTTTAATATTTCATTGAAATTTTACGGTGCGACGTCCATAATAAGTAATGATAAAATTTGGTATCGAATATAAAGCTATCACACTCAAGAGTAAAACATAATAAACCATATAGCATATCATTATGTCATAAGTTAGAGTTACACACTAATTCTCCAGATATATTCCAAGTGCCAATATATGTAATCTAAGTAACAAAGTTATTCTTTATAAGAGAAATGATTCTAAATTCAACTGCTAAGCACTTGAATTGAATTTTATCCATAGGCTTTGTGCAAGTGTAAGAAAAGTGGATCTGTACTATTAGTAAAAAGTGCTCCCAATCTCCTTTTATCCGAAGCAGAAAAATTACTTGTTTATTTTTTGGAGTTTGTGGGGGGGGGGGGAGGGGGGTTGTAAAGATTCATGTTCAACCAACAGTCATACAAGACATTGCATATCATGCATCAATAATTCTTTCCTTCCCCTACTTCCTAACCATATTTTAAGCATAAAATTAAGTGTCAGATTCATATGAAACACACTTGAGTGGTATACAAAAATACAATAGTTAATAGTAACTTTAAAATCAAATTAAAAGTTTCGGCACATCACGTGAAATTAATTTCTCATAGGGAAGTCTTTAATTTACAAGGAAATTTGCTAATGGAATAATTATATTTACTTCTGCATTTATTGATTCATCCTACTTCTACCGAAACAGTTTACATCGAAACTACAGTTGTTTCGATATTATAATTGTAAATATCCCAAGGTTGTTGATAGCCAGCTTGATACGACTTTTGAAAATAAAAATTAGGGCTCTTTAATGGAGCACTGCTAATCCATTTGGTCCAACCAAACCAACCCCAGGATTGCTTTTGCAACCATGAGGTTGTTTTTTAATCGACGTATATAAAATCGAATAGTTTATCACTTTTTCGATGTTAGACAAGCCACAAAACGCAGTCCAATGGCTGGGATATGCGATCTGCATATGCATAATTTTCCAGATAAGAAGGTCGACTAACCTTTTGTGTGGGATGTGTGCGAGCAGAAGTTGGCGCTTTATAATAGTCAAAAAAGCAACTGATAGCACTGTCTTAAAAGAGCTCTCTCATTCTTCATTACATGTTCAATGTTTGCAATCATTATAACTATTGTATGCCAATACTAGCGCTCAACTATTATTTTTAAATCCGCATGCATTCTTTTCCAAGGAAGATGTGATGTCATGAAACTCATTCAAATATATTTTTTCTCCTTTTTTTCCCATTGCATAGGAGAGCAATGACTTAAATTTTACATAAGAAACAAAACATTAATACTACAACATTCCACATATTATTAATAATACTTGTTTTTAGACTTATGAATTTCATTTTATTTTAAGGGCAGTTTTTAGCTAATTAACTATTGTGCATCATTTCATGCTTATGCAAACATTTAGCTTGTTTGATTTATTTATTTTTTGTATGTTTTCATGACTATTACTTGCTTCAACAAGTGTTTTAAATTGGATTATCATCTGACCATAGTTCATAGAGCATCTAGAAACATATGCTAGATAATTCAAATAGAGTAGAAATTTCTTTGATCACTTGTATCGATACATTGGTTAGTAAATATTACATAGACTACTTACTTCTTTACATCTGATGTTAAATATGTACTTATTTATTGATCCGCTAAATTTATTGTCATTAGTCATGTTTACAAAAAGTTGCTTACAAGTAATGGTAAAACAAGATTTGCTGAAGTTTTCCCTTTCAGTTTGCATTACTAAAACAGATTTGGTGTACTAAACATATATGAAGACGGAGTAGTTCAAATAGGCTTTGCTGAAGTGTTATTCCATGCTCATTCTCGTTCTTGATTACTAGTTTAGTTTTACATATGTACATGCATTGCGTGCCTTAAAGGTTTTTTTTTGGTCTTCATATTTGTGCAGGTTTTGCAAATTAGTTTATTTCTTAGGTATTAAATTATCCGTTACCTTCTTTCAGGTAAGAAGTGAGAAATATACTGCCATTATGCAAAAACAATTGCCACATACGACTAGCCGCAGAGGAATGGCTAGATTCACCGATGATGTGGTTAGTTAATTAATTGAGCATTATTTACCTAATTATTTAATTACTTATCAATTGATTTATTAAATGTTTAAATGTAGAGAAAGCAAAGTCAGGATTCATTGCCCGTATCTAGAGTTGATGTCTGGGTTAAATCCCGCACTAAAAAGAATGGCGAACCAATAAACACAGATGTTGCGAGTATTATTGTAAGAATATTTGTTTTTTTTCAGAAACTAAACATTGCTTTAATCTACCATCGTATATAGCCTATATGTTTTTTAATTCATGTAGGAGGAGATTAAAACAATTGATAATACAAGACAATCCGACTCGGCAAATAATATCAGAGAAGATGCAATTCTACAAGTATTGGGGCACGATAAACCGGGATGCCTAAGAGCACTAGGAAGGGGCTACACTCAAACCAAGCTAGCGTTGTCACAATGTAGAGATAAGCAGATAACTCATTGTCATAAAAGAATTTCAGAAATGGAGATTATGGTCCACATGCTAATGAACAAGCTGGAAAATCTACGTCTGAAGGTTCACGTATTGTGTCATTGATTTTTCATGAATTTCTTTAAATTTCAAAATTTAAACCATAAACTATTAATACCGCTTATTTTGCTTTGACAGGGTAAAGAATGTTTGAAAGAAGGGAGCACACCAGAAATGGTTGAAATCACTTCTATTGTTGATATAACATCAGTTGTAGTTTACTTTTAATCCAATAATCAATATTTTTTTATTTGACAGGGTAAAGAATGTTCAAAAAAGGCAAGCACAGTTAAAATGGTATAAAAAAACTCTTATATTATTGATATAACATCAATTGTAATTTAGTTCCCGAACCAATAATTAATATAATTTTTGGTTGAATAATTGTAGGGCAATTATAACATGTGTGAGTTAATGAATTGGGATGGAACCAACGAAATTGTTACCGAAGGAAGAGTAGTGTCTGCTGATCCTAATGAGGTTGTCAATGATATTCGCATTGGACCAAATGCTATGAAAGTTGTTATAGAGCATGTAAAGAAAGTAGATGCTTATTTATGGAGGCCTACACCAAGTTTGTCGCTATTAAGGGAAGCTAAGAATAAGTCAGTAGTATGGCCTGCTAATTATGTTGTTTTACGACAAAACTTGGAGGAAGACGTTACGGTAAATTTCATAATTTATGATAACTATTTGCAATTGTATACATATCTTTTACCATTAAATTTTTTGTTGTTTTTAGAGTAAAACTAGTAGCACAACCAAAAAATGCAAGCTTTATGATTGGTATGAGGGCGAAGTGTTAGTTGCCGAAGGAAAACTATGTTCTAGTGATTCAGAAATGATGGTAAATGGTATTCCGCTTGGTCCGTTAGCCTTTGTGGTCCTGGTAGACTATGCCAACAAAGTAGATGCTTTCTTATGGAGAACTACAACCGATATGTCATGCATTAAAGACGCCGTTGGTAGGAAAATAGCTTGGCCGAAATCAAAAGTGGTAGTTGAAAAAACAAATGTTGTGAACCTGACTTCTACAAGTGTTCTAACTACTCCTCAGGTAATATAGTTTCATACAACCGTTGGTAAATTTCATACAACCATTGTACCAACTATAGTTTCTTTGGCAGACATGATTTCTCATACAATAAAATTATACAAAAATACGATAATTCATGCAATTTTGCTTACCCAACAGACGACTGGAAATCTAGTAGCGAATAGTAAATGCAAGTTTCTTGATGTGGGTGAAACGGGACGAATAGTGGCTGAAGGAACCATTATGTCAACTGATCCAACAACGGTGGTTCACTTTGTTCCATTGAGAAAAGATGCCGTAAAAGTTTGGATAAAATTTGTAAGAGTCAATGATGCATTGTTATGGAGACCTACATCGGAGTGCACATACATGGAAGATGCATTTGGTACAATTGTAGCTTGGCCAGCCGCATATGTCGTTGGGGAATCAAGTTCAAGTAAGTCAATACTGTCAACCCAGTCAATAATTATAGATTTTTCATCTGTTTTGGTGACTATTTTGCATGTCAGGTTTGATTACTAGATTAGTGAATTGGTGACTATTTTGCAAGTCGGGTTTGATTAGTGAATTGGTGACTATTTTTCATGTCAGGTTTGATTAGTGGATTAGTGAATTGGTGACTGTTTTGCATGTCGGGTTTGACTAGTGAATTGGTGACTGTTTTGCATGTCGGGTTTGATATATGAGGTTATTTCTCCTAGACGTGATCTGTTGTAGTTTTAATATAGGTAACTCTGTAAAATATGAAAACGGATAAAGTATCAGGTGCGAAAAGAGAAAATCAGTATTTGAATAGACCCAGCCATTAAAAAGCTTGCTTTAAGACGTCATCGTTTTCCTGCCCAGTGATCAAAGCTAAGGCCATTTGGTGATAATACTTTTTGATGGCTCAATGCTAAGCTTCTCTTACCACCTAATCTTATTTTTGGTTCATGATTTAAGCTTGAACTTCAATTATCATTAGTTTCTTTTTATTCTAGTCATCTTGCCACACCGTTGTCCTCGGCCAGTAACAAAATTGTTCGGACTTCACTTGGTAAATGGTGTGGTTATTACCTTTTTTAGAATATTAAATAATTTTATAAGAAAATCAAATAGTTTCAAATAATTTTAATTTAGGAGAGGGAAAAAATCATAGTTTTGTACGTGGGTTTGATTATTGTAAAAGAAATCAAGTTCATTGGAAAAAATATTCTTTTTTGAAAACAGATAGGAACTATGACTGGTCATTATCACTTAATTATGGGATTTGTGTTATTTCGCACTATTGCTATGGGTGGAAAAACGTTTATGGTTTCTTGTAAACTTTCGCATTTATAAGCTATTAAGGTTATAATTCTGTCATCTCTAGCATCTTCTTGTGCAGTGGCAGAGATCTTTAAATTTTATGGCCACTCATATGGTTTTTTTCTTCTGAATGCCTAAGTTTTTAATTTAGTCATTTGCCAATGATGAACTTTATGTTATCTGGTTATCCTGAACTGTGATCATTGATCATTCTTTGTCTAAACGAATTAATAAAATTCGATGCTGCGTTGTGAGTCCGTTTTCAACCAAGCCGCCCACGGATGCTTCTTGAATTGGTACTTGTTTCCATGAGCTTATTCTTTTTCAGCAAATAACAATTATTTTGACCGGAATAATCCCACTACTTGCTATCTGTGATTGTCCACTGGTTTGTGTGGTGGAATTTGGGCATTTTATTTAGAGCCACTACCATGCACATTTACAAACTACCTGATGCACCATATTGAACGAACCCTATCTTATTTACTATATCCAATTGCCTGCATAGGCTCAATATTTTTTAATTGATTCATGACCTTAGTCTTAGTTATTGTAATATCATTGCACATATGACATTCATAAATCAGAACAAGTCGATCTGTGACCGTATTTATATTTTTATGTGGTCTTACCTTTGTGATTCTTTCATGCGTGCATTTTCCCTTTTTGTCATGTAAGCCAGTGATCTGTTACATATACTTTTGCGGTTAAGGGAATTTGAACTATCCGACCAGATGGTCCTGGTATTGACATGACACTGGTGGATACATGTCACGATGACTGAGTGGTAAATAAGACTGTAGATACTTATTGTCTTTGGATTAGCTTCGTGCTATTAGTCTCTCATTCGGTTCTGAAGGAGTAGCATATACTTCGTGCTATTAGTCTCTCATTCGGTTCTGATGGAGTAGCATATACTTCGTGCTATTAGTCTCTCATTCGGTTCTGATGGAGTAGCATATACATTTGTTACACCTCATTGTGGAATAGATGTGTGTCGGTTGCCACATAATGTGTTATACGCCATGTTTGGCGCGTATGGCGTTTGTCTCCTTCTTTGTGCTACTACCAATTCAAATCCCCGCAGGAGCCCATCTTACGGCTGTAATCAATCTGGTTTGCGTTTCAGTGGTTAGTGCCTTGACAACGCTGCTTTCTTTACCTACTACTTGGGCATGTAGCGTTGTCACTACAGTTTCATTTCAGCTGCCTGCATAACTCTGTTGATTTGCGCAGGTGGTTCAAAAATAAATAAAAAGAAAAGTCTATTTCACAGTAGCAGAAAATAAATCAGAGAGAGAAAGCATGCGATGTTCTTTTCAAAAAATAATAATAATAATATTTTTTTAAAAAGAAAATTGACCCTAAAAAAGTTGTTTACGGTTGCACATCGAAACTTGAGGTTGAAATGTTAATGGGTGGTTATGGACAGCAAAATGATTATTGATTACAACCAGTAACCAATATTTGGCATCAATAACAAAACATCATCAGCAAACTTCCCATATTCGCAGCTAGTAACCTCACTGCACTTTCTTTCTTATGGCGTCCACAATCTCTCTGATTTAGGTGATTTGGTGATTTTTTTTGTCTCTCTCTTTTTGTCTGCTGGTTTCATTTCTTTGGTTACTTGTTTCTCTTCTCTGGAGCTTCTTGCCTTCCATTTTATACGTTAGCCTTTTGCCTAAATAATAGTTATAGGTTTTCATGGCCTCGATTGGGGATGAAATCAGTCATTGTGTTGTGGGTTCATTTCTCGACCCTTGCCCTGATGTTATTGGGTTTATTACAGCCTTATCGGGTGTTTAGTGGCTGTTGCAGTGACTAGTGTTTCGTCCATTCTTATTCAGGTGACATCGTTGTCTTCGTATTGTGGCGAATACAAGACATCGTTATGTCATCATAGGTGGTGCTTTTTGGAATTGAGCCCTTTTTATTTCATATGACTGTGACTTCGCCAGTTTGCGCTTTTTCTCCTATTTCGAAGGTTAGGAGTTTTGGCCGTCCTCTCCCTGTTAACGTCTCTCGTGGTTTTTGGGCTTTTGATAATGGTGGTAATGGACTGGAGGATTTGATCCCCCTTTTTTAATTTGGACCTAAAACAATTGTAGGTACTGCAATCTCTTCGTTTCCAAGGATGATGATTGGTTCCTCTAGTTAGGTGTGTTCAGCTTTGTTAGCTCTTTTTGTTGGTGATTCAGTTTTTGCTCGAATTGTTTGCAACATATTAGAAGAAGTGGATTAGGGGAATTGATACCCTCTATCTGCTATCTACCCAAGATGATTCCTAGTTGTTCATTTCCTTCTTTGGTTGAATCGGTGGTTGGTGGGTCTGGAAGTGATCCTTTGCGCCATCGTCGCCGACGTCGGCGGTTAAAGTTAGCGAAGAGAGGCTCTCCATCCCTAACCACTTGTTTTTTCAAGGATATATTTTCTAAGGTTGTCGAAGGTAGTGCATAGGTGCTTGCTCAGCATCCGCTTGTTAGTAGCAACTGTTTTCTGCTTTATAGGCGGTTTCTAATGGTGAAGTGTTGGTTGTTGATAGTGGTGATGTGGACGTCACCTTAGAGCCAAAATGTTGTTGGATTAGGGGTGGCATATACAGAAAGCGGCTTTCTTCGCATCCTTTGGTTTTCGGTGGGGAGAAGGGAGGTTTCATGTCGTTGGATGCATCCATTCTGCTGAGCAGCTGGCGAGGCCACGGGTACACATCAGTTGGAGTTGGTTGATTTCATGGAGTTTGATTTTATTCATTTTCGGCTGGATCTCTAGTTTCCTCATTAGGTATGGCTTGATTTTTTTGTTTTCGTTTCATGATTTGTTTGGCATCTCTGGTTATCAACAATTCATTTCTCTCATTGTACTTGGGTCGTTATTTAAGGGGTTCTCCCTTTCACTGTCCTCTATTGGTTATTATGTGTGTCATGTGTTCTCGTGTTTTGCGAAACCCTTGCTTGTTGTGTGTTTATTTCCCTCTAGGGTATGCGATGTGCATGCAGTGTGGAGGTTTTAGGTTTGTGGCTTCTTTTGCATAGCTGAGTTTGTTCACTTTCGCTTTGCATTCAAAAAAAAAATTGGCATCAATGTTCAGTGCTTAACGAAGTATTCAATATTGATTACTAAACCTAAAAATAAAAAATTTATAGTGAATGTTAATACGGGGATTTCATCGTGAGCGGCAAACTTTATGTAGATGCGTCACGATGACTGAGAGGTAAATAAGACTGTAGGCATACACATTTGTTACACCTCATTGTGGAATAGATGTGTGTTGGCTGCCACATGATGTGTTATACGTGCACACACACATGACTCTACTTAGGACTTCATTTCTGTTGTAGGGTCCTTTTACTTCATGATACAATTTTGATATTTATATATATAAGGAGATAAGAATATACTAGAGATATTAATTCAATGCATAGTGGATTCTCAGTATTTGATATGTTTCCCATCTTTTTATGTATACACACACACTGATCTTGGTTATTTATAAATAGGGATTGGGAGAAATTTGGTTAAAGCTTTGTCCTAGTCTTCTTTTCCTGATCGATATGTTATTTTTGGATGTGATGATGATTTTCAGATATTAGTAATTCATCCAATAGTGTTGTTTTTGTGATTTCTGGTTTAATGGGAATCTAGATGGGTGATGACGTCTGGGGGTATTAGTGTTGATTATTTCCAATTTGTGTTACACTTATAAATCTTTGGTTAGACATAATCTGACTCATGGGTTATTTTATAATGTTCGCATCAGTCTAAAGGCATTTCAGGTATCGAGACACATCATGACTAGCATTTGTTTTATTATGCTTAAAGGAGTTTCATATTAGGATAATTAAATGACATTTACAAGACCTCAATTCGTAATACATGTTGTTGACTGGGCAGAGGCCTATGCCTGCAGTGGCAGATGTCGGTTTTGATAAGAGTTAAGGTTCAATTTTTTTAACCCTAAGTTTAGCCCCAAGTTTGGCTTCAGTTGACAAAACTAAAGTGGGAGGGCCAAAAACTGAAGTGGGAGGAATCGTTTGATCATAGAGTGGCCAGTTTTTCAAAGCTGATGGTCATATTTGCTTAAAGCACATAACTTCCATCTGTTTGCAAGCATTCTTCAATTTATGCACGCAAATAAAACATATTTGACCACCCGTCAGTATATATAATTTATGCATTCTACACATTTATGTAATTCTAACTGTTACCATTATATTTGTATGTAATTCTTAACGTTGATCGTTATACATATGTGCAGGTAATTAGATTTTCAAAGTGAAGAACGACCGCATCAAAGAACCGGTGGTTATTAAGCTATGAAGAAGACTTCCAACTATTATTTTGTTTGTATTAGTCGGGTAGACTTGTTTGTAAGGAACTGCGGTATGTGGATTCACTTATTTTGTCGAAATACTACTATTCAGATGATTATGAGTGTTATATTTGATATTGCGAGTAATGTGTTTTTAAGTATTTAAATATGACGATTATTGATTTTAGTTTGAAAATGATACTTATATAATTATTTGTTTTAATATTTCTAGTATATATAAGGGGTTGATGGAAATATTAGAAGCAATTAACGGTTAATAACCGCTATTAAAATGTGGTGTACATCAGTTAGTTTTAGTAGCGTTGAAAAAGTGCTACAAATGTAATTGACAAAGGATATTGTAGCTGAAACAAAATACATATAGTGGGATTGAAAAAACGCTACAAAAAACATATAGTAGGACTGAAAAACTGCTACAAGAAACATATAGTAGGACCGAAAAACCGCTGCAAAAAACATATAGTAGGACAGAAAAACCACTACAAAAAAAATTGTAAAATGATGCAACTATCACTTTAGTAGCATTTATTGGACGCTGCCAAAAACTTTTTGTAGGGTTTCAGAAACGCTACAATATTTTCATTTTCCGTTGCGTTTACTAAAACACAACAAAAACTTTTAGACTTTTAGTTGCATGTCATACAGCAGCGTTTATCGAAACGCTACTATAACTTATTGTAGCGTTTTTACAACGCTACTAAAAGCATTTTCTGGCGTATTGAATGGAGATAAATTTCTCCATTTTTCTCAATTTTATTCCCTTCTCGATCAAAATAAACTTCACCAGCGCATACGACTTGATCGTCTTCCTCCTCTTCTATCATCTCTTCCTCTTCTTCCTCTTCCAATGTTGGATTATCATCTTTGATGATTATTGAATTTGCTTGATTATCCATAACATTTGTAGATTTCTCATTATCTTTCCATGTTTTATGTGCTCTTGATTCGTCTGAATTTGTAGAACTCGTATTTGAGTGAGCCTTGGAAAACATACTCCATTTTCTCTCCCAATTTTATCATACGAGCATGAGTACATCGTTGAATGAACCTTCGGATGGTCCGAAGGACGATTCAGGGTTAATTTGGTCATTATAATTAGTGGAGGCTATGGTTTATTTTAGTTTTGAGTTTTTCCCAGAAATGAAATGAGAGAATGAAGAAGAAAATTCGAAGTAGAAAGTTTAAATAGTTATTATAACTAACTTATGCTGGGAATTAATTTTTGAAATCTGGCAGTTATATGTCGACATAGTGATATATGTACGTCGACATACATGAAATTTTAATTTTCTGTTTTTTATTGTTATTCTTGTATACATATTAATATATTTAATTACTCTAGTTCAATTAATGAACAAGTACGTAATTCTCTTCTAAATTTAGAAAACGTTGCTTCATTTAATGGTTTGTTAATATATCTACAACTAGTGAGTGGCCCGTGCTACGTACACGGGCATTGTGTAAGCAATAAATCATGTGATGGTGTAATAAGATAATACGCAGAAATAAATTGTAAGTTTTTTGTTCAGTTAATGTGTGTGATGTAGAATGTATGAAGTTATTTTATAACTAAAGCATATAAGTTTACTATTGTTTGCATGAAGTTAATGTTGCTTACATGGTCGTATTAGTGCATGCAATTTGAAAATGGACGTAAATTCTGATTTGGAAATGAGTGTAGTGTGTAAGCTGGTAATGAATATAAATTTCGTCAGTCATAATGGGAAGGAGTCAAAATTAGAACGTAGGTTGCAGCATGTACGTGCGAATAAAACATGGAATGTGCGTTGTATAACGTGATTTGTGTTAAGTAAAAAAGTAAATGAAGTGAAAATTTTCATCTGTATATGGCAGCAGGCATGCAATGGGAATACGCAGAATGAAGCGTAATATATGAGAATGATGTAGCTCATCATAAAATGAAACCTTAAATGCAATACTTTAGAAGGTAGATGGACTAAACGTCATAGAATACAAACAAGAATTTGGAACATAAAGGTTCAGATACATATAAGTCAAGTACAAACAGACGGTACATGTTTACAGGACACAACAAGTTAAAAAAGAATAGAATGAACGTGCAATAAGATACAGACTTTGCAGTGCAAATAGAAGTTGAAATTTTTGTTTGGGTACATGATACGCAGTCAGCTGGTGGTAGGGACATGAAGGATTACTTGTTCTTTCTCTTCTGTGATGATTGCTGACGGGTCTTTGTTTTACAACGTTTCTTGGTCCTCTCATCCTGGAAAACGTTGTGTAATAACATAAGCATGAGAAATGGACGGTGTGCAGTTGGAAGAAAACTGACCAGTGTGATGCAGCAGAATGTTTGTTTTTTTAAAACATGTTAGGAATGTTACCCCACTGAGTTTTCCAGCGTGAGTTGCAGTGCCAGGCTCCGCATTGTTTCCCGCAGATTCAAGACCAATGTCAATAAAGTTTGTTTCCTGTAAATAAACATAAATGCAGAAATGGAGAATGATGTATGGAATAAAATAGTAGGTAATCAATCATGAATGTATGTGCTGATAACTTAAAACATTTTCCCCTTGCCTTTGACATCAACATGTGGGTCAGCTGTAAGTAGCGTTTTGTAGAAGTAAGTGAGTGCATGATTACTTGTAAGTAAGACATAAGCAAAAGGGAAGTACACATACTGGCATTGGTTAACGTGCTGGACTCAACGGTTTGTTGAGTAGATGGTAACTCTGGTGTCTCATTTACCTCTACTTTAATGGACTCTGCATTCATGGGTGTGTATGGTTGGTGCACATTTGAAACCTTGCTAATTGTCAGTGATTTTGCACGGTTTATTATGTTGTACTGAGTAGGTTTGAATTCAAAACGCGCTTCAACTCCCTCCAACATGTTCAATAGTTTGTCAACCATATCAACGCCGCAGTCCTGACGTAGTAGCATTGATTTAGAGTAAGATACGATTCTATGATTACAAAAAAAGTAAGGACTCTTTTCATTAAGAGAATAGGGTGGGAATGGGGGAAAAAAGAAGATGTTGATGACCTTGTTTGATATGTCCACCAGTTCGTTAAAGGGTCGTTTTAGCAATGAAGTAGCGTCCCTATCAAAAGCTATTGCAGTTGCTAAGCCAGTGTGGTCAAAAACTTCCATTGACAATCGATATCTGGTTAAAAAGTTGTATTAGTAAATAATGGAGAAATCGTTGTCATGTTCGAGTTGTTTACCTATTAACAGGGTTAGGAACAGGGTTTCTGCATTTAGGACATTTATAGCAGGTAGGCTCCTTTGTTATCGTTTTCCTGCAAAGTGGACATGAAATATAACTCCATCCACCCGATGTGTTTATCCTCATTATAGTTGCTTGAACGACATATTTTTTCCCCTAATAATATTTGAGCATTGTAAGCGGTTGTAATGTTATATCATTATTGCAATAGGATATATTAGTACAAAGATGTTATCTGACAATCATTTGCTCTAATATCGCTTAGCATAGTCGAAATGTAGAACGAATTTGAGTATCTTCTTGATTTGAGTCCATGTAAGTGTGACTGTCGATAGTGGTTATTGTACTGTCTTCATTTGGGGGAATACTGTCATGGTTGTAGTAATGTTATTGAAACCGTGGTAAATCGTCATTATTAGTAGGAAAAAAAATTATCGACAACTTGACCTCGGAAATATGTTCATGTTTTGTGCATACTCCAGGTTCCGATACATTTGGATAGTGTTTGTCGAAGAAAAAGTAAAGTCGCCTGCAATTTTCATATGAAAGATGTACGTGTACAAATATTTTAAATCGTTAAATAGTAATATAAGATTACCTTTATAAAGTTTTATCACCATTGATGTAAAAATAAGATTTGGTGGGTTGTTTTCGTTTTCCACATGCGGCACATCAATTAAATCTGTCTTGTCAACCCAAAGAGTCACGGACGCGGTTCTTGAACTGTAGGAATAGTATACAGGTCAGTGAGAAAGATTAGATGTTTAAAAAAAAAATACAGAATTGGTTGTGAAGAACTTTACAGTGGTAAGAGTTAGTTCTCTCTTGATGGTTTGACATCCTCTCCTTGTTGTCGTATTACCAATAGTTGAAATGGATCGTAGTATACCGGCAATATCTGCATTGACGGAAGAAAAAATAACAGTTTATAATATATGATCAATATCAAATTAAAAGTTTGATATTTATGCGTATATAGCAAAGTGTACGTAGTAGTCAAAATTATTACCAATAAGCTAGTCCAATTTGTCAACACATTGAGGGAGAACGTCATCACCAACAAATTCAAATTTATATTTCGGTATGTTGTACAGTGTAGGCGATAGACGTGTAACTTGAGTATCATGACGAAGGATGATCATCAGATCTCCAATGATTGGACGATAGTCCGATTTTGATGGGTAAACATTGAATGATTCAATTTCATAGATTGATTGCTCTACAAAAGTGTGTAAATATCTGTCCAGCAAATTTTTTGGTACCACGGCATGTTTTTGGTTGCCTTGTCAATTACATCAATAAAGATGGTATGCAAAACTGATGTACAATTTCAATATGTAATCAACGCTGGTGCGAAAAATGGAAACTTATTTGTATCTTAAGGACTCAAAGAGCTTAAGTATTACATTCTGTTCCTACAGTAAGATGTTTAAGTATTTGTATATACCAGTAGTACAAAATCATTTTATTCATTCCTACAGTAAGATGTTTAAGTATTACATTATGTTCCTCGCTTTCACGTAAAAGAACCTTTATTAGAATTATACTGTAACAGTAATATTATAAAAATGCATTACTATGTACTTCATCTTCATTGACTGGACGCTGAAATTGTTTATCTTTGAAAGATGACACAAATATGCATTGACAATCTATTGCAAAAGCCAAATAACAATAGAACAGAATGGGAGCAATATATTTGAAATGAGTTCACCTTGCCAACCATGTTAATAAAAATCAATGATATATTTAACTTATAGATTAACAGTTTGATGTAAAATAATGTTGAACCCATGCATTTATATGTTAATGAGGAATACATGATCAGGAAGAAGGATGCACATTATGTATGCATAACACATGATGTTACTTGAACTAAAGTAGTAAAACATATAATATATGAATATTTAGTATTACATTGATGTGTTTTAAATAAAACGTCATCGGTCTATACACAACCACCAAGATTTGATTCAATTTAATTTGGCAACCATTTTACTGATCAATGGAAAAAATTCAGTTTTAATATTTTTTTTGTCTTACTACGAAAATAGCTTAATTACAAATAAAAATAAAAATAAAGATTGGTTTATAACGGATCTCAAGTATCTTTTCGATGTTAGGACAAAAAAGGCAAATAAGAAATAATAATTAACAGCTAAAAATAAATCAATGAAATTAGTACATCAACAAATGTTGTTAAGTAAAATTCCATGTCACACATCCAACAATGCCTTCATTTCTGGAGTAGAGAATCGTTGCTTATTGAAAACAATATTATTTAGTTTTTAGTTTGTCGAACTGTCATTTGCCAAAAAAAAAACTTGGAAGTATAATACATGTTGACCAAGTAACTCCGCTAAGCTTCTATTATGTAATAGAGGAATTAGATTTTTGAAAAATATCTATGTTTCCATTCGAATCTTCTCATTGTGCTTCATACCATGTTGGTATGAAATGGTTGCATTCTATGCTTCCAGGTTAGCTCATCTACCCACCTCTGATTTTTAAACAACTCGCCTATATAATATTTGTTGAATCATCATGTAACGTTGATTGTTTTATGTACTGTATTCCATTCGCAGAACATTAATATACTACATGCCACAGAGAGTATAAATTGTCAAAAAATCATATATGACAAAAAATGTTGAGATCAATATAAACAGGAGAATACTAAAAGTAATTTCGTCACCTTACTGGAATTTAGCAAAATGAATGAAAACATTTTCCTGCATACCATAACCTCATCTCCTTTATTTTTCCTAATGCTGGAATTAGTACAATACAAAGAAAATATGATCAAAATTGATTCAATTTGTGGATCTAATGAGATTAAAACAGTCTCACCATAGAATAAGGCTTCAAAGAATTTGATAAAATCATACCTGGAATTCCAACTAAATAGTTTTTGAAGATGGGGACAAATCATAATTGCCCTAGCCGATGCATAGAAATATTGAATTAGTTAATTGAAACCTGCAAATTTTAATTAGCAGATGAGGAAATGAATAATAGAGAAGTCAGAAATAAAGTAGTTACGGAAGAATGGCGAAAAAGAAGAAACATGAAATATGAAAATTAAAATGCGAGAATTATGCAGGAATTATGTAACCGTTGCAGGAATGCTGACCAAATTTTATGAGTCATATCTTACCTATGCTAACTTCAGAATGGACAGATGTCATCAAATCGGTATTTTGTCAAAGTGGGCAGATGTCACAACCACAGTGTTTTGGTTTCTCCATTCCTATTTAAGTGATAGATAGATTGATACGTCATAAACTGAGAAGGTTGCACTTGAAATTTCAAAGTTTACAGGGAATTAGTGAGTTAAAAAAAATAGCCCCAAAAAATAAATCAACTTTCCTTTTTGAAACAATGATGATCACAAAAGGAAAGATGGCTTTTATGTCGAAAAATCACATTTTTCAGATTATTCCAGCCTTACATAATATAAAATGGAAAGACAATTGAATTCTCAATTGCCTTACATGACTAAAATCGATAGTCTATGGCATGACAAATATTTCAACGAATATTAGAATCAACAATGGTGCATGTCAGTTTAGAGTAAGTTTTATACACTCAAGGCAATTAAGAATTTAATTATCGATCCATTTACGTAAGGCCACAATAAAATGAACCTTACCAAATGGGTGAATCAGTGACAAAGTTAGTAAGTTATAATTGAAATGGAAAAAAGGCAACGACAATGAAAAAAAAGGCATTGCTTCCATGTTGAAAAATCTCATCTTTCAAAATATTCAACCCTGACGTAACATAAAACGACAATTAAATTCTTAATTGACTACAAGATATAAAATATAAACGTAAAAGGGCATGATTAATATATCATTTGATATCATAATCAAAAATGGTTCAGGTCATTTAACAATCAATGTTATACAATGAAGACAACTAAGAATCTAATTGTCTATCCGTCTATGGAAGGCCAAACTAATTTTAACAGCTGATTTATTTCCAAACCTGAAAGCTCTGTATCAGCGCAAACTCGAAGCTCTACTATATAGACATTAATTTATATTAGTTAGGACAGTTCTGAAATTTTTGCAAAATTAAACTGATGTAGCATAATGTAATATGAATGTACACTAAAGAAATTAAAAAAAATCAGTAAGTCAACCCGTACCAAATTAGAAAGTAGTTCACTGTGCATCAGAACGTATATCGACTGATTGCGTATACTATATAGAAATATATGTTTCAATAAAATGGGAACTTGAAAGTGTACAAATTTATTGGTTTATTATTAACTGCCTAATTAAGTTAATATTATGTCAATATCATATTGGAGGAGTAAATATAGTTAATACACAGTTGGAAATTTGTGATCAATTATGTGTAATCTCTTTTTCCCAGAATAGTATTACAATATTTTGGGCCTAACAATTCTGACAGTCTTTTATGGTTTTTTGGAATCGGTGAGTGGAGCTCTGTCGGATATGACGAATAAGTTTTAATTGTAGGTGATAGTTTTACCAGCAGAGATATGTGAGTTTTGTTTGTTGTGTCATTATTTGAGAGATAGGGTGCTATGTTGCAAGCGGAGTAAACAGCCAAAAATTATACGTATCATAATACATATATATATATATATATATATATATATATATATATATATATATATGTATGTATGTATGTATGTATAAATATATATATATATATATTTATATATACATACATATGATGGTATAATAATATAAGTTATATGATACAAAATTTACGTGTACAATAGAGTAATAAAAAAGGTAGTTTATTGTTAAACTAAGCAGTACGAAAACAGATGGTTTATCAACAAAGATGACACTGAAACTGGTTTACTAACATGCTTACGGAAGGAAAGTAAGGTACAAATGGAAACATGGTTGTTCTATAAGATTACAGTATCAGTAAATAGTAGAGGAAATCCATAAGGTTATGAAATAAAAGGTTGAATAATTTTTTTAGAGAAAACACTGGTTTAACAAATTCAATCGTAGAGGCCAAATCATATGAGCAGTGAAAGCAATAACTTGAAATGAAAATTAGTTAATATTCAGAAAACTTAGACGATTTGATAATGATGAGTGGGCTTTTATATTTCACATGTAAAACTGTTGAAGTAGAGTAAATATTGAGAATGTGAAATTGTAAATTTATTGTATAAACCAAAAAAAGAAGAAAAAAACCTGTTGATGTAATGTACGCCAGGCAATCCTTTCTCCATGTTGAGCGATCAGAAGGCAGGATTCGTTGTGATAATTTATTAAATTTGTGCCAATTCCAGCATGGAAAACCTGCAACGTACCATAGAAAATGTGTCGGAATATAGAACGTGAGTAATTGACACATTGGAAATGAATATGCAAAACAGAACGTGTCCCCAAATTTTTGACATCACAAAATATTTCCTAGTGTATGTTGATGTAAATGAAATCAGGTAGAAAGTAGATGTATGTAGAAGGCAGAAATCGAAGTGAAAATAGGCTTACAATGATTAAGTTGGAACCAAACCGGAAAAACTCCGGTGTAAGATGGAGATACGTACGTGGAAACCAACGTGGTTTAAGAAGTAGATCAAATTCTTGTTGTCAAATGGTTAATAATAAAATTCATATGTGAGCGGGTTTTTCAATTACAAATTAAGTACGTGTTTTAGTTAAAATTAAAATAATAGTTCACCAACACCTGTGTGTAAAGTGGCAGTAAATTGAACTTGTATTAGTATATCATACCGCAGTAAGTCAATGAATGACCAAGTTAATCAAAGGTTGAAAAGAAGAAGAAATAAGACGCGTAAAAAGACGGTAAATGAAACATATAATAAAGGAAGTGAAGAAGACTGCAGATCATAAGAAATAATACAGTGGGTAAAGTTTCATTACGTCATACAAAGCAAGTAGTTTGTGTAAAAAACAATAAATGAAAAAAAAAACTGTTGAAGCAACAGGTGGAAGTAAATAACTAACGAAGGTTTACAAACTGAAAACGACATAGAAAATAAGGGAGTAGTTTCACGTTTCCATTGTCCCTGGAATGAGAAATTCGAAGTTGGTCCATTTGAATGAATTTCTGACGATGCGGAGTAAAAAAAATTGTTAGTACACAAATAACAGAAGTGAGACGAAGAAGAAAAAATTATGTGGTATAAATGTGGTGGAAGTAAGAGCAGGAACGCATTGATGGTTTGCCGTCATCCTGCACGGAAAAGTAAGAAAAAAATAATATCGGTCAGCTGAATTGAAAGATAGATATGTAATTTACTCCCTTAGTTCTAAATTTTTGACGTTTTGGGAAGTCCTTCAATTTTCTAAATATACGACGTTGTACACTTGTTTTCTTTCCCAATGCATTTTTGCTCCCTCAAATGCCAGCTGGAGGATACTTTTTGCGTTGAATTCACGTGTTGATGGGATACTTTTTGCTGAAGCCACAGACAAAGGGGCTAACTTTTAACTTTAATTAATGCAGTTTTTCAATTTCCCACTGCAAACAAACAACACTGGAGGAAAGATGAGGCATATTCTTGCTTTTCTTAATATGCGTGAAAAAGTTTAAAACGTCAAAAATTTAGAACTGGAGGGAGTAATTTATTGCATATAGGCTTGTTACCGCATAATCCGCTAATCACCTCTTTGTACACAATATTTTTGGTATAACCACGTGTTCTTTCGTCGGCTTGTCCTAGAAGAAACTTGAGACCATCATTAGAAGTTGTTCTAGAAATTGCAACATACAGCTGTCCATGGCTAAATACTGGCCGGGGCAAATATATACCAACGTTTTCTAATGTTTGTCCTTGACTCTTGTTTATTGTCATTGAGAAACAGACCTTTATAGGGAATTGTCTTCTTCGTAGCACAAATGGCCGTTTTGTATCAGAAGAGGTGAGAACTATTCTAGGAATAAGAACTTTTGTACCAATATGATTACCGGTAATGATTTCGCCTTCTATTACCCTTTCAGCAAGGCGGCTAACAACTAACCGTGTTCCATTGCAAAGGCCTAAACTTTGATTCAAATTTCTCAACAGAATTATAGGTACTCCTACCTTTAACTGTAAGTTATGGTTAGGCAGTCCAGATACTTTCAAGGGGTTTAAGAATTCAGGAGGATACAGTATATGCTGATCGGCTACGATTTCAGAAGAATGACTAAAGGAATCCGCACTTAAATAGGTTTTTAATTCACCGGTTATTTTGGAAAGTACGTATGCATCAATTGTTAAATTTGGTGATACAAAATCACAATTTGATTCGAACAAATTTGCAAAGAATGGAAAGTAAATATTTTTATAATGGGAATGCATTGATTGCATTTGATGAGGTGGTAGAGAAAAAAATGCAGGGATTAATTTCTTCCATCTATGCTAAAGAAACGGATTGTTTTACTTCCTATATTTGCACATTTGTTGTTATGATAATTTGCCTCCATTATATTATTACCATATGTTGGTAATTTAATTGATGACTCACATAGATTTGCACTGGCTAGATGTTGAGGGGTAGACTTTAGTGTAAACCCATCCTGGCCCAGAGCCAGTGATCTCCAATGGTGTCTCTTCTTGTTAAACCTGATTGAGGTTTGGATATGTAAACTCTTATTTTGTAATCTCTTGTAATTATCTCATGTGGAATAAAATCTCTCTCTGTTGGACTGGACATACACTATCTCGAGGATAGTGGAACCAGTATAAATATTGTGTCTCTTTGTTTCTCTGCTATAGTTATTTACTATTTTGTTGATGTAATAGAATAATTGCTCTCAGACTATATTGGTGTTAATTGGCAAATCTAGATCCTCCTTATTGCGCTTCCGCATTTGTGCAATATTTGCATAACAGATTGGTATTAGAGCGAGGCGATTTGTTTTAAATTGTGCATCAATTATTTCTACAAATGTTGGTAGATTCAGCGGTGATTATGCTATTACTATTTTGGAGAAAAGGAGACTTCGGTGGAGGAGATTATGCTGAGAGAAAAGAGCGTTCCAATTTGGGTACTGTGACGTGATATGGAGTTTATTGTGAAGAAGCCCTCGGATATGAATGAGGGAAGATGGAAGAAGACGAAGAAGAAGGCGGCTGACGGTTGAAGAACCTAGTCCAGAGCAAGGTGGAGAGGTTAATATGGTCACTGCTTATGGTCCTAAGGTGGAGGATCATGGTATCAACAAGGGTCTAGATGTTGATGATGCTCGAGGGATCCCGGTGATGAAGAGATCATGTCAGACGGATGTCGAGTTTTGAAATCCACAAAGACGATGGAGATCTTGTGGTATTGCAAGCACTTTTTAGACCGTTGGTTGATGCACGGTGTAGCTTAGGTTGTAGATGCATCTTTTGCAGGCGGTGGGTTGTGCTTGTAATTGAGGTGTGGTCGTAGTCCTTTCAAATCGACTGGGTATATCTCGTTGCCCTGAAATCGAGGTTGGTTTTAATTGAGAGAATTATTTTTTGGCCTTGGCATTGTTGAGATTACTTTGGTGTCTGCCTTCTTTGTTATTTTGGATATTTGCAACTGTTTGTTGGCGGGCGGGGACGTAGTCTGAGCTCGTTAACAATGGTGTGATGGGGGGTGGCTTTGCTGGGACCCATTAAGCAACTATTCATTTTTGGTTTCTATCTCATTGTGAGATTTTGATTGAAGGTAGAGTTCTATTGAAGAGTTTTATGATGTGAAGAGAATTTGATTGGAGACAGGGTGTTGCAGATATGTGATTTGCATCAAGGTGGAGTGTTAAATTTGGTGATACAAAATCATCTGGAAAAATTCTAAAATAATGTTTTAAGGCTCTGTTAGAAATTTGGGTTAATTTCGATGTGTTTTGCTAATCGTATGCTTAAACATGATTAAGAGGGATTATAGGAAAATATGAGGTTTTGGGCACATTTGATCCATTTTTGACATATGAATTCATTGGTTTGGTGTTTGTGGTTAGTTTGCTATGTTGTTATGACTATTTGACATGAATTGTGATTGATTAAAATAGTTAGATTTGTCGAAAACGCCGCAATTTGATTGGAACAAATTTGCAGTGAATGGAAAGTAAATATTTTTATAATGGGAATGCGTTGATTGCATTTGATGAGGTGGTAGAGAAATAAATGAAGGGATTAATTTCTTCCATTTATGCTAAAGAAACAGATTGATTTACTTCCTATATTTGCACATTTGTTGTTATGATAATGTGCCTCCATTATATTATTATCATATGTTGGTAATTTAATTGATGACTCGCATAGATTTGCACTGGCTATATGTTGAGGGGTAGTCTTTAGTGTAAACCCATCCTGGCCTAGAGCCGGTGATCCCCAATGGTGTCTCTTCTTGTTAAACCTGATTGGGGTTTGGATATGTAAACTCTTATTTTGTAATCTCTTGTAATTCTCTCATGTGGAATAAAATCTCTCTCTGTTGGACTGGACGTACACTATCTCGAGGATAGTGGAACCAGTATAAATATTGTGTCTCTTTGTTTCTTTGCTATAGTTATTTACTATTTTGTTGATGTAATAGAATAATTGCTATCAGATTAGATTGGTATTCAATTGACAAATCTAGATCCTCCTTATTGCGCTTCCGCATTTGTGCAATATTTGCATAACATTAATTTCTTCAACAAACTCATTGGTTGTATCAAGCAAGCACCGTTTTCGTAAGTAATCTTTGTGTTGCAAATTATTATTCAAATCAGGATACACAGCGTCAACAATTTTCTTCAGTCCATCATCCCCTGGTTCAATCAAATATTCATCTGGTATTTTAATCCATGACGGATCATCATCATACTCTATCGCAACTGTACTTATGTTCCCGTCATCAATGTTTAACACCCATTTTGCAAAATTTTCAAGTTTGGGTAAATCATAAGGATCACATGTTGCATTTCAAATTCTCGTGTTACATGTAAGATATAATACATGACACGTTGACCATAGATAAGAATTACTAATAGAAGCAGATACCACTATTTCTCCTGTACCTTTTTCAACAACAGGAAGAGTTCGACGAAAATCACCTGCAAGTAAAATCGTTTTCCCTCCAAACGGTGTAGAACATCCATAGTCATTAGCCGGTCTCATTATATCTTGTAAGCTTTTTTCAAATGCCTCCAACGCATTACAATGCATCATAGGTGCTTCATCCCAAATAACTAAATCATCGGATTTTATTAACTTGCCTAAAGAGGATTGTTTTGATATATTGCATGTAGAATTTTCATACAAAAACAAAGGAATTTTGAACTTGGAGTGAGCCATGCGTCCACCAGGTAATAGCAATGACGCAATTCCAGAAGATGCTACAGCCAAAACAATTTTCCCTTTCGATCGCAAGTACGTGATTATTGTTTTCCACAAAAATGTTTTACCAGTACCACCACTTCCATAAACAAAGAAGAATCGACCATTATTCCCTTCAACGGAAGCACAAACCACGTCAAACACATCTCGTTGTTCATTGTTTAGGGATGGAATCAAATTTGAAGCCTCGATTTCCAATTGACGACAATCATAATTTTCTTCTTCCCCTACCAAATTGTTGTCAACATTAAAGAGTGTATCGAAGTTAGAGGGAGGGATTAAGTTAAACTCTTTTAATGACCTACCACTTCTTCCCATCACTTTTTCCATTTCAAGTAAAGCTTGTTGTTCTAGTCGACCTTCATCTAGCAGATTGGTTGGACATTCGTAATGCATTCCAAAACG
Organism: Allium sativum; assembly: GCA_030737875.1. NCBI lineage: Eukaryota > Viridiplantae > Streptophyta > Magnoliopsida > Asparagales > Amaryllidaceae > Allium > Allium sativum. The sequence goes on along the minus strand of CM060925.1, from coordinate 307,898,015 downwards.
CCACTCAATGTCATCACGTAACTTCTTCCAATTTCTATACCATAGTCGAATGGGTTCAGACACCTCGCAATAAAGCAGCAACATAGCAAACATTTCACGTACAGAGGGTGAGGACGCCCATTTTGCTGCCTCAGTTAAAGCAATGTTCCATTCGTTATCGTCCTCTAGAAGGCCGCGAGCTACACGTGCACATTTGAAAGTATCATACACAACGGAGTTAAAAGTTCTAATATCTTCATAGCTGGTGGGTCCTGTAACAATGTTTAGAAGCAACCTCAAATAAAATCTTTCACCACATGTTGGGTGTGCAAAATATACTCTTACTGAAACCCTTCTTTCTTGGAGTCCACCTATTTTTTGTTTTCTGCCTAACCCATTCTGTTGGAAAATCAACATATGTAAGTGTTCGTGCATCTTCACTGACCTTATTTGTTTCCATCCATGCTGTGAAAATTGTTTTTTTAATGCTACTCTGACATAGTACATCAACTAAATTATCGTTATCATGAAACACTACATTTTGCTCTTCTGGCAAATGAAATTGTAAACGCTCAATTGATGGTTTACGATAATGAATATCAAACTTGAAAATTCTCTAACTCGCTTCAGAAGCGGAAATGTAACAACAGTCTAGATATGTTTTTATTTCATCAACTTGTCTGTAAAATTGACGGTTTGTTGCATTATTTTACTCTATAACCACAGTTGCCCTATCATGGCCTTTATTAATGTACTTAAATAAATATTTAATTGACTTTGCTCTATTGCATACCTCAACATTAATATGTGCCTGAAATTTGACCACTAAATCAACATTATGTGGAACTACCCAACTTTTTTTTCATAACAACCCCATTAGTTGTTGTGAAGCAGTTGTTGTTGTCACGTCTTCTGTATTTTGGGAAGCCTTTTGTATCGAAATAGGTGTCAGAATTAAATTTTTTTTGGGTAATGTTTAGAACATGTACCATTAATCATACATTGACAGTCAGGATTGTAGTCACCACATGGGCCGTGCACCATGAACTGGGTAATGGAATTATATGCAACAGGATCTGATTCGTAGTCCGCAAGCTCTGCACTAACCACTTGGTCGACATAATTTGTAGTTTTAGGTTTATCATTAGCATGGATAAAAAGCAATACATGTGCATGAGGCAAGCCACGTTTTTGAAACTCTATTGTATATAATGCTGCATAATGACAAAAAAAAGAAGACATGAATACTAATGTAGAAAATGAGGAATAATAATGAATGAATGTACTCATAGTTATTGTACCTGCATTTACTTTTACAAAATGTTTTTTTCTTAATGTCCTCCATTAACTCGATGAGATTTATGTGAAAAACACGTGAGATCACATCAGGTCTATCTTCAGGCCTTTGGCCGTCAATGTGTTTCAAGCACTCCTTTATCTCTGGCCACTTTGGATTACATGTAATGTTAAAAAATAATCTGGAGGACCAGCCCATCTACAAATTGCCATTGCATCTTGATAATTTTGAACCATATATCTAGGACTTCCGGTGAATGATGATGGTAACACCATTCTTTTACCAATGGCAAAAGCTGATGTATCTCCAGAAGTAACTGCATCCTTTAAGCCTTTATACACCTCAGATCGAATGTTATGTTGATATTTTTTAATCCAATTAAACCTATCTTCCTCCACGCAGCAATATGCATCCACAACTAGTTGTTGTAATAGTCTTCCACCTAAAAGCAAAGTATTACCATCTCCTTCGCTATACTGCAGTATATACGCATAATATTCTCGCAAAGTCACCATTTCGTCTTTATCGTCATTATTTTGTTGTGTGTACCTATAAGGTATGTTCATTCTGTACCCATCCTCTGCATATGGAAATAGGATTGGATACTGCATCGCCATAAAACTGGGGTGTTTCTCATTAATTCTCTTTAGCAACCCACTTTTCTCCTCAATGACAATGTCTCTATAACCTTCACTTCTTCCACTATTTCCCATAACTAATGCTGCAACCTCTGAAGTTGAAGGCAAGTTGTACTGTCTACCATCTCTATCCCTCCTTTCCAACAACCTTAAAGTAACATTGTGAAGGTTACTAATTTCAAACCTGTCTCTAGCCATACGGAACATTTTAGCAAGTGGATTACACTCATTGAACATGGATATTAAATTGCTAACAATATGAGAGTACGTAGACTGTGTGGTAGAAACCCCATGGGCATTCATTCTGTTGTTTACCTCATTAGTCGTATCATAAATGCAGAGCTGGGCAAATTTAGCACGTCCATCGTGTGGTAGCATAGATCCAATTTGATGATAATTCTGACCATGTATGCAAAAGACATAAGGTCCTCGACCAATATTGACTGAATTGTCTATTCTACCACCCATGGAAGTAAATGCAAACATCTAGTTATATACACGTATATTTTGTCTGAAATGAGAACTATCAGAACCACCGTTGTAGTCAAGTAGATGTTGTAAATACTCAGGGCATTTTTTGTATTTAGGAAGTTCTATTTTACCACCCATACATCATATGGAAAACTGTGGATTGCACGGTCTTCTTGATTTTCGATTTCTTCCCATATACCAGACCGATGCATTACAATGAGCACACCTATAGGTGGGACCTCCAAAATTCCATGGTTCAAACATTTTCCCTGTGCAAATAAGTTTCCTATCATTTTACGACAAAAGTATGGTTGATGTATGTAAAATGAATAATAAATATCGAACTTACTAATAGCTGGGGTAGTATTAGTCGGACAAAAAATTTGACTGTTCTGTTCGCCGTTATTACTGGTACTCACAGCTACAAACCTGTCATGCATTGGATACAAACCAATTTCAATAACTTCTGTATTGAACAAATAAATAATCAGCAAATCCCGTGTATTTATCATACCTGGACGTGGTTTGTTGCGGTTGGTATCACGGGATGCCGTTGTACTACATGGTACGTTTTGTTTTCCGCCTACAATGTAGAATAACACAATGTATTTAGTACTAACATATGGAAAGAAAGAGAAGTGAAATACACGGATCAAATTAGAGGTATTATTAATTCGCTTGCGGATTGACTTTGTCGTACGTCTACATGACGCTGATCCATTTCTTTTCCTCTTATTGATGGACACTCTTCTTTGGTCTCGAGCAATCCTTCGATGCTGAATGGTATCCATGATATATGTCGATGTTCTCGCTGCAAAATATATATTTAGCAGGTAAATAACCTAAATAGCTGTATTAATTTTTATCCTAAATACAAACAACAAAAAAATTGAAGAAAAAGAAAAAAGAAAAAATAAATTATTAACCGAAGATTATTATACTGCGTACTCTATTCAAATGGTTGTTATCATAATACTCCAGTTGACGTAAAAGGATTCAATCATGCCATGGAAATACAGTGCATTTAATTGATGAAAAAAATTGTCACATACGTAAATGACACGTCTTATCTTCAAATTATTAAAATGTGCATGACAATAGTTGATATGGTTCGAACGATAATCATGTCCAATTAGCTTTTTATTCCAACTTCTTTAGATATACCGGTCATAATAGATAAAACTGAGTATATTATAATTATTTGTTGGATATTAGCTGTATCGTATAAAACAGTGCTACATTTTTTGTCGTGGAGATAATATTGTTAAAAGGGTATGAAGGTGACATAGCTTTGATTATATACACATATTTGTGTGTCTGTGTGTATGTGTAATCAACGTAGCATGTGCTACTGTCTCATACGTGCATTTTAGGAAAACCTTGCCATTTGCATATTTGTTGACAGGATGTAACATGAACTGTATGACTAATATATATTTGAAATGTTCATATCTGACATGAAGTTAAATTTAGTTGTTCAATACGATTATATTAAACACGTAGACATATTAGGAAAAAAATATTTTTTTCCTAGTACTACCTTAATGGGCAGTATATTTCTTCAGATATGGATACATATATGGGAAACAAATAACGGATATTACAACATGCGCTATAAATTTGCATCACTTTCTCTGTCATTATAGATGGTTTGTCATCAAAGTTTATACCAATTTCCACATAGTACGACAGTATATTGATTTTAGTGAAATTGGTATAATATGCTTAACACGGATCATATTGTCGTCAACCTTATCCTATGCAACGTTGTTAACAACTCAAATTTACTCATTTATGACGTGGTCTTCGTGTCTATTTGAGTCTGGTCATATGTTAGTACATCATCATAAAATGATTTTCAATAAACGTGACAATCCTCATATTACACTTTTCATTTGTGTTTGTAAGTACATATGTGCCATGATTTTGACTAAAATGCATTAACTGAAGTCAAAAAAATGTAAAGTAAATGCATAGTGATAAAAGTGTCAGGTGCAACGCATGATAGCAAATATTTGTAATATGTACTGAAAGGAAGAAAAAAAACTAGAAAAGAGGATAGAAAACACAAAACGTATGGCAGACATATTTAAAACATAAACCACTTTGAAATAAATGTAGAAGAAAGAGCGTTTGAAAGTGAATGTTTTGTGAATAGGAAATGCAGGGATGGAATAGATGGACTACTACTTTCATACATATATGGTTAAGGACCATAAATATTTGGATAAGATTCAAATGGCAGGTACAAATAAAAACAAACAGCGGAAATTTTAGAAGCAAATAAGTTAGAAATTGAATGTAAGTAGAAAGCCCAACAAATACAACCTGAATAAACACTAACTTGTCCAATCAGTAATGAGTTTACATGAAGAATCTAATCGTTTCCATGGTTAATTTTTGATTGACACAGTTGGGAATTATTTGTGAGAGAGGAAAGTGATAATGAATGTATAATTTATCGCAGGGCATATCATGTTATTGTGTAGACTAAATTCAAATTTGTATAGTAAAAAACAGGGCAGAAGTAATATTTTTACTCGATTATTGACCTTGTTTCATTTGGAAGGCACAAAATCATTTGCACTTTTTTTTTTACAAATCCATTTTGACAGACACACAAATTTTTGTAAAGAACCCATCATATTTACGTGGTAAACCTGAGTTGAAACAACTTTTCATGGAACCTTCGTTGCACAATAATTGGACAATGATCATCAAAACTGATATAAGAAAATCATTTAAAAAAAATATTGGCATTATATATATAATATATGTTCATTATACTGTCCTTTGAATTGTATTGATATATATTGGGATAATAAGAAGGTATAAGTAAATGCCATATTTGCCATATAAACGTTGCCAGAGCATTAACATGTACAAAGGTAGCCTATAATTTTGCTTCCTCTATTATGAATGCCAGTTTCAAAGTTTAAAAAAACACATTTAAGCATCCGGTAACTAAAATTAAAACATTATTTTTTAATTACATATCCAATAACTTATTAAACATGCACACATCATGTAAAAATCTGGCATGTGATGATAATAGTCGTTGAGGGAGCAAATTAATTCATTGAAATACATTATGCAAACTGGGTAGACGTAAGTCAATGTTGGTAGTGAGTAATGATAGTACCATAATTGTAATTTGCAGGTAACACATACTATTGTCTTTTACTGTGGAAGAGGTTATTTATATTGAGAACTAACATAAGGTTACTGCAAAATTATATATAATTCTTCCCAAAAAGGGTGTAACCCAGTGATAACGGGTAAGACTACCGTATAAGGGTTATGTCAAGCAGATAGCATGGGACAAAATGGTTATGACCTTTGAAACATAGTGGATGTTAATATTGAATGACCAGCAGGTTGTAAATAGGATATAATTAGGCATTATAAAAATGAAATCCTGTATTTAGTAAATTGGAAAGCAGAAATGTAAGGTTAAAATCCAAATATAATTCACGGTATTTAACGAAGAAGAGCGTGAAAAATATTCTTGTTCGTATGGTACAAACGAAGTTAAGATAATTATATGATTTGAAAAAATATATTAGTTGGAAAATATATATGATTACGAAAAACATAGTGTGTGGGAAAAAAATGAAGTAGTATGTGACAAATTTGCATTGTAGTGCAGGCAATCCGTTTTGAGTTCAACTGTAAACATGAGAGAGTTGTAATGTTGTTCTTCCGTACGCAGCTAAATAATGTGTGCGTGCGCATGTGTGTATATTATTTGGTTAAGGTTTACGTACATAATAGTCCCCATCATTAATTCTACTGTCTCCTTAAACAAAAGTAACATGTATTTAATTGTTAGACACATGATGCAAATATACGGTAAATAAAGAGTTTATGATAAGTTGTTGGATACAGTTTAAAAATAGTTGAAACCCAAACATGAAATGTGCATCGGTTGAATTGACTTATGGTTGGTTGTGCGATCAGTTGTCATATTTACCTGAAGTAGGAAGAAGGAAGAAAAATTATCAGTATGGCTTATTTTTTTCAACAAAAAGGCATGGTTATAGTTTTCAGTTTTATGATTATTAAATGTTATAAAAGTTTTTGCTCCAAATTAGTATCAATGTGGGAAAAATGACGTGATGTGCTATGTGAAGGGGCAAACCCAAATTATGTGAAATCAAAATCGGAACGTACGTAAGAATGGATAAAATAATATATGAGTCGACTATATGGAAATAAAAAAATTAGACTACAGAAATTAAACGATAAGATTGAAGTATCAGCAATCATTGAGCAAATGTAAACGGTCATAAAATATCGAGTAATATGAGAATGTAACAGCAAAGAAAATGAAGGAACGCACAAATGTATGATTTTGGTAGCAAAATGTAAAGCACGCTGAGGGAAACATCATATGCGGTAGAGTTATCAGTTGTAAATGGAGAAACTGTAGTACCAACAATCAAAATATAACCCCAAAAAAATGCACAACTTGGGAATGATCATGGGTGGTATGAATGAGCAGTACCCGAAAAATTTGGTAAACATTTGTGCGTGCAACACTGTGTGTGATTATTACAAATATGAAGTAAACAGGAAGCGGGAAGAAACCGTGCGAGATGAAGAGCAAAGAAATAAAACCTTGTTATCACAGCAACTTCGGTAGACGGATGTAGGGACTGAAGTTAAATTGTAGGTGCAATGGTAACCTCTGAAAATGGGAGGTGGATGATCGTGATATTTTGTTGGTGGATGATTTGGATATGTTGTGTGCAATGATGATTTGGATATCTTCTGCCTAACCTGTTATCAACAGCAAAATTGTGAGGAGCAAAGATTTTCTGTCAGAAACTGTGAGATGTCTTCGTGAAATAAAGGAAATAGAAGGATGAAGAGGGATTATCCCACTGGGTGCCCCACCTCCTGCGATAATAACATAAATAAATAGGGAATTATGAAGGAGGGAGTCCCAGTGTCCATGGAAGTGTGAAGCGAGAATACCTGGGTTTGAGTGTCAATCCACTGTAACGATTCGTTAAGTTTGGGGTGGAATTGGTTGGAGTGGTAGGAGTGCGTGGGAGAGAAAGGAATGGCGGAAGAAGGGGAAGAAGGGCAGAAAACGTCAGAAGGATGAACGATTTGATGACGGCGTCATGGTGGTAGTGAATTAAAGGAGCGGGCAGACAGATTCGGGTTCAACTATAAGATTAGGAAACACAGATAACAGAGGGAGGAATGAGTGGATGAAATTGGGAGATTTTAAAAGTAACGGGGAAGAAAGTTACGAGAGAAAGAAAAGGGACAGATGTCGGCACCTAAACATTGTGGATTGTGCTTTCCAGTATAAGTAATAGATTTGTTTATTTATTTCTATAAATTCGAGTGAAATTTTCTCTATACTTACGTTATCTCTTAGAAAATGATGGCCTATATCAATATGTTTAGTTCTTGAATGATGAGTTGGATTTTAGATATATTTATAATGCTTGTATTATCGTAGTATATTGGTGATTTATTTATACTTAATAGAATAAAATTTAGCGTTTGCTACATAAATATTACTTGAGAACAAGCCAAAGCAACAGAGATGTATTTTGCGTTAGTGATTAACAAGGGTACTGTATTTTTCTTTTTACTAAACCAAAAAACGAGTGAATGTCCTAAGAAATGACATGTTCCACTAGTGCTTTTACGATCGTATTTACATCCTGCATAATTAGCGTCACAATAAGAAATTAAATCAAACAAATCATCCTTAGGATAAAATAATCCAAAATCTAATGTATATTTTACCTATCTTAGAATACGTTTTATGGCTTTTAAATGTGTTTCTTTAGGTTGCGATTGATATCTTGCACAGAAACATACACTATGCATTATATCTGGTCTACTAGCGGTTATATATAGTAATGATCCTAGCATAACTCTATATAAATTTTGATCAACGTCTTTTGATGTATCATCTTTACTTAAGGCTATATTAGTTGTCATTGGTGTTGGTCTCCCATTAATTATAGTTAAATTATATATATTTACTAATTCTTTTGCATATTTTTCTTGATAAATAAATATTCCATTCTTTAATTGACGAATTTGTAAGCCTAAGAAGAATGCTAATTTTCCCATATGAGTCATCTCAAATTCTTGGGTCATAATATCTGAAAATTGTTTATTCATTTCATTATCCGTTGATTCGATGATTATATTGTCAACATATATTTGTACTAATTGCATATCTTTATTATTTCTTTTAATAAAAGAGTATTATATATTTTACCTATTTCAGAGTTAGATTGTAATAAATAATTTCTTAATCTATCATACCAAGCTCTAGGAGCCTGTTTCAGTCCATATAATTTTCTTTAATTTATATACATGATTTGGTAATTTTCCATCTTCAAAAAGAGGCGATTGCTCTACATATACGTCTTCTTTAACATATCCGTTTAGAAAAGCACTTTTAACATCCATTTGATATAATTTAAAATTATTATTGTTTGCAAAGGCTGGTAATATCCTAATTGCTTTTAATCCAGCTACGGGGGAGAACGTTTCATCGTAATCTATTCCATCTTCTTGAGTATAACCTTGTGCTACTAATCGTGTCGTATTTCTTACGACCTCACCGTGTTCATACATTTTATTTTTATAAACCCATTTAGTTCCAATTATAGTTTTGTCCTCTAATCTAGGAACAAGTTTCCATACATCTTTCCTAGTAAACTGATTCAATACCTCCTGTATAGCAAGGATCCATGAATCCTTAGATGATGCGTCCTTTGGATTCTTAGGTTCGATAATAGAAATTAATAATGAATTACTTATATTATTTAATTGGTTTCGAAACCTAACAACGGATTCAATATCTCCTAACATATTTTCTACATGGTGGTCTCTTAGTAATCTAAACCTTTTATTTGGTTGATTTTCTTCATTATTTGCTTCATTATTCTCATTTCCACATTCATCTTCGTGGTGTTGTGTTATATTTTTATAGTTTTCTTCAAAGGATACATTTAAGGTTTCTTCAATAGTATTTGTTCTTGAGTTAAAAACCCTATATTCTTTACTTCTTTCTAAATATCCAAATTCTTTATCAGATTTCGAATCGAATTTATCTAAATAATCTTTAGTATTAAGAATAAAACATTTACTTCCAAATATTTTAAAAAATGATACTATTGGTTTCTTATTATACAAAAGTTCATATGGTGTTTTATGATTTAATGGACTGATTGAAATTCTATTTAAAATATAACAAGTTATTGCAACTAAAAACGTGTTTTCAATTTTAAAACATGAATCGTTTCCGAAATATTATTTGAAATGATGATGGCGTCCCCATGGCGATCATTCCTAGAGAATTCCAAATCTGCATTTTGTTCTCTAAAATCTTCTTTTCCCTCTCATTTTTCCTCTAACGTTGTAAACGTTGATAAAATTAACAATTTTTCATCTAATCCTACCTTTAAGGATGTTTTGATGCGTCCAGCTATAAAGCGTTTCCCAGATCCGAATATTTTAAATTATAAAAAACCTCTGTCAAAGCCGTCTCCTCGTATCCAAAACAATTATAATGAAAATCTCATTGAAATCAAATCAAAAAATGGCTGTTTCAGGTGTGGATCGACAGATCACTGGGCACGATCATGTTAAAATCTAGTTATTTATTTTAAATGCCAAAAAACAGGGCATAAAGGCTTCAATTGTAAATCTAATCGTCCTCAAACCTCAAAAATGGCCGAACCCCAATCTCGCAAAAAAGTTCATCAAATCAATTTATAGATTCCTTCAAATGGGCTCGATCTCTTGTAATCGTTACAATCACGAATGGATCCTTCTCAATCCGTCAGATTGAGGAGCTCCTAAAAGCCCAATACAGCCGCCGTGCACCATCGTGGTCGTGGAATGTTAAGAGGATGGAGAATGGATTTATTGTCTGATTCCCTCCTGCCTTGTTGAAGGAGAATTTTCAGCCCTCGTTCAAATTGGATGGAGGAACTTTATGCCTTCAGAGATGGAGCCCAAGAATTGGGTGTGTGTCGTCAGAGAAGGAGACTTTTTGGATACGATTGACAAACGCACTAGTAGTATGCCATAAATTGGATGTTATCCAATCAGAGTTAGCTGATGTTGGGGAGGTGGAGAGGGTTTAGTATGGAGCAATACATGATGTGTATTATACTTGCTTACATGTCAAGCTGTCAACAAGGGTGGGGGAGTTGCTAGATTCTTCAGTGGCCATTCCAGTTGATGGATTTAATCATGTAGCTTGGATTGAAAGATGTGAGGAAGACTCCCCGCCAAAAATCAACATTCCAAATTATAAACAAAAGGTATTCGCGACAGGGAGTGATGGTAGGCTCAAGGTGTTATGTAGTAAGAATGGTGGAGCACGAATGCATGTGGGTGATGTTAGGGATCCGGTGGTTGTTCCATCAGACAGTGCTGACGAGGGGGGGATGGTACCACTGTTGAAGGAGGAGGCTATGATGAAAATTATGTGGTCCATCTTGATGATGTGGGTGCAAATTCTGGTGCCATTATCCCTGTGGAAAGTGATGGCATTGGTATAAATGATATTGACAATGATATTAACAATGAGATTGGTGACGATGATGTGCATGGAGGGGATGCTATTGCTGAACATGTGATGGACAATGAGTCTCAGGATCTGAACTTGGCTGGACGAGTGGTTGTTGCTCCAACAAGCTCTGGTGAATGTTCATCAACGAGAGGTAGAGGCGGGCATGCTTTGAATCAAGGTGTTGTGATGCTGCGTCGCAGTGCACGTGGGATGGATCATCCAGCGGTAGGTAGCGTTTTTGTTCCTGCTATTCTAAATTCTTTGAACAGTGATCAGTTGCATGCTATTGCTAGTAATTCTGGTATTGTGCTTAATGATGATGCTTTGCGTGATATTTTGAATAAAGAATTGGAGAGGGCTAATGTTGACCAATGATAATTGTCATCTGGAATGTTAGAGGCCTAGGAACTTTAAATAAGTGTCTTAGGGTTAAAAATTATCTCAAATCTATAAAACCAGATATCATTTTTCTTCAAGAAACAAAAATTGAGAAACCTGAACCATCCATGTTTATGTGTTTGGGGTGGGGACAAATTGACCAATGGGCTTACATTCCTGCTGTGGGGTCCTCGGCAGTATGTTCACTGGCGGGAGTAGTAATTCATGGATAGCTAAGCAAGAAATTAAACGAACCTACTGTTTACATGTTGCACTTGAATGCAAGACTACCAATGTTCTGTATTTCTTCTCTAATTTTTACAGCCCAAATTCTAGAAGGGAACGAATTACTTTGTGGGAAGAGGGAGTTCAATTTCATAATTTAAAATATGGTCCTTGGGCTATTGGTGGAGACTTTAATGTTACCAGATTTGATTTTGAGAGGAATGTCGAGCGTGCATTTGGTTTTGGTGACATGAATGACTTTAGTGACTTTGTGGGCATTTGTGGCTTGATTGATTTACCTATGCCTAATAGAAAATTTACATGGAGTGATGGTAGAACTCCCCCTACATTTGTTCGTCTTGATCGGTTCTTTATTAATTCTACTTTTGAAGATTTACATCCCCTGACTATTCAGAAAGGCCTTTCATCCCTTATCTCTGATCATTGCCCGGTGGTACTGGATACCAATGTCATTTTCAAAAGGATTTTTTTTTCAAATTTGAGAAAATATGGTGCGTTGAGCCTAATTTTGATGATATGATTAGTCAAAAGTGGACGAAATTTTGTAGTTATGGTGATGCGACTAATAACCTTTGCAGAAAGTTGAGACATTTGCGTAAATTCTTATCCAAATGGAACCGAGAGGTATTTGACAATATTTTCATTAAAAAGAAGAGGCTTGAGACTGAGATTTTGGCTTTTAATGTGTTGGAAGAGTCTAGAAATTTGAATGAAGATGAACGTGCTTTGTTAAAAATGAAGAGAAGGAACTTTTAACTGTGATTGATCAGGAAGAGATGTTCTGGAAGCAGAGATCAAGAACTCAATGGCTTAAGCTTGGCGACAACAACACCCACTATTTTCACAAAGTCGCAAATGGTAGAAGAAGAACTAATACGATTTGCAGTATTTGGAAGGATGGAGGGGAGATTTGTGATCAGCATAGAATTGGGGAAGTGTTTACTGATATTACAAGGGCATTTGTGGAGGCATAATTGAGAATCGTATTGATGTTGACAGGAATACACTCCACCCTATAACTTCTGATTTAAGTTGTATAGACTCTGAATTTACTGAAGAAGAAATTGTCGCTGCACTGAACGAAATGCCTGGTGATAAGGCCCCTGGACCCGATAGCTTTCCTAATTTCTTCTATAAAAAATACTGGGATATGATCAAGAAGGATGTTGTTAAAATTTTCAATGAATTCTATGCTGGTACGCTGAGATTGGATGTGTTGGGTTATGGGAATGTTGTGTTGATACCCAAAAAGGAAGGGAACGCTTCGGTAGCGGATTTTAGACCAATTATCCTCTTGAACTCAAGTTTCAAACTGATAACTAAAGTTCTTGCGAATCGACTAAAGGTGAAGATGGATGCACTCATTGATGAATCACAATCAGCGTTTATCAAGGGGCGCTATATTCTGGATGGTGTTGCGCTTGTTCAAGAAGTTATTTCTCACAGTGACAGGCATAATGTAACGTGTGCTATTTTGAAGTTGGATTTCGCTAAGGCATTCAACACTATTGATCGGAGACTCATTATGGATTAGCCTAAGGCTAGGGGTTTTCCAGTGAGATGGATTGGTTGGATACACAGTATTTTGACATCAAGTCGATCTAATATTTGTGTTAATGGAGTGGCCGGCAACACCATTTCTAAATGTGGTTTGCGACAAGGTGACCCTCTCTCCCCTCTTCTCTTTGACTTAACAGCGGATATTTTTTGTCGAATCTTGAAAGTGGCAAGCGCTAACAACATCATTCAAAGCTTTGGCAGAGATCACATAATTAGGTGTATCAACTCTTTGCAATATGCTGATGACACTATTATATTTAGCAACCCTGACTGCAAATACATTGCATCTTTAAAAATTTTGCTTTATGCATTTGAAAGTTTGTCGGGTTTAAAAAATAATTTTCATAAGAGCAGTGTTTACACTTAGGATTGTAGTATTGATGTTAACAAGAAATGTGCTGATTTGCTTAACTGCAAGGTTGATTCTTTTCCTCTCAATTATCTTGGGGCTTGCATTCGTCCAAAGCGTTTAATGAAGAGAGACTGGCAGCTTGTCATTGACAAAGTTGATCGGAGACTGGCGAGATGGAAAGGACATTGTCTCTCAAAGGCTGGACGTCTGGTGTTGGTGAACTCTGTTCTCATGGATATTCCGCTATACTGGTTATCGTTCTATTCATGTCCAGGATGGGTGATTGAGAAGATTAATACGATTCGAAGGAATTTCTTCTGGACTGGCACAAAGGATACTCGCAAAACTTGTTGCCTTTTGTCTTGGAATCAGGTCTGTAAATCCAAAAGCCAAGGAGGTTTGGGTGCATTGAATCTGTGAAACATGAACTCGGCTTTGCTTTGCAAATGGTTATGGATAATGTTAAGTGACAAAAATGTTTTATGGAAGGAATGGATCATTAACACTTGTTATGGTGGTTCTTTTGATTGGAATGCAGACGTGTCTCATTTTTCAGTCTTTCGGCGTGGGGTTATGAAAAATATCCATTGGATCAAGATTGGAGCTAGCATTGTGGTTAAGAGTGGACGTAGCACTTCTTTCTGGTTCGACTGTTGGCTGCTGCCTATCCCATTTAAATTCGAATTTGAGGATTTGTTTGCTATCGCTTGCAATCAGAATTTTACCGTAGACGAGATGTATGATTTTGGTGATGTCACTTTCAGATGGAGACTGTCCTTCTGTCGACTTGTAGCTGGGAATGCTCTTGTACAATTGGGTAATCTGGTTAGATTGCTGGATAACGTTCAGCTATCAGAAGATGGGGAATATGCTTTTGACTGGAAGATTGATGGTAACAATAAGACATTTCGGGTTAGTAGTTTATATGAGTTGAGGAACTTTGCGGGAAGAAGATATACTTGTTTTGACAATATGTGGTGTTTTAAAGTAGTGCCTACCAAAGTGAAAATTCATATGTGGACTATCATGCACAATCGGTCCAACACTGTGAGTAGATTACATCAGAAAGGAGTTCATATCAATGATGGTTGGGTCTTTTGTGGGGAAGAAGATGAGAACTACTTACACCTGTTCGTTGACTGTGACTTCACGTTCTATGTTTGGACTAAATGCCTTGTTAGCCTCAACATTAGCTTAGACTGGGCTGATCTTATCACAGACCAATTTCATTTTTGGCACAATGTTTTCACCTCATTACCTGATACCCGCCTGCGTTTTATGTTTGCTGTCTTGAATTTTACATATGTTTGGATTCTATGGCATGAGAGGAACCCTAGAAAGTTTAAATGTAAAATGAAACAGCTCATTACTATTATACATTGCATTCTTAAATTTGTTTCTATATGGTCAGGCAACGAGGAAGTGAAGTTTGTGGACTCTATTGGTGCTCGAGTCAGGGATAGGGCTCACGGCAGGCATGCTTGAAGGCTTCAGCTATGTTTGTTTTATTTTGTTGTTATGCTATGTACCTCTATTTTTTTGGCCACTGTTTACCGTGCCTGCATGCATGTGTTTGGGGCTGTAAATATTGTTGTAAATACATGTATGTATCAGACCTCTATGTATTAGACTATTATGGTTAATGAAGTAAGGCGTGAATCTCGCGATTCACCACCTTTTGCATCAAAAAAAAACAAGTTGTTGCAACTGCCTCAGCCCAAAAATTTCTTAGTAAATTACTATCAGATAACATAGTTCTTGCACACTCTTGTATTGATCTATTTTTACGTTCAACTACTCTGTTTTGTTGAGGGGTTCTAGAAAAAAAAATTATGCATTATTCCCTTTTTATTACAAAATTTTCAAAATTTTCTTTTTCGAATTCTCCACCATGGTCGCTGACTGCATATTGTTTTAATTTTTAAGGATAATAAATTTTGAATTCTTTTAGCAAATGTTTTAAATTGATCAAAAGCATCACTTTTATTTTTTAGAAATAAAGTCCACGTAAATCGAGAAAAATCGTCGACTATTACGTAAACATATCTATTGTGATTTATTGATTGGGCTTGGGATGTACCAAACAAATCCATGTGAATTAATTCTAATGGTTTCGAGGTTGTAATTTCCAATTTTGATTTAAATGAACTCCTTTTTAATTTTCCTAACTGACAAGCGTCGCACAAGTTATTAACTTTAAATTTTATTTTGGGTAATCTCCTAATTGAATCTAATTTATATATCCTAGAGATGTGTTTGAAATTTATATGACCGAAATTTTGGGTAATCTCCTAATTGAATCTAATTTAGAAATCCTAAAGATGTGTTTGAAATTTATATGATTGAATCTCTTACGCCAAGCCAAACGATGACTTGTATTGGCCATAAGACATAGATTATCGTTGGAGATTTACATACTCAACATATAGATATTTTTCTTTCTATCTCCTTCAAATATTACTTTTGAATTCCTATCTTCTATAAAGCATCAGATTACTATTTTTCTTCCTATCTTTCTAAAAATTTATTTTATATCCTTTAGCACAAAGTTGACTTTTACTTAGTAAATTGTGTTTTAAATTCCTAACTAATAAAACATCAGAAATAGTAGAAGTTTCAGAATTACCGACATTGCTGATGCCAACAATATATCCTCTAGAGTTATCTCCAAAGTTAACCACTCCACCATCTTCACATACTAGATTATTTAGTAATTCTGGATTTCTCTCATATGTTTCGAACGACAACTATCCCATATCCATTTATTCTTTTTATTTCCATCATTTGTTCACCCTAATTTGAGTTCTCAATAGCCAGGTAACACATCATTTTGAAATTTGAATTTTCAACGTCCACATCACCCATCTTTTCAAATTTTGAATTCCCAATACCCACATAACACATCTTTTACTGTATTGGACAACACATTAGTAAATCACTTTAATTTTCAACAAAATTGAATACAGACATATAAAGACCCAAAGTTCCCAGTAAAGGAAACCCCGGATTGCTTTGAGAACAAGACTAATCGGAACACAAACAGAAGAACATTTCATTGCTTATTACAGCAACTTACATCAGATTACAAGAATATATAGAGTATGAATAAATATTACACATTTGATAAATATAAGAGATTTAAATTACATTTAAATACATCGCAGCGGAAAAATAATACAAAACACAACTGAAAGAAATACACGGATATAGAGCTTTCTGAATATCACTTCAGTTATAAACCAGGATCCTGTGAATATAATATCTGCAAAACCCAACTACTAGCTGCCCGTGTGGAAAATAAGGGCACCTAGTGTTTAGGTTAAAATAATAAACTCCCAGTCAGTCATGTGACTGGTGTGAGAACTAAAACAGTTATTCAAAACTTTTCTTTAAAATGGAGTAAATCAAGGGACCACGCCGTATAACACGGAACGGGTTTCCTATCGAGAATACTAGTGCGTAGAATAAATAGCGCAATGCTTTTTGGAAAAATGAAGCTATTTTAAGACTCGGGTCCCATCACACAATGCAACGCAAGCCAGAGGATAGAGTTTTACCTTATAATAGCCAAACATGCTTGGTACGTTTAAAAAAATCATTTTGATACAATTATAATGTAAAGTGTATGAAAACAACTTTAAATACAAATGTATCAATCATAGATGGCATAGTGCCCATCCCACTACGTCGCCATACTAGGCTCTACAATCAAAACCGAAATGTCACGTATTGGAAATTGGATTTCCGTCATGAGTCGAGGCAAGGGATCATCCTCCCGGCTTCGAGACACTATAGCAAAGAGTTTGGACGCTGGCGAACCCTTGGATCTTCAGGGCTGGTCCACACATAGCGGATTGGTTATGCCTGAACACACGTTTCCCGGTCCTATAGGACCTATCCCTTGGCTCCGTAGAGACCGATATATCAGAGGCGCCTCGCATTCCAACAACCACACAAATAAAAAATAATACAAATGTCAGGGCTTGTGAAACGCTGACACTACCAATAGCAAGACAGAAATGTCGTGCACTCCCTGCAGTCATGATCCCGTTTTTGACTCATACCAAGGTGTGAGGCTCGCGAATTAACGCTATACACAAAGCTATGCCACACGTGCCATGCTTTGATCTTTAACCACAAGACTCTGCTTTTCAACAGAAGCCTTGATCATTTGCATCTTAGCATGCCACACAGGCAATTCATGCCATGCGACTGATATCTATCGATATATAACCTCTGAGCTCATACATCTTAGAGAAGGGCGTTAAGCAATAGAATAAATTCTCCGCCTCCAAACAGATATATATTTAATAGAAATCAATTAACACAGAATAAAATCCAATGTTAGACACGTAGTCCATTTACAAGTTCGCTCTGGGTTTGAACGAAAACGGAGGCACTTTATTCCTCGTCCTATATGTCCAATACAGGAGAGAGGCCCTCGCATATCCCTCGATCTCCAAGTACGCCTGAACGATCACCACTTATTACCTCGTCTTGGGCGTATAGCCTAATCAAGACATCAGTAATCGTCCAAACGATGTGACGAACTCCGGTCTTCAACCACCGTCTTCATCATCGAATTATCATCGAATCAATTATTCAGAATAGGTATAAACCCGGCCTTTTTGAATAACTCGCATATATAATAAACACGTGCTATAAAAACACAACATACGCCTCATTCTAATTCTGAATATTCTTTATTTAAATATTCACATCTTTAGGGATTTGTTCCCATTAATTTTATCAAAGATAAATTCTTTAAAATTTATTCTTTAATCTTCCTTTAGATTTCAAACCATTTTAAGGTTTTCCAAACTAGTCGGGATTAGCGAACCACACCGAAGTAATCATTTATTTTATTTCCCAATCCAAACCTATTCACCTCATGGAACAAAACTGGTTATACTCCATATCTAACACCACGGTGTTACCGGTAAATATTAATTACCATTTCACGTTCACATCTAATTAAAGATTTAACTATCGCTAGGAGAAAAACTGGTGATACTCCACTCTCGATTATTTCCAAATTTGATAATTTAAATTGTCGATTCACATTTCAATCTAATTGAAGATTCATTAAAACTCCACTTAGTTTTAACCTTCCCAAAAATCAATATTAATGATTATTCAACTTCTAGGAAAATATTTCCTGTTTTTAACTGGGTTAAAAAATCAATGTCATTTAAAACACAGTTCACGATAAACCCAAAATCACATTCCATCAGTCTCTAACCGTAAATTAGTAAGAAAACAATTCCCTAAGTATTAACCCCGAAGGCCGAAACCAACATCAGATCAATACCCAGGAAACCATTCAACTTAGCTAATCTCTAGTTAGTTTCTAATTTTCTTAACTCCATTGGGTTTAGGAATAGTATTATTAGAGATACCATTCATGACAAACCCAAAATCCAATTCAATTCAATTCCAATTAAATATTAATTAATTGGTAAACATCATTAAATCTTAATAAAAAGATTTGTTCTTT
The DNA here is from genome assembly GCA_030737875.1 of Allium sativum. NCBI lineage: Eukaryota > Viridiplantae > Streptophyta > Magnoliopsida > Asparagales > Amaryllidaceae > Allium > Allium sativum. Next base: position 307,879,031 of record CM060925.1, on the reverse strand, counting down.
TCACAACTGGGCTTAAGAACTGTGTTAGTGGAGACATCGTTCACGACAAATCCAAAACCCCACTTGATATGAAATATAAGGCTCTGAATAGAAAATATATCGGCTTATATGCAATATCAAATTCTGAAACCAACAAATATCATATTGGGATAACGATATATACATATCTTCCAAATTCATCCACAATGTCCGTATAATCGCGGAATCCAATATCGAAATATCCCAAAGATAATTTCGATTCAAATCCATTCCAATTCATATATTTGAAATTCTGGTTATTTTTAAAACCATTTCAAATCCAATTTATTTATTTAAAAATAATGGATTTCAAATCTAGTTCATTTCGATAAAAAATATATTTTTATCTTTTCAAATATGGAATTTTTCAGCACATTCTTTCCAAATCATTTATTATGATTTTCTACAAATTATTGATATTTTTTAATAATTTTATCAAGGCCCGTACAGTCGATTTCCATAAACTGTCATCGAACTGCACTTACAACGACCTTTTCCAAATTTGATTTGGACATAATTCCAAATCCAACCGTTAGTTTTCTAATTTCTTGTATTCTTAGAAAACTCTTTTCGATACGAACCCAGCTGTTCCGGTTTTAGGAGAATCCGATGATCGGATCTCCCGTAATGTCTGTTCGAAGTCAATGGTCTCGCGAACTGCCGCGGCACGTTTTATTCGGGCCTTTATATATATATAATATATATATATATATATTATATACTTCATCGATTTCCATTTAAAACGTATTTTATAAATTGTTCTAAATTCGTTTTCAAATTTCAACTTCATATTCAATTTTAAATCAAAATTGAATATTCCATATCATCGATATATATGAATGACAATATTTTCAAACATCAGATTTTGAAATCACTTCCTTTTCGATATTCATTATAAAAATGGATAAAATTGATATAAATATCGTTCGGGTCAAAATGACGCATATCTAATCAACACGCTTTTATTCAACACATGAATATTTTTAATGGTTTATGCCTTCAATAAAAATGATATTTTTATTGTTTAAATATTTTATTCAACACATGAATATTCTTTTCAACACATGAATATTTATTTTATTCAACACATGAATATTTATTTTATTCAACAAATGAATATTTTTAATCCTTTTCCGAATATTATTTTAAAATATTCTTTATTTTCCAAACTGGAATAAGACTCAATCAATTACCATATAATGTTAATTATATGGATTCCATACAACAAATGTATATAATAACAATGATAAACAATCAAACATTATCCAAAGTGCACTACACAACTACATCAACATAATATTTAGATAATTAACGCTTACAACAGTCTGTCAGCCCATCGATAGACATACAACTAAACAATTTGGATTAGTGTATGTCAATTATCATCCCAATACCCGTGTGGGGTTTTCAATCATCAAACACATATTTTATTTGTGTAGTTAGGCGATGTGTAAAATTAATGATCCCAATTCATACCATTAAAATGACTGTACATAAACAAATCGTCCGATTTGTAAATGAATATTTATTTTATTCATACACACGTTAAAAATTATATTTTTAACGATAAAATATTTTATTACAACACGTGAATATTATTCCATTCAACACATGAATAAATTTCCACTCAACATATGAATATATTTTATTATTCCACATCACAATCAATTTTCACAACATATCATAATCAAACAAGTCGTCCATGGTTCGTGGACGAGGGTGTCAGGTGCTGCTAAGCACCATCTACATCATAGTAAATATTTTCAACTAGAAAGTAAATTAAAGTGAGAAGTTCACACATTGGGTTCCACTCCTTCAAAAATTGTAGGAAGCTCCAAAAATTCTCCGGTCTCTTCTAGAATGTAGAAGACATTGCCACGGGTCCAATGTCTCTTGTTTCACTGGATTTCAACAACATAGCAAAAAGATATGATTTTTATAGTGAAATCACAATTCGTAGCGCTTTAAAAGTGCTATAAACAGTTTAAATAATTTCGGACATTACCTCTCAGCAGATGTTCAAAACTAGGTTTTGATTTTTCGTGCAAATCGTTGCACGAGAGGAGGATCGGCCACTGCCACAAAAAAGGGGGAGGAGGGGCGCACGTGCGCCTGAAGTGGAGCCCACTTCGGTGGCCTCTGGCGTCCACGATGGCGGCGGGAAGTCACAGATTTTGGAGCGACGGATCTCCTCCTGCACGCGAAAATAGGTGGTGTATTAGGTATGGATTTGAAGGTGGAGAGGATCTCTACAAAAAGTTCCAAAGGGCCAAGGCGTTTTATTGAGAGGATCGCGAGAAACGGAGTAGAGAAGGTGTGGAGAGGTTTCCGTCGTTGCGCATGTCGGGGAGAGGGGAAACATATGGGTTTTTTATTTTTTTTAATTATGAAAGAAATCTTCCGATTCGCCGATATATGTATTTATTTCAAAAATATTGTTTCCTTATCCGAACTCCAAATCAAACCCAAAGACTGTCGTATCTAGCTAAATATACCTATTCCCGACACAATGGAATATGTTTCGTATGCCCATTCAACTGATTTAGTCAGTTTTTCTTCAAATTAAAATATAAAACATTCAAATATGGATTTGAACGTACATTTTAATTTGTCGGGGTCACATGCTGATCCCAAAAATTCCACAAACATAAATCTAGATATGTTTGGACGGTACGGTCCCAACAAGACTAATTTCATTGAATTTGGAGACTATTTGAAAAATGGCCATTTTTTGATTGATCCAAATTTATTGAAATTGTTCAAACATGTTTTACTTCGCCACGCTCACATATTAATTCCAAAACTTATGAATTTTGGAATGTAGCAATAATTTGACATCCTGGATCCAACAAAAGTGGTTTCACCGGAAACAGAGGTCGTTTGCAAAATTTCTATTTTTAAGGTCCAAATTTCCATAGCGACGACTATTCTGAATTTTTCAACTAGGCATAACTTTTTATTTCCGCTATGAAATTTGGATTTTTTGGATTCGTTTGAAAGATATTTTCAAATAGATTCTAATATTTTTGGTTTCACTAAAATCCGGTTTATTTTGAATCATGTACACTCATTTGAAATCGAATTTTCAAACTACCGCGCCATTTTCAATTCCCTTTATAATTAAAATATATATTTATATTCTAATGTCAATTCAAATAAATATATAGGTTCCAATTCTATTCAAACTAAGTTTGTTGTCATTATTATTTAAAATAAATCATTTTAAATATTCAAAATTCATTAAAATTGCCAAAATAGAAATTTTAAATTGGTTCTGATTTTCCGGGTTGTTACAAGACTCTTCAAACGTTGATGCAATGCACGAATTAAAACTAGTATTTTAAAATATTTCAAATTTTGTCATTTAATATTTTCAAAAATCAGATTATGAGCTTGTTGAAAACTTTGCTCTGATACCAACTGTTAGGGAAAGCGGAATGCAGATCTTAAGGCAAGACTATCTCTAGAAGGGGTTAATAGTGTTTGTAAGAAATTCACAAAAATCTTAAACTTAAATGATCTACTATATGAATCACACACAACATAGACGATCATAGACACAGAATCAAATACAAACACAAACATAGAAACGGATAAATATAAAATGCAGAAAAGGAAAGAACACACCGGATTTTATACTGGTTAGAATTACTAATACGTCCAGTCCCATGCAACAATGGATTGCGTAGAGTTTTATTATTTTCAATATCTAAGTACAATCCCCTTGATTTTAAGGCTATGACGTTAAGGCCGCTCCAAACACCCTTGATTCTATGGCTATTGCGTAGAAAAGAAGCTTTATGTAATTAGAGTAGATATCGGCAAAGTAGAAGTGTAGAAATCAATAAAATATGAAATATTAATGGTGGAAAGAAGAGGGGTGAGGATGGAGAAGAAGATATGTCAAAAAAAATTGAATTCAACCCCTATTTGTAGGATTTGAAAGGTTGCAACGCTTTTGGAACGTTACAAATAGTTAAAAGACACTTCCTTTGAAAATTGAATGACTGACAGTTGTATGTTGAAATACCCATATATGTATGTCGACATATGTACATAATTTTTATTTTAAAAAAATCATTGTTTGATTATATATGTTATTTCGGAAAATTTTGTATTAAAACTTAGTGATATAAATGAGTATCCTGAAGTGTAAATTCATATGAAAATATAATAATATATTATATAAACATATTTATAAAATTATAAAGTTTAAAACTATAAAACCATAAGATTATAAAACTTTACAATCATATAAGCTTATATAAAATTAAAACTTATATTTGAAATCATAAGTAGGATGGAAAAAACACTTGGAAATTAGAATTAGAATTTTGAAAATCATAATTTGAATTTGAATCTAGAGTGCTATTCAGAGTCTTACATATAAACTAGACACTATTACTATATTTTTCTTGAACTATCGAACTCTTGAAAATTTGATAACTCATGAGTCTTGAATCTCTCTTGAATTTTGAATATCTTGGAACTCTAAAACTGTACAGTCTTCAGTACTTAAGTGTTGTATACAAATCCTGCATATATATATATATATATATATTCTAAATAGAGATGTTAGTGTATATTTTATAAAAAATTATTAATGATAATTGAAATAAGGTTGTTGTCAACAAAACTCCATTCTCCAACAAAAATCTGATCTTTGGAATTGAAATCAGTGTAGGGTTTAGAGTGTAGGATCAGAATAGTTGGGATCAGATGTCGCGAGTTTACAGGGGATTGTATGCGTAGAGATTGTTTTAATTCCTAGTTAAGAAATGCAGTAGTAGGCAGGGTTCTGCCGAAGCTGTGTAAGTTCTGTGTTGTTTATTTTTCGCATTTACTTTGATTAATACCTGTGTTGCTATTATTAATCACTCAGTGAAAAACTGTAATAAACCCTATTCATCCCTCTAGGGTCCATTTAGATCCTAGAAGTGGCATCAGAGTAGGTATTTTTTAACTCTAGAATCATAGATTTGTCTAATAATTCTTTTTATGAAGGATTATCCATAGCTAGGATACCTATGTTTAATGGAAATAATTATGCATACTAGAAATCCAGGATGAAAATATATTTAAGTTCGGTTGATTATGATGTGTGGGACATTATTGAAACCGGTTATAAGTCTCCAACTATGATTATTAACGGTGTTGAAATTCCTAAGTTAAAAGACAAGTAGGATGCTAATGATTAAATTTATTTTCAACTAATGCTAAAGCTATGAATACGTTAATTTGTGCTCTCGATAAAACTGAGTTAACCGATTATCTCATTTTTTAACTACACATGAAATGTGGCATACTTTGGAGGTAACACACGAAAGAACATCTCTAGTTAAGGAATCTCGTTTTTCTATACTCAGCAATGAATGGGAAAAAATTCTATCCGAAAAGACGAAAATATAAAAGAGTTGGTTGGTCATTTCCCTTTATTAGTTATGGTGCTAAAGCTCTTGGCAAATTTTATACTAATCTGAAATTAGCTAGAAACTTTTTGAGAGTGTTACCGGTGAATTCTGAAGTTAAAGTGACAGCTGTTCAAGAATCAAAAAACTTAAACAAATTAAGCATGGAGGAGTTGAATGGAAATTTGATAACATATGAGATAGAGCTTAAAGCAAGAGAAGAAAATATAATTTAAATCAAAGAAAAAGACGATTGCTATAAATAGTACTATTGAATGTGATGACGAAGATTGTATTGAAGAGCTAGCCATAATTTTTAGGAAGTGGACTAACAGAATTAAAAATGTAGCAAGTCCAAAAATTCAGATAGCTTAGACGATGAAGTTATTTGCTACAATTGCAAGAAATCAGGACATATCAAACCAGATTGCCTCCGACTTCAAAATGAAAAAGGAAAAAAGGGGAAGAAGAAGAAGAAGAATGCTTTGTTGCTATATGGGATGATGAGGAAGGGGAAGGAGTTTCTAACAGCGATAAAAAGAAGCGAATTTGTGTCTTACGGCATAATCAAATTCAGAAAGTAATGAAGAGGACTCTAGTGAGGTACCAAATTACGCTTACAAGGATTTAATTTTAATGTGCCACGATCTCACAAAAAATGTTGATTATCTCAAGCTAAAAGTTAAGAAATTAAAGAACGGTAGGCCAAAATTAGTTCAAGAAAATAATAGATTAGAAAGTAAATTTGATAATTTCAAGAATTCACAGAGTTCAAAATGCAAAAAGTACCAGATTTTGAGTGATGTTCTTTTGAATTTTAGAGTTAGTTTTGAGTTGCTTGAAAATGAAAATGCGAATTTGAAAAATGATAATTTTGAAATTATTCAATTAAATCGTAATTTTGAAAAGCTTAAAGAATTTGAAAAAGTTGATACTGAAAAGCATAAACAATTTGAAATTGAGATTTTTCAGTCCAAGGCTAAAATCAAAATGCTTGAAAACGAAAATATGATTTTGAAACAAAATGATTCTGAAAAGAGAAAGATTGCTATAAATCATTATTCAAATTTAATGAAAGAAAATTGTGATCTTAAAACTAAAATTCAACGACTTGAATAAATATTGGCTAAATTTTCTAAAGGAGAAAAATCATTGAATATGTGGTTAAAAAACCAATTTTTTTAAAGAAAAAAAGGACTCGGTTTCGATAAATTTGATCAAGTTGAAAAGTAAAATTCCAATGATTTTAAAAATCCGTCAAATGGTTTTGGAAAAGGTCAAATTGAAATATTGAACTCTAATAATTTCAAAGGATTTTTCAATCATAAACCAGATGAGAACTTGTTTACAAACAATCCAATTAAATGAATTTGGATCCCAAAAGTTGAAAAGATGAATTTGATTAAGGTTAAACGAATTTGGGTTCCTAAAGGCAATTTCATAAATAAAAATGAATTGTTATAATAATAAGTATAAGTACCAAAACATGAAAACGAAGCTAAGAGTGCTAAAACAGTCTTTGTTAGACCACTCGATCCTATAAACAATTAGATACCGAAGGAGGCTAAGGAAGAACCTTGCGAAAGAGAGATAGAATTCAAGTTGTTCCATATTATTAAATTATTCGGAGTTCCTTAGCCAAGATTGATGGGTTGAAGATTCATTGGTTCGCATCGATTATGTATGTCAAGTATGATCTCTAAACTCGTGTTCATTGTTTTCCTATTAATGTTGACTTACACTGACACTGTCATTGTATTTTTGTCATATCTTGAGCTTCCTAACTTCAAATTGGAAAATTCATGATGTTATGGAAAATATATTCAACCATGTACAACTTTTATGCTTTGATTATTTCTATATTCTAAATTTAATTTAATGAAAAAGTGTAATACATTGAAGTATAAGTTAAAGGAAGTTTCCAGAATTTCTAATAACGCTGTAGTATTCTGATCATATCTTGCACACTATTACTGAAAACTTTAAAAGTTCTTGATGATATGGAAAGGTTATGAATTTTCATACATCTTTTCTGTTTTGAGTTTCTACTAATTCTCTTTAGAAAGACTTGAAAAACTGCACTCAAAACAGCACACTACTTGAAAGCTATGATTGATAAGTTGCAATAAGTTCATAGTTTTTGACTTGTTTTGACTATTTTGATTTGAAAACCATTAGACATGTATTGATATGTTGAATCTCATGGATTATAGTATTTGGATTTGAATTTTGAAAATAAATTCCATCAAGTGATTTCAAATAACTTACTTTTGATTTGAATCATTGATTTTTTCCTTATGCTTGTTAAAGATGCTCTAAAAAATTCTCTTGTGAATCTTGCTTTAAAACTGATTTTCTGCTGCTTTGATAAAAGAAATTGAAGCATTTGAGTGAACTTGATGACGACACGATATGTTGAAAAATCAGCGTTTAGACTTCATTGACTTTTATAGGCAATCCGAAGTATAAATGTTTTTTTCTTTAAATTATCTAGGAGCAACCAGTTTAAGAAGTATTATATAATTTCACATTCAACTGATTATTTTTTTAAACTAATTTTCAACTTGCATTGGTATTTCAAAACCCCCTCTAAAAATTGATATTTTCAAATTTAAAATCATTTTTTATTATCTATTCAAAAATTGAAATTATTGACCAAATTGAGCCATTTTGGAACTCTACAAAATTATTATTAGATTTATGAAATTGTGGTGAGTTGTGACTATATTATATTTCATAACAAGAGAAAATATTATTTAAATTCTCATGATGATTAGACAGATTTTATAATCTTTTTGAATTAGTGCTAATTCCACTATCATCTCCTTTATCTATCATCTTTTTGTCATTCATCATGGTTTTATATAATGTGGGGAGTTTAAATTGTTTTTGTAAGTAAGGAAATATTTTGAAATAAAATCATTTTTACCCTTGATATTAACTCTCATTTAAAAGTCCTCGCGGTAAAGCATGGAAGGAACTCACACAAGAGAGGATAAAGTTAAGTATTCTTCTAATCTCATTTAAAAGTCCTAACAGTTATGCATGGTTCGAAATACTTAACAAATTGAAGTTACCGCAAACCCTTTTTAAAAGTCCCAACAGTTATGCGCTGTTAGAAAGTACTTAAAATTGTTTTGCTGAAATTTGAAATTTAGTTGAATGTTATGGAATTCATAATCCTATATTTGAAATTTAAAGAATCTCTTCAGTTTACAAATTCAATCGTAAATCCATCATTCTGAAAAGTGAAATTTGCTTCTAGTTTGAAGAATAATATGATTTTTGTTTGATTAAATGATATTTAGGAAATATATTCTCTCTTTTGATTTGAATTTATATTTCTAGTCTATATTCATCACTATTTAGATTTCTAATATTCTTTTAATGATAACAAAAGGGGGGAGAATGGTTAAGATTTTGATTGATGAGTGAATAATTCAAGAATATTTTAATATTGGAAATTCAATTGAATTTTTAAATCATTCGTATGCATATATATAGGGGGAATTAGTTGTAGGGTAGCATATAAATAGGGAAAGTGCTACATTTCATATTCAGACAGATTTATTACATTCAAATTCATTATATATTTTTGCCATCATCAAAAGAGGAGAATGTTGAGTATAACAATATGGTTTTTGTTTGATGATAACAAACATATATATTATTATATAAATGTGTTTGTAATTGTTCTATTCTATATTACATCTCACACAGAAATAAATATTTAGATTGAATAACATGTTATTACATAGAATTGAATATTCAAAGAGTATTTTTATTCAGTTAAATAATTTATTTCAATATTCGAAATGGTACAAATTTCAGGCACTTATATTTACAATTAACTGTTATATAACACTATCAATCAAGTATACATTGCTTCCTCACTACATTTCGCTCAGTTATACATACAAACTCAGTCGCATACATTTACGCACACCCTAACACGTATAGTCTTCTGACTGATTCAGATCCAACATCGAGTCACCTGTATACCTATCACAGAAATACACATAATAAAATTGAACAAAAAAAAAATTCAACTGTAGACGAATATAAATTTATTTCAAAGCTTTATTTGCTAAAGATATTTGGTGTGTTTTTTTTCATCTTTCTGGGTTTGGTCAGATATCTATTCATTTATTTGTGTCTAGACTGCTTGTGATATTCATAGTGATTTACCGTAAATACCACAAGGTAGACTGAATCTCTATTGCTTGCAGACTAGACTAAACTAAGTTACAGTGGTCTGTTGATCAAGACCAGCTCGACACACATATGTGGTCTACTGATCTTGACAAGCCTCAACACAACCATAATTGGTTTGCTGGATTAAAAATAATAAAAATATAAACATTAAATGTTTATGCACAGAGGAAATTTTTTAGGTAAATAGGGGTCTTATGGTCAAACACAACCCAGCATGGCAAATACAACAAAATGAATAATACAAAAGCATGAACGCATGCATATTAAGGCAGGATGCCAAAACTAGAAAACATAGTATATGTGTAGATATACACACACATACACATGTATATACGGTGCAATAAGAGGCAAGGAAGAGACACAGTACAAGCATGGGTGCATAAAAAACAAAGTAGTGGATAAGGAACAACAAAGTGAACTGTCATCAAGCCAGGTTTACAACCAGCCAAGCATCAAGTCAGAATGAATGGACAAAGAGAATCAGGAAGCACACAAACATGAAAGTAAGCACAACCAGCTTGCACAAGGTCATTTTTTTCAAAAGAAAAATGATTACAATAAGCGAACAAGTCTGGTTAAGGGGTGAACAAAGAAGCATGGCATGTATCAAAGTGCATAAGTATATTGGTAAGCATCCGAGTACCGCATGATAAATGCCATGAAATATACAAAGACCAAGTATAGTATCAGATCTTATAGCATTGCAAATACTAAATGAAAACATCAATAGGAAGCACACGAGGTTAACTCAAATAGCCAAGCTAGAGTGCAAGAACAAAACTAGGCAGTATAAAATGGATGAAAACATGTACATAGTGGTACAAAATAGATCGACACGTGGCTAGCTGACCAAACTAATTCCAGTTTCAAAGATATATAACGGCACCGCACAAAGTTACAAGGTAGAAAGTTAGTTTCAAATACAAAAACATGAACATGGATATAACAAGCATACAACCATGCATTTCAGATGAGTAGGCCAGAAATGGGGCAAATAATGCAAGCATGAGGTACATAGTAGCAGGACATAGCAAGAATTCACAAGGCAAAGACCATATATGTGTGTATATATATATACACACACATATATATATATGTTCTTATCACTCAGAATGGGTAACATGACATGCAACAGTTTAAGCATGCATTCATCCATATATAGTTCAAACAATCAAGAACAAAAGAATGGGTAACATGACCAAGACAAAGATCGAAACATAGTATCAATTCTTATCAATTTTTAAAGTGGTCAAAGCAAACGAACCAACAATTGGAGTATTGATACAAAGGAGTAGCCTGTACCAATATACACATTAGAGTGTGTGTGTGTGTGTGTGTGTGTGTGTGTATGTGTGTGTGTATGGATAAGTTTTTTTTTAAATATCAACTAACAATGCTATATGGAGGCAGTGACCAAGAACCATAAAACCGATTCAATTTTCCAGAAATCATCACAACAAGGTCAAATGAATTCAACAAACAATGAATTTGTTTTTGGCAAATTGTAAATTCCAAGAAAGTTGAAATATTCAACTCGATTTTCTAGCAATAATTCGATCAAGTAATCAATTCCAAAAATAAAGCCAAATTAAGACCATGTCTAGCGTGGTGAAATAAAAGAATATATCAGTTTTTAAAACCCTATATAAACACCTACCATCACTGGCATTAAATCGATCAAGACCAAAAGCAATCAATTCAAGCTTATAGGAATTCAAATAGTAAAACTTACTACCTCGTAATGTTTCGATCGAGAGTTCAAATCCAAATTGCCCAATCGGAAAGTAATTGAGATCTTGAACATTAGAGAATTAATTTCAATCAGAGAACTTTGAAGTTGTGATTTGGAAGGAGGTGAAAAAACATAATTTTGAATTCAAACACCATGGGAATGAGAAAGCCATCATATCTCACAAGTGACAAAGCAAAGGGAGACGACATTTTTTAATAAGCTTATGTGTTTAACCTAGTTTATTATTTAAGGGTTTTGTGTTTTGTTTCTTTTTTAAGTTATATATTTTGTAATTGTACTGAAAATTTCTAATTTTCTATACTAGCGATTCTAGCTACAGGGTTTTGTAGTTAGGGAAAATCTGATCTCAAGAATTAAGATCAGTGCAAAGTTTTGAGCGTAGGATTAGAACATTGGGAGCATGTATTGCGAGTTTATAGGGGATTGTAAGTGTAGAGATTGTTTTAATACCTAGTGGAAACCTGAATGAATGCAAAAGTAAGCAGGGTTTTACTGAAGCTGGGTAAATTCAGTGTTGTTTATTTTTCTGCATTTACTTTGATTAGTTTTTGTTTTGCTATTATTAGTTACTCAGAGAAAAACGACAATAAACCTGTTTCACTCCACTCTAAGGTTAATTTGGATCCTACACTAACCCCTTATTTTCGTATTTTAAATTGATTTGAAGATTCAATCCAAATGTTTCTCAACTTAAGATAATCTCGATGCTTCAATTCAAGAATAAGAAGTGAGCTAACCTTGAACTTGAACTTAACTGTATAGTCGCACAATTTTACAGGTAAATTGTAGTGCATACGGGCTATACTTGAGCTGCCTTTGCAGCGAAAATGGCTCGCATGCCTCTGAATTGGCTTTTAGGGTGAAGAAATGCGCTTTCGCGATCTACAATCCCTTGGAACTCCATAATTTTAAGCTCATAGCGTTTCTGATTGGTTTAATAATATTTGGGCCATGTCTTAATAGTAAAATGAACTGTAGGTTTTCTAAATTTCCGAGGTCCTTCTTTTAAAGCACCAGCACACATAATGGACCTGAAAGGGAGAGCTTCCGTGCCGAGTTGGGCTATGAATTCGTTGTCGATTGCTCAAGCTGACAGCGGTAAGTCCCATAAAAAGAAACAATATGGAAAGTTTTCTAGGCCCAACTGGGTACAATCATGAGATAGTATAGTTTGAAAGCACATTTAACACGTTGGATACAACTCACATAGATATGGTGCTGCACTTGTCCTTGAACGATGCTCGATACTTTTTGATTGGTGCATGCCGATCTCGAATTCCAAATGCCTTTTGTTATGATAATATTACACTTAGTAAATGGATGCACCTGACTGTTCTGAATATAATCTTCTGCATGTAAAGTGGCTTAGAAATATCTAACAAGCAAACATTGTGGAGGAGCGACTCTTCTCAGTCCAAAGTTAAATCATCCTTAGCCACATACTTTTCCTCAGTTCATATCGAGGCCTCCACTCATGCCCTCATAAAAAGAGTCATCATTGTCACAGATCCTGAGCCTGACTTTTTATGTTGAGTGCATAGGCTTATTTCGAATTCGCCTCAGAGATGCCCTTCTGCTGTCACACACAAAATGTTTCAACATGTTTGCATTTAGTTCGTGACCCTTAAAAGTGATGTACAATTGTCGATTCATGGTGAAGTCATGGATAAGCATCCATACTATTTTACTTCTTATTACAGCTACACGTGCCTGAGTGACGATGTTCCTCCTTTTGCCATCCCTCATGAGATGTGCTTCAGGAATTGGGAATTGCATTGTACCAACTTCGCCTTAACAGTTATGCTTTGTTGGTGGGAATAGTTTTGTAATAGTGGAGGAACAGTTTTTGATAATGACGTCATAATCGCTATTTCATCCAATCGTGTCATGAGCTTCTCACTTACTCTCTAGTAGTTATTTCCCGTCCCCTTGTGGGGTACACGGTGATTACTGCAGCTAACTAGGTTATGGAGTGACCGTTTTTGGCTGAATATTTTGGAAGTTGATGTGTAGTTTCCTTTGAGATTTGGCTCGCTTCTATATTGCCTTTAAGTCTCACAGCTTGCCATCGTCTTACATGCATTAATAATGATGCATCCTTTTTCGCTTGTTTAGCACATTCATTTCATGTGAAACTATACTTTGTCGTTTTGTATCCGAATGGCTTTAGTCATTGCTTAGACAATGAGTAATGGTCGAATGGCTCTTGTCTTAAGTTAGATTGGAACATAGTGAATTCCTAACCAAGACTTATCAAAGTTTCTCATTTTCCATTTGCGACATAACATGCGCTCCACTGATTTTGTCATGTTCTCTGATTTTGTGTAGAAATTATCCACTTTTGACTTTTTGGACAGGTGTCATTGGAGGGAGGATATAATTGAATTTCACAATAATGCACAGTTGGTTGTGAAGATCGGTTATGCTTTAGCTAGATGCCCATAGCCTTAAGGCCAAGATTTTCCTTTCTTAGCTTCTCTTATCCATTTCTATGAATTTGTCCAAACCCCTTTACTTATTCGAGTCCAAGTGCATAGATTCGTTTGGACCCGATACAGTTAATGATTTCACAATACCAGTTTTCCTATTCTCCTACTTTCATGGGATCCTACAAAGGAGGGTATGTCATGTCGTTTCAGACAAAGGCTTTATTGTCGTTTTCTCATTGACAATGGGTAAATTTTGAGAGACTATTTAAAAGATAAATTATAAGTTACTTTTTTTGCTTTATAATGAGTTATTTATGCATGATGGTCCATTCATGCCGTTTGAGGACACCAAACCTGCTTCACTCATATAAAACACTATACATGCCCTGGTCGCCATTCAGAATCCAAATGGTGACTATTTTTCGACTTCATTTGGATTCCAAGCATCGTTCGTATAGGCTCATAATCCAAAATAAAACATACATGACAAACTTGATGTGGAGTATCATTATCTAGAATGACTTTTCAGCCATTTACTTTCATGCCTGGTGAAATGACACTTTATCCTCTTTGGCCGAGATCCTATTATAGCTTACGCACCTTTGAGTAGCATCTGAGGTATATTGTCCCACTTTGTGCATTGCATGCTGAATTATGTTGATGGAACTCATCCACTAAATGCTTGGGTTCTAGGATTATACAGCGGTCAAATGATAGGAAGTAACTTATTCATTTTCCATTGCATAGGTATGCTTTTCAGTCCTCATTAGGATTGGAGCTACCTGATGCTTTATGCCTTTCAATTTTATTCATTTTACTCTACCTTAACCTCTCGCGGTTCCTCAGTTTCCAGCATCCATGCATGGGGTTTTACTACATTTTCTTTGGAGTTTAAAGTCCGAAGAATAGATTTCGAACTTATCTGAGTTCACTTGCCCATTATGCCATGGTCGAGGTAGATTTATCTCTCCATGGTGTAGGTTAGGCTGATGTTTCACGCATGTAGGCTGGTAGTCTATCTTGTACGTAGAAGATCATAGCAATGAAGTTAAGTTTTTTCTAATGTAACCATGATTGCATAATTTTCATGTGTTTTGTGTGTTGTGTATAACAACTTGTGTCTTGATTATCCATGTGGTAGTTTATTAAGTCACATAGTAACGATTTTTATGCGACATTCTAATGTATCACATTTCAGTGCCTATGAGGATTTTGACTGAGTTCAATTTTCGCCCCAGTTGGGAGACTTATCTTTATGACTACAAGAGTTCTTTTTTCTTTAAGGAGATCAGACACTCTAGACAATTTATTTAATTTCCCCCAGTCTGTTTTGCATGGCTGCTCATATCCTCATAACTTAGTAGTCTTATCACTTGGCTACTTTACCGTGATGGAATCTTTTCCCAGTTGTCGCCAAAACCTTAGTAATGCCCCAGTTACTCTTTCTAGTGGTTTATGTAAGGACAGTTTGGGATTAGAGCATATTCTTAATGTTGCACATCAACTTGGTTTTCTTCTTTGCAAGTTAGTTCCTGTCTTTTGGAAACTTATTATTCCACTACTAACTTTCAACCAATGCTCGAGTAATGCCGCTAGTCTTTGGGTCGTGCTTTGATTCATCCTTAGTTTTAGAGCTAGGAATGAAGTTATGTTCCTATTTGGACATTTTAAAGTATACGCAGACATTTGATTTCGCTATGGGATATATTCGTTGATGTCAAGGATCATCTTTATATTTCACTGGAAGGTGATTTTTCTTTTATGTTTGATCTAAATGACCTCTTTTTCATCAAAATGGGTAGACGATTTAACGGATTTCTTCCCTAACGATTGCATTCTACAGTATTTGATGCCTTCCCTACCACCTTCCAGTTTCATCGATTTAAACATTATCCTTACTACTTCCACTGTTGTTTGTCATACTTGTTACATCTGCCAGCATCGTCCCTTTCTTCTAATTTGAGACTTATGGCCTTATTCAAGGCGGGTTGCTGCATTGCAGAGCTTGGATGATTCATCGCGATGACTAGGAAGTGATGGTGTTAGCATTGGATGAACGAGACTAATAATTGAGGTTAAAAGGATGACATAGGAGGAGACCGGTAGGGTGACTAGAAAAGGCCCAAGCATGGCGAGTGAATCTAGAAATTCTATGAGTTTTGCATTGGTTATAGCTCATCATGACTTTTCCCACTAACGGTGATACTTTGGGTTGATTTGGGCGGCAGAGAACACTATATATTGCAATTGGATACCTGTTCAAATGACGTGGAGGTAAGGAACAAGTTGAATCTCCCACTTTCATTATTTGGTCCTACCCATTTTTCATAGTTATTTCCAACCATCTGAATCATGGTTGAGCTTGTTGTATGACTTTGCGGCATCTAATTCAAGTTTCCGAAATCCTAGTGTATGCTTCTATCTTTGTAGCCCTTCTTGTTATTCATTCTTGGCTAGAGTTGCACGACTACCGGCCTTTACCCTTTCGATTGATTGTAGCTTTGTAAAGAGATGCTATAAATATATAGGATCACTTTTGATCATTGCGCATCTTTGTATCATTTGTTTTCTGATACATTACATTATTCTTTCATACTTTTCATCATTTTACTCTATTATAGTACACTTTTCTTCACCATTGTGCCCTTTATTCGTCATAATGTCAGAATAGGCCCACTGTATATCTCACCCTGATGCCACTTGAGATCATTGCGGGTGGTGTAGCCCCCACCATGGGTCACTACGGATCGAGACGAACTCAAACTCCATTAACATATGGTGTTGTCCTAGCTTATTGTGATTATTAGTCATGTTAACCTCTTTGGCATCTTAGGCTCCAAGTTATCACTATAGTTATTCCCGATTTAAAATTTCAAGGGTTTGCAATTGCTTCATTGGTTTCGAGTTATGTTATGTTTCATAATTGCCTTCTAAGCATCGCTTATCCAAATGTCCTGAGAAGACAGGCAATTGGGACAATCAAACTTTGCGCTATAAAGATTAAAGCATCATTTCTTTTAGGGGAGGAATTATAGTTTGCTAGAAATGGTTGTTTGGTTTGTCTATCAGAGGGCTTGTTTTTTGATGACTACAAGTTTGCTTGTTGAATGACATAGATTTCAAACCGAGGAATAATGATACCTCCTCGTTAGAAAAGCTCGATTCCAACGGTCAAGGTATCTCACCCTCAAATTTGCATGAGAGAGGCTTATCTCTGGAGTTGCATCTACAGATGCTTGGTGCTTACCCTTGTTTAGAGACGAGGACAGTTACTCAGGAGTCATGATCTTTCTTTTGGACATATTGATCTTGAGTAATAGATTCTTATTCCTGGTTTCATAGATCATCTCGTGCCTTTTCTTTCGATGGTTTTCAAACAACCGCTGGTCATTAGCATTTTTACCGAGCTGGCTTTGTTTGATGTTTAATCAGGGGCCTTTGTGTAGTAAGTTCTCAATCCACTCGATTGTTATCGATTTTCATGAGCCTTTTTCCGCGGTCAGGACAAGCTTGCATCGGTCGCATCTCCCGAGGCCGGACTCTTCTTGATATTTATCGAGCGCTTCATTGGAGTGAGATTTTCATCCACTTGATGTTTATTGGTCGTCACATGCCTTTGTTCGAGGTCAAGAACAACTTGTGCCGATCACATTTCTCGAGGCGAACTCATCACGATGCATATCAAGTGCATCTTATTAAAGCGAGGTTTTATTATTTGCCCGATGTTTATCCATCGTCGCGGGTTTTTCTCAAGGTCGAGACCAGCTTGTGCTGATCGCATTTCACGAGGCCGGCCTCATCACAATGTATGTCAAGAGCACCTTATAGGAGCGAGGTTTCTTATCTGCTTGATGTTTATCGATCGTCACGTGCCTTTTTTGAGGTCGGGACCAGCTTGTGCTGATTGCATTTCTCGAGGCCGGACTCATCATGATGTTTATCAAGAGCGCATCATAGCTAAGAGCGAGTTTTTTTATCCATCCAATGTTTATCGATAATCGCTTGCCTATTTCCAAGGTCGGGACCAACTTTTGTTGATCGCATTTCTCGAGGCCAGACTCATCATCATGTATATCGAGTGCCTTATGGGAGCAAGGTTTTTTACGTGCCTCGGCTTAGGTGAGGTATCTTTCATGACTCAGCTTGGGTGAGTTCTTCAGGTGCCTCAACATGTGGAAGGGCATTGAGTGCCTTCACATGTGGTAGGGTTTTGAGTGCCTTCGCATGTGGAATGGCTTGGTGGTAATGCAAAAAGTCTTAGGACGACGTCGTGACTTCGCGATGTTGAAAGTCTTTGGGTAACTCCGATATCATTGCAGTCATAGAAGTGCGTCGTTGCTTGGTGATGTTAACCGTCTTTGGAGTATGTTATTACAATGTTGATATCGCGTGACAAGGTTGCTTCTCGATACACTAATCTTAGGAATGAATGGAATTCCACCAAACGTTGCAAACTTGATGGTTTTGCTGAAATTAAGGTCTTTCCATCGATATGCTCTAGCATTTGTCATAAACGCTTGAGAACAAGATGTCCAACCCTCGAGGTTTGATGGTGAAGTCTTGCATTCAGACGCCTTGTCACTTTTCCATGACCTAACACAAACCTAGGAGCCTAGAGCATGAGTCCAGGAAAGGGAATGGCAGAGGGACATGAGCTTCTTCTTTTGAAAGCATGCTACGATAATGGACTTCGCGGGGGTTAAGGTAGTTTACTTATTGGCGGATAAGTCAGGTAGCGAAGCCTAAGATTAGATTACTGATTAGATTACTAGTTTGTTTAACCGAGGCCTGCCTAAGTCCCATAATAGAAGGAAGTATAGTTGGAAGCAAGGAGAGTCGTTGCCTACCTACAAACTCAAAACCCTGGATTTGGCCATATTCTCAGCTCTTCTTCTTTGTTGGGCATCATCAGATTGAGTTGAGTTGAGTTTTTTTGAGATCCTATAGTTCCTTCATTCATTTGGCACATCATGACCATTCACTAAATTTCTCTAGAATGCTAGTCATGCCTTCTTGCTTTTGCACATGGCATGTAATACTTGATGTGATGCGGTTCTACCCTTCTTCCTTGGTTATGCAATGTCAAGTAGGCCTCAAATCGCTCGTGTCGATTGGTTTTCCCAATCCTGAACATTTCCTGAGGGTCATGCACTGGACTATAGTGACTGTCATTGCTTTAGCCATAGCCTAGCGATACCTACACAATGTAAACAAGTTTAGATTAACCGCATTAATGTAAGAAAGGACAACTAATGTAATATATATGCTATTTAGGGTATTGTGTTCTCAGAATCTTATTGGTGAACAAAGTTCAAGTTGGCAAGAATTTTCATTTCTCCATCCCTCTTTTTCCTTTCTTTCTTGGGTCTTCACCATAATTCTTAAACTGATTGCTAGCCCGGGAATGTGTTTCATCCGTTTATATTTTCGAGTTTCCTTCCTCTTTTGACTTGAGCTAATTGTTTATTTGTATGATTCTCCTACTATGTAGAGGAGTTCAGGGCTAGATTGTTTAATCCTTTAAAGAGCGGTTCTTCCCATTCTCGAGCATTTACTGTCTTTCCATCTGAATGTGCTTTGAACTAATCATGCCCCCTCCCCTTTGAACAACCCATACGATGATGTGAGGATAATAGTTGTGAAACTGAGTTTATATGTGTTGTGGATGAAATTGATAGAAATATTACGTTAATTGTACAGTTGGATGACTTAAAAGTAGTTGAATTGTATAATTCAATTTTCGGGTTTGCAATAGCGAGCGACACCGATGTAGTTTCAGATTAGTGACGGCTAGCGACACTCAACTTGTTCCAATACAGCGACGGTTAGGAACGACTAGTAACAGCAGCTCGACCTCTCATAAGATCCCACATGTCCATATTTTTGATACTAATCTTCACTGTAGTCGATATTTTGCTAGTTATGGGCACTTTTGTGGCAACTCTCAGCGACGGTTAGCGTTAGCTGGCGACGACTTTCCAAGGCCATCCACCATCACTAAGTCAGCCTTTCTTATAGTGTAAGTAGTTCCTAATAGGTTACGTTAGATTACTATTATGAATGCTTAGACATTCTGACTTAGACGCAAGAGGTCACGACTCAAAACTAATGTTCCATGATTCGAGCGTATATTAACATGTAATATGTTGCATATTACCTAAACATTTGTATTAAGTACCCAATAAAAAATAATAAAAAATTACTATCGCGAACAATATATGATTGCAGACTAAACAAAGAGATCAATCTCACATATCACCATGAGAGAGATCCATCCTACATATCCCATTGATGAATCCCAACCACATATGTCATATCCCTCTTGTCGGTATGTAAAAGAAATATCTTTTGTGTAATCACATTAAAAGTGAATATATTTTGAACAAAAACAAGAATAATACAATAAAAAGGAATTTTTTTGGTCAAAAGTGGTTAAAAATGTCTAGACCGGTCTCATCCCATATAAGACTGAGTGCCTCTTCGTTAGCGGCCCTATTCGCTTGAAGGCTGAGCATAGACCGGATTCTACATCCAAGACATTATTTTGCATGCAACCTCAGCACATTTGAATATTGTCCTCTGGAATTTCTCCAACTCTCATCATATACATTACTCTGTCATTCGAATGAAAAACTTTTTTTTTTTTTTTTTTTTTTTTTTTTTTTTTTTTTTTGTTATAGTTGCAAAACTTGAATAAAAAATATTAGTTTCTTTCCAATACATCCATTGAAAAATCTTAATTTGGATATTTATTAAATGTGACATAAAGTTAGTCATAGAACCTTTTTGTGTCCTTGACGACTTGGTAATACGATATCTCTGAAGATATTCTTCTCATTACCTTCTGATTAACCTAGCTTAACTGTGTAGAGGACAGCCGATAAAAACCAATGATTTGGATTAAATCACATTCATGTCAAGAAGTAAAACATCAGAATTTTTTTTTACACATCCATATCTGGTACATTTAATTACAACAGGTGTGCTATGTACAATTTGTAAATTACAAATTAAACAAATGAAATTTAATTTGATCCCACAAGGAAGAAGACTGATACATTTATCAAGGTGTAGCATATAATAGCCAACTAATCAAAGAGATCAATCGAATCCAGAAGCAGTAGCTTCGCTCTAACTCCAGGAGAAATACGAACAGGGCGATAGTTTTGGCCAAGCAACACTATTTCAGCTTTTGCCTCTAATATTCGCTCATCATCAGATATTCTGAATATGTAAGTTTCAACGTATATGCTTGTTGTAGAAATGCATGATACTTTCACTTTCACTGAAAAAGTTTCACCATGTTTCAATGGTGTATAAATTTTGGAGGAGAAGCATGAGATAGAGGTAGACTTGCAATTTCCGCCTATGGCTAATCCCACGTTCTTGGTCATTTCATCATGCCCGTGCTGACAATAACTAGAGTAAACATCAGTTTTTACAATGCCGTTTGCATCGATGTCTTCTTCTTTCACTTGTAGTTCTACTTGGTAGTATTTGTTCATCCTGAATGAATTAAAATAACAATTTAAACTAAAATTCAACTCAAATATTCATTCCGAAAATAAAAAGAGAAACAAAACAATCTTAGTGATTAAACACACTAACCTCAATTCTTCTTCATAATCGTAAAGCGATGACTTTTGAGGAGTGCTGATTGCCATATAACCAGTGCGAAAATTATTTTTCTTACATCCAAGTACCGTCGCAGAGTTTTGATTGATCGTCTTCACCGGAAAGTTGTTAACTTTTAGAAGTGTGGAATGTTTATCATGTTTAGGGTAAAAGGAAGTAAAAGTGCTGGAGGCTGGGACAAGGGATTGCATGTTGATGATGCAGCAATTAGCGGAATCAAATGTTGATTGGAAAAGTGCAGTAGAAGAAGAATGTAATTTGATGCTTGCTTGTGAGCATACATGTAAAATTTATAGTGTGGAATATTTAGTAAGGTGATTTCCGGGAACAGTGCTTGCATGCATGGTGGGAGTTTCTTCATTTTCAGCAATGGCATAAGAATTCAACGTAAAATGACTCATCAATCATGTGCTGCCTGGGGCGCAGAAATGTGGGAATTTTGCAGGATAAAATTGAAGTTTCAAGTCAATATCATAGTCAAACTGAAAGAAAGTCCAACTACTTAGCTCTAACTCACTTAGGTATCCCTATATACATATGTAACGATCAAATTGGAATTTGATCGAATAGGAACCTGCTTTGTTCAAAGTTGTAGTCCGATATTACAAATTTTACATACTTTTTACTTAATCAACAAAAGAGAAGCTCATGATGTTAAAATTTCGTTTCTGATTAACTTTACATGCTTTTCAACGTGAATGTATGCACTGTAATTACTCCTAGCTACATGTTAATAGTAGTAGCTATTCAGAGCTTTGACCAATTTCCTGCATTAATCAACTTTGTATGCTATTCAATTTGCTCCTCAAGTGTTAATTTGAAACCTTAGCATGTTAATGCATGTGCTTATTAAAAGTTAGTTTTCCTCACATGCACTAATCAGTCAGGTCATACTGCAGTGTTTTTGAACATCAATTAACTACTAATTCCTCATAAAGTCAAGTCTGCAAAGATTGCGGATGAAATAAAGTTCTGATTCTGATGGTTCAGTTTTAACTTCAAGGCACAAAAGATCGATGTGATCGTTGAAGATTATACAATATTTAAATTTGAGCCGTATGTTTTTGAATTGCTTAAGAAATATTGGTATTCTTGTAAAAGGAGTGATACACGGTTCGTCCACTGTTACGTCCTGATTATGTAACAGAAAATAATGCAGAAGAAGAAGACAGTTTGTTCGGAAATTTCAAATTTGCACTGCTGTGTACTTTTCCTTTTTAGATATAGCACACTCAATTCAGTCGTAGATATTTTTTTCCGTCACAACATGTAAGATAGATGTTTTGATTGAAAGCGAAATAAAGCTGAACTGCAGTTCCATTCCGATTCAAATGCTGACTTTTATTGTTTTGTGAGAGAGCATGTTCTGCGGTTTAACAAACAGCAGCTAGTGGGTACCTACAAAGTAGCCTAGTTCTTGATAGATCAAGCTTTGCCTTGGACTAAATTTTGTCTTGCATCATTGCTAGCTCTTAGATTAAGTCAAAAAAAGGGGGGAAACATCCTAATACTGACAAGCGTTATTATCTTAGCTGGTTAAAACGTTGAGGTAGAATGCAAGAGATCCTCTAAGCCGGAGTGTTCTATTGTTGCTGTAGCAGTTGCTGTCTAGCATTGGGATAATGGTTCTTCTATCCTGAGTCAAAAAAAAAAAAAAAAAAAAGAAAGAGTCGAGCCCAGGATATTAATTTGGTAGAGGCCACTAGTTAAGATAGACATCTATTCTCCATGCACATATTCCCTATTTAGAATCTCTTCCCGACCTTGCCAAACCGAATCGGGCTACCACTTGGGATGGTAATTGTTTTAATCAAAATATGATCAAACACCAAATACGATGCTCTAAAGAGTGCGTCGCCCGTTCAGTGGCAAGGTGCTAAAAAAACACGTTTCCAAATTAGGGGAGAGACACTATAAAAAGCATGTATGAAGAAATGTGAGACCGCAATTCGCAAAAACAAAGCAATAAGAGAGAGGAACACACAATTTTTAGAATGGTTCGGTCAAACGTGACCTACGTCCACTATGCAAACATTTTCCCTTATCACTTTCATTATTCCAAGTACAATGCCATACAAATCTCCCTCAATTTACAATGAATCTCTCATTTCTCCCTCTTTGATGTGAATCGCACTTGAATTAGCTAGTGGATCGGTTAGATCTCCCCAAGTATTGGTTGAAATGGATGAAAAGCCTTCAATGCTTCACTTTAGAGGTAGATCTCTTCGATTCCATAGCATTTTGATAGTAGATCCAAGTTTCTAGAGAGAATTCAATGGAGACTTGTGTTGCTTAAGTGGAGCTTGAATGGATTTCCATGGATGAAGCTTGAGAATGCCTTGGAGAAATGATTTTAGCAGCCCTTCGGGGTCTTCCCATCCTCCCCTAAAATGTGGAGAAAGGGGCTATTTATAGTTGTGCTTGAGGGGTAGTGGCAGTCTTGTAAATATATGGTGTATGGTTGGCGCTTGGTTGGCGGTGAGTTGGCGCTGGGTTGGCATAAGAACACCGACCAGCTTTATATTCTTCGCTGCCTTCCGCCTCTCCTGTTTTATATCGACCCGCATGTGAACAATATTGGACTGTCCAGGATGAATCGTTTAAGGCCGACCAGGTGTAATTCCAATGTACCGACCCAATAGCTTTGTATTATGCAATTTTGTCTTCTTGTGAGATATGGGATCCAATATTATTACTTTTCCATCCCTTTATCTCTTCGTCACTCCCTCCAGCAAGTCCATTCTTCACTTAATTAGTTCTGCCCGATCGCTGGAGAGCTGCAAGTCCTTGCTTGCTTCATGCTCGACCAGTCTTCCATACACTGGTGCTCGACCGAGTTCTTGGGATGAAGACTGCTGCTCGACCGGCTCGGTGGAGGGTTTGCTCGACCACGCGGTACATTAGAGCGATGATGCTTGAGCTGTCAGGTTGGTGGTGATCGATCCCTCTTTCAAGTGGTGCTCAAGCTGTTGGATTTGCAATGACCGACCAGATGGTTCAAGATCGACCAAGTGGAAGTTCGACCGGACCTTGCTCGCTCCAAGCTCGACCAGGAGGAGGCTGATGTCGCGACCGACCAGGCGGCGCTCCTCCCAAGACCGACCAGCTGGCTGATGTTTGAGCGACCAGCACTTAGAGAGAGGAGACCGACCAACACCCGAAGTCTGTACGTCCAGCTTGTGTTTGGTGAAATGCCGGTGAGAATTCTTGGATAGCTAACATTTACCCCTCGAAGCTTGTATTTTTGCTTACGAGAAATACGGGCTTCGAAATGAACGTTTCTATCATGGTCTGCGTTGGAATCCAGTCATAGCTTTCCGCTTGCTATTGGAAAATCATGATTTAATGCTTAGACTAGTTGATTCCGAACGATCCAAGTTATGAACTTGTTGACTGGACTTTGTGTCTCGTAGCACCTGTTCTGCAATGAAAACAAGCACTTGCACGATTTTGGACTTATACGTTGTTATTGATCGTCCACATCAATAACAGATTGATTAAACATTAATGAATGGTGTATAATAAATTGAATGTCATATCTATGCAGAACTGTTTTACTTAACAGTTATGATTTGTCAAACGTTGTTTGCATAGACATGGTATTCAAGTATGAATTCATAATGGCGCTTGAGTTCTGAATTGCAGATTTCAAGTTACGCCTTTGCTATGAATTACGTGATCTCATATGCTGGTTTACGTTTTATGAGACGTGTACCTGATCGGATCAATACTTTGCTTTGTGCTTCTGATGCCAAGGCGATTGTGGTCGTTGGATGGATCAGAATTTTGTATTTAACTGATTAATTTGGACTTCTACATGGAGAAGTCATTGTATCTTTCTGCCTTTGCCTGAAAAGGTCTTATATAAGGTGCCCCCGCTAGGGGAGGACTTTGGGTTTGATGCCCCCGCTAGGGGAGGACTTTATGTTGGATGCCCCCGCTAGGGGAGGACTTGGGATTTGATGCCCCTGCATGGGGGGGACTTTATGTTGGATGCCCCCGCTAGGGGAGGACTTGGGATTTGATGCCCCCGCATGGGGAGGACTTTCGTCGTTGCTCTCACGAAGAGGGTCTAGACTTTTTTATGCCCCCGCATGGGGAGGTCTTTCGCCGTTGCTCTCACGAAGTGGGGCTAGACTTTTTATGCCCCTGCATGGGGAGGTCTTTCGCCGTTGCTCTCACGAAGAGGGGCTAGACTTTTTTATGCCCCCGCATGGGGAGGTCTTTCGCCGTTGCTCTCACGAAGAGAGGCTAGACTTTTTTGTGCCCCCGCATGGGAGGTCTTATATTTGAATCCGTGGGACAGACGCCAGTTCCTTTACTGGATGCTTTGGCATGGCAAACGATCTCGATTTAGGAATCTGGGCCATAAGTAGTCGCTTGTTCCTTCATGGGTTGTTCAACTTAGTGAGTCACCTCGATGAATCGTGTGGTCAACGCTTGCGGGACCTCGGTAAGGAAGCTGCGACTTATGAAGTCGGCTGTTCCGCTATGGGTCCTCGACCTGGTGAGCCCTCTTGATGTATCGGGTGATCCATGCTTGTGAATTGCACCACATCAGGAGACAGGGACTTAATCAAGCTGTCAGGGATCTGCCCTTTTTTGCGAAGCTTGGAACCCATGAGGTAGACTTTAACAGTCGCGTTGGATGTGCTTAGTTGTGATAAGCAATTGCAACCGGATTGAAAAGTCGTGCTCTTTTTGGATTTGCGGGGTTTGCGTCATTCCGTGGAGCGAACATTGGCCTTGTACTGGAAGCACTTGATCATGGCAAGTGTTCATGATTGAGCGCAAGTTGCCCCTTGGAACTTACAACCTGCGGCGTTGATTTTAGATATGCTTGTTGACCTCTCCACCGTCTCATCTTTGGCCATCCCTTCTAACCACCCTTCAAGATGGTGTTTTTATGATCGCACTTAGATGTGTTGACACTTTGTGCATCCCATGCTTGAATAAGTGTTGTGGAGTTTGCCATAGTGCATCGGGTTTCGAGGAAGCGAGCATTTGTCCTATAACCTGTAATAGAGAATCGTCTTTTAGCAAGTCTTGAATTAACGAAGATCTTGTAAGTAAGAGATTCACACAAGTATGCAGGACTTTATCCATAGAGATATTGTTCAGTACAATCCTTATGCAATATTACAAGTTTTTTATAAGAAGTTCTGAATGTAACAGAAAGCAAGATGTAAAGTAAAGCAAGTAACAAAGCAGTAAGTAAGGAAAGGCGACGATGATCGCTTATTTCGAGTTGTTGAAATGAGATTCCCATCAGCCCTCAGTTGATGATTGGCCTGTTATTGGGTTGAACCGAGAGAGAGCCTTGCCCCTGAGGAGTCTGAGCGACGTTTGAGGATTGTAGATTCTTGATGTACTGTTGTAGTTTGCCATTCTGAATCATTTCCTCAATTATGCTTTGGAGAATTCTGCATTCATTTGTATCATGACCCGGCAGCTTGTGGAGTCGACAGTACTTTCCAGAGTCCAGACTTTTCTGTGTAACCTTGAACTTTGGCGGCTCCGGATAGTGCTCGGTATCCTTGGTGGCAAGGAAAATGTTTTCTATGGTATCATTCAGAGGAGTGAGTTCTGATGGGTTGTAGAAGCGAAACTTCTTGTTTGCCTTGTTGTTTTTCCCATCATTGGCTCGTTTTTGCCCCTGGATATCGTGCTGATTAAGCTGGATGTCAGCGCTTTTGGGAGGATCAACAGTCTGATGAAGCACAGGATGATCTCCCACTCTCATATACTCCTCGGCTTTCTTCTGGAACTTTTCCAGCGTGTTTGGCTCCTTCATTTTGATCCATCGACCGAATTCGCTATTCTTGTCTATAGCGCCGATTAGAGATGCTAAGATCATGCGGGGGTCAGGATTCCCTACTTCAGTTAAAGCGGTATTGAACCTCTTGAGGAAAGCTTTAATTGACTCTCCAGGATTCTGCTTCATTGATGTGAGGGAGATGACATCCTTAGCTTTTGTGGCCTGCAACCTGAAATGCTCTTTGAACTTATGAGTCAAATCATCAAAGCGATCGATGGATTTGGGCGGGAGCCTTGTAAACCATAGCGATGCGACGCTTTCTAGATAGAGCGGGAAGCACAAGCACTTAATCTCATCCGTCGCTTTAGCCACATTCATGTGTCACTCATATCTGTATAGGAAGTGATTTGGATCAGCAGTCCCATCGTATGGAGGCAAGGTGGGATGTGCGAACTTCTTCGGAAGCTCAGCTTTGCGAATTCTCCTGGTGAATGGGTTTCTGCTCGGAGAAAAATCCCATTCCCTTTCGCTATCTTTGCGGGTCAAGCTGTCTTTCATCATCCGCTTCACCACGTCCTCGATGTCCCCTTTTGAGTAGTGTCGCTTGGGAGAGCGGACCTCGATTTCCTTTCCGGATGCTCGATCGCGGTTAGAGAATACGGGTCCTTTTCCTTCAGCAAGGGAAGGCGCCCCCCTTTCAGGACTTGCAACTCGCCGGGCATCTCGATTGGAAACGCTTTTGGCTTTTAGCTTGGAAGTATGAATGTCGGCTCCGTTGAACCCTTCAATGTTATCATTGCGATAATGATCGGAAGTTGGTGAATTTGTGTTTCCCTCAAGGTTGACATGAGCCCTTTGAGGAGGAGCGGGATTGGCTTGAGCGTTTAGAAGAGCGCTCACCTTCTCCATCAAAGCTTGATTAGCATCCACAAGGGTTTTATTAGCATCCAACAAGGCTTTATTGGAAGTTTCCATCTGTTGGTGTAGATTAGCGACAACGACGTCTAGCTCGGCCCTTGTTACTCCAGCTCCGGTTATGGAATTTTGACCACTCTCGAAGTGGTTGGTAAGAGGTGTAGCTCCGTTGTTAGCAACATTGTTGACGTCGTCGTTGTTGTCGTTTTCTCCAACGGTTTTACTTGCGGTTTTCTTGGACTTAGCCATTATCTCGGACATGGATTTGACTTTGGAAGATAGCTCGTCGATTGGCCCAGATCTGAGATTTGCGAGATCTATGGTTGAAGCAAGCCTAGATCTTACGTGCACAGTTCTTAACCTCGTCGAGTTTGGGAGAAGTGCGAATGCGGCCCCACGGTGGGCGCCTAATGTTTTAATCAAAATATGATCAAACACCAAATACGATGCTCTAAAGAGTGCGTCGCCCGTTCAGTGGCAAGGTGCTAAGAAAGCACGTTTCCAAATTAGGGGAGAGACACTATAAAAAGCATGTATGAAGAAATGTGAGACCGCAATTCGCAAAAACAAAGCAACAAGAGAGAGAAACACACAATTTTTAGAGTGGTTCGGTCAAACGTGACCTACGTCCACTATGCAAACATTTTCCCTTATCACTTTCATGATTCCAAGTACAATGCCATACAAATCTCTCTCAATTTACAATGAATCTCTCATTTCTCCCTTGTAACACCCCGCGAATTCTATAACTGTGAAATGCACAAATTAAAGTATAATTAGTTTTAATCAAAGAACTAAGGGAAACGGGATACGCCATTGCGTTCGTCTCGGAAAAATACGCGAAATAGAGTCCGAGTTTTCGAAAAACGGAGTCCGTATGAAGAAGATATGGCCTTCGGAAGTTTAAAATTCAAACAGAATAAAATAACTCAGAAAAATCAAGTTTAAAATTAAAAATGGGGCCCAATGGGCCAGGGCAGGAAAACACCCGCCTGACGCACCCAGGTCGACTGGGCTGTCGACCTGGTCTAACCAGGTCGACAGGCCTGTCGACAGGGGTGTCGACCTGGTCCAGACCAGGTCGAACCCAGTCCAACCTGGCTGGCCTATTCTATGTTGGTCGATTTTCTGTGGTCTGCTTTGTCATTAGGGCTAGGTGGCAGGCTCTAATTGGTCTCTCCTTAGGATGAATGGCTACGATCAATCCAAGCAACATCAATGGTCCTAATCAGTTTATAACCTCTATATAAACAACCCTAGACTAACCCTAATCTATTCATTCAAAAATAAGAACAAAGCCGCCATGTTGCTGAGGAACGACTAGGGGTAGCCACCAATTGGAGAGAGGATTAGGAGGCAAAATTCTAAGGCATAAAGCAACTCAATCAAATCAAACCGCATCTTCAAACCCTAAATTAGCGAATTCGCCACACCATTGTAAGTAGAGTATTACTTTGGTATGAACAAATAACTGTGTTGGTTTGTATACTTGGTTGGGGTAATAAATAATTCATAATTTGTGCGTTACTATGATTCTTATCGATTTGGGAATTATGTTATTCATTATAAAGAACTACATGCGGTAGTTCTATGCAAGTATACGTTTGGAATATTCACAAATTATGTAATCCATGTTGAAGCTACATGTATGTAGTTGATTAATTGAAATTCATGCAAGTTTGGAGTTTTGCTACTATGCCATCATGATGTATATTTTTGTGCATAAATCATTTTGTAAGTAATTGGAACAAGTTTGGTTGTTATAGTTCATATGAAACTATGTTGAAATTTTGGCACCATGACCTATGTATTAAGTCATGCCTTTGTACTAGAAAACCTATTTGCAAACTTATGAATGTGACTAAGCTATGATTGATATTTTGCATAAGTAAGTCTATATTGTTTACAAGAATCATATGATGACATATGTGGTACATAGCTAGGTTAGATTCAAAATCCCTTTTTGCAAGTTTACATGACTAAAGTAAGAATCATGATTTCATGTTAGAAATATTTATGCCATGGTTATGTGAACAAATTTAACTATACTTATGCCATGCTTATGTTTGACATTATGCCATGCTTATGTTTGACATTATGCCATGCTTATGTTAGAAATATTTATGCCATGCTTATGTTTGACATTATGCCTAAATAAAAGTATAGGTTCATGTTGTAGTTATGACTATGTGTCAATAATGATACCCAATTTAGATTCTTATCTCAACTACAAGTTTACATGCTTTGATTCATGTCACCTATGCTTTATGACCAAAGTATATGTCACTACTATGCAAGTACACCCGTTTCTATCTTTGTATTTCCAACGTCATATTGCAAGTTCATGCGCTCACCTTCCCCTCTTTGTGTATGTAATCACGCTTTAAGCCTCCCCTTTTCGCATGGCTAAGTTGGGCTTTAAAAAGGCTAAGCCCAACATATATATAATAAACGGACGTGTTAAACGGGGGAAAATAACGTTGGGTTAAAATTACTAATGAATGAAA
This sequence comes from Allium sativum, assembly GCA_030737875.1. NCBI lineage: Eukaryota > Viridiplantae > Streptophyta > Magnoliopsida > Asparagales > Amaryllidaceae > Allium > Allium sativum. The sequence goes on along the minus strand of CM060925.1, from coordinate 307,848,393 downwards.
ATATAAAATAGAAGGGCCCAAATTCAAGTATGGGTTGGGCCCATGATTGGTGTAACCTTTACACCATTAACTTAATAATGGGCCGCAAATATTTACATATAAATAAAGAAGAAAGACAAAATATGTAAATGTAGAACATACGATGTGTTTAACCCGAGGTTGGATTGAGTTGTGATGTAAACCTGCCCGGAACCGCCCGGCTGTCCAGTAGTCACAACAATACCTATCCAATGTGGGAGGTTAAACATGGAGCCCAATAAAGACCCGAGGTTAGACTGAGTTGTGGCGTAAGACTGCCCGGAACCAACCGGCAACAGGCAGCCACAACAATACCTGTCTAATGTGAGAGGTCAGGGCCTTAATAAGACAATTAAGGCTGAGTCAGGATTGTTAGGATTAAGTGAACTAAAGACTTAATCAAAATGGAACATGCTAAACTAAACGGACTGGTGGGGGTTAGGTTAGGAAACACTTAACCAACTTAGCATGTTGGCTAGAGATAGAAAACCTAGTAACGGGGGACCCTTTTCAGCAGTAACCGTAGAAGGTGTATCAGGATACCCTGAACTAGGCAGGGTGGGGCACGATTACTAGGCTGATTGTAAGAGGTCAAATCGACGGCGGTGGTGTAGCAGTGTAGGTTCTAACGGGGTGCGGGCGTGCACACACCCCGGCGCAGAAAAATAAGGCACTGGACACCAGTAGCATACCTGTGCACTCTAAGGTTGTGTCGGGCCGCCACCATGGGACTTGATACACCCCATGGTGGGACCAGCATAGGTAACTACAACATCGGGGGCCGTAAGACACATGTAACTATGCGAGTAGGAGCCGATCATCATTGAATGGATCACATCACCCTGATTATGGGGTGCCAGTTGGAAACTAGTTTATATGGGTTCAGAGATTAACATGGGGTACGATAGTATATTCGACCCTAGACAACTTAACCAAGTTATAGTGCTTTTCCACTTCTTGTTTATACTTATCATACCCAGTTCTTTATTCATAGACAAAATAGTACTAGACTTACTCAGGCTTTATGTCTGACTCTACTTTTCTTTCGTCTTCTTTTCTTCCGTTCCCCCCCCCCAGGTCCACAGGGAGGGAACACAGCAGCTTGACCAGCCTTAACATCCAGCTTGAAGAAGAGAAATGTATTGCTTGGACCTTTTCATTCTGAAACTATGGCTTTGGACAATCACTATGGGGGCTTTTGCAGTTTATCTATGTTTTATTTATGCTTCTTTAATATATGTAATCAAGACAGATTATGAAAGAGTTATGTTATGTTTTCGAAAAGATGTAAGACAATTATGGTGATGTTGTTGTAGCACGTATTTGCTTTCATGAAATAAAAGTTTGTTGATTTTCCGCTGTTTACAAATATGTGTTCTTATATCTGTCTTGTATATCTGTGACTTATACTTATAAACCTCCACCAAAATTAGGGCATTCCCTTTGAGAGTGACCCTAACGGAGGTGGGGTGTTTCACTTGGTATCAGAGCATAGGTTTACCAGATAAGATAAAAAGTTTTGAAAAATTATTTTCAAAAAGGAAATTTAAAGAAGCATTTTTTAAAAGAAAAATACTATTTTATTTTAAAAAGGCAAAGTCCACTCCCCAAAGCCATAGGTACTATCTCTTATCCTTCGTTTTGAATCTATCCTTTTTGTTTCAGCATGTCCGAAGATCTTAACTTGCCAGAAGGGGTGCCAATACCTGGTTGGTTTAGACGGTTCTTAGAAGCAAGAGCCACTCAGCCAGGTCCTACCGTTCCTCCTCCCCCAGCTGCCGGAAATCACCCAGCTGCAGCAGCACCTTTTCCTCCACCTCCTCCTCGGGGAAACACTTTTGCTAAGATATGTAAAGATTTTAAAGCTATGGGAGGAAGGGATTTCCATGGAACTGAGTCCTTCGTGGCAGCTAGAAATTGGCTGAAAGAAACGGAGGACCTATTCATCATCTTTGAGGTAGAGGATAGACAAAAAGTACAATTGGCAGTGTGGCTATTGAAGGGCGAGGCTTCCTACTGGTGGGAAGTCACTAATGCTGAAAGACCAGTGGAGACATGGGAGGACTTTAGGGCAAGGTTTGAGACTAAATTTCTCTCAGATGCGGAAAGAAGTTTGCAGTTGGAAAAATTCTTATTTCTTAAACAAGGGGACAAGACAGTCAGAGAATATGTGAATCAGTTCGATGAGCTGGCTAGGTTTGGGCTTGACCTAGTCAACACCCCGCACAAGAAGGCTCTCCGGTTCGTCAAAGGGTTGAATGAGCCATTACACAGTTTGGCCATGACCCATATACCCATGGGAGCCACGTATGAAAGAATGGTGCAAATGGCATTGCTGAATGAAGAGGATAAGGGCAAGAAGGAGACAAAGGCAGAAAGCTCTCAAGGGAAGAAAGAGGGTCTGCAGCCTAAGAAGACAGACTTTAAGAAGGGTGGGAAAGGCAACAAAGAGAAGAGGAAGTGTAATTTCTTTGGCAAAGTGGGGCACTTAGTAAAAGACTGCCGGAAAAAGAAGGCCAAGGAGAATGGTGGGTGCTTTTCTTGCGGTGAGACAGGCCACAGGGCTAAGGACTGCCCAAAGAAACGAGGACAGGGGCAGAGGGCTGGATCCACCCCAGGGGCACAGGTCCATGTGCTGGAAGCGCCACCTCTGCAACAGCGAGGTATAAATACTTCTGTAGAAAGTGTAGTTTATCTTTATGATTACCCCGTTCGCACTTTATTTGATTCTGGTGCATCACACTCCTTTATCTCGTCTGCTTTAGTAGAATCTCTGCACCTAAAAACTAGTATGGTAGAGGACCCCTTAATTGTTTCAAACCCAATTGGGGGCCCAGCTCATTTGTCTATGAGCTGTTTGGGATTGAAAATTTCCATTCTAAGCGTAGAATTTCAATGTAGTGCCTTTGTTTTGGGCTTTTCGGGTTATGGTTTGATTTTGGGTATGGATTGGCTATCCAGTAATGGGGCCATCCTTGATTGTGAAAAAAGGGTTGTTAGGCTCCTAACCCAGCTCGGTAATACTTTGAAAATTTCTTGTAATCCCTCATCCGCGGTTATGCTTAGTTATCTTGAATCGCTAGATGCCTCTGTTGAAAATTTGCAATCAGTTAGAGTGGTCCGGGAATATCCGGATGTCTTCGAAGAGGTGAAGGGCTTGCCTCCGAAGCGGGAAATAGACTTCCGCATATATCTTGTGGATAATGCAAAGCCCGTTGCGTTGCCTGTTAGACACATGGCTCCACGAGAAAGGAAAGAGCTCAGTAAACAGATTAAAGAGCTTCTAGAAAAGGGGTTCATTAGGAGGAGCATTTCAGAATGGGGCGCTCCAGTGGTGTTCGCTACAAAGGCGGATGGTTCACTCCGTCTATGTGTTGACTATAGGGAGCTCAACAAGCTAACGAAAAAGAATAGGCACCCTCTCCCTAGAATTGACGATTTATTTGACCAGCTTGTAGGAGCGTCTGTTTTCTCCGAACTCGATTTAGCAACCGGTTTTCATCAGCTAAGGGTGGCTGAAGATAGCATCGATAAAACGGCGTTCAGAACCCCAGACGGTTTCTTTGAATGGCTTGTCATGCCTTTCGGCTTGACAAATGCACCTGCTTACTTCGTGGACCTGATGAGTAGGGTATTTAGAGATTTCCTCAACAAATTCGTAGTGGTCTTCGTAGATGATATCCTTATCTTCTCAAAGAGTGAAGAGGAACATGCTCAGCACTTAAGGGCAATCATGGAAACTTTGCGAGTCCATCAACTAAAAGCCAAATTCTCCAAATGCCACTTTTGGAGAGAAGAGGTGAGGTTCCTTGGGCACATAGTATCCAAACAAGGGTAAGCAGTGGACCCTGCTAAGGTAGTGGCAGTACAGGATTGGAAGACACCAAGGAATGCAACTGAGGTCCGAAGCTTTCTAGGACTAGCAGGTTTCTATCGAAAGTTTATAAGGGATTTTGCGAAAATCTCAGCTCCGCTCACGAAATTAACCAAGAAGAATCTAGTGTTTAATTGGGACTTGGATTGCGAGTTTGCTTTCCAACGACTGAGAAGGGCTCTCACAACAGCCCCAGTTTTGACGCTGCCAGATGGGAGCAAGATGTTCACTGTTTATACGGATGCATGTGGGACAGGGCTAGGCGCCGTCTTAATGCAAGAAGGAAGGGTAGTAGCTTATGGCGGGAGGCAGTTGAAGGTGCACGAAAAGAACTACCCAACCCACGATCTTGAGTTAGCCGCCATCGTCTTTGCACTCAAGTCTTGGCGACACTATCTCCTAGGTGAGAAGTTCGAGCTTTACACTGACCATAAATCGTTGAAATATCTTTTCTCACAGAAGGATCTTAACTTGAGGCAACAAAGATGGATGGAGTTTCTTGCCTCGTACGATTTCGAAATCTCCTATACCCCGGGCAAAGGCAACGTAGTGGCAGACGCGTTGAGCCGAAAGAAACTGACCCTAAGCCCGTTGTTTGTTGAAAGACAAAGCCTAGAGTTTATAGCCAGCTTCGACTTTAGGCCTTCCTCCGATTTCGTACCAGGCTTGCTAGCATCTCTCGAAGTGCGCCCAACTTTAGTGGATTCAGTAGGGACAGCACAACGCGAAGACCCTCAACTTGTGGAAATGATTGATAGGCTAATTAGGGGTGAGACTTCAAGTCACCTCAACAGATACTCCATAGACGATAAGGGTTTGCTAAGGCGAGACGGAAGACTATGCGTCCCACAGACAAAAGAATTAGTAAAGAAGGTTCTCGAGGAAGCACATCACTCCAAGATGACGATACATCCAGGAGGAGATAAAATGTACAAGGACATAAAAAGGACTTTCTTCTGGAACGGCATGAAAAAGGACGTGGCAGAGTTCGTTTCTAAGTGTATGGTGTGCCAACAGGTTAAGGCAGAACAGAAAAAGCCTGGCGGACTGCTGCATCCTCTGGAGGTCCCGCAATGGAAGTGGGATAGCATCTCAATGGACTTCATCGATGGGCTGCCTAGGTCTAGGAGAGGCAACACTAGCATTTGGGTAATAGTGGATAGGCTTACTAAAAGCGCCCACTTTTTACCTGTCAAAAGTAAAAGAACTGCCTCATCCCTAGCATCACTTTACCTTAAGGAAATCGTTCGACTCCATGGAATACCATCTAGCATTGTTAGTGACCGAGACCCCATCTTCACCAGTGAGTTTTGGAGGAGTCTGCAAGAAGCAGTAGGAACGCAGTTATGCTTGAGCACAGCCTATCATCCCCAAACCGACGGCCAAACAGAGAGAGTGAACAGAGTTTTGGAAGACCTTTTAAGACTGTGCGTCCTTGACTTCGGAGGTACATGGGAAGACCACCTTCCTTTGGTGGAATTCGCCTACAACAACAGCTATCAAGCAACCATCGGAATGGCGCCCTTCGAAGCTTTATATGGAAGACCGTGCCGATCGCCCACTTGTTGGTGGGAGTCTACTGATAAGCTCATACTTGGACCAGACATGATCCGAGAGACTTCAGAGAAAGTAGACTTAATACGAAGAAGGATGAAGACGGCCCAAGACAGACAGAAGTCCTATGCCGACAAGAGAAGGACCGACCTTGAATTTGAGGTTGGAGACAGAGTTTTTCTCAAGGTATCACCACTAAGAAACGTTGTTCGTTTTGGAACCACAGGAAAGCTTACACCAAGGTTCGTAGGGCCATTCCCTATCATCGAGAAAATTGGGAAAATGGCCTATAGATTAGAGCTACCCGAGAAGTTGGCAGGAGTCCACAACGTTTTTCACGTTTCACACCTCCGAAAATGTCTACATGAGTCTGCTGAAGTGGTAGAGCCAAATATCCTCGAAGAGGCCGAAGTGGAACGCGAAGCAACCATAAGAAAAGTTCCAACACGCATATTAGGAATGGAAGTGAAGAAGCTACGCAACCTTGAAGTCAAGCTCGTCAAAGTTCAGTGGAGCGACGCCGAGGGAGACGCGACTTGGGAAACTGAAGCTAGAATCCGTACCGCCTACCCTTTTCTGTTCGAGGGTACATCCTTGATCTTTTATTTTCCTTAAGTTGCGCTTTTATCTATCTTTTTAGGTATATTTCCTCGATCTTATCTTTTAGGTAGAAACCCTTTGGATGGAAACATGTAATTGAAACATGTTATGTATGATGGTTGCAAGTGGTTGCAAGTGGTTGCTCGTGGTTGCATATACACACACAATCTAGGGTTTTAGATCGGCTCAGTCACTTCATATTGCATATGCATATATGTTTGCATTCATATGTGGTTGAACTTTAATATGTTGTCATGTGGATGTTGCATTTGTATTGAATGATTGTGCACTCATGTAGAATCAAGAATAGGAAAATTTGCATACATAATGGATTCATGGCACTTACATAATTCGCATCAAGGAGGTCAACTGAATTAGTAGACCGCCTGATTTTGCATTAGATAAGTTCATGTATACACACACTTCGCATATGATCATGAAGCATTAGAAGTCTTTTAAGGACAATGGATGCTCGTGTTTGATGGATGAGTAGATGGATGATTGGATGTTAGGATATACATTCGTCGTAACTTGAAGATTTCGGGGATGAAATCCTTTTAAGTGGGGGAGAATGTAACACCCCGCGAATTCTATAACTGTGAAATGCACAAATTAAAGTATAATTAGTTTTAATCAAAGAACTAAGGGAAACGGGATACGCCATTGCGTTCGTCTCGGAAAAATACGCGAAATAGAGTCCGAGTTTTCGAAAAACGGAGTCCGTATGAAGAAGATATGGCCTTCGGAAGTTTAAAATTCAAACAGAATAAAATAACTCAGAAAAATCAAGTTTAAAATTAAAAATGGGGCCCAATGGGCCAGGGCAGGAAAACACCCGCCTGACGCACCCAGGTCGACTGGGCTGTCGACCTGGTCTAACCAGGTCGACAGGCCTGTCGATAGGGCTGTCGACAGGGGTGTCGACTTGGTCCAGACCAGGTCGAACCCAGTCCAACCTGGCTGGCCTATTCTATGTTGGTCGATTTTCTGTGGTCTGCTTTGTCATTAGGGCTAGGTGGCAGGCTCTAATTGGTCTCTCCTTAGGATGAATGGCTACGATCAATCCAAGCAACATCAATGGTCCTAATCAGTTTATAACCTCTATATAAACAACCCTAGACTAACCCTAATCTATTCATTCAAAAATAAGAACAAAGCCGCCATGTTGCTGAGGAACGACTAGGGGTAGCCACCAATTGGAGAGAGGATTAGGAGGCAAAATTCTAAGGCATAAAGCAACTCAATCAAATCAAACCGCATCTTCAAATCCCTAAATTAGAGAATTCGCCACACCATTGTAAGTAGAGTATTACTTTGGTATGAACAAATAACTGTGTTGGTTTGTATACTTGGTTGGGGTAATAAATAATTCATAATTTGTGCGTTACTATGATTCTTATCGATTTGGGAATTATGTTATTCATTATAAAGAACTACATGCGGTAGTTCTATGCAAGTATACGTTTGGAATATTCACAAATTATGTAATCCATGTTGAAGCTACATGTATGTAGTTGATTAATTGAAATTCATGCAAGTTTGGAGTTTTGCTACTATGCCATCATGATGTATATTTTTGTGCATAAATCATTTTGTAAGTAATTGGAACAAGTTTGGTTGTTATAGTTCATATGAAACTATGTTGAAATTTTGGCACCATGACCTATGTATTAAGTCATGCCTTTGTACTAGAAAACCTATTTGCAAACTTATGAATGTGACTAAGCTATGATTGATATTTTGCATAAGTAAGTCTATATTGTTTACAAGAATCATATGATGACATATGTGGTACATAGCTAGGTTAGATTCAAAATCCCTTTTTGCAAGTTTACATGACTAAAGTAAGAATCATGATTTCATGTTAGAAATATTTATGCCATGGTTATGTGAACAAATTTAACTATACTTATGCCATGCTTATGTTTGACATTATGCCATGCTTATGTTTGACATTATGCCATGCTTATGTTAGAAATATTTATGCCATGCTTATGTTTGACATTATGCCTAAATAAAAGTATAGGTTCATGTTGTAGTTATGACTATGTGTCAATAATGATACCCAATTTAGATTCTTATCTCAACTACAAGTTTACATGCTTTGATTCATGTCACCTATGCTTTATGACCAAAGTATATGTCACTACTATGCAAGTACACCCGTTTCTATCTTTGTATTTCCAACGTCATATTGCAAGTTCATGCGCTCACCTTCCCCTCTTTGTGTATGTAATCACGCTTTAAGCCTCCCCTTTTCGCATGGCTAAGTTGGGCTTTAAAAAGGCTAAGCCCAACATATATATAATAAACGGACGTGTTAAACGGGGGAAAATAACGTTGGGTTAAAATTACTAATGAATGAAAATATAAAATAGAAGGGCCCAAATTCAAGTATGGGTTGGGCCCATGATTGGTGTAACCTTTACACCATTAACTTAATAATGGGCCGCAAATATTTACATATAAATAAAGAAGAAAGACAAAATATGTAAATGTAGAACATACGATGTGTTTAACCCGAGGTTGGATTGAGTTGTGATGTAAACCTGCCCGGAACCGCCCGGCTGTCCAGTAGTCACAACAATACCTATCCAATGTGGGAGGTTAAACATGGAGCCCAATAAAGACCCGAGGTTAGACTGAGTTGTGGCGTAAGACTGCCCGGAACCAACCGGCAACAGGCAGCCACAACAATACCTGTCTAATGTGAGAGGTCAGGGCCTTAATAAGACAATTAAGGCTGAGTCAGGATTGTTAGGATTAAGTGAACTAAAGACTTAATCAAAATGGAACATGCTAAACTAAACGGACTAGTGGGGGTTAGGTTAGGAAACACTTAACCAACTTAGCATGTTGGCTAGAGATAGAAAACCTAGTAACGGGGGACCCTTTTCAGCAGTAACCGTAGAAGGTGTATCAGGATACCCTGAACTAGGCAGGGTGGGGCACGATTACTAGGCTGATTGTAAGAGGTCAAATCGACGGCGGTGGTGTAGCAGTGTAGGTTCTAACGGGGTGCGGGCGTGCACACACCCCGGCGCAGAAAAATAAGGCACTGGACACCAGTAGCATACCTGTGCACTCTAAGGTTGTGTCGGGCCGCCACCATGGGACTTGATACACCCCATGGTGGGACCAGCATAGGTAACTACAACATCGGGGGCCGTAAGACACATGTAACTATGCGAGTAGGAGCCGATCATCATTGAATGGATCACATCACCCTGATTATGGGGTGCCAGTTGGAAACTAGTTTATATGGGTTCAGAGATTAACATGGGGTACGATAGTATATTCGACCATAGACAACTTAACCAAGTTATAGTGCTTTTCCACTTCTTGTTTATACTTATCATACCCAGTTCTTTATTCATAGACAAAATAGTACTAGACTTACTCAGGCTTTATGTCTGACTCTACTTTTCTTTCGTCTTCTTTTCTTCCGTTTCCCCCCCCCCCCCCAGGTCCACAGGGAGGGAACACAGCAGCTTGACCAGCCTTAACATCCAGCTTGAAGAAGAGAAATGTATTGCTTGGACCTTTTCATTCTGAAACTATGGCTTTGGACAATCACTATGGGGGCTTTTGCAGTTTATCTATGTTTTATTTATGCTTCTTTAATATATGTAATCAAGACAGATTATGAAAGAGTTATGTTATGTTTTGGAAAAGATGTAAGACAATTATGGTGATGTTGTTGTAGCACGTATTTGCTTTCATGAAATAAAAGTTTGTTGATTTTCCGCTGTTTACAAATATGTGTTCTTATATCTGTCTTGTATATCTGTGACTTATACTTATAAACCTCCACCAAAATTAGGGCATTCCCTTTGAGAGTGACCCTAACGGAGGTGGGGTGTTTCATCCCTCTTTGATGTGAATCGCACTTGAATTAGCTAGTGGATCGATTAGATCTCCCCAAGTATTGATTGAAATGGATGAAAAGCCTTCAATGCTTCACTTTAGAGGTAGATCTCTTCGATTCCATAGCATTTTGATAGTAGATCCAAGTTTCTAGAGAGAATTCAATGGAGACTTGTGTTGCTTAAGTGGAGCTTGAATGGATTTCCATGGATGAAGCTTGAGAATGCCTTGGAGAAATGATTTTAGCAGCCCTTCGGGGTCTTCCCATCCTCCCCTAAAATGTGGAGAAAGGGGCTATTTATAGTTGTGGTTGAGGGGTAGTGGCAGTCGTGTAAATATATGGTGTATTTTTGGCGCTTGGTTGGCGGTGAGTTGGCGGTGAGTTGGCGCTGGGTTGGCATAAGAACACCGACGAGCTTTATATTCTTCGCTGCCTTCCGCCTCTCCTGTTTTATATCGACCCGCATGTGAACAATATTGGACTGTCCAGGATGAATCGTTTAAGGCCGACCAGGTGTAATTCCAATGTACCGACCCAATAGCTTTGTATTATGCAATTTTGTCTTCTTGTGAGATATGGGATCCAATATTATTACTTTTCCATCCCTTTATCTCTTCTTCACTCCCTCCAGCAAGTCCATTCTTCACTTAATTAGTTCTGCCCGATCGCTGGAGAGCTGCAAGTCCTTGCTTGCTTCATGCTCGACCAGTCTTCCATACACTGGTGCTCGACCGAGTTCTTGGGATGAAGACTGCTGCTCGACCGGCTCGGTGGAGGATTTGCTCGACCACGCGGTACATGAGAGCGATGATGCTTGAGCTGTCAGGTTGGTGGTGATCGATCCCTCTTTCAAGTGGTGCTCAAGCTGTTGGATTTGCAATGACCGACCAGATGGTTCAAGATCGACCAGGTGGAAGTTCGACCGGACCTTGCTCGCTCCAAGCTCGACCAGGAGGAGGCTGATGTCGCGACCGACCAGGTGGCGCTCCTCCCAAGACCGACCAGCTGGCTGATGTTTGAGCGACCAGCATTTAGAGAGAGGAGACCGACCAACACCCGAAGTCTATACGTCCAGCTTGTGTTTGGTGAAATGCCGGTGAGAATTCTTGGATAGCTAACAGTAATTGCTCAACCCACATGCGTCGTTTGATGAAAGCACTCCAGTCGCTCTGATCAGTGGCTTGTCAATGGCTACGCTAGTAGCTCCACTACAAGAAAATAATATATTGATAATAAACAAGGATTGCACGATAATTTAACTTGTTATAGTTAAGTATGCTAGCCATTAGTACGGATAAACCATGACTTCGAATAATAAACCATGACATTGACCTACGCAATAATAACAAATAAATCATGTGTTTGACTGATAAACCAGGACGTGGCATCTACGCAATAGCAAATGTTAGGGTAAAGTTTTAGCAGCCTATATTTTCACCCTTCCTTCTAAATTTTAGCTGCTGAAATTTTCTTTTCCTCCTCTTTTTCACAAAATCTAATTTTCGCGCTTCTCTCTAATCTAATTTCACGCTTCCCTCCAATTCAGTCATCCAATTTCCCTCTCCACTCACGCATTCCCTCCCATCGATATTCCCTTCGATCGACACTCGATTCCTGGTTCGCTCACGTGCGATTGTCTATGGAGTTCATTCCTCGACCTCAAAGACGACGACGGAGAGCGATTGTTTCGACTTCGACCGTCGAACTCGATTTTATGTATTAAATTGTGAAATTGATTTTAGCAACGCTCATTTAGCAGTGTTGTTGGTCATAACAACATGTTTTGTTATTGATTTTCAGTTTCCAAATTCCTCCACCAGTTATAAAGAAATCTGTTGTTGTAATAAGACCTCTGCTAGCCTTGATGTAATATCCGGTGATGAATATGTTATCTTATTGTTTTCATTTTTCATAAATTAAAATCGAGATTACTCAATTTGTAGGTTATGAGTTTGAAACAACATTGTATAAGAGCTCAATACCTTGGAAGTACATAGATTGATAAATCTTCATAGTCTAGTGGAGAAAGTAGTAAACTTTATACCTGACTCCAAAGAAAGCTTGTTCACTTCCTTCTAGGTACGAAGCTCATATAACAGTTTAAGATAACCTGACATTATACATATCGATCTTTGTCATGTGTTAATTTTTGTTGTAATTCTAAGTTCGACCGTTAAATTTTGTTACCAGTTTTTTGATCTAAAACTATGTCAAGGTTATGGTTCCTTATTTTAAGTTAATATACAATCTCCAATTATATTAGTAATATGACTGTATATGGTTAATAATGTTACAATTTGGTTGGTGATATTACATTATTTATTACATAAATTTTTAGTATGACTTACTTTAAGTGTTAATGGACATAAGAACAAACTATTAAACTATCGGTTATATTAAATTTAGTTTCCTATCGTGATTCAGAACAATTTCCTTTAGTTGCAACATTATTTTAGAGTAGCAGCATATAATATCTTGGGTGTCTTGAAATGACGTTGATAGAATATGAAGTTCAGCAACACTGAAGTTTCTATGTATATTATTTGATAAAATATTTAAAATGGTATAAAAAAGGTATCATATAATGTCTTCTAAACCAGTGAACATGAATCTAGGTGGAAAATACCTATAATACAAAAGTTACATATGATTTAGTGTACATAGGTCCTTCAACGAGTTTAACTTAGTCCTTGAAATATAATTGATGATGTTTAATTTTGCATTAGCATCAAATCTTGCTTGACAAAGGAGGAAATAAGATATTAAATGTAAAACACCATTTTTTAAAAACTATATATGCAAATCAGACTAAAAATTTATTACGTGAACCTCACAACAAAATCAAATCTTATTAGTAACCTCTTTCCTCATCATTGTGTTTCAGTGTTTGCGATTTTAATTTGTTTAGTTTATTCCGCAAGGTTTCATGTTATAGTGTTGTGCGAAGCATCCCTTAGCTCCAAAATGTAAGTTTATTTTCATTTATTAAAATAAGCATGTTAGGCTTGGGATGCTAAGAGACAATGGTGCTTTTGGACATTGCCTTTCATATGGTTTTCATGATATCCCAAGGATCTTATCATAGTCTCAAAGTTCCACTACTTATTTCTACATGTCGTTTATCAGTTGATGTTAATCCCTAAAAAATCCATAAGCACATTGAATAGAAAGTATCAGGGCCAGTCGTGCGAAAGGTTATCCGAAGTGCTTAAATGGCTCACAACGGACGGAGTGCGACTGCACAAAGCAAGATGCAGACGCCAAGCCTAAGACAAGTCAAATTCCGCCATCATAACCGATTATGGTGACACGAAATGATTACAACAAGTACGACTTAACAAAGGGAAGGATCGAATATCCCACGAAGTCGCTTCGCCCAATAGGAATGCTCGACCTACCATCAAAGCTCCGTCACACATATCGGGATGGAAATCCAGGTCGCATATATGTATATATCTGAACAACTGCCCATAGATGACAACACATGTCGCTCGATACTTAAACCAAAGGCCTACTGATCGGTCGTACACCATTCTTCGGAAGAAGCGCCTGTACATCTTAGAGTCGCAGCCCCGGTCAGTCATAACACTATTACTCGCTCACCAAATCAAACATAACCACGCTAAGGTGTCATGGCCGACTTGTTCTCTCGTTTCGCCATCAAACATGTCGCCCGTTCAACACAAGCAAGAGCGACCTCATAACATAGCTGCGAAGCCAAACAGCATCATACAAAGGCAGCACGAAGACGAGTGCCCTTGGACTGAGAAGGACGGTCGCACAAGGGGCAGAGGAGGCTCAACTCCAAACCCGCATTCCAGTCTCACAGAATCTCTTGAGGCGCTCATAGGATGCTCGTTTACATGGATCTGCTCAGCTATTCAAGATACTCGTTCCAACGAGCCGCCCGCACATGATAACTGGATACAACCACGGACAACTGGCTACAGCTAGCCAATGGCATGGTCGTAATTAACAGAATGAAAGATCATGGCCCAGATAAAGGAATTCCAAATCATTTACCAAGGGGGGTTCACCTATAAATACACGATGGCTACCAACGTAAAACAGGAGGAAAAAAGACCACGAAGTGCCACCGAACTTCATCCTGAACCACAAATTCTGTCATGGCGACAAATACGTTCTGATGAAGAGGGAAGACGAAGACATCCTTCTTCTCAATCATTAATTCATCCTCCTTCTTCTCAATCATTAATTCATCCTCCTTCTTCTCAATCATTAATTCATCCTCCTTCTTCTTAAACTCTGCTATTCTCTTGTATGATTCCTTAGATTGAAATACATTGACAAGGTATATTGAGTGAATATCGAGATGTATGAAAAGAGAGAGAGCTGATGTGTTATATAATTCTCGTTATAAGGAAGGAAATCACCTTCATAGTGGACGTAGGCCTCATTAACGGCTGAACCACTCTAAATCTCATCTTTACTTTACTTTTTTCGTATTTTTAATTTTTTATTGCTAATTAAACACGGCTCCATTTATTTCTTACTGAATTGGTGAAGTGCAGTTTAGTACCCTAGGTGTTTAGACCATTTTTGGTGTAAACATTTTGGCGACCACCGTGGGGCTATGTTTTGCCTTTTTCCATTTCAGATATGACGAGATTTTCTAGGAGGCACTGTGCTTACGATCATGAGCACGCTAAGGTGAATCACTGATGAAGCCAATAACCCCAACGACGGCATGAACATCGTCTCATCGCTAAATGGCAACTCCGAGGAAGGGGAGCTGCCAAAAATTACGGAAACTATAACCAGGGAAAAATTGGAGGAAGCAGTGACAGGATTAACGAGTCAAATAGCTATTGCAAGCAGCGCAATGATGAAGAAGCTCGAATCGATACTCGCCATTCAAGCCGCTACCGCAAAAGCCGCTCTAAGCGCCACTTGTTCCTCGCTGGCTCGAACGAATTGCGAGTCAAAAACAGAGCTCACTGCTCCAAACTCAAGACAGCAGGGTTCCACCCTGAGAGTTGTGCGTCGCATCAATCCAAACCATGAAAGGGCCAAGGCACCTGTGCACGATTACTCTGATGATGCGATCGCGGGATGGGACGACCTTCCTACTACCAACAGGACGACCCTGCTGAAGAGATGCCCAACTTCCTTATCCCCGGTCCATGAAGATGCATCTAGATCGAGGATTGATGGTAAAAGAAATGATCAGCCCAAGGGTCCAACCAACGAACGAAAATACATCTTGGAAATGGTGCAAGCAATTGTGGAAAAAAGCCTGAATAGGAAGGATGATTAGAGAGAATGGGAGTCCTTTCCAACTAAAATCCCACTTACCAAGAGGATTAAGGAAACTATACATCAACAAAGATTCGAGCCTCCGTCATTGCAGCCTTATGACGGGGAAAGCGACCCTAGTGTATTTCTGTATAAATATGACCAGTACATGAATGGGGCATGCGCTACTGATGAAATCAAATGCTTGTATTTCCCAACTTATCTAGAAGGAGTGGCTTATCTTTGGTTCACAAAGCTGCCACCACAGTCTTTGGATGATTTCGTGACCTTAGATAAGTTATTCAATGAGCAGTTCAGATCTCAGGCATTTAAAACTCGAGTTGCTACGGAGCTAAGAGGACTATGACAAAGACCAGGGGAGTCTCTCAAAGCCTTTCTCACTCGCTTTGATATAGCATTGGCTAAAGTCAAGAATCTCAAACCCGGCTTGATCTTAATGGCTCTTAAAGGGAGCATATGCAAGAAAACCAAGTTAGGGCGATGGATCACGAAAAAGAAACCAAGTACACCCGAACGATTTCTTCGTAAAGCCGAAAAATATGCAAATATTGAAGAAAGAAATGCACGGGTAGAAAAGAATGGAAAGATGCAAAGCAACTCAGATAATCGAAAAAGGAGCAATGAAGAGGAGGACGATCGAGCAAGAAAGAAGCTACGCTTTTTCAAGAACTCCGAATTCACTCCCCTCAACGATTCCATGGGAAATATCTTCATGGCAACTAAAGGCACGGAGAGATATCCGGTTTTGAAACAAAGGCACATCAAAAATGGCGCCATGAGGTTAGGATAATTTTGCCAATTCCACAAACAGCTGGGACACGATACCGATGAATGCAGGCACTTGAAGTCAGTGATCGAAGGGTTAATCAGGAAGAACCGGTTGCAACAGTATATACAGAATCATGAGGATCATCCCGACTTTTCTCGATCAAGGGGCAGTACAACCTAAAAGGGAAGTTGCTCAAACCAATTCAAGGACGCTCATCAGAGGGACCAACCACTGATATTTCAATAATGGAGCATTAAACTAAAGCTCTTATTACTTTACCTTGTTCCCCTGATTTTATCTTGCTGTTAAATTTTTTCTTAACTTGCTTTATTATTCACTGTGTCCATGTTAAGCAATGGTTTAATTAAAAAAAACTATCTGCATCAGAAATTAATTACATGCCTACTTGAATAACATACTTGTTGGTCTGTGCTAAAAGGAAAATAATCTCTTGGAATTTAGGTACAGCAAAAGCAATCCTCCATACACAGCAAGGGGTTTAACGAGAAATCCCCGAGCACACACACCAAACGAAACAGTTTGGGAATCGCAGACATCAAGCAAGACCAATCGGGAGCAATTGACTCATCGCCTCGCTAGGAACAAGCTGTTCTGAGGAAGATAGCAAGACGAAGGAATGCCTCTCCCATTATCAAGTATGCTGAATGCTTGGCAAACACTCTTTCAAAGGACTGCTATCACACCTCATCGAAGATACAGAAATATCATCGAAAAGTCCCATAGTTAAAATTGCTAAGCCTACCGAAGAAGCACCTTCTTAGGTGACCTTCCTAGGTGCTGGACACAAGTTTTCCAACTTGAAAAAAAAAACTCAATGAGGAAAACTAATGTCTATGTCCAAAGGTAAGGCAAAAAGTCGGAAAAACCGACATGTCCCGAAACAGAAAAATTGCCAATCACGAGTGGCACCTTGTTAGGTGAAGGGCACGAAGTCTATCTTTTTTGAGTCAAGGCTCGATGAGATGAATTAGTGTCCGCTCCTCGGGACGAAGCATAAAATGGGGAAGGATTAAACATGCTGGAAGGACCAGCATAAAACAAAAACCACACCGAAAGGAGGTGGCCATCCTTGTTCTTTGTTGTTAACCAAGTCAGAAGGAGCCAAGGATGGACTACAACAGCAGAAATCCTAGCCGAAAGGGGGCATCAGAAATCCTAGCCATTTGGGGGTATCTAACAAGGTCTTTCAGTCCTAGAAAAATCAGACTGACGGGATCAAAATTGGGTCGAAATTGAAACCCAAGACCTCCCATGGGGGCACCCAAAAGAAAACACATAATAAACACACATTGCTTCTAAGGAATCATAAATTAACCAAATTACGATGCAGAATCAACAAATTTATGAAAATAAAGGAGCTTTGGTATGGGGGCATAACCATTGTGTAAACAACCACCAATGCCCACTCAAAACATAACATAGCCTAGTTATAACTTCGTTGCGAGGATTGTTCGAACGATAAAATTTGCGCGAACAACAAACTAATAGTATGACAACTCATAAGAATGAAAGTAATAAAATTATGATAGCCCCTAAGCGATATAAACGTAAGACCGTAAATACAGAATATTTAGCGAGGCCGGTGCTCGCGCAAACAACCGGTCCAAGTACGTGATGGAGAATAATAATAAACTGAAGTCAAACCTTAAAAGTCACAGATTAAGACGTACAAGAATAAGCGAGGCTGGCTCCCGCATACACAAGCCAGACTAACGAGAACTACCCAAAATTAAAACCAAAATAACTGAACAGGCGAACCATTGGCAGGCCACAATACTCAGATGAGGTGAGAAATGATTCTCTCCCTAGATTCCAGAGCCTCAACAAGTTTGCGCCTATCTTCTTCCAGAGCTTGAAGTCATTCAATATTCTCTATGTTGGACTCCTGAAGATCTTCGACCAAGGAAAGCCAGCCACCCCTTTGCTCCACAATACAGTCCCTGACTATTGAAATAAGGCCTTCAACCAGATGCAGACGTGGTTCCAACAGATTGAATTCGGTCAATATGTTTTCCTTCATAGCATCTATCTTCCCTGCGATAATCCATATTTCGAATGGATTTATGTATACACCAGAACGCGAGCTAACTGGACACTGAGCCACAAAGTCCTCAACAAGTGCAGGATGGCAAGGGTTGGGAATAAGAAGAGACTCTGGTACAGATGTAGGATCTAACGTGATGGATGAAGAGACCATACGACTAACAGCTGTCTGAATATCTGAGTCAGAGAGTCCATTCAGTGAACAATGACTGTGAGTATCATTCACACTCGAAGCCTCCTTACCCCGGGGCGACTATTTGCTACTAGCCCTCCTCGCCGATTTCTTCCTGAGCTTCTTGGACATAAGAAATTCCATCCTTGGGCGACCTGCTTCAAACGGACCAGTAAGGGCACAAACGACAACCGTGGAAAGGAGAACAACCTAGTCGAGTTCAGGCACAAACAAAAAATATTTCAACTAAAGAAGCCGGGCGCATTTCACTAAACAATTTATGAACAAATACCAAGTATCAATGTTCCAAAGAAAACCACCACATGGTTCATGTTCTGCAAAGATAAATACAGAAACGGAGTCCACGCTGTAAAAAAATCTTACCTAGAAAAATCATGGCACCTCGAAGAAAATTGCTCAAGACAGACAGATACTTCTACAAATAAAAGGCAAAGTGATGAAATGAGGAAGCCAGAACCTTTCAAAAAAAATCAAGGCAGAAATTTTGGACATAAGTTATCTGAGTAAGCTCTTAAGGAAGCGCTGCTATGACCAAAGAATTTTTTGAAAATATGTAAAAACAAAGTGAAGCAAGTTAAAGATGAATAAGGAGGACTAAAAGGCATTCATCCAGAGAATTTTTGCCACATCAGCCTAGCGCATGACTACACGAAAGTGTCTCAGCAAATCCCAGCTGGCATCTCGAAATTCAGCTATTCACACGGTAATCAAAAAGATACATCAGGCCTCTCGCACACAAGAAAAGACAATACCGCTCAGCAACGATGAAGTAACTTAATATTTGATACAACCGAGCCCTCAACAATTCAGAACAAAACCCATCTGTCAATGTGCGATCCAATATATCGAAGCCAGTGATTCCTTACAAAAAAGAAATCACGGACTTCAAGCGGCAAGTGTTAATCCCTAAAAAATCCATATGCACATTGAATAGAAAGTATCAGGGCCGGTCATGCGAAAGGTTATCCGAGGCGCTTAAATGGCCCACAACGGACGGAGTGCGACTGCACAAAGCAAGATGCAAATGCCAAGCCTAAGACAAGTCAAATTCCGCCATCATAACCGATGATGGTGACATGAAATGATTACAAGAAGTACGACTTAACAAAGGGAAGGATCAAATATCCCACGAAGTCGCTTCGCCCAGCAGGAATGCTCGACCTAGCATAAAAGCACGGTCATGCATATCAGGATGGAAATCCAGGTCCCACATATGTATATATCTGAACAACTGCCCATAGATGACAACACCTGTCGCTCGATACTCAAACCGAAGGCCAACTTATCGGCCGTACACCAGTCTTCGGAAGAAGCGCCTGTACATCTTAGAGTCGCAGCCCTGGTCAGTCATAACACTATCACTCGCTCACCAAATCAAACATAACCACGCTAAGGTGTCATGGCCGACTTGTTCTCTCGTTTCGCCATCAAACAAGTCGTCGTTCAACACTAGCAAGAGCGACCTCGTAACATAGCCGCGAAGCCAAACAACATCATACAAAGGCAGCACGAAGACGAGTGCCCTTGGACTGAGAAGGACGGTCGCATAAGGGGTAGAGGAGGCTCAACTCCAAACCCGCATCCCACTCTCACAGAATCTCTTGAGGCGCTCATAGGACGCTCGCTTACATGGATCCGCTCAGCTATTCAAGATACTCGTTTCAACGAGCCGTCCACACATGATAACTGGATACAGCCACGGATAACTGGCTACAGCTAGCCTGTGGCATGGTCGTAATTAACAGAATGAACGATCATGGCCCGGATAAAGGAATTCCAAATCATTTACCAAGGGGGGTTCACCTATAAATACACGATGGCTACCAACGCGAAAGGAGAGGATAAAAAAGACCACGAAGTGCCGCCGAACTTCATCCTGAACCACAAATTCTGCTATGAGGACAAATATGATCTGATGAAGAGGGAAGGCGAAGACATCCTTCTTCTCAATCATTAATTCATCCTCCTTCTTCTTAAACTCTGCTATTCTCTTGTATGATTCCTTAGATTAAAACACATAGACAAGGTATATTGAGTGAATATCGAGATGTATGAAAAGAGAGAGAGTTGATGTGTTCTGTAATTCTCGTCATAAGGCAGGAAATCACCTTCATAGTGGATGTAGGCCTCATTAACGGTTGAACTACTCTAAATCTCGTCTCTACTTTACTTTTTTCATATTTTTCATTTTTTATTGCTAATTAAAAATGGCTCCATTTATTTCTTACCGAATTGGTGAAGTACAGTTTAGTACCTTGGGTGTTTAGACCATTTTTGGTGTATACAGTTGATTACTCAATTTATGGCTCCATGATGACTAATTTTCTTTAACCACACTGAATTGAAGCCATTTGAATTTAGGCTTTCTTGTGTTTTTTTCTTCTTTTTTTCCTTTTAAATCTATGATGGATTATTCTCTATTTATAGTGGAATTTGTCCTAATCTTGAGTTCTTCTGAAGAGTGGAAACAGAATAATTTTTTTCAGATTTTGCAGCATCCTACCTATTTGAGGATGTTCATTTTCAGACGTATCTTTCTGCATGTTTAAAAAAAGTGGCCTTTGTCCGAGACCTTTCACCGTAGTTATTCCAAAGACTTCTTATTGTAAGAGCTTTTGCTTTAGAAATATTGTATTTTTAGCATATGCTGCTATTAAACTGGATCTTGATATGACTACGAAATTGATTAGGTTTTGTGCTTAATATAAAAAAAACATGCATATTGATTTGTGTTACTATTGTGGCTTTTTCTCTCAACCAATACTAGTGCAAGCCATAAGCATTAAATCAACAACAATATTTATATTTGCCTGAGAAGTTGTAATGAACATAAGTTTTAAGAATAGAAATTTAATGTAATAAAAGAACTTGGTTTGGTAATTAAAATAAATAAATAAATCAAATCTTATTAGTCAAAAACACTTTAATATTATGTTATATAGCTATGTTCGATTGTCCAAAGAGAATATTAAACTTTTAAAAGTTGTATTGTCATGTGAATGTTAATTCGATGTATTCATGTAATATAACAATGTTTGAAAAATGTTAATTTTATCAGTCAAATAACAACTATGAAAATGGATAGAGTGAGAATAACATATGTATTCATGTAATACAACCACGACAATAGCTTCTCGCGAAACTATGTGCATGTAGAATTATACACTACGCCATAAACGGCCTAACGCAACGCCAAAACATTGTTGGCACAAACCCAAAAAATGTTAGCATAGGTCTTTGGAAACGTTTTTAGGGTGATGCAATTTTCACCATTGCTACAAAGTACCTCAAAGGCAACATTTTGACTATCTACGGCAACACAACAAAAATTATTACAGTAGAACCCTATTTAGCTCTATAGCAACATCCTTAGGTGTCTGTAGCAACAATCCAAAAATGTTGCTATAGATATTTATATTAATTTTTTTAAGATATATATATATATAACAAAAGCGAGAAACAAATGCTACTACACAGAATTAAATATTCAAACAGAATTTTTATTCAAATAAATATTTTATTTCAACATTTGAAATAGTACACATTTCTAACTCCACTATTTACGATTCACTGTTAATAACTTAATCAATTACATTTACGGATATTTCTCACTACATCGTGCAGTTCACTTATTACATATGCAGTTTCTATTTATACAGACACTAACACTGACAAATATATGCCAAGCCGAAGGCGAGCCATGCTCCGAGATGAAAGCGACCCATCAACGGATCTGGGCACAATGTCGGTGGGTCCAGGGCCCCACAGTCCCGGCGGCGATCGAATATAGAACCAAGATTTCTTGCCGAGCAGATCTGCAATTCAAGTGCAATGGAACAAACAAAGAAACAACTCAGACCAGCCACATATAAGAGTAGCTCATAACACATATATGCACAGTTTCAAGGTTTACCAAGCATTTCAGATCAGTGGATCATGGCACAACCAACAATCATGCAATTGGGATGAGCAGACCAGGTAAAACAATATCATGAAGCAACACAGCATAAGTGTACACATGCATATATACATAAGTGTACAAGTTGCTAAATGTATACATATACACATAAGTGTACATATGCATATATGTGCAATAGAACAGTGAACATAGAGCTGTCATAACCCACTCATACACAATACACACAAAAATACCTCAAAACCACCAGCAAGAACCACTGAGTTGCATGCGCTAATCAACAGACTAGCCCTTTTAACCTCGCTGGCATTTCGTCAAACATCTCATGCTATTACCAATAGCCCTAATTTCCCTACTGAAGAAAATCTCGAAATTGCACAAATTAATATCTTAAATTTTTAATTAGAACCAAAAATACAAATTTGACTGTAAACCCCAAAATATTTGGAAGATTCTACTCGACATTGAGCAACAATAGGAGCCATTTAACAAAACAACAAACTTAACATCGAGCAACTTGATCCAGACAGAAAACAACCACTGGAAGTCACCTGGAATTGTACAAAAATAACAACAAATCTAAAAATTTGGGGGTGAAAGAAAATTTTGAGGTAGGAGGTGAATGAAAATTGGGGGAGGGAAACGAAATGAAAATAAAGCGGGTGAATGAAAATGTAAGTGGGAAATAGGGCAATCGAAATAGACAGTGGTTGGACAGGTAAGATATTATTTTACCTAATGCTGCGGATCGCCACTTAGGACATGGAAAGGCCTGCTATAGCAACATTGTACAAAATGTTACATCCTGTTACACTTGTTTATCAAAAGCAACACATTTTTATGGCTAAGGTAGCACAAAAATTATAACATTGCTGTAGGACCAAAATAATATAGCTACTGTCACATTTTGGCTAGCAACACCTTGCATCAGGCTGTTTATGGCGTAGTGGTATGCATTAATTTTTATAAACTTAGTGCAACATATTAATATAACAGGATTGACTAAATGATGGAGTAGCAGTTTTCATAATTCAAAATAAAGGAGAATAACGGTAGAAAAGCCAATATCAGATAAAAGTTTGTGATATTATAATCAATATATTTGATATATAACATAAAAATTCTAAGCCGATAATTAATACATTAACATTCAGACTAACATGTGCATTTTGAGTAGCTGTCTTCAACTAAGTAAAAAGAAAAAAAAAGGCAACATTTTATGGAAGAAGAGCAAGTTTTAATTGAAGATAAAAGCATATATGAAAAGAAGAGCATAAAGTGTCCATAGGTTGGCAGGCCTTTTGTTTAGGCCTGGGTGAACAGATTCTGAAAACATGCGGAAAAATGCTAAGCATATATTGGACGTTGGCGGTCTGAAGGAAGGGCGCTTGGTTTTCATATTCACCCCTACAAGTCCTTCATATCTTAAAAAAAAACATTTTTGTGTTTGAACTATTTTTTACTTTTAGGAAATGTAGAACTATGTGTATGTAATATAACTATGTTTGAACTATGTGTATGTAATATAACTAAGTTCTCACCTATACGTGCCACTAAATGCATTCTTTTGAGTAGTTTATTCATTGAAAAAGTAGCACTAGCATGACAAGATGGAGTAAAAATGCTATAATGATCAATATTCTGAAACTCGTTACTGGCAATGTCAAGGATTTTATTACACTTTTCGGATGAATGAATGAAAGAGTCAAAGTCACACAAAATGTTTAGCAGTTTGAATGTTTGATCTAATATCAACCCTGTATCCCATTTAAATTGGAATAATCCCAAATGATCATGAAAATAATCAGTTAAAGCATTTCCAACCATGTATCCTTCTAAGCTAATTGACTTATCTCCTGTCAATTTTTGAGCATGCACTATTGCCTGGGCCAATTGAGGAACATAATGCCCTACATAGCTCTCTCCAGTGATGTAAAAATCACATCCACTGTAACATCCCGAGATTTTATGAAAATTTATATTATTAAATTTAATGTTGATTTTGGATAACAATGGATAAATGCAAGGTTAATAAAAATTATAAGTGTTTATGTTACGGGATGGAGGGAAATTACTCTTCATTTGAAAGTTGAAAATTTGAAAAACTCTTTTATGTCGACATACAAAAACATATATGTCGACATATATGTATTAGCAACACTTATAAGTGTTTCTAATTTTCAGCATTTCGAATTACCTTATATTTGTGCATTTTTATGGTTCGGTTATGGTCAGTGGTTGATTGTCTTCAAGTATAATTGCCATGGGATCTTTAACAAGATATTCTGAGGTTCATCCACCTCCTCATCACTTCAAACACCTCTATTCTTCAGCATTCTTCTCCAATACGCTTTGGTGTTCAATTGTTTTGATTATCCTTTCCCATTATTCTTCCATTGCTCTAATTAACCTTTTTTGTAATTCTTCTTTTGCACTCTTATTTATCTTTATAAATGACATCATAATATATCTGATGTAACTGCACAACTTAAGGATATGTTAGTAGTAATGTTTATATGGTTGTTGTCATAATCAGTACCTATGGTATCAACAGACATTTAAAAGTCTATGTCGACATATAATTGAAAATTTTCAAAATTTGGATTCCCTCCAAAGTTATTAATTAATCTTATTTAAGCTCTCCAATTCTTCTCTTCCTACTCATTATCTCTGTAATAAAATTCTAAAACAAATAAGTAATGGCTTCCACTTCAAATAACCACCAAAACAGCTCCTTTTTGTTTCCTATGCCTACTGAAAGACTTTTTAAATGGTCTACACATACAAGGGTTATCAAATTAGAGGAGTTTATGAAAGATACCCTGTGATTACTCGCTGAAATACGACTTCTACATCTTCGAATAGAAAAGGAACAAGAAAAGCAAGGAAAGATTGTTATGATACTTCAAAAATACATAAGGGATAATCAAACTAATCCAATTATTATTGAAGATGATTACTCCAATAGCCAAATCCATAGTTCTATGGTAGAAGATGAAGAAGAAGTAGTGGAAGAAGGTCAAGAAATGGAAGAAGACAACCAAGTTATTTTGTATTAGCGAGGTGTGTTTTGATAAGGAAGGAAATGTGATAGAAAACTGGAGAATTCTAACTCCATTACCCTAATTATCCAATTAACAAGTCCCCAATTGTCAAAATCACTTAGTAGTTAACTAAATTTTACATATTGGTGAGGTGTGTTTTGATAATTCATTCAACTATTTAAATATTTGTTAACTAAATTTTAAATTTAAAACAAGTTTTAAATTTCATTTAACTACAATATATTCCTATAGAATATGTTATTGTTGTTATGCTCATTTCAAGATTTTACAACCCATTCAATATTTATATATTTTACTTAACGAAAATTAAATTTTAAAATGTACCTTAAAATTTAAATAGTTATTTAAAAATATAATTATAGATTTTCTAGATTAAAATTAAAAGCCAGCACTTGTAGTAAACTAAATTTTATTAATTTAAAACAACACTAACACTTATAACTAACACATATTAATTGATTAAAAACAACTACATGTGATTAACTATTCCAATCTAACAAAATTTATATTAATAAATACTACACAAATTATCGTCCAAACTATAATAAACATTGTTTTAAATTAAAACAAATACTCGCACAAGCTTATCAATAAATATGTTAATCAATAATATACACTATTATTCAAACCAAATCACTAATCAATATCTCTACATCACCGAACACAATATTATGATAATTAATACGTAATAATCATCATTTTACCACATAACTAAATAATTTTACTCTGCAATAGTTTTGATTCGATTGATCCTCAGATAGCATTTCTAACAGTAAATATGATCAGTTATAGGTATATTCATAATCATCATCATTTCGACTTAGAACACTATTATCATCAACTGCCATCACATAACCATCAAATTCAAATCCATAAATAGATACTTTTTCGAATTAATGGTTTTGGATTAAACCTAAAATAAATCGTAATTAAGCCTAAATTAGAGACAGGGGAGATACCAATATGATTAGAGAGTGTTTGAATGCTTTGGAGGTGGTAAGTGATGGGATGGGATGCGAAGGGGCCATGGGGCTGCAAGGAGGTTAGGGTTGAGGGTTTTTTGGGTAGAAATAATGATGAAGAGAGGTTACGAGCGGCTGGTTATATCTGCAGGTTGAGCGATGACTTTCAACGGTTTGCAATGACTGACCTTTTTAGTCGTTGTTGGTCATTGCCTATGCCCTTCACCATTTGAGCTGCTTCATGTAGCAATATCTACTTGCAAGTAGGTTAAGTTTATTTTTCCTAATTTTTTTTCTTCTCACATTCCCACCTAATAATGGTTAATTATTAGCTATACAATAAAAGTAATGGGTGGTAACGCGGACAATAAATGATTGAATTTTAAACTAGACATAGAGACATTAATTTTAAGGCTAAATGAATTATTCCATTTTTTAACAATCAAATAAACAAAATTGATCCAACAAGAAGATTACTATCATCATTAATATTCGTGCAAATTTATCAAAGGGAAAGTCCAACATATCACAGTAATGGTGAGTTTGTGGCGAATGTGAGCTGTGTAATTAGCGTTGTATTAAGCATGACACATTGGTGAAAGAGATATATGCTTGTGACAGCAAAATATTCAAGAAAAATCAAATCCCCTATGCCCATAATCTCTTGTCCCCCTGTATCCAACTAATCAAGACCCCGTGATTTCCACCTTTTTGCAATTAATCCCTCTTTCTCTATAGCTTAATTGCAAAAAGGTAAAAATCAAGAGTCCTAATTGGTTGAATATAGGGAGATAAAGAATTTTGGGGACATGGGATTTTCTCTCGATTTGAGCAGTGTATTATTTTTTTATTTTCAATTTAATTTGTTGCATGCGTTTGCTAATTTAAAATAATAAAAGCACAAATTACCAAATTTTCATAACACATTGTATGCACTACGCAAAACAATCGGTGGTAGCTCAGTTGTTGTACCATTGAGTAGTTCGGCTAATGGCAAAAATAATATTATTAATGGCACATTGGGTAGTACGGTTGAGTTGGGAGAACTCTAGGACTCGAATAGTTGTGTAAAGGAAGTTGCTGACCTTATTAGCAGCAACGTTCCTGTTATTTCATCACTCCCACCATCTGCTTGTTGAAATGCCAATGAAAGTTAGTTGCAGCCTGAGCTACTAGGCGCTTCTCCTTAATCATGGACGTCACTATTCTCCTCCTTGTCGTTTAATACAAGAGCTTATTTCCCAGTGGACTATGAACCTATTGTAGTCAATGGTGTATCACAACTATTTCCCGAATTACTGGAAGTAGAAGCTAGCTTTTGGTCGGGATATGTTGTGGGTTTTTTTCTGGATCTGTTGTAGCGCATTAATGATCCAAAATACCAATGCAAACGAATTTGGAAGCTTAGGGCTAATATCTACCTTGAATCTATGTACTACTTTAAATTTTCATCCTTTGAAGAGCGCCTTCTAGTATTACAATCTGAACCTTCCTTTATTGAAGGTAAATTATTTATCTGCATGCTCTCCTACCATTTTAGTGCCAAAGAACAAGTACTATCAATCCCAGTTTGGACTTACTTCTCACAAATCCCACCAGTTCTTCAACCGTTGATTGGTCTAAACTGGTTTGCTTGCCACATTGGTAAATTGAGATGTTTTGATGACAGTACCACAGCTCGTGTTAAATTAGTTTATGCCAAAGTTCTTATTGAAATTACCCCCAACAAGCCACTTCTCTCTCCAGTTAAGGTTTAGCTTGCTCCCGTTGTTATTGCTTAGGTTAGAATGCGATACGGCTGAACACATGATATCTGTACCTTATGCTATTCCTTCGGTCACTTAACCTCCATATGTAAGAAAACACTTTCTGTCCCCTTCCCTGATAAGGTTCCACTTCCTAAGCCTCCTACTTGTTGTTGGGTCCGTAAGGTTGTCCGGCCTGTTTTAGTGACTACACCCCTAACTATACCTCCCGTTGCTCCATCTTATCCCCCTCATGTTCCTCCTCCATCTTCTACAGTTCCAACTTTACCTAATCCTGATTTGATTAAAGTTGCTCCTCCTGAACCTCCTGTTAGCCTTCCACCTGTACTTTACTGTCCTACCTATGAATGGATAGAAGTTGAGAGAAACTAGATGCATTGCTAGACTGACTTGCGTTACAATTCCAATAGGGGCTGTTTCTTCCACTTTCTTTCCCAAGAAGTTGGGGAGCAACGTTGTCTTTACTATTTGGTCATTGAAGGTGATTTCACTATTGCTCTAGAAGGTGCTTTGGGTGAATGGAATCAGCAAGTTTTAGATGATACATCTTAGGATAAATCGAGCATATATTCCACTAGGTGTCCTCATTATGACTCGAGGCTTGCCATTAATTTTGAGGATTTCGTTAGTCATGTGATTCCTTCTATTGGTCTCGAGGATACATCCTTTGTTGGAGAATGATACTCTCCAAGTCTTGATGACAAAGCAATTTTCCATTGTGGGATGTCATGGCTCTTTAGTTGTGTAGTCGCTTTGGCTACACACATGTGTTTATATTTAGTGGTGGACGGTCCACCATAAAAACCGTATATAGCTGATTGTCTACTAACATTCACTTGTATCTTTATGTCTTTTATTATCAGTTATAATAATGGTGTTAGCGGTCACCTTAAAAATCGGTCATCTTTGCCAAAAAAAAAAGAGTGATGCCACACATTCGTCTATCCATAAAGTTATGAGATGTGTGAAGGTGTACTGGTCAGTGTTTAGAGTATATTAAACCTTTTTAATACAAATATATATATATACATATATATATATATATATATATATATGAGGAGGGTTCCACTACACCTCTTATATTGCACGTGAACTCTCCTCGTTAATCTCCACCACTCGTTTCCCCACTTATTCTCTCTCTTCCCACTAAGAAATAATATTGAAATGGGAAGAAAGAGATTGAGTTGGGAAATGGGTGGTGGAGATTGAGGGGGAGAGTTCACATACAATATAAGAGGTGTAGCGGAAATCTCCTCTCTTTCTCTCTCTCTCTCTCTCTCTCTCTCTCTATATATATATATATATATATATATATATATATATATATATATATATATATATATATATATGAGGAGCGTTCAATGGTACTTCAATTAGTGAGCACCCCATTTGCCCCTCTCTATAAACCAAACATTTATATTAGACTAAAGTGAGCGGAAGGTGAGTGAACGAGTGGAGGGAGAAAGAAATGAGATATGTGGTGGAAATCAAGAGGAATTTTGTAACACCCCGCCTCCCCTAGGGTCACTCGCAAAGGAATGCACTAGCTTTAGAGGGGCATTATTGGTAAACATGCACAGAAATATCACAAGACAGAACATATAAAATAGCGGAAGTAAAATCGAACTTTCATAAACATGAATACATAAGGTCTAAAGCCTTTTACATCAGAGTACATCAAAACCTTTCTTGCAATAGTAAAGAAGCATAAAGACTTTTTCATAAATTATTCCCCAAATAAAAACAGTAAAGTAGCCATAGCCAGGAAAAGTCCAAGCCATCCATGATGACCTTCAAGCAGAAGAAGTCCGAACTAAACAGCAGTGTTTCCTCCCTGTAACCTGGGGGGAAACGGAAGAAAAGAGGCGAAACAAAACGGGTCAGTCAAAAAGACTGAGTAAGCCCTATCTACTATTAGTATAAAAACTAGTAAAGTTAACTGTCATGAGAAACTGAGATGAACATAAGCATGATACAAGATAGGTCAATTAAATCAAAATAACAGGATGAACTACTGAACTCAGATAAACTAGGGTGTCGTGATAAACTACGATGTCAAGATAAAACAAGGTATCACATTGTCAGGTTCCTATCAAGTATAATATCCCAAGATATCTATCGCGTATAACGTCCCATGGCATCTATCATGTATATCCGCTCTGCACCTACCGTACTAGTATCCCAACTGTATTACGTGTTATCCGTGAATGACCCTTACTCAAAAGTCGTGTAATGGTCCATGTCAACCTAATATGCCGCATATATAGGTTACTCAACTCATATGTTTCTTTCCATGTATAGGTTCAGTCCTTTGCCGTAGGCTGTACGGGCTTTCCCATGTAAACGGTTTATCCTTGAAGTTGATTTGGACTGCAACCCTTGATCTAGTTGTGTTTCCTTACCATGAACTATCGCGCGTCCACTTAGGATTTATGCCACCTAGGACCGCTAGGGATTATGCTACCTAATGAACGTTTCCGTGTCTCGGTTTGGGTTTTGGCCACCTAGGACCACTAGGGATTACGCCACCCGTCAACCGCGCCCTTGATCCCACGTATGTATCGTGAATCGTTTTCCATGTCTAGATGCACATGTTCCCCAATGTGCCATCCGAGTTCCGTGCCAGGGCAAATCAAGAAATACGGAACTCGGTCGGGAGCTTTAAATCGTCTGTCGATGCAGATATCAAGGTCTGTTTTTGTACCCGTGGCTATGGTCCCACGTGACCCCTCCCTCAACTACTGAAAGGCAATCCAAGAAAAATCATGTATAAGAACCACTCCACGACCCCACTATAGCCCACTTTCCTACGGGCCAACCTCACCCATGACTCGATAGCAAGCACATGGTCTGTTGGGGGTTCCCTGCCTTTCCGCACGTACATGATTGACTAAAGATGGTAGGTAGTCGGCGATGTGCTATCCAGGGCAAAAACAAGAATCGTCGACTCCACACTAATCCATCCCAGTCTTTAGGTTGCTCGCATAGCAACCAAGGCATACTCTTGGTCCTTCTAACGCAGACCTTAACCTCTCATGGGCCTAGTATAATTACCTGGCAGCCCACAGAGGGATCCCAAGAATATCCTCACGTCCCCCGAAGCTTCCACTTCGGCACCCAGTGCGCTGGAGCTTTTATCCAAGTCAGATAACTTGCTCCCCGTCGTATACTAAGCGATGACCTACCGTATCAGGTTACTCATCGTTTTGAGAATTAGTCCTATGTCCTTAGCTAAGAATTATTACTTAGTTACCCTTAACTAAGGTTTACCACTTAGCTTCCTTTCCCGTTATCCTTGATTAACCACGGTTTTCTACCTAGTTCTTCTAGCTAGGGTTTGTCTATTGGGTTAAGTGTTATCATTCAAGTCCATGACTTAACCCGCCCACGAATCACGTCAAAGATTGGCTAAGTATTTAAGTTCAAGACTTAGTCCCACAAGTTGGTTAAGTGTACCCAGAGGCTCATGACTTAACCCTATCAAGTCAAATTGGTCAAGTACTAGCTCACCTTAATCCTATCGGATTATCTTGCTAGATCGATTAAGCATAGCTTATCTTAATCCCATCAAATTATCGAGTCGGATTGGTTAAGTATAGGTTGGCTTAACCCCATCCTCTAATCGTACTACAATGGTTAAGTATATTCTAAAAAGGTCTTGTGACTTAACCTTATCAGGTCCGCGTATTAGATTGGTTAAGTGTAAGTTACTTAACCCCATCAAATCATCATGTATAATTGGTTAAGTATAAGTTGCTTAACCCCATTAAATTATCATGTTAAGTTGGTTAAGTATTGGTTACTTAACCTCATTGAATTACCGAGTTTAAATTGGTTAAGTGTTTAACTTAACCCCATCAAATTACCGTGTTTAGATTAGTTAAGTGTGGATTACTTAACCCCATCTAATTACCGTGTCGGATTAGTTAGGTGCAAATTACTTAACCCCATCCCCTAATCATCTTGTATGGTTAAGTGTCATTAAGAAAACTTACTTAACCTTGCCAAATTATCATGTTGGATTGATTAAGTGTTGGTTAACTTAATCCCCGTCCACTAGTCGTGTAAAAATGGTTAAGCGTCATTAGGCAAATCAAATCACTTAACCTACCCAACCTTGTCATGTTTTGTTAAGTATCATTAGTCTAACCAATTTACTTAACCCATTTACCCATTTCATATTTGGTTAAGAGTCATTAATCAAATTAACTTAACCCTATCATGTGGCATTAATTACTTAATGCACCCCAACCTCTCACATTAGACTTTGTTGTGGTTACTAGTTAAGCCGGTCGGTTCCGGGTAGCTTTACACCACAACTTGGTCTAACCTCGGGTTCAAGCACAACATGACCAACTTCTCACATTGGGTCCTATTGTTTGCAACTACTAGTTAGGCCGGTCGGTTCCGGGTAGTTTTACGTTGCAAACTCAACCCAACCTCGAGTTGTCCACTTTCATGTTTAGTCTAGTGTCATGTTCATAGTCAAGTTTTCAAGCAATTGGGTAGACCTAACTTAATAGGTAAATTCCCAATGGGTAGACCTAACTTAATAGGTAAATTCCCAAGCTTATGTTTTTATGCATACTTACATGTCAACTTCCATGTTATGATTCAAGTCATGTTTTCAAGTTGTATTTTCATGTCATTAGAAATTACCCATAACATAACCCAACGCTTTTAAACTCGCATATACGTTCGCAACAACTTAATGGATTAAAAGAAGAGACTTGGCAAAGGCATGACAAAAATGGATATTAAGCCACAAGTTAATCATGGTGGCAAATGAGGCACAAATGTGTTCATTAGCTTGCATGTTACATTCTTAAGCCTCAAAATCATGCATAAACCCAAACTTGGCACATAAACGAATCATGGTGACAAAAGACATGGAATGATGACTAGAAACTCGCATGTATCATCATATAAGGGTTATGACTTCATATGCAAGTTGACATAAAGATTATGAAGGTTCTCATGTTGCATAATGCAACATTTCAAATAAAGGTTGTAGCTTTTAGCTCATAAGATCAAGATAATGACTTCATAAGCTTGCATGACATGATAGCATGTATCATTCTCAATGATCAAACCCAAACTTGCAACATGAACATTTAACTTCATAGTTAATATCTAAGAGTAGGGAAAGGGCTTACATTGTTATGAAGGCACAAATCGAAATGCAAAACAAAGATTGTGATGAAGCCTATGCATGCCATCACCCAAAAACCCAATGATGAACACTCCAAATCAATAAAAAAACCCCATCTTTATGAACAAAGATCAAAGCTTTAGCCTTGAGATCAACTTGAGAAGCTCTCATACTAACATAGGGACTCTCTAATACTCTCATGATCATGAAACCTCTCATAGAAATGAAGTGGAGGCTAGGATAGTTGAGTGGAGGCCATGAGAGTAGCAATTTTGCCATAGTTTAGTTGCATGAATGAATAATGAGGGTTTAGGATAGGTTAGGGTCTTATTTATAGATTAGGCAAGTGTTTTAGGCCATAGGATTAAACCTAGATTCAATCCAAGCCATCAAAGCATGTCTTGGGGAAGAAGTCAAGTGTAGGAACCATCTAGGGCCTTTAGATTAAAGATGAACCATGAGAACCATCCAAATGCAAAATCTGCATTTGAGCGAATCGGCCCACGGGTTGACAGCCAAACACCCTGGATTAACCCCTAGTCGACCCAGCGGGCTTGGGTCGACCTCAAAAATCAGCCGGTTCGGTTATTCCCCTCTCCCAATTCGCTGTTTTGAACAATTTTGCATATTTATTTATTAAATTTTCAATTATATATATATATATATCAATATATATATATTTCTCTGCGCAACCCATTTCACTTAATTAAGTATACTTTAATTTGGGGATTTTTCGTGAAACTTCGCGAGGCCATATCTTGGTCATACGGACTCCGATTTTCGAAAACTCAGACTCTATTTCGCGTATTTTTCCGAGACGAACGCAATGGCCTAGCCCGTTTCCCTTGATTCAGATTTTACAGTTTAATTCTGCCTCCATTTATGTTATAACAGGTTATTGAAAATACGGGTTGTTACATTCTCCCCACCTTTTAGGATTTCGTCCCCGAAATCTCCAAGTTAGGAAGAACATATCTTACCATCCATCATCCATCTACTCAAAACATCATCCACAAGCAACCATTGTCCTTAGATGATTTCTAATGATGTATGAATATATGAAAACGTGTGTGTACATGTTCCTTAGCTAATGCTAATGATCAGGCCTGAATAATCTTTCTAATGCAAAATATGTATAGTGCCATGAATCCAACATGTATGCAAATAGTCCTAGCCATATAGGTACTATATGCGTGCACAATCATTCATTCATATGCAACAACCGCATGATAATACATTCGATTTCATCCATAAACAAGTATAAATACTCGTGCATATGCAATATGAAATGTGACCGAGTCGAGCTAGTATCTAATGTGTATTCGCGCATCCACGAGCAACCACTTGCAACCACTTGCAACCATATCAATCATAACATGTTTCAAATACATGTTTACATCCATAGGGTTCTACCTAGGATTCCCTGGAACAGGGTCGAGAAGAAAAACAAGACAAACTCCTTACGGGGTTTGTAACAGAAAATAGGACCGAGAGGATGTCCACAAAAGATAGTCTACAAGTAAGCTCTACAGAAAACAGGGATCAAGGATATACTCCCAAAAGAGATATC
This sequence comes from Allium sativum, assembly GCA_030737875.1. Lineage (NCBI taxonomy): Eukaryota > Viridiplantae > Streptophyta > Magnoliopsida > Asparagales > Amaryllidaceae > Allium > Allium sativum. The sequence goes on along the minus strand of CM060925.1, from coordinate 307,813,745 downwards.
ATGCGCGTATATAGTCTTTGACCATCAGAGTCGTATTTCCTCGAGCTTAATTCCATTGTGCCTTGACCGTCTTTTAACTTCGCGATTTCGTAGCTTCCTATTTCCTGTTTCCATAACATGAGCTGGAACTCATTTCTTCGTCGCCTCTCGTTCCACTTGCACACTTGGCGCAAACATGACTGCGTACTCATGATCTCATGCAAGCTTTCCAAAATTCACTAGTGAATCTCAGACCTCGTACCACAAGGTATTCCACGTAGAAGAACTTTCTCTTGAAAGTAAACAGATGCCAACCAGGTTATCAAGCGCACTTACTAGGGTGATTTCTATAACCCACGCATAAGTGAAGTAAACCATCCGCCTTATCGGCGAACACCACTCGATCGGGCTTCAAATTTCCAATAAAGACATCAAGGGATTCTAAGTAATTAGTCATGACAGAACCTCAAAAAGGTTACCCGGTACTTCGAGGGCATTACCAAGGCTAGTCAAAAGGTCTAACTACCCTCCTATCAAAACCGAGAGTGGCACCCCCTACTGGATAACCACTTCATCCCTAGAATCCATCCATAGCTTATAAACATAAGCATTATTTCCAAACTCAACACTTGGCATAGACATTCCCAAATCCAAACAAGTCATGTATAAATGGACTGATTCTCCAATAGGACTTTGAGACAAAAATGGGATTCTCTATTACGCTAGTACTTAAGGTGCAGAGACTCAACTATCGAAGCAGACTTAAATGATACGAACAACGAAGTCCTAACGGGACGATAGAGAAGAAAAGCTAAACCTTTAACAAGATCGTTACCCTCCTTTCGAGGTACGCTAAAAATGAGAGCATACTACTGCCCTCCCAATGATCTTGTCCTTGTCCCATAATACTTAACTATCCGCCCCGTTTTACCATGCCAAAGGTACTCTCTCGTCATGGGTTTCATTGTTCATCTTTCTCCCTCCTTTGAGGACTAAGCCATACCAACAGTTGCTCATCCTTAAGCTCGTATCCTTTATCCTCTTTCTCACTATCCTTTCTTATAACGCGGCCACTGGTCTCCTGAAAACCACCTCCATCGCATGGAAAGCACTTTCGTAGATAGAAAAGACTAGTCGCAGTTAAAACCACTGTGACTACAGATGGAGGAAAGAAAGGAAAAGAGATTTAATTAAGGAAACAAGGATAATGCTAATGGCCTTTGGGGAATAGCCTTTTCTTTTTAAAAGAAAACTTTCTTGAAAAATGCTTCTTTATAAACGATTTTCAAATAGTTTTCAGAAGGTCTTTAAAAACTTTTGCCCAATCTGGTAACCTTCTGCTCTGATACCAAATGTAATACCCCGCCTCCGCTAGGGTCACTTGCAAAGGAATGCACTAGCTTTAGAGGGGCATTATTGGTAAACATGCACAGAAATATCACAAGACAGAACATATAAAATAGCGGAAGTAAAATCGAACTTTCATAAACATGAATACATAAGGTCTAAAGCCTTTTACATTAGAGTACATCAAAACCTTTCTTGCAATAGTAAAGAAGCATAAAGACTTTTTCATAAATTATTCCCCAAATAAAAATAGTAAAGTAGCCATAGCCAGGAAAAGTCCAAGCCATCCATGATGACCTTCAAGCAGAAGAAGTCCGAACTAAACAGCAGTGTTTCCTCCCTGTAACCTGGGGGGGGGGGAACAGAAGAAAAGAGGCGAAACAAAAGGGGTCAGTCAAAAAGACTGAGTAAGCCCTATCTACTATTAGTATAAAAACTAGTAAAGTTAACTGTCATGAGAAACTGAGATGAACATAAGCATGATACAAGATAGGTCAATTAAATCAAAATAACAGGATGAACTACTGAACTCAGATAAACTAGGGTGTCGTGATAAACTATGATGTCAAGATAAAACAAGGTATCACATTGTCAGGTTCCTATCAAGTATAATATCCCAAGATATCTATCGCGTATAACGTCCCATGGCATCTATCCTGTATATCCGCTCTGCACCTACCGTACTAGTATCCCAACTGTATTACGTGTTATCCGTGAATGACCCTTACTCAAAAGTCGTGTAATGGTCCATGTCAACCTAATATGCCGCATATATAGGTTACTCAACTCATATGTTTCTTTCCATGTATAGGTTCAGTCCTTTGCCGTAGGCTGTACGGGCTTTCCCATGTAAACGGTTTATCCTTGAAGTTGTTTTGGACTGCAACCCTTGATCTAGTTGTGTTTCCTTACCATGAACTATCGCGCGTCCACTTAGGATTTATGCCACCTAGGACCGCTAGGGATTATGCTACCTAATGAATGTTTCCGTGTCTCGGTTTGGGTTTTGGCCACCTAGGACCACTAGGGATTACGCCACCCGTCAACCGCGCCCTTGATCCCACGTATGTATCGTGAATCGTTTTCCATGTCTAGATGCACATGTTCCCCAATGTGCCATCCGAGTTCCGTGCCAGGGCAAATCAAGAAATACGGAACTCGGTCGGGAGCTTTAAATCGTCTGCCGATGCAGATATCAAGGTCTGTTTTTGTACCCGTGGCTATGGTCCCACGTGACCCCTCCCTCAACTACTGAAAGGCAATCCAAGAAAAATCATGTATAAGAACCACTCCACGGCCCCACTATAGCCCACTTTCCTACGGGCCAACCTCACCCATGACTCGATAGTAAGCACATGGTCTGTTGGGGGTTCCCTGCCTTTCCGCACGTACACGATTGACTAAAGATGGTAGGTAGTCGGCGATGTGCTATCCAGGGCAAAAACAAGAATCGTCGACTCCACGCTAATCCATCCCAGTCTTTAGGTTGCTCGCATAGCAACGAAGGCATACTCTTGGTCCTTCTAACGCAGACCTTAACCTCTCATGGGCTTAGTATAATTACCTGGCAGCCCACAGAGGGATCCCAAGAATATCCTCACGTCCCCCGAAGCTTCCACTTCGGCACCCAGTGCGCTGGAGCTTTTATCCAAGTCAGATAACTTGCTCCCCCTCGTATACTAAGCGATGACCTACCGTATCAGGTTACTCATCGTTTTGAGAATTAGTCCTATGTCCTTAGCTAAGAATTATTACTTAGTTACCCTTAACTAAGGTTTACCACTTAGCTTCCTTTCCCGTTATCCTTGATTAACCACGGTTTTCTACCTAGTTCTTCTAGCTAGGGTTTGTCTATTGGGTTAAGTGTTATCATTCAAGTCCATGACTTAACCCGCCCACGAATCACGTCAAAGATTGGCTAAGTATTTAAGTTCAAGACTTAGTCCCACAAGTTGGTTAAGTGTACCCAGAGGCTCATGACTTAACCCTATCAAGTCAAATTGGTCAAGTACTAGCTTACCTTAATCCTATCGGATTATCTTGCTAGATCGATTAAGCATAGCTTATCTTAATCCCATCAAATTATCGAGTCGGATTGGTTAAGTATAGGTTGGCTTAACCCCATCCTCTAATCGTACTACAATGGTTAAGTATATTCTAAAAAGGTCTTGTGACTTAACCTTATCAGGTCCGCGTATTAGATTGGTTAAGTGTAAGTTACTTAACCCCATCAAATCATCATGTGTAATTAGTTTAGTATAAGTTGATTAACCCCATTAAATTATCATGTTAAGTTGGTTAAGTATTGGTTACTTAACCTCATTGAATTACCGAGTTTAAATTGGTTAAGTGTTTAACTTAACCCCATCGAATTACCGTGTTTAGATTAGTTAAGTGTGGATTACTTAACCCCATCTAATTACCGTGTCGGATTAGTTAGGTGCAAATTACTTAACCCCATCCCCTAATCATCTTGTATGGTTAAGTGTCATTAAGAAAACTTACTTAACCTTGCCAAATTATCATGTTGGATTGATTAAGTATTGGTTAACTTAATCCCCGTCCACTAGTCGTATAAAAATGGTTAAGCGTCATTAGGCAAATCAAATCACTTAACCTACCCAACCTTGTCATGTTTTGTTAAGTATCATTAGCCTAACCAATTTACTTAACCCATTTACCCATGTCATATTTGGTTAAGAGTCATTAATCAAATTAACTTAACCCTATCATGTGGCATTAATTACTTAATGCACCCCAACCTCTCACATTAGACTTTGTTGTTGTTACTAGTTAAGCCGGTCGGTTCCGGGTAGCTTTACACCACAACTTGGTCTAACCTCGGGTTCAAGCACAACATGACCAACTTCTCACATTGGGTCCTATTGTTTGCAACTACTAGTTAGGCCGGTCGGTTCCGGGTAGTTTTACGTTGCAAACTCAACCCAACCTCGAGTTGGCCACTTTCATGTTTAGTCTAGTGTCATGTTCATAGTCAAGTTTTCAAGCAATTGGGTAGACCTAACTTAATAGGTAAATTCCCAATGGGTAGACCTAACTTAATAGGTAAATTCCCAAGCTTATGTTTTTATGCATACTTACATGTCAACTTCCATGTTATGATTCAAGTCATGTTTTCAAGTTGTATTTTCATGTCATTAGAAATTACCCATAACATAACCCAACGCTTTTAAACTCGCATATACGTTCGCAACAACTTAATGGATTTAAAAGAAGAGACTTGGCAAAGGCATGACAAAAATGGATATTAAGCCACAAGTTAATCATGGTGGCAAATGAGGCACAAATGTGTTCATTAGCTTGCATGTTACATTCTTAAGCCTCAAAATCATGCATAAACCCAAACTTGGCACATAAACGAATCATGGTGACAAAAGACATGGAATGATGACTAGAAACTCGCATGTATCATCATATAAGGGTTATGACTTCATATGCAAGTTGACATAAAGATTATGAAGGTTCTCATGTTGCGTAATGCAACATTTCAACATAAAGGTTGTAGCTTTTAGCTCATAAGATCAAGATAATGACTTCATAAGCTTGCATGACATGATAGCATGTATCATTCTCAATGATCAAACCCAAACTTGCAACATGAACATTTAACTTCATAGTTAATATCTAAGAGTAGGGAAAGGGCTTACATTGTTATGAAGGCACAAATCGAAATGCAAAATAAAGATTGTGATGAAGCCTATGCATGCCATCACCCAAAAACCCAAAGATGAACACTCCAAATCAATAAAAACCCCATCTTTATGAACAAAGATCAAAGCTTTAGCCTTGAGATCAACTTGAGAAGCTCTCATACTAACATAGGGACTCTCTAATACTCTCATGATCATGAAACCTCTCATAGAAATGAAGTGGAGGCTAGGATAGTTGAGTGGAGGCCATGAGAGTAGCAATTTTGCCATAGTTTAGTTGCATGAATGAATAATGAGGGTTTAGGATAGGTTAGGGTCTTATTTATAGATTAGGCAAGTGTTTTAGGCCATAGGATTAAACCTAGATTCAATCCAAGCCATCAAAGCATGTCTTGGGGAAGAAGTCAAGTGTAGGAACCATCTAGGGCCTTTAGATTAAAGATGAACCATGAGAACCATCCAAATGCAAAATCTGCATTTGAGCGAATCGGCCCACGGGTTGACAGCCAAACACCCTGGTTTAACCCCTAGTCGACCCAGAGAGCTCGGGTCGACCTCAAAAATCGGCCGGTTCGGTTATTCCCCTCTCCCAATTCGCTGTTTTGAAAATTTTTGCATATTTATTTATTAAATTTTCAATTATATATATATCAATATATATATATATATTTCTCTGCGCAACCCATTTCACTTAATTAAGTATACTTTAATTTGGGAATTTTTCGTGAAACTTCGCGAGGCCATATCTTGGTCATACGGACTCCGATTTTCAAAAACTCAGACTCTATTTCGCGTATTTTTCCGAGACGAACGCAATGGCATAGCCCGTTTCCCTTGATTCATATTTTACAGTTTAATTCTGCCTCCATTTATGTTATAACAGGTTATTGAAAATACGGGTTGTTACACATTTAGGGATGCCGTACTATTTTGGGTGTCATTGAACGCTCGTATACATACATACGCACACACACATACACATACATATATATATATATATATGTGTGTGTGTGTGTGTGTGTGCATGTTCCAGACTAATACATTGATAACGTATCTTTAATATCAACTCAAATTCATAAAAAATCAATAAAGATTTTTATTCTTTGATAATATGCAACTACTGGTCAGTTTTTCCCATCGTTGTGTGCTAATACTTGTTTATCATACTACTTTCACCAAAGGTAATATGACAAATTTTGACTATGGATTAGTGCAAATCTGTAATGGACATCAGTTCAAAATGCCCTGGTGACGTATACATAAAAGGTAAAATAAATTAAACAAATAAAAATAAAACATATATGTCATTTTCATGTTTTAGGTAGGAAAAACATTTTTTGTAGTCAAATGAAAGTGAAATATTTTGAATAATAGTTTTTAGTTTCCATCCAATACTGCCATTGAAAAATCAAAATATGGTAATTCATTAACTTTTTGTATGCGACATAAAGTTGGTCATAAAACCTTTTTGCACCATATGGTTCATATGATATTTTTAATGGTACTCAATAGCTAAAAAACATAGCAGACAACCAATTAATAAACACAAACGATTTGAATCAGATCACCTTCACTTGAAGAAGCAAAACACTAGGTAGTGTTTGATTTATTTTGTGTTTTAAGTTTTCAATGTTTATTTTGAAAGATGCGAAGATTCAAAAAATAACGGAGGTGACGGACTAAAGGCGGAGAGGATGAAGGATAGTGAATAGATGAATTTGTTGTTAATTTCATTTTATAAATTGATCGTTTTCCATGATATGTGTGCGCAATTCTTATTTATATATGTAGGAAACCCAAAACTAAAAAATAGAAATCGAAGACACTCTTATTACACATATATATTGGCTACATTTACGGCAGGTGTGGTATATATACAAAATTTGTAAATTTCAAATTAAACAAATGAATTTTAATTGGATCCCATAACAAAGAAGATTAGTGCATGTATCATGTGTAGTATGTGATGGCCAACTAATCAAAGAAATACAAGTATTATTGTGCAGGAGAAATATGAGCATTATTGTGCATGTGATACTTATAGTGTGCAATATTATATATAGTGTAACGCACACCCCAAAAAGTGCTAGGGGCTACCACAAACCGCCGACCAAACAATGTTCGTCGACGATTGTCCGCCGAACGTGGCAACTTTTTAAAAAAGCGTCCGGTGGTACCGTGTGATAACCTGAATTATTTTTGGGTGCTCTTAGCATTACACTGTATATATTAAAAATGTATCACTGTGTAAAAATAAGCAAATAAAAAAAAATATACAGAACAAATAGAATAGCCATAAACGTTGCATTATTGATTTAGGTTGGATAAGAAAAGTGCATGCACGATGGGAGTTTATACTTTCCAAATATCGCGAAAGATGTTAGTATATTTTCATAAAAGAAATAATTCAACATTCCAAGTAGGAGTAAAAGCTTCCTCAGTTACATGCTGCCAGCGATGTGAAGAAGAGGGAGTTTGCATGATAAAGTTAAGTTTCAAGTCAACGATAGCATTCTCAAACTAGACAAAGTTAAAGTACATAGCTCGAAGTTGCTTGGGTTATTTGACTCGTCCTAGCCATATATAAAGTTTACAATTGGCGGACGGACGGATAACGTAAAACATTCATGAACTTATCCCTTTTGCAGGCTCTTTTATTTGTTAACAATGTACCAGACAATTAATAAATATAAAGGATTTGAAATAGATCACATTCATTTCAAGAAGTAAAACATCAAATTTTATTAGAGCATTCCCAACAGTTCTCTAAGTATTGAGCGTCGATTCGCTATTTAGAGTGTGGATTCCCCCTACCGATCCGGCAACGAGTGGGGGGACACTCTATCGTTTTATTTTATTTTTTTATACCGTAAACAGTTTTCTGAAAACCGTTTATGGGCTAAACATTTTTCAGAAAACCGTTTAACCCATAAAGGGTTTTCTGAAAACCGTTTTAAATTTTTATTTTTCCTTTCCCCTATATAATTTATAATATGCGGACGAAAAGAAATTTGGCCTGTACAATTGTCGAGACGTTTTAATGAAAATTAATTTATATTCAGTGCCAACGGGTATAAAAATAAGGTATAAGTATATGGTCGTTAACGGATACAAAATTATACGTTATATATATAGAGCCGTTTTGGAATATTAAACTATAGTATATATAAATAAAGTCATTGCCGAATATTAAAATTTAGTTTGAACTAATAACCGTTGTTGAACAGTAAAATATAGTTCAAATTTATAGTCATTGCAGAATATTAAAATTTTGTTTGAATTTGTAGCTGTTGACGAATATATTTTTATAAAATATTCTTATAGTCGTTGCAACTGTGGATTGAAGAAGCTATAAAACCACTTTTTGTGTGCATATTTAGATTCGCAACATAAAAATGTCTCATAATGTCTACAACTACGATGTTGTTTACGAATCAGATGTGCAATCGAAGATTCAAATTACTATAGCCAAATTGGTCCGGATGACATTGACTTTGATTCTGGCGAAGGTGATGATTTGTTGGGGCATACAAAATTTCTTCATTTTTCTTCGGATAGCATGACCGATAGCAATGAGTTAGAGATTATGATGCAAGATGTTGTCATTCAACAATTAAAGATTAACCAACATTTCCTAACAGATGGATCATCTAGTGGTGCTCGAGGAGGCACTGTGTACGGTCGTGTAGACATACGGAAGATGCCAGATCATATAGGAGGTACTGCAAGATTACTTAAAGATTATTTCAACACCCCTTGTACAAATGGTCCTAACGACTTTCGACGCCATTTTCGTATGAGAAAGATTATGCTTATGCGCATTTTCAATGGAGTTGTTGAACACGATAATTATTTTGTTCAAAAATGTAATAGTGTCGTTACCTTAGGATGTTCGCCGTATCAAAAGATTATAGGCGCGTTACGTGTAATACTTATGGAATAGCTCCAGATGCGTTTGATGAGGTTGTCTGAATGGGTGAGAGTACTATTACCTTAAGTCTTGAAAGGTTTTGTGTAGCCATAATTGAATTGTATGGTGAGGAGTATCTACGTGCTCCAACACAAAGCAATGTCAACAAATCGAAAAGGTTAGGAGCCAAAAGAGGATTTCCCGGCATGTTAGCCAGCCTAGACTGTATGCATTGGGAATGGAAAAACTGTCCTACAGCATAGCACGGTCAATTTATTGGACATTACACTAAAGCAACAATGATCCTTGAAGCTGTTGCTTCACATGATCCATGGTTTTGGCATGCATTTTTCGGATGTACTGGTTCAATGAACGATATTAAATGACTTTACCAATCACATTTGTTTGAGAGCCTTACACATGAAAAAGCACCTGCATGTGATTTTAATATTGCAGGAAATACGTACGACATGGGGTATTATTTAGCAGATGGCATCTATCCTTCTTGGGGTACACTTGTCAAAACTCTTCCAGCTCCTGAAAAAGAAAAAGGCAAATATTACACTAAAAGGCAAGTGGCAGCGATAAAAGACAAAGAACGGGCATTCGGGGTTCTCCAAGCAAGGTTTGCCATTGTTAAAAACCCTGTTAAATGGTTTAAGCCACAGGTTTTGAGCAACATTATGCGTGTTTGTATTATAATGCATAACATGATCACTGAAGAAGAAAGAGGAACGTTTCCATCTTATTCGGGGTATGATCCAAATAACACCACAAATGTTGTTGCTGATAGAAATCCAGTGATTCTTGAGGTATTTCTTAGTCTCCTGCGTAAAATTAGATCTAGGGAGGTACATAGTAAACTGCAGGACGACCTGGTTGAACATTTATGGCATCTGAAAGGGAATGCTTAGATATAGTCTATGCATTTATTGAACTATTGTAACGTTGTAGCTCGATTATTGTATTGTTTTATTTACTTTAAATATATCGTATTTCTATTTTCTACTGTAGCTAATATTCAAAATGAACTAGCGGATGACCCAAACTGTAACTCCCTACTTGACCTATTGTAACGTTGTAGTACCCCATGATTGTATTATGTTTTGTCATTTAAATATATTCCATTTCTATTTTATGTTGTAGCCAATATTCACAATTCAGAAGAGGACGACCTGCAATTTTTAACTCCTTAACTCTTTCTATCCAGCAGGATGCAAATACTAGAGCGCGACTTTTAATGTGAGTGGAGCATGACTTTTAATTTCCCTAGAGCACGACTTTCAATGTTCATAGACTGGTCATTTCAATTGAATAACACACATAATATAGCCATGATTTGAAATTAAACTCTGTGGATACATCCAAACTTTCCAAATACATAAACCAAACGATACATAATGAATACGACACATAATATAATGATACACTACTAAAACTGTATAATATGATTGTACCATAACCCGTACGCTTCGTGACCGACGAAGTTTGAACGGTACTTGAAAAGATAGAGTGAGTCGTACATCGACCGTATCACTTGAAAAACACCATCCTTTTTTACCTCATCAATTACTTTGCGGTAATTCATACAATCAGTAGTAAATAAGCAGAATGCACTTCTGGTTGCTATGTTAGGCCTCTATATTCTACAACTAGTATGATTGCTGTATTTTCATTGAGGCTTTCCCAAAAATCTTTGTTTACCTCTTCTTCCTTATGTAGTACGTCTGCTTCAATGTACGCCTTTATCAAAACAACTTAATCTGAAGCATTCCAGTTTTCGTTTGCCATTTTGAAGTGTTTAGTCAAACTCCACAATTCCAATGTTTAATATAGACACAATAAAGTAAAGAAAAGTAGAGTAGAGTAAAGTAAAGTAAAGCATCTTCCTATTCAGGCACAACAACCAATATGTATAAACAGCAAGTGTACTTATACTAATAAAGCATGTCACACCATTCAAGGGCATCATTAAAGTTGATTTGATTAAACAACTTTAAAGGGTCAGGGCAATTAAACTTACTCCGTTTTCTATAGTTGATTGGAAAACACATTGTAGAACATTAAATGGCTTATTGTAATTATCAAGTTTACTTACATTCTTTGTCTTCATAAATATAGAGGTATGGTAGTTTTCTTCATACACATAAACAATTCCAATTCTAAACAAATAACAATGGCTGATTCCAGCAACAACAATTTCTCTGGCTATACCGACGATAACATTGATAATTTTACTAGTTTATTATCTCAAGTTGAAGGCCCGTCACTGATTCCACTCCCTTTCCTAAGTCCTCAACAAAGTCATTATCTCCACCAATTAAACCTTGCTAAGTAGTACGGTAACATGTATGGCCAACTTCCTCAAACCAACAACTACTTCGGGTCACAATATAGTGATCCTAATCAAAATGTACACCAAGAGGTGGCTTCTCCGACACCAGTGCCTGATAAAGGACAAACCAAGGCCAAACGGTCTTACACCAAGCGAAAAACAAAAGAAACTCACATTCAAAGTGGCATGGAAAAAACCGTAGCTACTGGTAAAATATGGAAAATAGCTGACTATAAAGTGCTAGCTAATGCATGGGTAAATGCGTCTGTCTTTGTTGAAGGCCGCTCTGGTGGTAAGTTTTTCTACCAGAGGGTTAATGATTTATATAATGGAGATCCTGAATGCGTAACACGAAGATCAATTGAGAGTACAAAGACTGCATGGTATAATCTGAATACTATGTGTACCAAGTACAAAGGGATAAAAGCACTAAGGGGGTATTCGCTTAGAAGCGGTCAAACATTCAGAGATTTAAAGGAGGATTACGATAGCATCTATTATGACACTTGTAAAACTGAATTCATTGCTCATGAAGCATTGGAGATTCTTTCTTTCTGTCCACGTTTGGCCAATCTATGTGAAAAAAATATTGTAGATCTTGGAGACATCGAAGATTCTAACTTAAGAAATGTAGCTTCTAGACTTTTGGTGGAATCATCTCTGGGAAATTCAGTTGAATGTCCTATGGCTACAGACGAGGATGTGAATAACAGTAGTCCTATGACTCCTAATTCGAGAATGTTGTATGGTGGGGTTGAAACAAGGCCAAAAGGAATAAAATCAAGCAAGAGAGCACTATTAAGAAATAAGGAAACAAAAGATTTGGCAGCATCTAGTGATAAACTAACTTCGTTGTTAAGTGATATATCAATTGCATCTGTGTCCAACAAAGAAGACCGTGAAAAGAGTAAAGATAAGAAGCTACAGATCATGGAGATGCAACTATAGCAAGATGCCGCTAGAGCTACAGCTCTCATCCAAAGAACTGTTTATAAAGAAAAAATTGAAAGACCTTTGAAGGAAGAAAAAGAAGAGGAGTATCTCGCAAGAGATATATCTCATTTGACTGGAGAGGCCCTTGAGTATGCTATAGAAAAAAAAGCGTAGTATTTTGAGGGCTAAAGAGAAACGATATTAGGAAGAAGAAGGAAGTTATGAGTTCTAGGCGAGTTCTATGTTGTTATTTCTAGCTTGTTGTATCCTAGCTTTATATTTCTATGTTGGCTAATGTTGCTATTTCTGGCTTGTTGTAACCTAGTTTTAGTTTTCTATGTTGGTTGTACTGTTTTGTTGGTTACTAAAAAAATTTAACTAGTTTTTAATTATTCATATATATTTTTCTAATGCATATAAGAGATTCAAACTACTTTTACATTTCTATCAAATATGCGTACATACTTAAAACTATATTTAAAAGGTAAATAAAACTGTGCGGTAAATGTTGGATGCACAAACATAATCCAAACATTAAAAACCTAATTCAAAAACTTGAAAGTAGATAGATTTTCATTCTTTAAATAGTATTTGTGCTTTTCTTTACAAATTAATTTAAACATATTAAATTTACACATCAAAAATTGGATTTTTTTTTTAAAAAAATCCATGTTCATACGATTCTCATAAAACTGTATAAAACAAAAGGGTTTTATGAAAATTGAACATATACTAAGCGGTTTTCATAAAACTGTTTATATGTTAAACGGTTTTATGAAAATTGTTTAGTCTATATTTGGTTTTCATAAAACCATTAAGGTCTCGCCGCTCCAAATTGGAAATGGCGAGCGTCGCCATTTCAGTTTGCTCCTCACACCCTTCGCGCTGCTGTTGGAGAGCGTTGACGCACCTTTCGTCGTCATTTCGTGAATTCTCCCGACTGCTGGGAGTGCTCTTACACATAATTCACATTGGCTCTTTTTTCATTTCTCTCTCTCTTTTTTTATTTATAATTTTTTTTAATTTGTTCAGAAGGAAAACTGACCGAAGTTGTAAAATATTTCTAGTGCACCTAGTCTGGTCCGCAAGCAGCACATAAGTGGCTGATCTTAACGTATGCACATGGTAAGCTCATAGCATGCTATTCTAGGTTTCGAACTGGCACATAAATAAAAAGAGGAAGAAAACAAATAGAACAACCATACAAATTGCATTACTAATTTAGCTTGGAGAAGAAAATGCATGTTATGATTGTCTCGCATATTGTTAAAAAGAAATGATTATTTGAATGCAAAACTCTCACATCACGAAATAAATTAGAGAAGGCTAGTACGAGTATGAGTTGATATGTACGTAACATCAGAGTTTTGATTATAGAACGTTACTTCGAACGTTACTTCAATCAGCAAGAAGTCCGTTTTAGAATAATAATATAAAATATATGATGTTTAGGTTTCAAATAGGATTTAACTTATTATGCATTATTTGACCATGTTTTAAACGTGCGTATATATACTTGATTATTTGACCAATATACTAATGCATGTTTACATCAAACAAGTTATTTTTTCCCACGTGCACTAGTCATCCAAGTCATATAGCAATTGTTTTACACAACAATTAATTAATCACCAATGCCTCATCAAGTCAAGTCTACGACGACTGCCAAATAAATTAAGTGAACTACATGCAAAATTTCAGTCTTAACTTTAAGCCACAAAAGATGAGAATATTGTTAATACTTTGACTGTACATTAATATTTGAATTTTGGTTATACCGTTTGGGTATGCATAATAAATGACATAATTGTTATATATTTTTGCGACTCTTGCTTATGGAATAGAAAATGCAGAGAAAGAAGACAGTTTGTTAATGATATATGAAATATGAAATAATATTGTTATAGTAACGTAAAAACAAATTCATCCAATATAAAGCCCATTTGTAGCGTTGCTTTTCCGCTGTTCATTCTTCCTGTTCAAATCTCGTTTACTTGTTTTGCATTTCTCAGGCTATATCTCAAGAATTGATTTATCCATCGTTTAATTACACCTCAAATAGTACAGCAGTCTTTTGGTTTCAACTACATATTTCTGTTTTTTTTTCTCTTTCCGTTAACTCTCTATTCCTCGGTAACTTTGTGTGTATATATATATAGGAAAGTTTAAAGGGACACAAAACATAGATACAATTGGTGACACAATGCATCTCCACCATTGGATCTTCCCATAATTTGTACCTCTTCACATAAAGACAAAATGATCCAACGGCTAATACTCTGTTTCCCTTGATTTGTGTTCAATTTTGTGTCTCAATAGCCGCTCCCTATATTATATATATATATATATATATATATATATATATATCGATTAGGTTGAAGGGAAAAATGAATGGTATGAAACATGAGTGTACTGAAATCCTCCTCTTAAGTGGCATTTTTTGAATAGATCAATATGATGTGTGCATAAGATTGAAATAAACATGGAAACACCTAAAAAGTGAACCATTTGAATCTTGATACTTTTCCAAAACATTTCTCCATGCACTTCCTACAACTTTGTGCCTTTTGGTGATTATAAATCACAATCAAAAATAAAATTCTGTCTGCTTGCCTCGGTTAGTGTTCAATTCCTCAGTCTCTAATTCACTTGACCTATGTCCAATGCTAATCCCAACAGTCCATTTTGTGTATTGATCTATTTATTAATACCACGGTGAGACTCAATCATCCATTAGATTATGTGGTGCATGGCTGAGACTGAACTGGGCACATATAAAACACTAAAAATGGAGTCAAATGAGTTGAGGTACTCCATTACTGGTGGGTTATTGTTCTGGACTGGACTGAAAAAAAAATTGGTCTCCTAAATTGAAAAATAGTAGAGACGTAATTGTATATTTACTCTATTACTAGTGTAAAGCCTAACTAAAGTGACCTAGTTTTATATTAGAATTAAAAGGCTTAAAACTTAACTTATCATGATCCTAATGTGTAGATATCATGGCGCATTTTTGATTAGTTGGAGGAAATGGAAACTTTATAAATAAGGGGTTATGGTCCCCAAGCTACACAAGTATTAACAACTCTCTAACTCCTTTCTATATAAAGTTAATTTTAGATATAGGGACCCGACACTTCTAGCTCAGTTGGTTAGAGACAAGCGAATTGGTATGAGACATAGGAGGTCTAAGGTTTGAGGGCCGCCTCTGCCAATTTTAGGGCGACTATCTTAGTGGTACGTAGACGTTGAAAAATCGAGGTATACACCACCCGTGGGGTTTACTAAGACCGACAAGCAATGTCTTGAGTGAAGCCTTAGGTTCCATATGAAAATCGAAAAGAAAAAAAAATCAGATATAGGGTTTGTGTCAATTTGGAAGACCAAACCAAAATTTAAATTCTCAGCAACAATCAACTGTTGAATTCAGGTTCTTAAATAACCAACTATTCAGGTATGCTTCCACAAATTTATTTATCAGTTATTGATTTGTTCACAATTGAATCAATATCGGTTACATGTTTGGATCTAGGGTTTCATGGTTGGATGTTGCTAAAATATATTAGAATCCTAACAAATGGTATCAGAGCCACCCATTATCGAATTTATTAAGAAATTAAGTTTTGTGAACTAAGAATACATTAAACAACAGATGTAAAGATAAAGAAAAAAAAACGTTTTTTAAGGAGTTATGGATGTAGACTGATATAATCATAAATAAATTGTTTTTTCTTGTTTTTTGTAAGGACTTATGGATCTGGACTGATATAATCATAAATACAATAAGCCCAATGTTGATTTTATTAAGAATTTTATATTATAATGTTAAAATTTTGTTTTGTGAATTAAAAAAAGGATTTTTGTATTAAGTTGAGGTTAATAGTTACAGATCCATTGCCTCCATCTACTTTTAATGCATGTTCTGACGTTGGTTTTGTGGATTGAGTTAATATTAAATATTAGATCTACATTTTTCTGCTTCATGTTATGTGATGTTTATGGTGATTCCCTAGTGGACATACATTGAACTGAAAGCATATCTCAAAGAATACAGTATTATGATTCATTGCTTTAGGCATAAAGGGTGGTTAATTTTGGTTTATAGATCTCACATGTTTTGATATATTTTGTGGGCATGGAATATGATATACCATTGTATGTCATTGACAATTTGATTTTCTTGGCATATGTCTTTCATCTGTTAAATTTTGGCTTTGGGATAACTAATTTTATCATCACCGAAGGCCTAATTGCTTTTAAATGAGAGCAAACTATATGCCAACCTTTTTAAGATCGATTTGCTATACAAAAAAATAAGCCTTTTTCACTAACAAATTGTACCGCTATTAGATCTACTTATGGATGCTTTATGCACTTTTATGTAGAGAGAATGTAGTGCTAATCACATATGTTATGAAATGAAATCACCTAGCATCGTATGTCTGGTAGAAACATCCCCGTCAAACCAAAGGTCAAGGGTTCCAATAGTCCACGAGCCAAGAAGGAGTTTGCTTCAAAGTCTTCTTTAATCACTTCTCAATGAATACCATTCTTGATAGCTTCGGAATATCTGGCATAGATGCCTGTAACAACCCGAATTCCAACAAACCAAATTTTATTCAAAATTCTAATCCATCGAAACTCGTGTTGGTTGCTCTGGTATCCTGCAGAGAAGACAGAGATATAAAAATATCAGAGCTTAGAAAATATCTCATAGCGAAGTGGATAAAATACAATATAATCAAAATATAGCCTTACCCAAATTATAATACTGCTAAACCAGTATCCAAAGCTGTCATATCTCTGCCATAAGTCTAACTTGCGAGTATGTGGTGAGAAGGGGGTCAGAACACCGGTTAATCATATTTTCTTATTTATTAGGTTACTTGGGTGAACAATACTCAAGGATTACACACATGTCATACCCATTTACTCTCAGTGGATTAGCCTAATTCAGTATGTATGTAGCTACCCCCAGTATTAAGTTACACCCCGTGGCACCACACTCGCACAGTCTCCACCGTAATGGCACAGAAATGTATGTAGTCCCTTATCCTACGACGGAGTGACATACGGATTTCTATATAACAATGTTACGTTCCACATATATCTGCCATTACTACGCTACGTAAGCATACGGACTGCCACCTTCGATCGAATCAGATTCCATTATAGAGTAATGCCCTCAAGTCTATGATACACCACCTAGAGCAGACATGCATGTATCTGGACTTTCCTACGTACGTATCCTCAATCGTATTCGATGCCTTAACCGCACATAACCTCTAATGTGCACCGAGTTTTGTTGCAGGGCTATACAAGAAACACGGAGCTTGATCGGGAGCTTTTCCATATCTGTACAGTCCTTCCTTTAAGAGCCTCAAAATAAATATATCCTTCTGGTCTATTTTTTATGGTGGCTATAGTCCTACCTTGGCCCTTCCCTTAACTGGTAAATACTACAAGAGCTAAGAGACTTGCCCCTAAAAAACAATTTAAACATCTTGTTGGCATCTCCCCGCAACCACTATGCCTCGATAATGAAAGGTGGATGACGTCTTGGGTTTAGCTCTAGTCTTTTCGCATCCCACTGGCCGCCGATGACAGATTCCCGACGATCTACTATCCTTATTGGTCGTGACCCCTACCTCCCCGTTGAGGCGATCGCCGAATCACCCTAGTGTCACCTCGTCACAGCTTTCTGATTGCAAAGCTAATTTTGCAATCAAAGCTACTCATCGGGTAGTTACGCGCAGACCCAACCTCTGTGAGCACAACCCGAACACTGCACCACCAAAGAGGACTACCAGGGGCACCTTCCACGTCTCGGGAAGCCCCGTGCTTCCTCTTTCAGTCATTTGGAGCCGACGCACTAATCAGATGAACGTGCGCTCCCCTCATGACTCATGACACCACGATGATCTACCCTGTTGGGTTATTTACCCTCAAACGTGCGGACTGATCCAAGCAACTTATTTTAAAATGTTATTAAACCCTATGTCTAAACATTCTTTTATACTACAACAAATTTACTCTTTAGCTACACATATATTTGCGATGTAAGATTATATGTCGTAAAAAACCAACATTTACGACGCATAATTACGATGCAACTATTTTAGGTAGTGAATGCTTCATTAAAGCACTTCTTATTACTTGTGATTCTATTATGCATCGTAAATAACTACATAAAAAAATTAATTAAAAATTGTATTCATTTACTACATATTAAAAGCACCGCAAAAAGAAAATGATTCTATCTTTCTCATTAGCTACATTACTTTATGTCACTAGAAGTCAATATTAACAATATTTTTTATGTCTTTATATTTTTTTGTGTTGGGTAATGAGTTTTACTAAATAAACATTTTAAATATTTTATTTCAGTTTTTGCTACAAAATGCATTGTTAACAAAAAGCAACTCAAAATATGGTATTTTTCTTGCATTCGCATTTTTTATTTGGGAAGTACTAAATGACTTTACCAAATTCAATACTATACACACAAGAGTTTTCAAAATTTATAACTGTACACTTTGTTTTAGTAGAAATGAAAAAAAACTCTTTTTTCTTTTGTGGACATATATATAAACTTAAAAACAATTTACACTGTAACTTTATACTTTGTTTTATGCAAGGGGCTTCGCTAAAATTTACCATAAAAAAAAAGATTAGCGCATTTCTTTACGAGAAAACATTCCAGAAATCGCAGCTGCTCATCTTTAGGGTGTTGGGTCTTCTTTCGGCATTTGCATCCTCTCAAATCAATCGCGCTCTTCGTCGTTTTCCTTCCCAAAAGCAAGTTTCTACTCATCATTGCGACCCTTCGTCAGCAATCGTTCAACTAATTTCTTAGGTTTGTTTCAATTTATGTTTCTCCTTTTATTATTTCCTCTTGTTTCTTCTGTATGATTAAACTTCGAATCGTTGATTTCTCCAATTCCTGTTTTTGCTTCTTTTGCAGTTTATGAATAATAGGGTAAAGTCCACAATTTTCTAATCTTAGCAGAATGAAAATCATTTAGAATCATACTGTAGTCTATAAATTTGTTCTCTATTACAGGACATAAGGTGATATAATCATCTTTCATGAAAGAAAGACGACTAGAAACAATTTGAAAATGAGAAGAATGCTTTAAAGTTTCCTTAAATAAAAAATTAAAATTGGTTTTAAGCACGTGTAAATCAACAATGATTTCTAAGGGCTAAGTAACGAAGCAGTAATGCACGACTTTTGCTAGCTATGTTCAAGAGTTAAGGTTTAGAATATATGAAAGCAAATTGTGCTCACAAAACCACTGTATTACTTTTGTAGAGCAATATCGTATGCCATACATTTATAACTAATTACACATGAATACACCCTTATTCTAAAGCAACAAATTACTTATATGTAATCATTCTAGTCTTGACTTAAGTCGGCACGGATTAAGGGGAATATGAGTTTCAAATGTTACCATTTCTGTAATGCTTACAACATTTGATCATTTTGTTATGCATAAATTGTTTGAAGTTTTTTTGTTAAAGTAAAAATAAAAAGGAGATTCTAGATAATAGTATTGGAAATTGCATTTGCATATCTTTAAATCATCTTTTACTGACATATGTCTAAATTATGTCAGTTTTATGTATAATATAGTTTAAATTTTGTTTTCCACAAATAATTATGGAATATTATTAAATTATCCTACTAGAATTTGTTCCCCATGTTGTGTGTTTTCTTAATAATTCTTGTTGTAATTGTCATCCACAAGATTGATCTACTTTAAATAAAAAGAATAAACCTAGGAAATTTTGATGCATATCTAAGTTCTTATGAGATGATAATTTGCATACATCTCAAAATACTTGAAGTAATATTTTATTTTCCTAACGCAGAACACTATTTGTTTTAAATATTTACCACTTATGAAATAACAATAAGTTATCTTTGAATTTCAAATTAAACATTTTATGAGTCAAACAGTGACAACTAGATTGTTTTTCCCATAAATACAACCATGAAAAAAGATGAAAAGTTTTATGCTTTTAGTATAATTGAAGATAACAAGCTTATAGTTTACTTTAAAGTAAGAAACATCTTAGATGATGAAGATGTGCTTGATTGAAAAAATGTTAATATTGGCAGTGAACCAGAATTACACAGTGAACACAATTTAATGCTTTTAATAAAATTGAGATTTTTAGCTTTTATTTTATATTGGATTCCAAAGTTCATATATTTTTGAATGTACATCATATTCCATTTTCTTTCATGTGGCGTCAAGTGTTACCAATGTTGGTCTCTCCCCTATTGCCATTGTTGGATCTAATGGTTGATTCAGAATAATGTTTCCAACACTCGAAAAGATGTAGAGTGCAAAACAATCAGAATGATTCTGTTTTCTACGTGGGTGGAACTCTTTGCTTTCAAACTTGATGAAATCAAAAGAATGTTGGTTTTAAAAATTTAAATACCATTGTTTTCTAAATCTTATTAATCATTTTCAAAGCCAACATTGTTACTGTTCTAAAGATCAAATACTGGATCATTTTTACATCTTAAAGAAAATTTAAGGAGATTTTTTGATGAAATGGTTGTATCAAAGAAAATTGGCAAAAAGTATTCCATTGTAAGAAAACTAGAAGTGAATGAATGGTGTGAAAATGTAGGGAGATTAAGCATCAATGAAAGATCATTTTCGGGTACATATCACAAATTTGAGTATCAGTTTAGTTTTCATCCAGAATGAGACTTTGCTAAATTGCTAATGGGTAATGGAAAATTTTGATTAACTGTCTCTATGTATGCATGATATAACTATTTCTATAAATCAAATTATTCAAAACAATTTTCAGTTTACACATCTCACGACAATATTCATCTTATCTCTTTAAAAAACTAATTAATTCATCCTCTTCTACGATGTTCAAAGTTAGAACATCTTATGTATCTAATAATGTAAACTTATGGACTAAATTTTCAGCATTGGATGTTAGCTGCTGGGCTAATTCTACACCAGTGACGGATGGGTAAATTTGCTTTAAGTCATATTATTTGATCGAATTTGATGGAAGTAATAAACATGTACTAACTATTAGGATGTATATTATTAGTAATCTTGGTGTACATGACAGTTCTGAAATTGTTATAGGGTCTCCTTTTATTCAGCAAAACATTACGATTTGAGCAGGTTGGTGCTTCGTTCACATTCATGCCAGTTCTTGTTATTTGAGCGTGAAAATGCAATATATATATATATATATATATATATATATATGATTTATTTTAAGGTGGCATGTTTTTCATAATATTTGCATGTTCTTGCGTTTCTCTTTTCTTTGTCCGCTGCACTTTAATTTCTTGCATAGTTACATGATTATTTATGGCTTGCCTTTTACCTAACTGTCTACCTACTCAGTACATATACGATTTTTTCCATATATGCACTATATTATGGTTATATCCTACTAAGGATATTTCTTTTCCCTTCAAATCAACTTTTTAGTGATACTCTGTACTTCATTCCCACTGCTATGGTATATCAAGGTTCAGTACACAACATTATAGGTTGTCCGATCATATGTTGGATGGATTATATTATATATCTCCTTTGGAGTAAATTTAGGGAAATATGGACCTAGCTCATGTATATGAGCTTATTCTAAAGGTTAAGCTTT
Organism: Allium sativum; assembly: GCA_030737875.1. Taxonomy (NCBI): domain Eukaryota; kingdom Viridiplantae; phylum Streptophyta; class Magnoliopsida; order Asparagales; family Amaryllidaceae; genus Allium; species Allium sativum. Next base: position 307,791,910 of record CM060925.1, on the reverse strand, counting down.
GAAATTATATTAATCTTTTTTACACAGAATTGCGTTATTTTCTTTCCTCAATGTATAAGTCTGCAAATCCTTTCATATGCATTTAATTAAGCCTTTTTTTCTGGGAATAGTTTGTTGACATTTCTTTATGTCTAAGAGTTTTATGGTAGGTTTAATAATGATTTAATTAACCTGATACTACCTATTTCCAAAGAAAACAATAATTCACCATACATTGTTAGAAATTCAGTAATTTTGTATATCTAGAGAAATTGTAATAAAATAAAGAAGTCATAACCTAGTAGTGGTATGCTTTCTTTTGTAATTGTTTTGTTGTCCATTTCTTTAAGGCCGAATACCTTTTTTGTTATATAGTTTTTTTAACATCTTATAATCATGTGAATTTCTAGCTATATCGATTTAATAGTTATGTGAAATAAAAAAAAGCTTGATCCCAATTGAGCATTAAGTTCAAGATAATGTAAACCATTGTTGGAACATTTTCGCACTCCATACTTGGAACCAAGCACAGATATATGCCATATATGCATACAATAATTAGTTTTTTTTTTCATTATAATAATTTTTCTAAATGTACATGCCCAGGTTATCAAACCGAAGATGTCAAGCAACTCATATTAGGTGTCTCACAACTAGTTAAGTGTTCATTAGCATCGACTGCATAACATTGTTTATGTAAATTCCATTATTTTTTTATTAGGTCAATTTTAAAGTGGGTCAAGATAAATATTGGGCTAGCAACATAAGGAAGTATTGTGCATTCCAGCTTCAAAATTTGCAGAATCACTTAACTTTTGATGGAGCTGTTGCAGAAAACAACAGAAAGACTATTTCCTTACCATGCTTTGTTACGATCAACAAGCATTTTCATAAGATAAACAAACTTCTTGTAAGGTCCATCCAGGTAAATCACATGATGATTATATAAGATATATTTTAATTAGATTGTATATTTTTATTATATATAACATAGGGGGAAATAATGCTTTTGTACACCCTAGATTGTGATGTAATTTACTACCTTCATACACAGAAGAAACCTTTGATCATCCATGCATCAAAATTCAGTAGATTCAGAAATATGATTTTTTTTATTGTACATAAGCTGTCCTATACTTTTTTTGTTGCATCTGATCAAAATGGCACCTAAGTAATCAGGAGAGTATATTGAAAGTAGTTCTTTTTTTATTTTTTTTGGTAAGCTTCCCTATTTTTTGCTTGCCTTCGTAATTTTCCCCTCGACCACTATTATCGTTCAAATCAAACTATAATCTACTTAATTTTAGTCCATTCCATAGTTAATAACTGATTTGAAGATCGATGGTTTCAGCTATGGAGTCCAAATCAATAATGTACATTCTATTTGATGATTGATTTCATAAATCTGTAACTTAAGGTTCACTCTTCCACAATACCATAGTTTATAAACATGATATGTGTGTTTTGTTATAATAACTAAATATTATTATTTAGTTACATGAAAAAAAAGACAGTCTTTCAAGTTTCAGGTTTGAATTTTTTTATTCATTAGTTTTTATTGGGCCACATATATCATGATGTAACAGTTACTAGAAATTTTCTTGAAAAGGTGAAGGTTTTATTACTGTGGGGTAACTTCCTAGAAATAAAGGAATGCATATTCAGTCATTACAGTAGAATGACCGTTGACATCGGTTTATTTATACATAAGTAATCATGTTTGTATCATGGGTTTGAATCATATCCTACTTAGTTGTAGAATCTCAACCACATATGGTGTCCATTACTATAATGTGTTAGGATTATATTTTTATATATGGTGTGTCCATTGCTACTTAACATAAAATTTTTAACTAATCAACTTGTTGTTCTCTTTCTTTCATATGTTAGCAATAATCCATAAGTATAATAATGTATAATAGTGCTCTACTTTCTAAGTAAAGTCATATTCATTTTCACTTCTTATAGTAGCTGAAAACATATTTTTGTGATGTTTTCAAGAAACAGTTTTATATCAAATCTTATATTGATGAAATATTCAGCAATAGGAACTTTCAATTATGAATTTCAGCAAAAGGTACGAGTTTTATCCATATGCACAAGCGAGGGAATAATTCAATTAGTCTGGCATTATTTTTAGCTAACATGTCTAAGGTAGAACTGAATGCCGAAGGAATAATGGAAACGCTTTGTTGTTGCCTGCATTAAATGTTGCTCGCCATTTCTCTTACATATGCATACAAATTGCTTATAAAATTATAATGTCCTTGGCAATGTCAAGTGATGAAGTTTGATTATCATTATTAATTTTTATGTCAACTGACTATTACAGTCGCAGAACATGTAATGACACTGTCATTTGCATCGGTTTCATTTTCATTAATCTACTACAATCATAAATATTAAAATAAATATATTTTTTTAATGGGAATTGTTGTTAGGATAACAACTATGTGGTATATAGAGGAACTAATTTATGAGAACTTTCATACAGTTAACAATGACTAACTTTGATTAGTAGCAGACGATGTGATTTTCTTAGTGTAGTGACACTCCTTTTAAAATTGTATTACGTATACAAGAGTTGTAACATGATGGAAGTATCATGCTGACTCTGGTATTGAGAAAAATGGTACAAAGTTAGCTTCAGTCAGTGGTGTTGCATAGTGAGATTTTTTATTACTTGTATTGTATTACTTGCACTACTTGTATAAGCCTGGTATGCTTTAGTTAGTGGTGTTGCATAGTGCGATTTTGTATTTATAAATTGACGGCAATTAGTAAAAATTTCGCTTTGTAAAATTTGGTATCTCAAAACTGCATCTTCCTAGTTTATATGAAGTATCTTTAGCTGGAAGTATGTTTCTCTTGGTTTGTAAAATGTGTAGAAATTGTCAGTCAATAGAATGTAAAAAAATAGTGTTTTAATTCTTTTGTTTTTATAGCAGTAGCTCCAAAAGCAAAGTATAAAGTCATGCCAACAAAAAGGACAGGACAAGAAAGATGGAATCAATGGTGACATTGGATGACAATGAAGATATTAATCAGGGAAGATGATGGAGAAGAATTCTACATTCAAGTTATTTGTACGCTGCTTGGCTTACTTTGAGCTGCAATGTTTTTGAAGTTATGATATTTAAATGTTTATTAGGTGAGTTTTTGCTATGATGTTTTGATGTTTCTTGCATATAGTGAAGTTGCAGTGTATGTTGATGATGTGAGCTTTCAAAGTTTATGAAGTTTAACATGAAATGTGCGTTTGCTATTGTTTGTCCTGAAAATCAATTATATATTTATTGGTATAAATTCCAATTCGACATGTGAGATTTACTTTTATGCAGATGTAATTTAGTGCAATTGAAGTTTGCTTTAGGAAAGATGAATTACCTGCAATTACTATCATTAGGAAAAAATGTAGAAAATGAAAAACAAAATACAACCTTTTGAGCAGTAATAAATGTTAGTTGAATTGATGGTTAGGGTGGTGTGCTTATACTGTAAAAAAAAAAAAGAATGATGAAAAATTAATTTTTAAAGATTATTTTTAATTCTTTGTATTATTTGTTTTATTGTTATTTGATATAGAACAACCGAAAACGAAAATGTTATGCATGTTGAATATCTTTTGCAATGTATAAAATGGTCATTTAGCAACAATTATCAATGTTTGAAATATCGTGAATGGAAAATCTTATGATTTAAGCATTGCTAATACTGAACAACTTTAATAGCATATGTGAATGTCGCAAATGCAAGTAATACTAGCAACGTATATACGTGTTGTTAGAAATTTGATTAAGTGCAACAAAGGTGTGACTAAAATTGTAAGTTTTTTGCAACGTAAATTTATGTCGCGCTTGAAACATTTTAACGACTTCAATGTTGTGTCGCAAATATGGACACTAGAAACAACAACATTGGCGATGCAGACCATTTGCGGCACAAACCTTTTTTTGGTAACATAATTTGTGTCGCAATAAGTTAGTGTTTTGCGATGTTTATTTTTGTTGAAAAGTTTCATTTGCATCTCCATCATTTGCGTCTCCATCATTTGCGACACTTGCGCGACGCTAATTTTACTGTCGCTATTTATTTCTTGGGACGCAAGTTGAATTTTCCGTGACATATAAAAGCGTCGCAAAAAGTCAATTTTGTTGTAGTGTTATACGCTTGCTTTACCTCATCAAGTTTCCATTTAACTTGGTTATTCTCATTCACATTGACTTCTTATTCAAGTTACCAAATTCCTCTTTCAATCATATAAGTTAACTCATTTAAGCCTATTAATAAGCCCACAACATGTTATTTTCTAGATTGTGATCCAAGGTCTGTAATCCGCAATCACTTTATATTCTTGTTTGATTTCATAACATGTTCTACTTAATACGTAATTAAGTATATCTCTGTTCACATGTTTTATGTTTAACATGTCACTTATGAATAAATATAACTTATTCCATTTCATAAGTATGCCTCATTATTTCTTGTTTAATCACAATTCCATCTTATACTATCATTAAAACTTATCGTTTTTCACTTATTAACTTAGTTATCTTAACTAAGGTTTACTAATAAGTATCTCTTCCCATCAAACATTTCAAGATATGAATTTCCAACATATTAATATTCTAACATATTAATATCTCAACAAGTCATATTAGCGTTTCAACACTTTTAACCATTCTAGCAATTTTACATTATAGATTAACGGGAAATGTCAAACGATAATATATCAATATCAAAAATGATATAACTTAAATCCACTAACCTAATTTGCTTTCCAAATCTTGAATCTGGTCCAGATCTAGTATTCCATGGTCCTCCTAGCTGAATTCAGAACCCAGGAACCATGGATCCACAACTCTTACTAAAAGAAAAAGGGAAGAAAGATGAGAAAATTGAAATAGATTAGATCTAAGAAATTACCTTACTTCGAATATGATTCTGAATACCTTCGAATATGAAATATATCGTACGTATTTAAAATCGAGGTCCTACTCGGGAGGAAGAAGAATGGCAGAGTATAGGCGTTGTCTCAGAAATATGAGATTTAGGCTGGACTCCACAAGCTTATTTAGTGGTGCTCAACAACGTATTTGGTAAAAGAAATAGTTCACATTTGCTGTAGGAATTTACCCTGGATTTCGGGCGAGTGGGAGTCGACACCGGGGTCGACCCAATCGTCGACACCCCCGTAATGGGGTCGACACCCAAAGATAGGGGTCTACCCCCAACGGGTCTCTTTGTTCCTAAGGTAAAAAAAATCCATCCAATATAGAGCCTATTTGTTGACTTGATTTTAGCTGTTCATTCTTCCTGCTCAAATATTATTCACTCTTGCATGTCCACGTCTGTCTATTAAGTCATAACGTCATATAGTAATGTTCTTATACATCAGTTAATCTCCAATGCCGCATCAAGTCAAGTGTACGACGACTACTAGATAAATTAAGTGAACTACATGCAAAGTTTCAGTCTTAACTTCAACCCACAAAAGATGAGATTGTTAATTAATACTTTGATTGTACAATATTTGAATTTTGATTGTACCATTTGGGATTGCTGAATAAATGACATATATAATTGTTTTTATTCTTGTGACTCTTTCTTGCTTAAAAGAAAATGCAGAGAAGACAGTTTGTTAGTGATCTATGAAAGATGAAGTGACATTGTTATAAAAGAAGATGCAAAGGTTATAAGCCTTGCTATTTTGCTGTTCAAATCTCGTTTACTCGTTTTGCATGTCTCAGGCTGTATATCAAGGATTGATTTATCCATCATTTACTTTATAATATGGTAAATGGTAATTTTTCAAAAAATCAATATGATACATGGATGAGACGACACATGGAAACACCTAAAAAGTGAACTACTTGAATCTTGATACTTTTCCAAAAATATTTTTCCATGCACTTCTTTCAGCTTTTTTTCTTTTGGTGATTATAAATCACAATCAAAAATAAAAATCTGTCTGGTTGCTGTTGTAATAAATACACCATTTCACAACTATAGTTGTACGACTATCACAAAATAGCTGTTGTAATAAATATATATTACAACTTTATTTTTTCGTCAGTTGTAATTAAGAGAAACTCTAACAATACTTGATTCATGTACTGAATCAGTAATTTTTGGTTGTTTTGTTCCCCAATAGATGTTGAGGAACTTAATATTAAGGCAAGTGTTACGGGACTAATTCAAAATTCTGAATTGGTCTCGCGCGCCGACTTTATCAACTCATCATGTAACAAGCTGATTTTTCTGGCGCAAGCAGATAAAATCGGCTCATCACATGGCGAGTCGATAAATTTGGCATGTGCTACATTTACATTTTAATTTTTTTAGCTATCCTAGCTTATATTTTAATATGACAAAATAAAATCATTATTATTTTCGTAGAAAATGGTTATGTTTAGAAAGACCGAAATAAACTAATTTAGCTTCAGAACATAATAATATTTGGTTAATAACCCATACAAATATAATAGAATGCGATTGGTAAAATAAAAAATTACAACATCATTACTGCATAAATGATCGATAAGTTCGGACAATCATAAAATAAAACACGAGTTTAGACCATCAAGCTTCATAACTAGGTATTGCCATAGTGATTCCACAAATGATCCATAAGATCTTTCTACAGCCGGTTATGGAGTTGTGCATCTCTAAACATAACCTGACAGTTCAAATGAATGTTTAAGTCCTCTTCTATTAGTGGTGTGTTTTGTCGGAATACATGGCGTGGTTGGGAAGCACCTTCATATTCATAGTGATATTGCCTTTCATCCATATCTCTTTCATCTTCTATAATCATATTGTGTAGAATGATGCAGGCAAGCATGATTGTAGACATCTTTATTCCTAAACCACAACCGACATGGATTACTTATCATTGCTAATCTAGATTGTAAAACACTGAATGGTCGTTCTACATCTTTCCTTTGTCCCTCTTACATCAACGCGGATTTGACTTGTTTAGGAGTCAATGGATTTGGACATGTTTTAACAATGGTGCTCCATTTCCGGTAAAGGTCATCACCTAGGTAATAGCCATGGTTGTAAGTATTTTGGCCCAGGGTAAATCTTAAAGGAGGTACCTGGCCTTGAGCAAGATCATTAAACATATGGGATTTTTCTATAACATTTAAGTCATTATTCGAACCGGGGATTCCGAAGAAAGCATGCCATATCCACAAATCGTACGATGCTACAACTTCCAAATGATGGTTGGTCGCCTTTCCTTGCCATTGTACGCACCTTGTAATCCATTAGGGCAGTTATTCCATTCCCAGTGCATACAGTCCAGACCTCTTAACATTCCCGGCCATCCCCTGCTTTCGTGCATCTCTCTAATTTGCACTACTTCTGCTTCGTTCAGAGACCTTAAGTATTCTTCTCCGTAGACGTCCACCAAAGCTTAATAGAATTTTTCAAGTATTTCAAGTGTCGTGCTCTCTGCTATTCGGTATGCATTGTCCAAAGCATCAGCAGGAGTGCCATAAGATTACATTCTCATAGCGGTCATCATTTTCTAAAAACCGGACAACCCCTTTGTCTTCGATGCATTTTGTTTGTACTTAAAGTAATCATTGTTACCTTTGATACCCACCAATATCCGAAGAAAAAGATTTCTCCGCATCCTGAATCTTCTACGAAATATATCAGGCCAGTAAGTGCAGTTTTCATTGAAGTAATCTTGCATCAGAGACTTATGGTATTTAGCACGATTTCGTTGTATAAACCTCCTTCCAGGAACTAATCCCTCTCGAGTTATGGATGATGAACCATAGGCTTCATGTTATACGTCCAATATTTCTTGTATTTCTTCCGCTTCCTCTTGAAGGATTTCCTCTTCCTCCGAATCGCTATTAAAAGTCATGATGCATTTCATAAAATAGGAATCCATTTTTGTTTGTGAATATGTTTAGATATGAGATATGGTTGAGACGTTGTTGTTGTAAAGGTAAGAGGTCTTGGTCAGTGGGTAGGTTTATTGGGTGGAGTATGCTCATTTATCGGACAAAGCGCTCCTTTATTGGACAAGTGATCCTTTATTGGATACAGTGCTCCTTTACTAGACATGTTGCTCTTTTATTGGACATAGCGCTCCTTTATTGGATAGAGCGCTCCTTTATTGGATAGAGTGTTCCTTTATTGGACCAAGTGCTCCTTTGCTGGACATGGTGCTCCTTTATTGGTACGAGTGTTCCTTTATTGGAGACAGTGTTCCTTTATTGGACAAAGAGCTCCTTTATTGGACATGGTGCTCCTTTATTGGTACGAGTGCTCCTTTATTAGTACCTGTCTTAGTCCAGTTCGTAGTGTGTTGGGTCGTCCACGTAATGAAGCCAAGGAATTTAAGTGTGCAGGGTCATCCACGTAATATAGCCAAGGAATTTAACAAGTAGGGACGTCCACGTAATGTAGCCAAGGAATTTAACAAGTAGGGTCATCCACATAATAGCTCATGCTGAATGCCAAGCCAAAACGGTATTAAATAAAATGAAAATACTTTATTTTATATAAATAAACATTATAATTTATAAACGAATTCCACAGGGACTATTTGAAAATTTTATAAAAGTAAACGGTAGGGACGAACAACAAATCACAATCAAAGCACTCAATCATGGGTGGCTTGTGATTATGATTACTGCAGTATATGCGAGCAATTTAGCAACGCAGAGAACTCGTTTATGGGATAAGCTTAAAGACATAAGCAAAACTATGACTGCGTCATGGTTGGTGATGGGACACTTCAATGATACTTAAAATTCATGAAAAGAAAGGAGGTCGTAGGCTGAGAGTCTCCCAGCTTGAAGAATTCAATGCATGTGTGGTCACGATAGGATTGTTGGAACCTGTCCATAAAGGCCTGAAATACACATGGAGAAGCGGGGAGTGTAAGAAAATATCATGCAAACTGGATAGAGTACTAGTGAATGAAGAATGTATTAACATGTTTTCAGAGATTATGGTAAACATTTTGCCTAATTCTACTAGTGACCATAGCCCACTTCATATCATGTTGACTAAAAAAAATGAAACTGCAAAAGGTAAGCGTTTCCGCTACAGCAATGCATGGCATCAGCTGCAAGGATATGATGCAGCAGTACACATCTCTGAGATCCTTCAGGTATAAAGAGCTTGTTTTTTAAGCTTGTTCATATTATAAAAACGACAAAATTAAGATTAAAGGAATGGAATCATGTACGGTCGAAAGATCAAGACAACATTACTGCACTGCAGTCTTAATGTGAAGAGCTTCTAAATAAGCTTGATGAAGAAAATGAGGAAGCTGATTTCTGGAGTGCATACTATAACTTTCAATGGCAATTAAAGGATGCACTCAAAATCAAAGTTGTAGAGCTTAAACAAAAAGATAAAGAAAGATGGATCACTGAAGGGGACGAACACACTAATTTTTTTATACTAACATGTCCATTAGAAAGAATTTTATGACTAGCATGCAACGTTTTGAACAGGATGGGCTGCCACATATTAAAAATTAATTGTTTGAGGAGGAAGCTATGAAGTACTACTCTAATCTATACAATGGGCACACTGAGACTGTCTTACCCAGGATTAACTGCTAGAGGCTGTTGAATGCTGCTGGAAAAAGAAAACTCTGGCGCCCAGTTACTATTGATGAAGTTTGGAGTGCTCTGAACAGTATTCATGGGGATGCTAGCCCTGGTCCCGATGGTATGAGCTCCTTGTTCTTCCGTAGACATTGGGAAAACTGGAAACTTTTGTAGTTAGTGCAGTACATGAAGCATTTCAAACTGGCAGAATTATTAAAGAAATAAATCACACATTCATTTGCCTTATCCCAAAGAAAGAAAATCCATCGAGAATTGAAAACTATAGGCCTATTGCGTGCTGTAATGTGGTGTATAAGATTCTTTCCAAAGTAATACGCAACAGAATTAATTTTATCTTGCCGGATTCCATAGCTGAGTGCCAAAGTGCTTTTAAAGGCAGAAGTACATCAGAAAATTCGCTATTGGCGCATGAATTAGTCAGGAATTTTAACAAGCAAGGGGAAGATAAATTACGATTAAAAGTGGATCTTCATAAAGCGTATGACAAAATTAAACGCAAATTTATTATGCATATGCTTCAATGTATGGGTTTCCCCAACATAATAACTAATCTCATTGAAGAATGCATCAATACTCCTACATACTCTCTTGATTAATGGCAATCCTAAAGGGCACATAAGTAGTAATCGTGGAATTTGGCAAGGGATCCTCTCTCGCCTTATCTTTTCGCAATAGCTATGGATTTTTTCACTCTTCAATGGAAATTGCTTGCTTCAAAAAGCAAATTACAACTATCTATGACTTTCAGCCCCAGCTCAACCATCTTCTCTATGCTGATGATTTGATAATTTGTATTAGATCAACTAAAGAGGCAGCCACCACCACTAACATAATATTTGGGGAATTAGAGAGGAATGCTAGTTTAAAGGTTAATGAACTCAAAACTAAATGTTACGCCAACAAGTTCAACAAGAAGAATGTTGAAGTACTTAATGTGCTAAAAGTGCAAGAAGGAAATTTATCAGTGAAGTACTTAGGGGTGCCCGTATCATCTAATAAAATCATTGACACTGAATGTGCTGAACTCATGACGAAAATAAGGGACAAACTACAGGGTTGGAGCTCAGATTTTTTATCATTTGTGGGTAGAGTAGAGCTTGTACACACAGTCTTTCAATCTAAAGTGAATTTCTAGCTACAAACCTTCCAATTACCTGATGCATCTATAGAAAAAATTGAGAAAGTCTGCGTGAAGTTAATTTGGAAAGGGAGTATGCTAACATCAAGTATGAAGATCTGTGCAGAACTAAAGAGGAAGGAGGAGTAGGTTTCGCAACCTACGAGAAATGAGAGACGCTTTTACATTGAAGCAGGGGTGGAAAATCATTAATTCAAGTGGTGGGCTAAGTGGATGAGAAGTAGATATTTGAAGGCAAATTTCTGGCAATTACACTCTGATAACAATGCCTCTCCTACCTGGAAGGCAATTCTTCGAATCAGAGATAAGGTGGCCAAAACTCGGGTAAAGAGATAGCTAAAGGGAAGGAAACAAACTTATGGAAGGACCCTTGGATAGATGGTAAGTCACTAATAGAATTGCTGGGTTGGGACACTTTCTCAGCCTATGGATGCCCAAATAAAACAGTGGAAGAGATAATTATTGACAATAATTGGAGTTGCAAAAGCTTACCTGCAGCTCAGACATAAAAGCTAAAATTTAGTACATGCCACTGTTTTTTAACAGGGAAGAGGATATTTGGGCATGGAAACACAACAAAGAGTTTACCACTCGCTCAACATGGGAAGCTATAAGAGTTAAGCGCCAGACAAAGGATTGGCATGATTTCATATGGGATAGAGTTAACTGTCCTAAGATGGCTGCTACATCTTATAAAGCAATTCAGCAGCGATTGCCAATGAAAGATAGGCATTTCGCATGGGGAATCATTCAGGAGAATATTTGTGTTATATGTAGTAAAGAAGCGGAAATGCATCAACACTTGTTTTTTGAATGCGAATTTTCAAAGAAGATTTGGGGCAACTACATGCGCAAAATGAACATAAATAATGGTAGATACAATCTTAATTCATGCGCTGAGTACCTAAAAATCTACAAGCAATTGGTAAACTACAAAGCCAAACTCTACAAGATTGTTGTCACCAACTCTGTGTGGATGATTTAAAGGGAGAGGAATGTCAGAATGTTTAGACAAACATCACAAAACTCAAATAAAGTCAGTTATTTGAATTGGGTAGACGTGAAAATTATGGCAAAGAGAATTCAGGTAAGCGGACTTATTGATAGCCAGGAATTAGAAGCAGAGGCGTCGCTAGTAGTGGATTTGAGGAAAGAAGAGGGAGGAAGCCGATTCGAGGGTAGTAATTATTGGCCGCCATGACAATTCTTAGGTCTAAAGAGAGATGAAGACCTTTCGAGAGAATTTCTTTTGAAATGGTTAGTGGAATTACTGGATTTGTTTTTATGCATGTTAGATTCTCTTGTTTGTGAAATGGGCTTGGGCCTTTGATGGGTCAAGTTTGCTATATAACATAAAATTTGCCCATCTTCTAAAAAAAATGTGTGTATATATATATATATATATATATATATATATATATATATATATATATATATTTGTGTGTGTGTGTGTTTTTCTTCGAATGTGGATAAAAGTATAACATAAAAATGTCATGCAATTTATTGTGTTGTATAACATAAAAATATTACATAAAAATGTCATGCATTTTCAATTCCAAATAAGTTAATTTTTGATTTGTATGTAGTAAAATATAACGTAAAAATGATTTGTGTGCAGCAAATCTAGTTTAATTTTTGTATTTTAAAATGTTAAACAATTTCAATTTTTATAGTCAATTTAAACTGTAAGTAAAAGGTAGAGAAGAAGATAGTACTCTAGTAATCATATGAGTAAATTTTTTGATATTGAATACTTATCATAATTTGAATTGAAAAATGTTAAATGGAATATGTGAATACCCTAAAAAATTTAAATAGAATATGAAATATGTGTAGATAAAACAATTATCTATGACTGGCTAGAATTTGTCATTGTGCTGTAAAATATTATTCGCATCACATCATTTACGATAGAAATTTTTGTGCCATTAAAATTTTCTTTTGCAACATAAATGTAGTTTATTGTTTTATTGTTATCTGTTAAAATAATTTGTTATGTGAGAGGTATGTCATCCAGAGGAAATTCGTCAGGCGATGGTTCTGCTTCATCGCAATCTTCGAAGCATCCTTTTGTCACCTTGGTCCCTACTAGTACAGGATAAAAAACAGTCTACTTAGCATTTACATTTTTTAACCATAAATACACTTATGTATATCATATCGAACACAGGGTATTTGACTTTCTTCCTTCCAAGGTTCTTTTAAGCGCATCAATAACAACATATAAGGCGCGATTGTCGGCATGTTAGCCGAAGTGAGATTTGATCCCACCTCACATACAGGAGGTAATTTGGCAAGATTTTCTTGTAAGTATTTTTTTTAAAATTTTTTCCAATTTTTTTTTATTCGCTGATAAAATGGACATATTTTACTGATATTTTTTATTTAACGTGAAATACAGGCTGAGATTGATATAAAGACACATGACTTATCGCTGGCGCAGACTTACTGGATGATGAAAATGAGAAATAATTATAAGGATTGCATATCAACATTGAAGAAAACGAGGAAGAAACCTAGGTGGATGGGGAAAGTGTGTGGGATGGATTTCTTAGGCATTGGGAAAGTGATGCGGCGAAGGTAAGTGTATTTTTTTTTATAAATTTAGAAAAATATTTATTTGATAAGTAATGATCAATTTTTGATCAAAAATGCATAGGAAGAGGCAGCAAGAAGTTCTTCGAATAGGAATAAAAATCCAGTTACACATCGAGGAGGATCTAAGTCGTTTTAGCAATATCGGCAGGAGTTGATTATAAATGCGACTTATAAAAATTTAATATATTATATGCGTTTGACTGTTTAATAATTGTATGTATAATAATCAAATTCAGGAGGTTGAGGGGTTGGGACCGGTCTCGTACTTGGATGTATTCACTCGCACGCACGCCATCGAGCATACTGATGCAGATGGTAACTTCACATATTCATGACATGATGAAAAATCCAGAAAGAGCCATTTAGTATTGCATTTTATGTATACATCTTTGTGGTAAATGTTAATTGTAATAAATAAATTGAATTAAGAAATTAATTACATATTCATGGTGACGCAGGAGAAGTTTATGGAGCAACGACAAAAGAGTCTAGCAGAGACAGGATAGGAGCAGTAGACGACTGACGAGGAGGACATTATCTTCCAGTCAGTGAGAGATCCAATGACGCGGAACAAGCGTTACGGCTTTGGACATCAAGTGGTAAACAAATTTTCATTTATTTCTTTGATTATATAGAAGTTCAAGTGAACCTCATACCGAAACTCTACATAAGGTTAAAAAGTAGGACTTAATTAATTCATTAAGTATAAATCATAATATGGGTTATCTTCCTTTAAACATAACCGGATAAAAGCACATTGGCATACAACATGGCATAGGCTTAGTGTCAACATTGGAGTGATGCGACATTAATACCATACAACATCATTTCCTAAAATAATGAAACATAAAATGCTAACATCAATGTGCTTTAGTATCAAAACCATAAGTTGAAAACAATAATTGCGGCACTAAGATGTAGAAAACCAAGAAATAAGGAATGCCAACATATATAAACTTCAGCATTGTTAACGACACTAAAAACATTTTACTTCAGCTAGTATGCTGCAAACATATATTATTGACATCTATGACTTGTACCATCAATGATTCCCTTACCGTGAACCAATGCATCTCCTTATTTAAGTACTTCATGCATTGTTCGTGTTAATGCCGCCTTTTTGCTACATATTATATTATATTATTGTTTAATTTGTCACAAGTTATATTCTAGTTAAGAGCACTTACTGAAATTAAGATCACTTCACTGAAGTTATATTGCGCAGTGTTGTTTTTGTGCACTTTTATTCTTCATATTATATTATAGTTTATAAAGCAAAACGTTATTGCTTTTGGAAGTTATATTTTAGTTAATGCACCTTATAAGAAAACCGAGTTCAAATATTTACACTACAACAAAAATACCCTACTACAACTGTAATTTTACAACTGTCACAAAATGTCAGTTGCAATATAGGTTTTTTACAACTGTTTTATTTTGTAAGTTGTAATAGATTAGTTTTCAACAACTCTTCCATTCGACTAGCTGTAATAGATGCCTATTACAACCGTTATCTTTTATCTGTTGTAATAGACACCTATTTTTTACAACTCTTCTTTTTTGTCAGTTGTAATAGATGTCTGTTACAACTTTTTATGTCAGTTGTAAAAGATGTCTGCTTTTAACAATTCTTGATTTTTGTTAGTTGTAATAGATGTACATTACAACTCTTTATGTTAGTTATAAAAAAAAATTAACAACAAATTTTTTGGCCCTTTTTAATAATTTGTACCAGTAATTAAGAATATTATGTCATATTTAATTTTTTACAATTCATTACTAATAATTAAGGTTTTTTTAAAGAAATGTTATATAATTAACTTTTAATAATTATTTATTATCAATATAAATGTTTTAGAATAATTAATATTTAATGATAACCTTACAAATCAATCATTACTATTATTAATTAATAGTTAAAAATTAATAAATAGTAATTAGCTCCTAATTATTACTATTAAATATTTTATAATTGATAACGAGTAAAACATGTACATAAAAATTAATTTCCAATTACAAATATTAAATTATAGTTAGGATGTAATAAGCAATAATTAATAAATAAAAATTAATAGGTAATAATTAATTGTAAATAAGTAATAACTAGTGATTATTTTTTTATTATTAATTAGAATTTCTTATTTATTGTTCAGATTTCATAAAACTCATAGATGTTTAAAAAATTTGAAAAATATAAAAGTTATTCTTTAGTTATTACTTCTACTATCTATATGTATCGTGAGGTTTTCTTTAGTAATAATTTTTACTTAATATATACAAGTATTCTTTCATTTTATGTAGCAAAAATTTTGTCTTCAATTTATCTTTTTCTGTTCAAATTGAATTGTTTTCTACAGCCATTCAAAATTTCCCCCCAACCCTGAAATTTTGCCGCTCCGTTATCTACAGATTCTTGGCTCAACTCATATTTAACCCATCCACCGTTATTTTTTATTACTTTTAATCCGTCCGCTCGTTCACCTTTCCAGCTCTCATTCAAAACAAACCCTAGGCACGCCTCCCTATCTTCTCTTTTTATGTTCAGATCCGAAATGGTAATGGCTCCCAATCAGAACAAATTCTATCTTAAAATTAATCTCCTTAGCAATGAAAAAAAAATCTTTCTCGAAATAATCGCATCGGCCCTATTCATCATGCTTCGATCTGGAGTATTCGCACGAAACGCCTGATGCTTAATCAGATCTGGGCACGTCTTGTTCGTCTACGCCTCAGACCGTAGATTTGGAAAGTAGGGCTTGCTGTTTAACTCCGGCCTTCATAGATGTCGAGAAATCTACTTCAGTGCCTTGAGGTTCGAAATTCTCTTACCGAAACTTGTTTGTTTTATTCGATTGCTTGCAACTTGGCAACGGTTTAGGATAATGGTTGACTAGATTAAAGTTTATGAGTGTTTTGATTTTGTGGTATTTTGTCTTTATTTTTTGCCTGATTTTTAGTATGCGATGTTGAGCTCTAGTTTGGGAAGAAGCAATGGTTTTTCTGTTGGAAATGGATGCGGTCTTCACTTACATAAGCTTGTGATGCTTGAGAAAAGTGATGCTGATGATATATAAGAGGTGTTAAATATATTTGCTTGCTTCTTATGGTCTTATAATTGTTTGAGACAAATATTTTAGTGAATAGTGTGTTTAACAGCCATTCTTTAGCAAAATGACAGAAAATATGCATAAATAATATAGTCACGGCTTTCAGCTTGAGTTTTTGGAGATAGTAAATAAAAATTTGACTGTTACCTATTGACTGTATCATGATAAAGTTGTTTTCTTAGTATTTAGCATTTAACGATGAAATATTTATTACGATAGTATTGTCATTCTCATTTTTGTAGTTTATATCAATTTAGGTCAAAGCTAGCAGTAAGCCAAGCGATTCAGGTCAAAGCTAGCAGTATGCTAAAAAGTTCTATTGAGATGCTTCACTAAAACTACTGGTATCATTTTTTACCTCCGCTTCAAGTTGATTTGAATTTCTTTCTTCCATTTATAGCACTATATTTACAAACTGTTTAGCTTCTTCTATATTTCATTCACTCTAAATTCTAGAAAAATATATTTACAAACTGTTTCACATTGACTTTGACCATGACTATGTGGATGTATGCATTTAAACATTTATCGAGTTTTAAATAGTGAAAAATAACTTAACTAGAGTCCAGATAGCCTAAGTACACTGGGCTTAGATTGAGCTAAACATAAGTTTTTTCTGATTGTCATTATTGCTGCTATAAGATATTCTCCCCCGAACTGAACACAATGAATAATGTGTATAGTGCGAAATTCTCTCATAGCATATGGCCCGCACAATTACGTAAGAAGACGCTTGAAATTAGAAGAATAAAGAAACCTGCTGCCAAGCTACGAGTCCTTGACATAAGAGCAGAATCAATATTTTTGTTCTTTTTCCTTCTCTTACTTATAACTTGTTTGATGGCTTTAACAATTCAAAACCATTCATTTTTTTCTAGGAATTAATGGAGACCTAATGGCACTCTCTCAAAGTAATTGAATCCGAAAGATGAATTCATTGGAAACTTGCACAGTAAGCTCTTCGACTTTGATTGGTCAAGGTATTCAATTGTTATGGTTCTTTCATAAATCATTATTTCAAATGTTTGGTAGAAGGCATTGAGTGGGAGAAAGGAAAAGTTGGGAAAAAGGTGATTATTGGGTGTTTGTTTTGTTTGCAGTCGTATATTTTTGAAGAAGTTGCTAACAAGGCGATGCTCATAGTCCACCATTACCGTTAGAAGTAGATGCTTGAGATGTTTGGATTGATTTGGTAGTGAATCCAGGTATCTCTTTTGATGGACAAATTGGGATTATTGTTGCTTGGCATGAAGAGTTTTTCTCTTTTGATTAGTATGTATGTATCCTTCTATTGATGTATGTTATGAATTTAGTTATGTTTTGTAAAGGAGTTGTGACTTCAAAAATGATGTGAATTTGAATTGTTTTCTATTATTATGAATGTGAGCAGTTCGTGTTGTTTTGAATAATTTAAATGATTGCGGTTACTATTCATGAAATACTGGCTTTGATTATAATATTATGAAATTTATGGTTATTAGCGGCTGTGAAGAGTTGAATTATTAGTATATGTGGTAATTACTAAAATATTAGTTGATGAAATATTTTACAACAGCTTAAAACAGTTGCAAACTAGTCTTTTACAACAGCTAAAAGGAGTTATAAAAGAATCTTTTTACAACAGCCAAAAGCAGTTATAAAACAATCATGCTCTATGACAACTGCGGATATAAAGACTGGCGGTCATCAGTTGTAATACACCTATTACAACTGTTTTTGGCAGTTGCAAAATGGTATTTTTGTTGTAGTGTTACTTAGTTGCATAATTATGTACAGTGTACCAGTCAGCAGGGACGTGACAGACAGGTTAGATCCAACTTAGACGCTGCAGAGCTTGAGCCGTTGTCAACTAGGGTAGCGGAGCTTGAAGACCAGAATCGTCGTCAAACCATTGAGATGGCTCAGCTACTGGAGAAGCATTTGGCAAGTTTGAGTAGCAGCATGGATGCGTTACCTCTTCAGCCAAATCCTTAGATACTGCTCAGTAGTGGAATTTTTGTTATGTTTTTTTGTTGGGCTGATATGACCTTAGTTTGAATTTTTTGGTATGTATTATAATGGCATAGTTTATGGTTGACAAGACATTATATTTTTTTTGCTGGACATGGTGTTGGAGTTGTTGTATCTCTGATATTTTGATTTTAGATGGTGATATCTACATATTTATGCAGTGTATGGTTGGTTGTTTGAGGTTGTAGTTTCATTTATGTTGTTTTTTTGGATTTATAATTGGTTTTACGTTGGTATTTGTTTGGTAAATGATATGTTGGGAGCCCATATTGTGGCTGAGATGATAATATGAGATGTAAATGTAGTTTGATGGCCGAATAACAGCTGAAATACGAATAAATATATGCAGATTTTTTGATGGCGTCCAACGACTTATAGGCATTCAAATATGCGACGGTTTTCGACGGCTTGGGACGGTGTATTTGTTGTTAATGAATGATTCAAAGTATTTAGTTTTTGATTAAGTCTTCCTTTTTTGTTGGATCTAGTTACGTTACTTTTGCTATTTTATTGTTTGAGTGATATAAATAATGGTTGTGTACTGAGTTTGCAGTAATAATAAAAAGGTTACTTTTCGACTGCTTTTCCTCTTTAGCCAATAGTTTTGGTATCAGAGCCACAAAAAAAAAATCTAGGAAAAATGGCATTAAATGGTGCTTCGTCCTCTCAACCTCTTCCAATTTTCAAAGGAGAAAATTATTATTTTTGGAGTCTTAAAATGATGACTCTGTTCAAGTCACAGGAGCTATGGGATTTGGTTGAGAGTGGATTTCGTGATCCCGACACGGATGCGCAACGGTTGCGGGATAATCGAAAGAAGGATGCAAAGGCTTTGTTCCTCATACAACAAGCCCTTGATGATGAAATATTTTCTCGAATTGCAGCAGCAAACACTTCTAATCAAGCATGGGAGATCTTAAAAAAGGAGTATTTGGGTGAAAAAATGGTAATTGCTGTAAAACTACAAACTCTCCGCCGTGATTTTGAAACTTTGAATATGAAGAATGATGAGTCAGTGCAAGTCTACATGTCTAGAGTCTCATCCATTGTTAACCAAATGAAGTCATATGGTGCTGATGTCAGTAGTCAAACTGTTGTTAGTAAAGTGTTGTGATCCTTAATTCCAAAATTTGATCATGTGGTTGCTGCAATTGAGGAGTCAAAAGACATGTTTTTTTATTCCTTTGATGAGTTAATGGGTTCTTTGATGGCTCATGAAGATAGACTGAATAGGACCGCTACAAAGGTAGAAGAGAAAGCCTTTCAAGTGAACGAGGAGTCCTCTTCTAAATGGAAATCGGAAAATTTCGCAGGTCGTGGGCAAGGCGTTAGAGGCGGTTATCGTGGTTGTGGTGGATGAGGCCCTGGACAAGGCAGAGGCCGTGGTCAGTCCAGAGATCAGCAGCAATCTCGAAGCACAATTCAGTGCCATTATTGCAAAAAGTTTGGGCATAAGGAAGCATCTTGTTTTTTGAAGCAAAGAGATGAACAAAAGCAAGTTAACTTTGCTGAGAAGGTTGAAGAGGAAAGTAGACTGTTTATGGCTCATTCTCTCGTTAGCAGCGAGATGAATGGAGTATGGTTTATTGACAGTGGATGTTCGAATCACATGACAGGAGCAAGAGCAATGTTTAAGGAGTTGGACGAAACACACAAGACTGAAGTTCTATTCGGAGATAATAAGCAAGTTCGAGTTGAAGGCAAAGGTACTATTGCAATCAAGACATCACAAGGTAGTACTAAACTTCTAAATGATGTGCATTATGTTCCTAATTTAGCTCATAATTTGTTGAGTGTTGGACAATTGATGAATGGTGGATATAAAATTATGTTTGATGATGGCTTTTGCACTATTATCGGAAAAAAATCTGGTGGAAAAATGTTTAGTATTCCAATGGCACAAAACAAAATGTTTCCACTAGAAATATCAAGTGCAGAACATTGTGCATTAGTTGCTAAAACTAATGATGCTAAACTTTGGCATTTACGTTATGGTCATTTGCATGAAAAAGGCCTTAAATTATTGGTGGAGAAAAATATGGTTGAGGGATTGCCTAAAATAGAAAATATTGAATTCTGTGAAGCATGTATATATGGGAAACATAGTAGAAATTCTTTTTTAACAGGTAAGTCTTCGAGGGCTTCAAAATGCCTTGAGTTGATTCACTCTGACTTGTGTGGTCCAATGAGCATCGAATCTATTGGTGGCAGCAAGTATTTTTTGATGTTTACGGATGACTATAGTCGAATGAGCTAGGTGTATTTTTTAAAGCTCAAATCTGAAGCATTTGAGTACTTCAAGAAATTCAAGGCGCTGGTCGATAAGGAAAGTGGTTATTGTATAAAGGTGTTTCGCACAGATCGTGGCGGAGAATTTAACTCTAACGAGTTTAATACTTTTGTGATGAAAATGGTATTCGCAGGGAATTGATAGCGCCATACACCCCTCAACAAAATGGGATAGCTGAACGTAAGAACCGAACGGTGGTGGAGATGGCAAGAAGCATGATGGCAGGTTGCAATCTTCCAAAAAAATTCTGGGCAGAAGCTGTAGCAACTGCAGTTTATATTCTTAATGTTTCTCCAACGAGGGCTGTCATGAATCAAACAACATACGAAGCTTGGAAGGGTAGAAAACCAAAGGCAAACCATTTAAAAATATTTGGTTGTATAGCATACGCTTTGGTTAACTCTTCGTCACGTTCTAAACTTGATAACAAATCTGAGAAATGCATCTTTATTGGCTATAGCTCTCATTCTAAAGCATATAAGTTGTATAACCCAATTAGCGGAAAAGTGATAATAAGCAGGGATGTAAAATTTAATGAAGAAGAAACTTGGGCTTGGAAAAGCAACAATAAGCTGCAAGAAACATCACAAATTATTGAAGAAACAGATGATGGTGTTTTGAGACCCGCTGAACCTATAAGTTCGGTTTCTTCTTTTAATGACAGCAGCACTTTTTCTACTTCAGACAACAACAGTAGCAATTCTAATTTTGAATCACCACCAAAGAAGCTTAGATCATTGACTGATATATGTACTTCATGTAATTTTGCTTTGTGTGCATCTGATTCTCTATATTATGAAGATGCAGCAAACAGCCGTATATGGCAGGATGCAATGAAGGATGAGAAGCTTGTAATTCAGAAAAGCCATACATAGGAGCTAGTTAATCTTCCACCAGAAAAAAATGTTATCGGCCATAAATGGGTGTATCGTACGAAGTACCGTCCTGATGGAACTATTCAGAAACATAAAGCTCGGTTAGTGGCAAAGGGGTATGCACAAAAACAAGGTGTTGATTTTGAAGAGTCGTTTTCGCCTGTTGCTCGCTTCGAAACAGTGAGAACATTTTTAGCTTGAGCTGCTCAACTCCGCTGGCCAGTATATCAATTGGATGTCAAATCCGCGTTTTTAAATGGAGATTTAGAAGAGGAAGTTTATGTTTGTCAACCTGAAGGATTTATCATCGATGGAGAGGAAGATAAAGTGTACAAGTTAAAGAAGGCTCTTTACGGATTGAAGCAAGCTCCAAGAGCATGGTATGGCAAAATTGATTCCTATTTTCAGCAAAATGGATTTAAGTGAAGTCCAAACGAACCTGCTCTTTATGTGAAACAGCAAAGTAATTCTGATTTTCTTGTGGTGAGTATTTATGTCGATGATATAATATATATGGGATCAAATGAAGCTGTTGTTGTTGAATTTAAGTCTTGCATGATGAGCCAATTTGAGGTGATTCAAAGTGTTGATGGAATTTTTATTTCTCAAAGGAAATTTGCTACTGACTTGCTAAATAAAATGAATATGCTGAACTGCAAATCAGCCCCTACTCCTATGAATGCTAATGAAAAGTTGATATTTGAAGATGGTACTGGTATGACTGAAGCAAGGAAGTTTCGAAGTATTGTTGGTGGTCTAAATTATTTATCTCATACAAGGCCTGACATTGCCTTTTGTGTAAGTTACATTTCCAGATTTATGCATAATCCAACACAGCATCACTATGGGATAGCAAAGAGGATTTTGAGATATGTTGCTGGAACAATTAATAATGGAATATGGTACAATAAAGTATCAAATTTCAGGCTGATTGGTTACTCAGACAGCGATTGGGCAGGCTGTTTGGAAGGTAGAAAAAGTACTTCCGGTTATGTATTCTCTCTAGGTTCTGGAGCTATTTCTTGGAGTTCAAAGAAGCAAGACGTAGTGGCTTTGTCATCGTCGGAAGCTGAGTACATAGCTGTAAATGCAGCAGCATGCCAAGCGATTTGGTTACGAAGATTGTTAGGAGATTTGCTTCAAGAACAGGAAGGTGCAACTGAAATTTTTTGTGACAACAAGGCAACGATCGCAATGGCGAAAAACCCAGCATTTCATAGCAGGACAAAGCATATTGATATTCGATATCATTTTATCCGTGATCTCGTTGCAAGTGGAAAAGTTGTTTTGTAGTACTGTGGAACAAGCAAGCAAGTTGTTGATATACTCACAAAGTTTCTTCCACAAGCCAAGCACAATTTTTTTAGGATGAAGCTGGGATTGGGTCATTTTGAATCAAGGGGGAGTGTTAATGAATGATTCAAAGTATTTAGTTTTTGATTAAGTCTTCCTTTTTTGTTGGATCTAGTTACGTTACTTTTGCTATTTTATTGTTTGAGTGATACAAATAATGGCTGTGTACTGAGTTTGCAGTAATAATAAAAAAGTTACTTTTCGACTGCTTTTCCTCTTTAGCCAACATTTGTTTGTATATGCAACGGTTTCCGACAGCTTCCGTCGATCATTGGAAACCATCGGAAATCGTTGCAAGCTGTTGCTATCCGTAGGAAAACACAACGACGTGCACTGTTGGAAGCCACCGGAATCACTATTTATCGACGCCTTGATTTGCTATGGTTTTTAGCAACGGTTTCTGATGGCCGCCAACGGTTTTCAACCGTCGGAAATAGCGTGTTTTCTTGCAGTGCAAACGCCCTCCTTTGGAAAATAATGGTACCATGGTCAATATTCTTAGACTATACATGGATGATAACTTGACTCTTGGCAATATCATACGGGATGATAAATTACTTCATAACAGCGGTTATGATCATCGCGCAAAATAGTACCATACGGAGTGAAATCCTAACGTTGAACATATATCTTATATGTATTATTTAAGACTTGTAGTAATATTGGTGAGCTCGATAAGATGACATTGCTGTAATGGCTTGCCATTGTGAAGATCCATGTAGGACGAGCACACTCGAAGTAATGAGCAATCTGAAATCAAGTTACAGATTCATAAACTGCTATGTCTGTTTATGTTTACATGCAGACTACATAAAATAAACATTTTCTCTAAGTTTATCCTTGCTAAAATAAGTAGCAGCGGTTTAGTTAAATACTAAAAATAAAAAAAGCACGGATCCAGAAGTTAAAAGAAATAAAAAAACAAAGTAATAATAACAATTTTATTGAACTGTTAAACCCTTTTAAAGCCAGGATTTGTTGCATAACAAAGAGGAGGCCGGTTCATGGAGTGTGGGGATGTAAGAGAATATGGCATATATCGAAATGTTTTCTTCTGCCTAGAAAGCTTTGCGTGGATCTGGTGTCTGGTGTTTTTTTGATAGCTTGGTATATGAAAGAAGGGGCCAATAAATTTGGATTTGGGGCATGTGTATTGGGAGAACGTGTTGCGTCAGGAGGTGCCAGACATATTGGGTAAGTTTCTGAACGTATGCATGGAAAGAAAATAGGCGTGGGCTTTGCTTTTGTACAATTGGGCTTTGGGACTAAAGTAATTTATAAAGTTTATAAGGTTAAATCAATATTTAGTTCTTTTTTTCTTTCTTGAATTTAACATTTTATCAATTTAAAGAGGTAGGGATTCAATTTAATGGTTTGATGGAAGTGACAAAACAAACTTAAGATTTTTACATTGGACTGGAGTGAACTAGGAAAATTTCACGTTGTTTAATTAAATCAATTTTAAATAAAATTGATTAAATAGAAGTAACAAGGAAATTATATATATATATATATATATATATTTAAGAAGAAAAATCGAGAAGCTATTTCGTAGTTGCAGGAATAGTCGTCGTCGCAGCTCAAGTTCGTATCTCCAACATCGGTATTTCCATGAAGTCTGTTGAACAAATTAAAAGCTGAATTTAAATGATTTATTTATTTCAAAGGAATCCGGAATAAATATGATGTAAGTCTAACCGTATTCAAGATCTCATATTCCAAACGGTAATTTGATTGGAATTTAAACATTAAATAATTATCGATTGTTATCATTGTGCTGAATGCTTACTGTAAATTACTTATTATGCTATGAAGCAATCAACTAAATTTAAACTAGACAAAATAAACCGTTCACACATGTGCAGTTAAAGAGCTTAGTGGTTCCATAGCGGTGGAGGTGCAAAATGATGTAGCGGGGATAAAGCGTAGAAATATCGGGATATAGCGGAGGTGCAAAAAAGGTTCATTAGATGTAAAACTAGATATTTAAAAATAATTAATTATCATTCTCACATCATTTGTGTAAAATAATGAATATTAATTAATATCAACTGACAAGACCAAATAATATCGTTATAGATTTGATGATTATTGTGGATTTCTATCTTATATTGGGCACTTCTTAAAATTAGCTACTTCCACTAACTTTTTTTGACATGTTTTAAAAGAGAACTGGTCAAATCGTCATTTGTATACTAATATTGCTAAAGCGAATGCTAAATAGTCTTTGATTTAGAGGGTGCAGAAGAAAATAGCAGGGATTAAAGTGGATCCATTGTTCGTCAATGCTAAATTGAAACAGCGTAGCGATTGGAGAGTGCTACGGGCTATGGCAGGCATTTTATGTTGCTTTAACGGGGATTTAACTGCATTGGTTGACACGTATTATTGTACTTCGATTGTCTTTTAATTGTCTTGTACTGATTACTGTTTTGGAATTAAGATTAAGATTGTATGGGTTAATAGCATGTTATAAACATCTTATATGATATAAAATAATTTGTATAAACGATTTACCCATCTGCACTGTTTATATTTGATAGTTAAAACACCGATTATCAAATAAATATCCATACGCGTTAGTTCGAAGAGACCGGGATGGGAACTGGACACAAAACCACTTCGAACTGGCTTTACGTAAACTAACTCGCATGATAGTTATAAAAATAATCAAATTGAAGACTGTAGGTTTTCATGAACGATAGGACTACTTGTTTTAATTTCTCTGGTTTGGCCACTAGAGTAATTACAACTTGTAATCCTTTCATGTTTGAAATTTTCGGATTTTACAAGGACTATTCGCTACTGATCCATGGGGTGATTCCTATATTGGATGTTGTAGGAGAGTACCTTCGGTCCATCCTGTTCCTGGATGACTTGAATAGACGAATTTCTGACAGAGTATTTCCTAAAAATCATGAACGTCGATTTTAACAAATATACCAAGTTGAAGGCAAAGAATGACCCTTCTTTTACATCCAGATTATATTTGTGGACGTCAATTAGTGATTTGTTGGATCTGACAATGTGGCATTCAAAGTAAATAGTAGCCAGATGTTCTAAAGGTATGATGAGATTGTCAATACTTTGACTGTACAATATTTGAATTCCGGTTGTACCATTTGGGATTGCTGAATAAATGACATGCTTGCGTTATTCTTGTGACGCTTTCTTAGGTAAAAGAAAATGCAGAGAAAAGAGACTATTTCTTAGTGATCTATGAAAGATGAAATAACATTATTCCTAAGGTTAAAAAAATCATCGAATATAAAGCCTATTTGTAGCCTTGCTTTTACCGATTCATTCTCCCTGCTTAAATATCGTTTACTCTTGCATGTCTCATCTCTATCTCAAGCACTGATTTATCCAACATTTTTTTAAAATTTGTTATGGAGAAAACCGACCGTAGTCATAAAATCCTCCCTAGTGCACTTAGTCTGGTCGGCGGGCACCACATATATGGCTGATCTGAGCGTATGCGCATGGTAAGCTCTTAGCATGCATTACGGGTTTCGAACTCACGCCACTCTTTCCATGGAGCACAGTCCTTAACCGTTGGCTGCAGACCCAGCATTTATTTTATAATATAGTAAATCGTGCCTTTTGAATAAATCCATATGATATGTGGATGTGATTGAAATAAACACGAAAACGCCTAAAAAGTGAACTACTTGAATCTTCACGCTTTTCCAAACATATTTCTCCATGCACTTTAAATAAATTAATAACCCTATGCCCAGCCGTATATCTTATATTAAGGTTATGAGGGTATTTTCGGTATACCACTTTTCAACTATCATTTATGAAATTTTATAAGTATATGTACAGTTAGGGCTATCAACGGATACTTTCAGATATGGATAGTGCTATATTCGTATCTAAAATCATTTTCGAATATTCGTATCCGCAGATACGTACTGATACCTGATAATT
Organism: Allium sativum; assembly: GCA_030737875.1. Lineage (NCBI taxonomy): Eukaryota > Viridiplantae > Streptophyta > Magnoliopsida > Asparagales > Amaryllidaceae > Allium > Allium sativum. The sequence goes on along the minus strand of CM060925.1, from coordinate 307,765,019 downwards.
ATCCTATCCGCCAGTGATCGATAAATTAAGTAATATAATTAAAAAAAATTAGTCTAACATAAATCTTTTTAAATTCCATTTATCACAATAGTGTTTAAAATAAACATATATAATGAAATTATATTGATTTGAGTCACTAATATGCATTTATTGCGTGTAATATACACCTTGACTTGGCAAAGCAATAAACAAATCTCATTCATTGTACTAAAATACATAAAATTTCGAGTTTAATGTTAAAAAATCAGACGACAATTTTTGGGTTCGCATATCTACGTATCCGTATCAGCTTATTTATCCTTTTTTGGATATGAATGCAAACTAATTTCAGACTTTTCGGATATCCATTGACAACACTATATACAATACTGTATTGTTCGTTATGTGGAATATTAATAAAATACATCAATTTACTTTTGTCTTTATGGTATCAAAGCATAATGCACAACACCATAAAGGAACGATTGTCACGCTTATAACCGTGAGGAATTATATTACTCACGGTTATAATCGTTTAGCCAACATGTGTTGGTAAATTTACTCACGAATATTACCACGGTTATAACTGTGACAAATATGATATTTTCTCATAGTTATAAGCGTTAACGGTTATAAGTGTTACTTAAATAGAAATACTCACGGTTATAACCATTGTAACTTTTTATATTGTAATGGTTAAAAATATTACTAATACTTTATTTGCTCATGGTTATAAATGTTAGCTATGTACTAACAGTTGTAAGCATTGGTTAAATAGGCGTACTCATGGTTTACCACCCTTACAATCATGATAAACCATGATTATAACAATTGCACACTTCATATTATATGTCATCCTTTCCATACAGATTAATAATACACACTGACATATATTTCAAATCAAACAAGCATATATATACATATTCAACATTAATACCGGTTACATACACAGTAACACATACTTCATAGAAATATATATGTGTGTGTATATATATATATATATATATATATATATTCCATGCTAGTTGCAAATAGCCAATAGTACACAATAGTTCTAATATCAAACATACATATCTCATACAAAATACCGCAAGTTGTATACCGTTATTACCATACATTTTTTTTAAAACAAGCTTCAACAAGTATCATTCAAATTCAGTCCAATGTCTGCACATTCCAACATCAATGAACCGCCATCATATGCAAGCCTGTAACACTAGATATGATAAGTGCGATAATAATTTTTAAAATAAAACATATATTACAAAATTGAACCAAAAGGACTGTTTTAGTGCTGCTGCATTGTTTGTGTGGTGCAAAAGCACAACAAACGGTGTAGCAGGACCGTGCTACTGTGGATTGTGTGGTGCAATAGAATCACACAATGGAGCAGTAGCTCCAAACAACGTTATATATATATATATATATATATATATATATATATATATATATCCCCCCCCCAAACAAACTTAAGCAATCACCAAGAAAGCCTACATCACAATCTCCATGTACACCTTAATGTGAATCACTGATCATCACCCCTGCTTCACTTTCAACTACATCGCACAACTGCTTAGGCTTTTAACCACCGCAGAGAGCAGACAACATGCACTTACTTATTCAAACACCCATAAAACTGAAACCATCCACTTCCATTAATCTCCCAATATAAATTGCACATCAACTAACGTTAGCATTGCATGTATCAATATCAAGAACCCATACATCACTGAAATACCATTATCACCTACTCCACTAATAACATAGACTTATGTAACACATAATATAATTTTTTTTACATGCCAATCCTGGAATTTTAAAATTTTACTAGAAGATTTTGATGCTTACCTTGTTTCCAATGTTAACAGCTGCATGCTCTACTCATCCCTGGAGATGGTCCTTTAATATCATCTTGCATCGAAGTAGTAACAAGTATATTTATCATGTAACAACTTACTAAAAAATAGCACTTTATTAGCTTCTTTTTTTAGATATAGAAGCAGATCTTATATAGCCTGTACATGCTAGTTAATTTCAAATAAATTAAAACCTCCAATATTGTTTAAAGGGATCCAATATCATCTTGCTTACTCATCATTGTTATGGAAGTGCTTACTTCTCTTTTTAACTAATAAATTTCAAACAAGTTAATTAAAGTGTATAATGCTTTAAATTATATTGCATTAGATATGAATCAGATGTCATAATATAAAAACCAAATCCAAATTATAAAAACCGACTAAAATTGCTTTTCTTCCCCCACGTCATTTAATATAATTGGGTAAAGATTCAAATCGTTGCTAAAAGTTAATGAAACACCCCACCTCCGTTAAGGTCACTCACAAAAGGGAATGCCTTAACTTCAGTGGAGATGCGAGGTAAAAGATGCAAATAAATTACAAGACAGACAAATAAAGAAGCGAAAAATAAAGTCATTTTATAAACAATGTGGTTCAGTTCAAGTTTTTACAACAATAGTCTCAATCATACTTAAAAACAATACATAGAACTTCTGTATTGATTCAAAAACTTCCAAGTATAAAAGAAGCATAAAAATATAACAATGATATTCCCCAATAAAGCATGAAGCAGTGGGAGAGATGGTCCAAAGCAATACATCGATTATCTTCGAGCTTGGAAAGAAAATTGAGCTAAGTGATAACATTTCCTCCCTGTGAACCTGGGGGGGAACGGAAGAAAAGAGGCGAAACAAACTAGGTCAGGCATAAGTCTGGTAAGTCCAGTGACTTTCAGCATATAAATAGGCAAAAGCAATATGACATGAATAAACTGAATATAAGACAATACCGTGATAACAAGGATAACAAGATAACATATGATTAGCATAGATATGATAAGGCAAGATAAACTGAATATGCTTCTACTCTTTCTCTGCTTTGCTACTACCGTGTTATTCTGATTTTTATATCTCTGCACCCCCTAACTAGTGTCCCTACTAGTAATCTGTGTAAAATGATAATATTACAATGTGATCCCAATCCCCGCAATTGTGGTAGCCTTCAGTGTATATCTAGTATGAGGATCTTACCTCAATCAGCCTAATTGCCATGAAGATGTTAGATGTACCCTTACTACTCTATGGATCGGCTCCCTACTTGTGTTAATGTTCCATGTGTCTATGTCAATTGGCCCTCTCTTGCGTGTAGATACCATGTGCTGGCCCCACCATAAGGTGTATCAATCCCTATGATAGCGACCCAACACGATTCAAGATGCACAATGTATAAGTACTGGTACCCAATGCCTACTTTTTCCCACTTCGGAGTACGTGCACGCCCATAACCCGTCGGAACCTACACTGACGTACCTCCTACCGCTATTTTGACTGCTTATAATCAGCCAAAACACATCGTCTAGAGATTTCGTCCAGATCTGAAAAAGGGGTCGACACCATATTGGGGGGTCGACACCTATGTCGACTCCCCTATAGGGGGGTCGACTCCTATGCCGACTCCCCTTAAGAGGGGTCGACACCTATGTCAACTCCCCCTAGGGGGGTCGAATCCTACTAAGCGGGGGTTTTGCAGCCCACTTCCCTTCAGCTGATTTTGAATTTTAGACCTATTTTGAACCTTCTGGACTTATAATATCCATATATAATCTTCCTAGTGCGTATACAAACTTCTTAGCCTTATAACTTCTTCATAAGGAGCCCAATTTACGCAAACTCGGACTCTATCTTAAGAACAATTCCGAGACAAACACAAAGGCGCAACCCATTTCCCTTAATTCATCTTTTAAAAATTAATTATTCTTTAATTCGTTACTTTAATATCCACAGGAATACGGGGTGTTACACTCTCCCCTCCTTTAAAGTATTTTGTCCCCGAAATCTCTAAGTCAAGGAGAATGTATCCTAACATCCAACATCCATCTACTCAACCATTCAATCATAGGTGTTCATTGTCCTTGAAAAAAGATTTCTAATGCTTTCATGATCATTTGCACAGTGTGTGTACATGCCTCTATCTAATGCATAATTAGGCGGTCTACTGATTCAGTTGACCTCCTTAATGCGAACTATTCAGTGCCATGAGTCCATCATGTATGCAATTATTCCCATCGTACTTTATAATTTCTACATGAGTGCACAATCATTCATACAAATGCAACATCCATATGGTAACACATCAAGTTCCAATCCATAAAAATTCACTCATGCATATGCAATATGGAACTGACTGAGCCGATCTGGTGCCTAATATGTGTATATGCATCCCCGAGCAACCACTAGCAAACACATACATCCATTTGCATCCACCAAACATAACATATCTCAAACACATGTTTTACATCCATTGGCTTCTACCTAAGGATCGAGGATAGGATCGAGAGGATATACTTAAAAGATAAAGACTAGCAAATAAACATTACAGAAAAAGAGAGATCAAGGATATACCCCCAGAAAGGGTATGATGTGCGTATCTAGTCTTTAGTCTTCTAAGTCGCATCATTTTGAGCTTCATTCTATATTTCTCTGACTATCTTAACTTCACGATTTGCGTAACTTCTTAATTTCTGTTTCCATAATATGCGTTGGAACTCATTTCATTATCGCCTCTCGTTCCACCTTTTCTTCTTATAGTATGCTTGGCACTACAACTTCTATCATGTCATGCTAACATACCCAGAACTATCTCTTGAAAATAAACTGATGTTAACCATGTTACCAAGTGTATATACTAAGATGATTAGATTCTTCTTCGTCAATCTAGTAAGTGGGGCTAATACCTTTGCAAAGTCCTTGATTAACTTCCTATATTAGCCCGCTAGTCCAAGAATGCTTCTTACTTCGGTTTCATTCCTTAGGACCTTCCAGTCTTTCACAACAACTACTTTTGCGGGATCTACTGCTATCCCTTCCTTGGGCGCCACATGTCCTAGAAACCTTACTTTTGCTCTCCAAAAATGACATTTTTTGAGAACTTCGCCTTAAGTTGATGCGCTTGGAGGGTATCCGAGACTTCCCTTAGATGCAAAGCACATTCTTCCTCATTCCAAAATATCATCTATGCACAAGCAAAGTGAACTATCCGCCTTTGTAACGAAAACAACTGGAGCACCCCTATTCATAAATACTTCGCCTTATGAACCCTATTTCATGTAACTCTTTTACTTGTTTACTGAGCCTTTCCTTTCCCTTGGATTCATGTGTCGTACAGGTAATGCAACTGGCTTTGCATTGTCAACTAGATATATGCGGAAGTGTGCCTCACGCTTTAGGGGATAAGACCCTAACCTGACCAAAAACATCTACGTACTCATGGAATACTCAAACGGATTGTGAATCGTCAATAGATGCATCAAGTGGTTCTAGGTAGCTAAGCCTAACTGATCCCTTAAGATCGCACGAAATCTTAAGGGTATTCCCGAAGCAAGTCAAAAGTCTAACTAACCTCCTTTCACAATTACTAGCTAACTAATCCATGCCTTGAATCAACCCATAGCCCATGAAACCAAAAACATAAGCATTACACTTAAACTCAATACTTAATACAACTATTCTCAAATCCTTACATGTAACAACCCGAATTTAAATAACATGTTAAAACCATAAATCAAGGCAGAATTAAATTTTAAAATAAGAATCAGGGGAAACGGGTTGTGCCATTGTGTTCGTCTCGAAATTCTGCTTGGAAACGAGTCCGAGATTGCGAGAATCGGAGTCCGTATGAGGGAGATATGACCCTTTGAAGTTTCAGGAATTTTCAGAATCAAAAACAGCTCGAAATTCGAATTTCGAATTCAAACCCCAGAACAGGCAGGGCAGGAAAATTCCCACCCATGGACCAGGTGGACCTAGGGGTCGACCATAGTGTCGACCTCCCAGGGACCAGGTCGACCATAGTGTCGACCTGCCTCCCGAACCCAGTTTTTGAACCTAATGCATTCTGATGTATCTGATCTCGTTTTCTGTCCAGATTTGTCTGCCTAATCCTATATAAACAGCCTCCTAGCCTCATTCTCTTTACACCATTCTTCTTTAACCTTATGCTGCACAAATTCTTGATGATCATGGCTTCTTCTTCCTCCTCTAAATTAAATTAAATTAAATTAAAACGAGAATATTATTCCTTGAAGACTACGGCTAGGAATTGCATATTTAGGGATTTGCTCCTACAATCAAAGCAAGATTCAACGATTCAACAATTCAATGACAAATTTCTAGAATTGACTTCTGCATCTAAATTTCTTAGACCACGATCTGTAAGTTTAAGTTAATTTTAGATAAAAGCTGTAAACTTAATATCCGTGTTGTAAATTGGAATTGGATCTATGTATGGTAGTTGATTTATATTTATTCTTGTTCATCTTGGATCTTGACTTTCGTGAATATTGCCTTGGGCCTATTCATGTTGTAAATCAAACTCTCACATGTCTATAACCTTAACATGCCTATGACGTTGAAACTATTGTTAATGGCCAAGGACTATGACGGTGAACATAAGACCACGCTTATGCCTGTGACTGAGAACGTAAGACTATGCCTATGACTGTGAACATAAGACTATGCCTATGCCTGTGATGGTGAGCATAAGACTGTTGCCTATGACAAGGACAATGGTGGCTAATCACCTATGACTCTTGACTATGAGAAATATTACCCATGATTATGAACATAAGGCTATTATCTATGACCATGACTTTGAAACTATTACGATTAATTGCCAATGACTATTTTCCAAGAAATATGTTGGATAATTATCCATGACTATTGTGATTAATCGCTTATGGTTCATAATTATGAGATTTCTGCCTATGACCATGACTATGACTACTGGGGTTGCCTAAGACTATTATGATTGATTGTTCATTCCCATAGTTGATTCACATGTTGTACACCGAATTTACAGTTGTTGGATCTCATAACTAGGGCGTGACTTTCTTAGTTTATTCGCTATTATGTACACCAAAGCCATTGGATCCATTATCCTTATATTTGGCTTGCTCTTGCATGCCTATTCTTTTATGTCAACTTTTATCATGACTATCGCCTTATCTTGCTAGATTTGAAATCCTATATGCTAGTGATGTTGTAACCAATTATCTCAAGTTATATCATCCTAGTCTTGTAATCCCTTTTATCGCTTTATGCTCGTCCCTTTTGCCTAACATAGTTTTGATGTTATTTGGATTTATTTGTAGTATAGATCGAATCACGTTTACGTGCGTTGGGAATACGATTTGGGTAGATTAGGCAAAACATGAATTGGTTATGAACTTGATAATAGGAAAAACTTGAAACATGAACATTGTTATAACTTGAATCTGGATGTGGGCATGAAACTTGTCCTTGAAACTTGACACGAACTTGACATGAATCTTAAACATGGACATGACACTAGAATGAACATGAAAATGGCCAACTCGAGGTTGGGTTGAGTTTGCAGTGTAATTCTGCCCGGAACTGCATGGTAAATCCAGTTACTGCAAACAATAGGATCCAATGTGGGTAGTTGGTCATATCGCACTTGAAAACCCGAGGTCAGACTGAGTTGTGGTGTAATTCTGCCCAGAACCGCCCGGCATATCCAGTGACCACAACAACGGGTCTGATGTGAGAGGTTGGGGTGCATTAATGAATTAATGCCACATGGTAGGGTTAAGTCATGAACATGTAAGACAACACTTAACCAACTTGATACATGATTCATTGGTGGGTTAAGTCACGAACTTGAATGACAACACTTAACCAACTTGATACATGATTCATATGTGGGTTAAGTCACGAACTTGAATGACAACACTTACCCAACTTGACATGCTAGACTGATATGGTTAAGTCACGAATTTAAATGACAACACTTAACCTATTGGACGGAAACCCTAGTTACGCAGTCTGTTTCAGCAGTAACCCACTAGATGTATCATGGTACCCCGGGACTAGGCAGAGCGGGGCACGATTACTGGGCTGATTGTAAGCGACCAAACCGACGGCTGTGTTGGTGCGCCAATGTAGGTCCAGGCGGGCTATGGTCGTGCACGTGGTCTCGAGTTGAAAAAGCAGGCATTGGGCATTAGTAGGTTTATCTGTTCATTCTTGATTCGTGTCGGTGGTTGGCACCCTAGGGCTTGATACACCCTATGGTGGACCTAGCACAGGTGTCTACGTTCGTGATAGGGCCGTATGACGCAGACACATTACGAGCTAGAACTTGTAGGGAGCCGATCGACTAGTGGATCATTTCGTTGGACCTGGAAATGGGTCATTTCATGATATTGGGCCAAGAAGTCATTTCATGATTAATATAAGACATTGGTTTGGGATCCTAGTACAGTTGATGCAAGGAACCTTAAATACGTGATGATATACTTGATTTATACTTGATTTATCATGTTATCTTATTCTATCTTGCCAATCTTGACAGCATCCTGATGGTTACTTTCAGTTTATATATGTCATGTTACCTTTATCTGTTTTTATGCTGAAAGTCACTTGGACTTACCAGTCTTTATGACTGACCCGTTTCCTTTCTCCTCTTTTTCTTTCGTTCCCCCCACCCTCCGGTTCTCAGGGTGGAAACTCTAGCACTTAGCTTGTATTTCGCTTGCTTTTGGTTCTGCTCATGTATTGTTTGATCTTGAGTTATGCTATTGCTGCATTTCTGCTATCTTTGGGGAATTAAGCTACTTTTGATGTTTTAAGTTTATGCTTCTTTATTTATGCAAGACAAAATTTGTTGTAATGGAAAATAATGATCTTGACTATTTGATGTAAAAGGTTTTGACTCCTTTTGAAAGTAATGAAATTTATCTTTTGATTCTTCCGCTGTCTTATCTATGTTATGTCTTGTGTTATTTCTGTGTTTGTTTACCTTGATAACGCTCCTCCAAAACTAGTGCATTCCCTTTGTGAGTGGCCCTAACGGAGGTGGGGTGTTACATTTGGTATCAGAGCAAAAGGTTACCAGTCTGGGCAAAAAGTTTTAAAAATCTTCTGAAACTATTTTCAAAACCATTTACAAAGAAGCATTTTTCAAGAAAAATCTTATTTTTATTAAAAGGCTATTCCCCAAAAGCCATTAGCACTATCCTTTGTTTCCTCGTTTGAATCTCTTCTTTTTCATTTCAGCATGTCTGGGAATCTTAACTTTCCAGTGGGCATGCCAATACCTAGCTGGTTCAGGAGGTACTTAGAGGCTAGGGCCAACGATGCAGGCCCAGCAGATATTCCTCCTCCAGCTGCAGCGATTTCTCCTCCTCCACCCCTTCCTCGTGCAATTGCTTTCTCAAAGATCTGTAAATATTTTAGGGCCATGGGTGGAAAGGATTTCAAGGGAACTGAATCACTCGTAGAAGCGAGGAACTGGTTCAAAGAAACTGAGGATCTGTTTGTTATCTTCGAGGTGGACGGTAGGCAGAAGGTACATTTGGCGGTATGGTTGCTCAAGGACAAATCTTCCTATTGGTGGGAAGTCAATAACGCCGAGAGGCCGGTTGAAACATGGATGGATTTCAGAATATGGTTTGAGACGAAATTCCTCTCGCAAGCTGAACGAAGTCTACAGCTGGAAAAATTCTTATCTCTTAAGCAAGGAAGTATGACGGTCAAGGAGTACGTCAATCAATTCAATCAGCTAGCTTGATTTGGACTAGACTTAGTGAATACCCCTCATAAGAAGGCTCTCCACTTTGTCAAGGGATTGAATGAGCCATTTCACAGCTTGGCTATGACCCACGTACCTATAGGGGCTACTTACGAAAAGTTAGTGGACATGGCGCTCTTAAATGAAGAAGACAAGAGTGACAAGAAGGAGGTCAAGGTGAATGAGCCTCCAAACAAGAAGGTAGACTCCGAGAAAGGAGGCAAGAACAACAACAACAAGAATGATAACAAGACACGCGAGAAAAGAAAATGCCACTTCTGTGGTATTGAGCGGCATATATTCTAGGATTGTAGAAAGAAGAAGATGAAGATGGGAGCATGCTTTCAGTGTGGTTATACTGGACATATCAGCAAGAACTGCCCTAAGAAGAAAGGGCAAGCCCCATAAGCAGGACCTTCTGAGGGTACATCTTTAACTTCTTCTCCTAGATGCTTTGTTTTATCTTTCTTATCTTCTCAATCCTATCTTGAGAACCTTTGGTAGAACACTTTTGGATGTAAACATGTGATTGAAACATGTTATGGCTGATGTCTGCTAATGGTTGCAAGTGGTTGCCCGTGGTTGCATAACACACATTAGGCACTAGATCGGCTCAGACACATTTTCATATTGCATATGCATGAGTGTTTATACTTGTTTATGGATGAAATTGAATGTGTTATCATGTGGATGTTGCATATGGATGGATGTTTGTGCACACATATAGTGTTTATGTGACTAGGACTATTTGCATACATGTTGGATTCATGACACTAAACATATTTTGCATAAAGAAGATCAATCAGGCCTGATCATCTGTATTAGATAAGGAACATATACACACACTTTCTGCATATGTTCATATAGCATTAGAAATCGTTTAAGGACAATGGTTGCTTGTGGATGATGGTTGAGTAGATGGTTGACTGGATAATAGGATGCATTCTCCTTAACTTGAAGATTTCGGCGACGAAATCCTTTAAGGACGGGAGGATGTAACAACTCGAATTTTAATAACATGTTAAAACCACAAATCAAGGCAGAATTAAATTTTAAAATAAGAATCATAGGAAACGGGTTGCGCCATTGCATTCGTCTCGAAATTCTTCTTGGAAACGAGTCCGAGTTTGCGAGAATCAGAGTCCGTATGAGGGAGATATGACCCTCTGAAGTTTCAGGAATTTTCAGAATAAAAAACAGCTCGAAATTCGAATTTCGAATTCAAACCCCAGAACAGGCTGGGTGGGAAAATTCCCGCCCAAGGACCAGGTCGACCTAGGGTTCGACCATAGTGTCGACCTCCCAGGGACCAGGTCGACCATAATGTCGATCTGGGGGTCGACCTGCCTCCCGAACCCAGTTTTTGAACCTGATGCATTCTGATGTATCTGATCTCGTTTTCTGTCCAGATTCGTCTGCCTAATCCTATATAAACAACCTCCTAGCCTCATTCTCTTTACACCATTCTTCTTTAACCTTATGCTGCAAAAATTCTTGATGATCATGGCTTCTTCTTCCACTAAATTAAATTAAATTAAATTAAAACGCGAATATTATTCCTTGAAGACTACGACTAGGAATTGCATATTTGGGGATTTGCTTCTATAATCAAAGCAAGATTCAACGATTCAACAATTCAATGACAAATTTCTAGACTTGACTTCTGCATCTAAATTTTTTTGAGCACGATCTGTAAGTTCAAGTTACTTTTAGATAAAAGCTGTAAACTTAATATCCATGTTGTAAATTGGAATTGGATCTATGTATGGTAATTGATTTATATCTATTCTTGTTCATCTTGGATCTTGACTTTCGTGAATATTGCTTTGGGCCTATTCATGTTGTAAATCAAACTCTCTCATGTCTATAACCTTAACATGCCTATGACGTTGAAACTATTGTTAATGGTCAAGGACTATGACGGTGAACATAAGACTACGCCTATGCCTATGACTGAGAACATAAGACTATGCCAATGATTATGAACATAAGACTATGCCTATGCCTATGACGGTGAGCATAAGACTATTGCCTATGACTATGACAAGGACAATGGTGGCTAATCACCTACGACTCTTGACTATGAGAATTATTACCTATGATTATGAACATAAGGCTATTATCTATGACCATGACTTTGAAACTATTACTGTTAATTGCCTATGACTATTTTCCTAGAACTATGTTGGATAATTATCCATGACTATTGTGATTAATCGCTTATGGTTCATAATTATGAGATTTCTGCCTATGACCATGACTGTGACTACTGGGGTTGCCTAAGACTATTATAGTTGATTGTTCATGCCCATAACTGAATCCCATGTTGTACACCAAATTTGCAGTTGTCGGATCTCATACCTAGGGTGTGACTTGCTTAGTTTATTCGCTATTATGTACACCAAAGCCATTGGATCCATTATCCTTGTATTGGGCTTGCTCTTGCATGCCTATTCTTTTATGTCAACTTTTCTCATGACTATCTCCTTATCTTGCTAGATTTGAAATCCTATATGCATTGTAACCAATTATCTCAAGTTATATCATGCTAGTCTTGTAATCCCTTTTATCGCTTTATGCTCGTCCCTTTTGCCTAACATAGTTTTGATGTTATTTGGATTTATTTGTGGTATAGATCGATTCACGTTTACGTGCGATGGGAATACGATTTGGATAGATTAGGCAAAACATCAATTGGTTATGAACATGAACTATGGACTTGATAATAGGAAAAACTTGAAACATGAACATTGTTATAACTTGAATCTGGATGTTGGCATGAAACTTGTCCTTGAAACTTGACACGAACTTGACATGAATCATGAACATGGACATGACACTAGAATGAACTTGAAAATGGCCAACTCGAGGTTGGGTTGAGTTTGCAGTGTAATTCTGCCCGGAACCGCCCGGAAAATCCAGTTACTGCAAACAATAGGATCCAATATGGGTAGTTGGTCATATCGCACTTGAAAACCCGAGGTCAGACTGAGTTGTGGTGTAATTCAGCCCGGAACCGCCCGGCATATCCAGTGACCACAACAACAGGTCTGATGTGAGAGGTTGGGCTGCATTAATGAATTAATGCCACATGATAGGGTTAAGTCATGAATATGTAAGACAACACTTAACCAACTTGATACATGATTCGTAGGTGGGTTAAGCCACGAATTTGAATGACAACACTTAACAAACTTGATACATGATTCGTAGGTGGGTTAAGTCACGAACTTAAATGACAACACTTAACCAACTTGACATGCTAGACTGATAGGGGTTAAGTCACGAATTTAAATGACAACACTTAACTTATTGGACGAAAACCCTAGTTACGCGGTCCGTTTCAGCAGTAACCCACTAGATGTATCATGGTACCCTGGGACTAGGCAGGGTGGTGCACGATTACTGGGCTGATTGTAAGCAACCAAACCGACGGCTGTGTTGGTGCGCCAATGTTGGTTATGGCGGGCTATGGTCGTGCACGTGGTCCGGAGTTGAAAAAGCAGGCATTGGGCATCAGTAGGTTTATCTGTGCATTCTTGATTCGTGTCGGTGGTTGGCACCCTAGGGCTTGATACACCCTATGGTGGACCTAGCACAGGTGACTACATTCGTGATAGGGTCGTATGACACAGACACATGACGAGCTAGAACTTGTAGGGAGCCGATCGACTAGTGGATCGTTTCGTTGGACCTGGAAATGGGTCATTTCATGATATTGGGCCAAGAAATCATTTCATGATTAATAGAAGACATTGGTTTGGGATACTAGTAGAGTTGATGCAGCGAACATTGAATACTTGATGCTATACTTGATTTATACTTGATTTATCATGTTATCTTAGTCTATCTTGCCAATCTTGACAGCCTCCTGATGGTTACTTTCAGTTTATATATGTCATGTTAACTTTATCTGTTTTTATGCTAAAAGTCACTTGGACTTAACAGTCTTTATGACTGACCCGTTTTCTTTCGCCTCTTCTTCTTTCGTTTCCCTTCCCCCCAGGTTCTCAGAGAAGAAACTCTAACACTTAGCTTGGATTTCTCTTGCTTTCGGTTCAGCTCATGTATGGTTTGATCTTGAGTTATGTTATGGCTACATTTCTGCTATCTTTAGGGAATTAAGCTACTTTTGATGTTTTAAGTTTATGCTTCTTTATTTATGCAAGATTGAATTTGTTGTAATGGAAAATAATGATCTTGGCTATTTGATGTAAAAGGTTTTGACTCTTTTTGAAAGTAATGAAATTTATCTTTTGAATCTTCCGCTGTTTTATCTATGTTTTGTCTTGCGATATTTTGGTGTTTGTTTACCTTGATAATGCTCCTCCAAAACTAGTGCATTCCCTTTTTGAGTGACCCTAGCGGAGGTGGGGTGTTACATTACAAACCAAAGACAAATGAGCCAAACCACCAATTGGATTTGAGACAATAATGGGATCCTCTACTATACCAGCTCTAGGGTGCAGAGACTCAGCTATGGAAGCAGATATAAACGAATGTGAAGCGCTAAAATCAAAAGCGTACTAACAGGATGATCAAAAAGAAAAACTAGATTTTTTTTCAATAGAAACTCTGCTACCTCTCTCTCCGGTACGCTGGCAGTAAGAGCATGCACTTGCCCTCCGGAAAATCCCGCACTTTGTTCTTGCCCTTTTCCTTAATTATATGACCCGTTATACCATAATAACGACACTTCCTCTTGTCTTAGAATTTTCTATTCTTTCCTCCTTCGTGAACCAAGTCCATATCCATGAGTTTCTCATCCATGGGTTGTGTTCCTTAGCCAAACCCCTTTATTTTCATCTTTGTGTAACTTATTGACAAGTCTCTTGAAAACTGCCTCCATCGCACGGAAATCCCTACAAAGCTTGGAAGAGAATTAGCCACAGGTGAAACTAGTGCGGCTATAGATGGAAGTTGGGCACTTCTTCGCCCTTTGACATGTGTCGTAGTCTCATCAAGCCTACGGAACCATGTCGCGATGAGGTTACCTCCCAGAAAGCCAGGAGCCCCGGAGATTCAGGAAAGGAAACAAGGATTCGAACAGAGGATCAAAAGACAGTGCATATGGCTTTGAGGAATATGCCTTTAAAACAAAAAATTTCTTTTGAAAATGCTTCTTTTAAAACCGTTTTGAAAATAATTTTTTCAAATCTTTTATCTGATCTGGTAACCTTCAGCTCTGATACCAAATGAAACACCCCATCTCCGTTAAGGTCACTCACAAATGGGTATGCCTTAATTTCGGTGGAGATGCGAGGTAAAAGATGCAGATAAATTACAAGATATACAAATAAATCAGTGGAAAATAAAGACATTTTATAAACAATGTGGTTCAGTCAAGTTTTTATAAGAATGGTCTCAATCATACTTAAAAACAATACATAGAACTTCTGTCTTGATTCAAAAACTTCCAAGTATAAAAGTAGCATAAAAATATAACAATGATATTCCCCAATAAAGCGTGAACCATCCGTAGCAGTGGAAAAGAGGGTCTAAAGCAATACATCGATTATCTTCGGGCTTGGAAAGAAAACTGAGCTAAGTGATAACATTTCCTCCCTGTGAACCTAGTGGGGGGGAATGGAATAGAAGAGGCGAAACAAACTAGGTTAGACATTAGTCTGGTAAGTCCAGTGACTTTCAGCATATAAATAGACAAAAGCATTATGACATGAATAAACTGAATATAGGACAATACCGTGATAACAAGGATAATAAGATAACGTACGATTAGCATAGATATGATAAGGCAAGATAAACTGAATGCGCTTCTACTCTTTCTCTGCTTCGCTACTACCTAGTTATTCTGATTTTTATATCTTTGCATCCCTAACTAGTGTCCCAACTAGTAATATGTGTAAAATGATAATACTACAACGTGATCTCAATCCCGCAATTACGGTAGCCTTTAGGTGTACATCTAGTATGAGGATCTTACCTCAAACAGCCTAATTTCCATGAAGATGTTAGATGTACCCATACTACCCTATCGATCGGCTCCCTACTCGTGTTAATGTTCCATATGTCTATGTCAATCGGCCCTCTCTTGCGTGTAGATACCCTGTGCTGGCTCCACCATAAGGTGTATCAATCCCTATGATAGCGACCCGACACGATTCAAGATGCACAGTGTATAACTACTAGTACCCAGTGCCTGCTTTTTCCCGCTCCGGAGTACGTGCACGCCCGTAACCCATCGGAACCTACACTGATGTAACCCCGCCGCTATTTTGACCGCTTATAATCAACCAAAAGACTATTTTGACCGCTTATAATCAACCAAAACACGTCGTCTAGAGATTTCATCCAGATCTGGAAAAGGGGTCGACACCCTATAGGGGGGTCGACACCTATGTCGACTCCCCTATATGGGAGTCAACTCCCGTGTCGACTCCCCTTAAGCACGGTTGACACATATGTCGACTCCCCCTAGGGTGGGTTGACACCAGCTGAGCAGGAATTTTCTCGCCTACTTCCCTTCGGCTGATTTCGAATTTTAGACCTGTTTTGAACCTTCTAGACTTATAATATTCATATATAATCTTCCTAGTGCATATACAAACTTCTTAGGCTTATAACTTCTTCATACATAGTCCGATTTACGCAAACTCGGACTCTATCTTAAGCAAAATTCCAAGACGAACGCAATGGCACAACCCGTTTCCCTTAATTCTTCTTTTAAAAATTAATTATTCTTTAATTCATTACTTTAATATCCATAGGAAATACGGGGTGTTACAGCTAATTTGTACAACCACCAGAAAAAAATTCTAACTGGCTACTCGTATGCACACGGACCTAAGAAAGGTGATAAGTTCACATTAATATAGTTTTCTTTTTGATGCTGCAGACGCAAACCAAAGGATACATTCACATTGAGAAAATAGCCTGTAGATAAGATGCCGAATTTGAGAACAGGGGATGATATCTGCCTTTTTCAATACATCATATATCATGCTTCATAAATGGATTCAACTATCATTTAGTTATAGTATTAAACGGGAAAGCACTAAAAACAGTCGCCGTTGGTAGCTAGAAATCATTGAACGCTAGTACCTAGAAATCACTGAACATGCTCCCAAAATGAAATGGCATGTGTCTACTCAACCACCATAACTATTTAGTTCTTAAATATTAGATATAATTTGTGTATTGGAAGAGGTTTAAATAACCTTCTTAATCTTATTCTATCATTTCTATTGATATACTCACTTCATATCCTTGTATTTTCTTTATTAATCATTCATAATATGCTGAATTTTATGTGTGCGAGCCTTAAACAAAACTCCCATAGTGAATCAATCATCCTATAACCATAACATTGAAAGAGAACATGACATTTTAGGACGGTCACATTTCTTAAATTGATTAACCATATGAATTTTTGCTCCCATGTATGAAGTTGTAGTTTGATAGTTTATCCTCTATTATTCCGAGTTTCTAGCTACCAGCTATATAAGTAAGAAATTTGTAGCACTTTCTTTAAACACAAAAGCCCATCATTGTCATTGCTGCTTGTCTTTTTTTACAGTAATTTGCAGCAGCCGCTACTGCAGCAACTAATGACAGCAGCCCCCCACCTAAGCAGCTGCTGGGGGTGGTGGCATAAAATAAAAATTGTTTCATTAGTCTACATATACAGGTTATGCTCATTTATAAGTCCAGCAAAACCATGCAAGGCATGAAAGTAAATGATGCTTATCATATAAGGTTAGAATATCAGCTTACATATTTTTCCAGTGGTGCAAGGAAGCACTTCTCAGGAGAATAAAAAATTACTTGTGTGTGCCATTTTCCATGCTTTTGCTCTCGTAGATTTACAATTGGGATTATCCATTTCCTACATGAATAAATATAAATGTATTCAACATTTACACATTAGTATATCCTATGATGTTATATTACTATTGGATGATCAGTAATTGAAAATAATGACACCTTTAAGAATCATTTCAAAGCTCGCGTTAATACCTAAATAAGCATGTACAAACCTACACAACAAGCTTACGCTAATTAAACAAAGTTCCAAACAAATAGATATACAAGTTTAATCCAAAATTTAACACAAAATATAATATTTGTATGTTGATCAAAATTCTGACCCCTATTATTCCTTAATTTGTTTTCATCTATCTTATTGCATTAACTTATGAGAAGATGCTTATGAGACCTATGGACAATCAACTTATTACACAACATAATCACACAATTGAATCTCTTTCTAATGTCATGAGGAAAGTGGCATTACTAAATGTTCAATGGATGAATGTTAATTAATTATCTCAGGTGAGAAAACAACAAGTTTTTCCACAACAAAACGAAAATTCCTACAGCAAGCAAGCAAACTTTTCCTAGATGCACATGGAAATTCATCTCATCATCAGAACATATTGCTCAAGAAGTAATTTCATATTATTATCATTTATTTAATTCATTGTACAATAGATGTCAATAGCTGCACATATTAGCCTGCTATTACATAAATAAAGGCATCAGAATAGTGTCAAAATTTGCTTATTGTTACTTTAATAAATACCCACAAAGTATTTATATGCATATATGTATACACATCACACATTTATAGGCATATATAAATATATATACACACACACAACACATTATAATACCTTAAATATAACCTCGTATTTTTGAAAGCCTGGCTCATGGGATTAGGGAAATGGTAGTGGAACCACAGCTGGAAATAGTAGCGGAAAACGAAAGAGGGGAAGGTGATACGATGACGACGATGCATGGGATGAGCGACGAAGAATTGATAGCAAAGGCTTTGGAGGTTAATTCGAAAAACGAAGGGAGCCGATGGTGACACCTAAGATTGCGTTTATGTTTTTGGCCAGGGAAGCTACCGTTTATGCCATTGTGGGAGAATTTGTTCAGGGGACATGATGGCAAGTTTCCTATTTATTTGCATTTGAGCCCGGATTATAATGGAAGCGAGCCTACAGATTCGGTTTGGGAGAGGAATTCCAAGCAAGGTCTGTTTTATTTTTTATTAGTATTATTATCTGTCTATTTAAGAGTTTTTATGTTTAATAAGAGAAATATAAAACTTGCGTTTAGGAACCATTTTGATTATGGTTTTACTGCATGGTTTAAGTTTGTTTATGGTATACGTTAAAATCCAATTGGGTTCCCTAAAACGTATAATAATATTCGAGTATAAGCAAACAACTTAATCTTGTTTGCTGTTACTTGGTTTTCAGTTCAAATAAACATGAATTTTACAAGTCAATGATATGAGCCAATGTTGTGAGCTCCTACAATGCATGATATGTATACAAATAAGGAAAATAAAATAAAATTTCTCAACGTGAATAATACATGCATTAAAATTGTCAAAATGTTGCTTGCTTTGCTAGTTTGATGATGTTCAATTGTGAGTAGTCAAATTGGATTACTCATGCTCGTTCTTGATATAATATTAACTAATTAAATTCGCTTTTATATAAATATAATATCAATAAATGATTTAGCAATTCTAATGAAGCACTAACGCATTAGTTATGTAGCCATTAATAAAATCCACAGTTTGTTCTGTAATTTATTGCTGGTCCAAGCTAGATTGTTGTTCCAGTTAAATTCGAGGAAAATAGATTCAAAAAAATAGTAAATATGATTTGAATTGAATTCTCATGAGAAATTTTTGTTTTAGGCCTCCAAAATAATTTTGGCTTCATTCTTAAACCATATGGGCATATGTCATAAATTTCGTTATGGACCATTTTCTTGTACATATATATTTCCATTACATGATATTTACATGTACTTGAACTCTTTGAGAGTCAAAAAGAAAAAAAAACTATTTGGCCTTCAATTTAGCAACTTTAAAGCAAACTGAAGAACAGTTATACGTCTAATCAGTTTTAGCAGCTATGTCACCAAAGTAATTTTCATATATGGCCTTCTTATTGTTGTAATAAAGTTCTTTTGGTTACTGCTTTTTGTCACTGTAGCACATAATCACGTATTTCAATATTATTTCAAGAAAATCATTATGAAACTAGCTATTCAGTAAGTTAAAAATAGAAAGAAATTATCACTGATTTGTAAATGCTTGCTAACGTCACCCATATATACTCAAAACTTAGTTTATACGAAGCTGACGTGTATTTTATATACAACATACTGCACTCTTTAAAAACAAACATCACTACGCCATAGATGGCCTATCACAACGAAAATGCATGGTGTTGCTAGCTACAATGTTGCCATTGCTATGCTGTTTTCTGTCTACTGCAACGCACACTTAAACGTGTTAGCATATATATCAACATGTGTTGCAGTAGCCTCGTGAATAAAATTATCAATCCGCGTCAACACGATCCAACGGTCCAGGGTAGCGATCCGCGTGAAGAAATGTTTAGTCTAGATTAGCAATCCGCGCGTGAAATAATGTGTAGGGCGGGAAGCAAAAACAAAGGGGGGAAAACTCAAAAAATATTGAAAATTTCAATCGAACTTTACCAAAGTACTCCGCTGCTCAAGCTCTCACACACTCACTCTCAGGTTCAATTAGGGCTAAAAGTTCAAGTTTACAAGCTTAATTAGGGTTCGAGTACGGCAGGTTCGCGTTCAAGTTCAATTAGGTCTTCAATTGGGGTTCGTCTTGGGTTTCAGATTTCAGTTAGGGTTTCGATTTAATCTGCTGCTTCAGGTATCACTCAATGTATCAATTTTCTATGATTTGATTGTTGTGTTGCGTAATGTACTGCTTTACTTGTGCCTAATTTACTGCTTTAAGGTATCACTTAATGAACGACGAGGAAAAACTATGGGCAAACTTCCTAAATTCAGTGAAGGGTACATCAGTGGAGTGAAACTTTTTATTCGAAATACTTTTTCTAGATTTGCGGTAGGTGATGAAATTACATGCCCTTGCAAAAAGTATCATAATCGCAAGTGGCATTGTCAAGAAGTAGTCTACAACCATCTGATTTGGAATGGTCCATCTGAATTGTACATGAAATGGATTTGTGAAGTTTCCTGTTTAGATCCTGAAAGTAGCGATAATAATATGGATTGTGAAGCAGGAATAAATTTTGGAGATAACCTGTAATATCCCGTATTTTCTGACCATTTATTTGAAATATTTTGTTTATTTAAAATATTTATTTGAGTTCAAATAGGGGGATTTGGTTTAGATTGAATATTTAGATATTAAATAGAAATTCTTATATAATTTTGGTAGGGTTTACCTCGAAGATTGATAATATTAGATTGAAAAATCCATACTATTCATATGGGAAGCCATACGATATTTCCATTCGAATGTTTATAATTTTAATTATTTAATTGGATTGAAACGAAATGGAAAACCTGTTTGGATTTATAATATTGAATGAATTAAAAACCAAATCCATTAATAATCTTGAAATGGTGACTAAACATATTTGTCGAAATCTTTTACCATTCTTTTCCCTCAAGTCTCGCTCAGTCAACATTGAATTGAAACAACATTTGTGTAACTTCAAATCAGGAACTATACCAACCTTCCTCACCATAACAGAAAAGTTCAAATTTTCCACACATAGTAGAAGTACAAACCGTTTAGTATACATCTCTATAACAGTACATTGTATAACCAGTTTTGTACAACCAAATATGAAAGAAAGACGAAAGAGAGAAAAAAAAAAAAAACAGTATACATATATTCATATATTTATTTTGATACAAAGGTAGAGCAAAAAAAAAAAAAAAAAAAAAAAAAAAAAAAAGACAATTCATATCAAGTCTTGCGTCGAAGAAACAACAACCAAGATCTTCATAGATCTGAAACAGAATCTCCTTACAGGGTTGTGTCTCCTATCAAAGCACCACTGTCAACACCAAAGATAAACCTGAAAAGAAGAACAGCTATAAGTAGCTAGTAAAATAATGTATAGGAATATGTATGATGAAGAAAGAAAAAGAAAAGTAAAAGAAGAAAAATATAGAGACAGTGAATCAACAGTAGAAAACCCAATCAAAATCTACATACATATATATTGATATATATATGTATTCAGAAAATCTTGTATACCAAATTCTGTCGGCCATAAATTTACATCAATTCTAAATCTGAAATCTGAAATCTGAAATCGAATGGACAATTCAATAGGGTCATAGCTTCTGTATGAACAGTTCATCCTATAGTTTGTGCACATGGTATAAACAATTCAATAAGTACATGAAAATACAACAGAGATCACATGCCACAAAATCTTATGAAAGAAAATCTTACCTATATATATATATATATATATATATATATATATATATATATATCACAATTAAAATCTGAAATTTAGCAGATAACAGCTTGCGCAAAAATTATATAAATTTAACTGACCATGTGAATAGACAAAGTATAGCTGAATCTAATCTACCAGGGGCAATTCGACCCATGTTCAGATCTGAGTATTTGCACATGGGAAGATCGAACACCAAATCTGTTAAGTAAATCACAACCATCGACTTGTCAATCACCATAAATTCGATTCTGACCAAAGACAACACGTAAAACCCACCAAAAATCCGTAACCTCACTGATAAATATCACACCAAAACCAAGTATCAATCACAAACAGTTCGACTACTCATGGCAGAAATGAATAGGGAAATCACCTAGGATCTAAATACAGCTAAGTCTAACTAATACGTAACAAGTCATGAATCACTGAATCCCTTCTAGTATAAATACAGGGTGGGTGCTAAACGAAATCAACACAGCAAGGAAGAAAACCGAATTCAAATTCACAATGAAAATAAAAACGGAAATTTTATTAAAATTACTTAGCTTTTTTGGGGATGGAGGCTTCGGACTGGAGCTCTGGAACTTCTAGAAGGGGTCGAGTCGGTGAAGAAGTGGTGGTTGCTGACGGGTTGTGGAGGCGATGGGCCTAGGGTCCTCGGTCTCGTTCTGTGGGTAGTAGCAGGGCGTCACGAGGGAGGCGATGCGGATTTTCGTGGGAGGAGGGTTTCATTTTTCTTTCTTCAATTTTTGTGGCGGCGGGTTTGTTTGAGAAATGAAGGAAGGACGAGGGCTTTAGGGTTATAAGGGAATGCGGGTCTGGTTATAACGAAGATGGGCTGGACGGGTTTAAAACAGTAAGGCCCAATTGTTTTTTTAAGTTGCTTAGTTTAAATGGTTTATAAAAATTCAAATACTAATTTCGGAAGCAAACGTGATCAGAATTCGACGAAACGAAAAACATTGGGACCGTGATGACAAGTACTACGCGATGGATGAGGACTGAGCAGGGCAGGCAGCAGATGGATTTTTCAGAAAAATGAAACGCCGTTTAATTCAATTGGAAACAAGCTGATTTATCGACGAAATCAAATTCAAAGGTGAGTTAAACTCACTCAGTTATTTCCCGCTTATATTTTATAAGTTGGGTTTTTATTTTTGTGTGCTATGATTGCTTTTGATTGACTGATTATTGATATATTCAGTTATTGTTTGAACTGATGAGATTAAACGTCGTTTAATTTCAGAAAAATCCAAATCGTTATTTTAACGTTTGGTTCCAATGAAGGTAAGTACCTTATTGGTCACGTTTATAGAATAAACGTGTTTTAATAAATGAATTGCTTGATTGATTATTGTGGTTGATATTGAATTGTCGTTATAAACTGTTGAAGGCCATTATTGAATTGTTTTGATTAACGGTTGAACATTGACCTGAAATTCACCATTTGTTCGGTTTAAACCAATGGGTACTATCGGTTGAGTAGTTGACAGTACATGGCCTGTGAATTCACCCTTTTATAAATATCGATCTACCGTCAGGTAAATCGACGGGATAAAGTTAAAAAATTTATTTTATAACTGGAAGTAGATTTTTAGATCTATTATTTGAAATTAAGTTGTAAAAGGAAATAAAAATTTATTAATTAAGTTTATAATGGGTTTATAATCAATTTCTGATGATTATCATATTTGTAGAAATTAAATAAATGTTATACTTTTGGATAATCGCTTGAGAGATAATTAAAAGGGAATTATTTAAGTTAATTATATTCTTAATTAATTTAAATAAAGAATTATTGGAAAATATTTAATGAAGTAGTTGACAGAAATCCAGGCAACGAAATGTATCGTTAAAGAAGTAAAGAAAGGTGATTTCTAGTAAATAATTTCTTAATCCATGAATTAAGAAACGATGGTTATACTCGAGAAAGGGATTTCAAACCAAGAAGTTTATAAAACAGTTAGATGAGATGCATTTGGTGTTAATATAAAGATCGGTTTTTAAATTACAACTGATGTTCATCTGAAAGTAAGATCGTTGTTGGTCAAGGTCTGAGAGGTAAATAAATACCCCAACTTGAACGACTTCGAAATTTTCTGAGGATGATATTAGTTTGTAATGAGAAGGAGGGTAAAAAAATGATTTATTATTTCCATATGAGAAATAATAAAGAAATGACAATAAAAAAAAAGGGATCGAGTATATATAATGAGATTTTCTTTTCCCAAGTAATGGAAATGGAAGGTTTGGGCATTTATATTATATCCAAAATAGAAGAAGAAATGGTGGAAAGTAACAAGGGTATTTTCGAGATGAAAGGAAAGTGGAAAGTTAAGTTTTTTTGAAAATGAATTCAATTACAGAAATGAAAGTGGACCGACGTGTTCAAGTAATGAAACGAGAAGTGGTTCGTAATATTAGTTATAAATCCTAAATTGAAATGATTTTTCCAATAAGGAAGATAAGTGATAATGTAATAAATAATTTGAACGATGGTAGAATAAAAGAATTGAATATGGTATTTTCTTAATTATGGGAAGTGAAAGAGCTTGAGATATTAAACTTATGTCAAATATGTTATATTTGAAATATTGAAATATTTAAGAATGAGAGATTAACCATCGTTAATCGTTTTGAATTAAGAGGCCATGTAGTGTTGGTACTGAACTGGTAAACTCATGTCATTCACACATTTATTTATTTGATAGTTAAAACACCGACTATCAAACCTGACCATACGATCATTGGTACGGAAAGACCGGGATCGAATATATATTCGAAAACCATTCCGACCAACGAATACGTGATAGAAGATTATTGAAGATGGAGCAATGGAAGACCGTTGATCTTCATAAGCGGAAGAACTACTGATTGGATTTCTCTGGTTTAGCGGCCGGTGATATTTCAACAGTGATTCTGCCGTGGTTGGAATTTACGGGTTGCAAGGACTTCTCGCTACTGATCTGTAGGGTGATTCCTGGGATGCAGTAGGAGGGTGCCTTCGGTTCATCCTGTTCCTGGGTGACTTGTATGGACGAGTGTCTGACAGAGTATTTCTAAAGGAAATTGCGTACGTTGATTTCTTCAAACGTACGATGGTTGATGGCGGAGAAATGGTTTTCTCTAGCCAAATAACTAGAGTATTTTTGTGGACGTCAATTAGTGATATCCAGAGGATCTGACGATGTGGCATTCAAAGTGTATGATGATCAAGATGTATTATGACCTCAAGCCTCATCAACCGGGAGATGACAAAAATCGGGCAGGCAGCATGGCTATGTGGGTCGCTCCCATTAGGGTGTATAATCACCTATCTAAAGAAATTTCTTTTGTTTCTTATTCTATCGATTCTGCCCATTCGGGAACGGTGGTTTGAGTCCAACCGTTGGTGATATACATTCGATACACTCAAGTGAAATGAGTGGTCGGTCATGTGAGGGCCAGGTTGCAAGACGTTCTTGTTGAACCCTGTGTATTCGCCTCTAGAGATACACGTGCGGAAGGTGGTCCCATACCTTGTCAAGTTGGAATCCAATCTCCAATAAGCGCCCGCGGTTTTGATTGTATATATATGTGGAGCGTGAGATGCAAGCGTTCCACTAGATTGTTATTTACTTGTATTCAGACATTATTATAATATCAGCAAAGATATTGATTTCGAGAACTGATTTGGGTTATCGTAAGGTAAAAACCGTCCGTGTTTATGTGTGGATCGGTCTTACGATTATCTTTTTCTTTCGAAAGGATTTTAACTTTAAAATCAAGTTGTGTGATACCTTACTGCTGTGCGAGTTTATCTCACTCTGGTCCACCAGACTGACCCGGTGTTTTGTAAATGCTCGGGTTAGACCGAGGTGTACAGGTTCAGGTTATCAGATACTGAGAAGTCCGGAGACGAGCTGAAGATGTTCAGATGAATGATATTCCACTGTGTGATTATATATATGAGGACAGATTATCAAAACTGTCCAGATGTGTGTTGTACTCTGATATTGTAAGTATTTTCAAAAACTCTCAATAAATGTTTGTTTCTATATTATATTTTGTTCCGCTGCGATATGAGACTGTGTAGTGTTGATTCCTCTTCTTACTCTTCTATTCTTATATTCTTTCTTTCTTATCTCACCCTCTATTTTCTTTCTTATAGCCTTCTGGGGTTTTCAATACTTGAGTTATTGGGCACATGATGTATTAGTGTCATGATTCAAGTGTCGAAAAACCCGGGTCGCTACAGTTGGTATCAGAGCTATGGGTTTAGTAATAACCTTGGCTCTGTGGCGTAACTCGATAGAGATGGGGTTAGTAATACCCTAGATTGAGTTTGAGTGTATATATATATGAGAGCGTATTTGTGAATTTTATACGCAAATGTTTTGTATTATGTTGTTGATCGGTTCAAGTGTTGAGAAGCGTTGAGCTGGTAATAGATACAATATTGTTTTATAAAGAGGGTAAATGAAATATTTTTACCCAAATTATATTTTTGTATAGAAAAGAAATAAATTTCTCAAATTAGTTAGATTTGGTGTGTTGGCTGATTTGAATGGACTTCAAAAGTTTGGTTAAAATTTTGAATTTGAAACTTAACTGGGTTAAGTAAAATCGAATTAAAACATTAATAATTATATTGGAATTAATTAAGGAAATAATGTTGTAATTAAATTAAATTATTTGAATTTGGGAATTTAATTAAATAGAGATCAATCGAATATAAATTGGTTGATATTCAAATATGTTGAATTAAAATAGTAATATTGAATGTGTATTCAGTTGATTTGATTGAGTTTGGTGTGCCTTGATTGTTGATTGGTTTTTGTGTGCTTATTAGATGGGTTGAATATAAAATTCATCCATGGTTTATTAAAGAATTAAATAAACCGAAACCCAAAGAAAAAAATATTGAAGTGTTATTTAAATATATTTAAAAAGTTACTGGAATTTACAACATTTTTCTTACCTTAGCAATTTCGAGGACGAAATTATTTTAAGGGGGGAAGAATGTAATATCCCGTATTTTCTGACCATTTATTTGAAATATTTTGTTTATTTAAAATATTTATTTGAGTTCAAATAGGGGGATTTGGTTTAGATTGAATATTTAAATATTAAATAGAAATTCTTATATAATTTTGGTAGGGTTTACCTCGAAGATTGATAATATTAGATTGAAAAATCCATACTATTCATATGGGAAGCCATACGATATTTCCATTCGAATGTTTATAATTTTAATTATTTAATTGGATTGAAACGAAATGGAAAACCTGTTTGGATTTATAATATTGAATGAATTAAAAACCAAATCCATTAATAATCTTGAAATGGTGACTAAACATATTTGTCGAAATCTTTTACCATTCTTTTCCCTCAAGTCTCGCTCAGTCAACATTGAATTGAAACAACATTTGTGTAACTTCAAATCAGGAACTATACCAACCTTCCTCACCATAACAGAAAAGTTCAAATTTTCCACACATAGTAGAAGTACAAACCGTTTAGTATACATCTCTATAACAGTACATTGTATAACCAGTTTTGTACAACCAAATATGAAAGAAAGACGAAAGAGAGAAAAAAAAAAACAGTATACATATATTCATATATTTATTTTGATACAAAGGTAGAGCAAAAAAAAAAAAAAAAAAAAAAAAAAAAAAAAAAAAAAAAGACAATTCATATCAAGTCTTGCGTCGAAGAAACAACAACCAAGATCTTCATAGATCTGAAACAGAATCTCCTTACAGGGTTGTGTCTCCTATCAAAGCACCACTGTCAACACCAAAGATAAACCTGAAAAGAAGAACAGCTATAAGTAGCTAGTAAAATAATGTATAGGAATATGTATGATGAAGAAAGAAAAAGAAAAGTAAAAGAAGAAAAATATAGAGACAGTGAATCAACAGTAGAAAACCCAATCAAAATCTACATACATATATATTGATATATATATGTATTCAGAAAATCTTGTATACCAAATTCTGTCGGCCATAAATTTACATCAATTCTAAATCTGAAATCTGAAATCTGAAATCGAATGGACAATTCAATAGGGTCATAGCTTCTGTATGAACAGTTCATCCTATAGTTTGTGCACATGGTATAAACAATTCAATAAGTACATGAAAATACAACAGAGATCACATGCCACAAAATCTTATGAAAGAAAATCTTACCTATATATATATATATATATATATATATATATATATATATATATATATATATATCACAATTAAAATCTGAAATTTAGCAGATAACAGCTTGCGCAAAAATTATATAAATTTAACTGACCATGTGAATAGACAAAGTATAGCTGAATCTAATCTACCAGGGGCAATTCGACCCATGTTCAGATCTGAGTATTTGCACATGGGAAGATCGAACACCAAATCTGTTAAGTAAACCACAACCATCGACTTGTCAATCACCATAAATTCGATTCTGACCAAAGACAACACGTAAAACCCACCAAAAATCCGTAACCTCACTGATAAATATCACACCAAAACCAAGTATCAATCACAAACAGTTCGACTACTCATGGCAGAAATGAATAGGGAAATCACCTAGGATCTAAATACAGCTAAGTCTAACTAATACGTAACAAGTCATGAATCACTGAATCCCTTCTAGTATAAATACAGGGTGGGTGCTAAACGAAATCAACACAGCAAGGAAGAAAACCGAATTCAAATTCACAATGAAAATAAAAACGGAAATTTTATTAAAATTACTTAGCTTTTTTGGGGATGGAGGCTTCGGACTGGAGCTCTGGAACTTCTAGAAGGGGTCGAGTCGGTGAAGAAGTGGTGGTTGCTGACGGGTTGTGGAGGCGATGGGCCTAGGGTCCTCGGTCTCGTTCTGTGGGTAGTAGCAGGGCGTCACGAGGGAGGCGATGCGGATTTTCGTGGGAGGAGGGTTTCATTTTTCTTTCTTCAATTTTTGTGGCGGCGGGTTTGTTTGAGAAATGAAGGAAGGACGAGGGCTTTAGGGTTATAAGGGAATGCGGGTCTGGTTATAACGAAGATGGGCTGGACGGGTTTAAAACAGTAAGGCCCAATTGTTTTTTTAAGTTGCTTAGTTTAAATGGTTTATAAAAATTCAAATACTAATTTCGGAAGCAAACGTGATCAGAATTCGACGAAACGAAAAACATTGGGACCGTGATGACAAGTACTACGCGATGGATGAGGACTGAGCAGGGCAGGCAGCAGATGGATTTTTCAGAAAAATGAAACGCCGTTTAATTCAATTGGAAACAAGCTGATTTATCGACGAAATCAAATTCAAAGGTGAGTTAAACTCAC
This sequence comes from Allium sativum, assembly GCA_030737875.1. Lineage (NCBI taxonomy): Eukaryota > Viridiplantae > Streptophyta > Magnoliopsida > Asparagales > Amaryllidaceae > Allium > Allium sativum. The sequence goes on along the minus strand of CM060925.1, from coordinate 307,735,868 downwards.
TCAGTTATTTCCCGCTTATATTTTATAAGTTGGGTTTTTATTTTTGTGTGCTATGATTGCTTTTGATTGACTGATTATTGATATATTCAGTTATTGTTTGAACTGATGAGATTAAACGTCGTTTAATTTCAGAAAAATCCAAATCGTTATTTTAACGTTTGGTTCCAATGAAGGTAAGTACCTTATTGGTCACGTTTATAGAATAAACGTGTTTTAATAAATGAATTGCTTGATTGATTATTGTGGTTGATATTGAATTGTCGTTATAAACTGTTGAAGGCCATTATTGAATTGTTTTGATTAACGGTTGAACATTGACCTGAAATTCACCATTTGTTCGGTTTAAACCAATGGGTACTATCGATTGAGTAGTTGACAGTACATGGCCTGTGAATTCACCCTTTTATAAATATCGATCTACCGTCAGGTAAATCGACGGGATAAAGTTAAAAAATTTATTTTATAACTGGAAGTAGATTTTTAGATCTATTATTTGAAATTAAGTTGTAAAAGGAAATAAAAATTTATTAATTAAGTTTATAATGGGTTTATAATCAATTTCTGATGATTATCAGATTTGTAGAAATTAAATAAATGTTATACTTTTGGATAATCGCTTGAGAGATAATTAAAAGGGAATTATTTAAGTTAATTATATTCTTAATTAATTTAAATAAAGAATTATTGGAAAATATTTAATGAAGTAGTTGACAGAAATCCAGGCAACGAAATGTATCGTTAAAGAAGTAAAGAAAGGTGATTTCTAGTAAATAATTTCTTAATCCATGAATTAAGAAACGATGGTTATACTCGAGAAAGGGATTTCAAACCAAGAAGTTTATAAAACAGTTAGATGAGATGCATTTGGTGTTAATATAAAGATCGGTTTTTAAATTACAACTGATGTTCATCTGAAAGTAAGATCGTTGTTGGTCAAGGTCTGAGAGGTAAATAAATACCCCAACTTGAACGACTTCGAAATTTTCTGAGGATGATATTAGTTTGTAATGAGAAGGAGGGTAAAAAAATGATTTATTATTTCCATATGAGAAATAATAAAGAAATGACAATAAAAAAAAAGGGATCGAGTATATATAATGAGATTTTCTTTTCCCAAGTAATGGAAATGGAAGGTTTGGGCATTTATATTATATCCAAAATAGAAGAAGAAATGGTGGAAAGTAACAAGGGTATTTTCGAGATGAAAGGAAAGTGGAAAGTTAAGTTTTTTTGAAAATGAATTCAATTACAGAAATGAAAGTGGACCGACGTGTTCAAGTAATGAAACGAGAAGTGGTTCGTAATATTAGTTATAAATCCTAAATTGAAATGATTTTTCCAATAAGGAAGATAAGTGATAATGTAATAAATAATTTGAACGATGGTAGAATAAAAGAATTGAATATGGTATTTTCTTAATTATGGGAAGTGAAAGAGCTTGAGATATTAACCTTAAGTCAAATATGTTATATTTGAAATATTGAAATATTTAAGAATGAGAGATTAACCATCGTTAATCGTTTTGAATTAAGAGGCCATGTAGTGTTGGTACTGAACTGGTAAACTCATGTCATTCACACATTTATTTATTTGATAGTTAAAACACCGACTATCAAACCTGACCATATGATCATTGGTACGGAAAGACCGGGATCGAATATATATTCGAAAACCATTCCGACCAACGAATACGTGATAGAAGATTATTGAAGATGGAGCAATGGAAGACCGTTGATCTTCATAAGCGGAAGAACTACTGATTGGATTTCTCTGGTTTAGCGGCCGGTGATATTTCAACAGTGATTCTGCCGTGGTTGGAATTTACGGGTTGCAAGGACTTCTCGCTACTGATCTGTAGGGTGATTCCTGGGATGCAGTAGGAGGGTGCCTTCGGTTCATCCTGTTCCTGGGTGACTTGTATGGACGAGTGTCTGACAGAGTATTTCTAAAGGAAATTGCGTACGTTGATTTCTTCAAACGTACGATGGTTGATGGCGGAGAAATGGTTTTCTCTAGCCAAATAACTAGAGTATTTTTGTGGACGTCAATTAGTGATATCCAGAGGATCTGACGATGTGGCATTCAAAGTGTATGATGATCAAGATGTATTATGACCTCAAGCCTCATCAACCGGGAGATGACAAAAATCGGGCAGGCAGCATGGCTATGTGGGTCGCTCCCATTAGGGTGTATAATCACCTATCTAAAGAAATTTCTTTTGTTTCTTATTCTATCGATTCTGCCCATTCGGGAACGGTGGTTTGAGTCCAACCGTTGGTGATATACATTCGATACACTCAAGTGAAATGAGTGGTCGGTCATGTGAGGGCCAGGTTGCAAGACGTTCTTGTTGAACCCTGTGTATTCGCCTCTAGAGATACACGTGCGGAAGGTGGTCCCATACCTTGTCAAGTTGGAATCCAATCTCCAATAAGCGCCCGCGGTTTTGATTGTATATATATGTGGAGCGTGAGATGCAAGCGTTCCACTAGATTGTTATTTACTTGTATTCAGACATTATTATAATATCAGCAAAGATATTGATTTCGAGAACTGATTTGGGTTATCGTAAGGTAAAAACCGTCCGTGTTTATGTGTGGATCGGTCTTACGATTATCTTTTTCTTTCGAAAGGATTTTAACTTTAAAATCAAGTTGTGTGATACCTTACTGCTGTGCGAGTTTATCTCACTCTGGTCCACCAGACTGACCCGGTGTTTTGTAAATGCTCGGGTTAGACCGAGGTGTACAGGTTCAGGTTATCAGATACTGAGAAGTCCGGAGACGAGCTGAAGATGTTCAGATGAATGATATTCCACTGTGTGATTATATATATGAGGACAGATTATCAAAACTGTCCAGATGTGTGTTGTACTCTGATATTGTAAGTATTTTCAAAAACTCTCAATAAATGTTTGTTTCTATATTATATTTTGTTCCGCTGCGATATGAGACTGTGTAGTGTTGATTCCTCTTCTTACTCTTCTATTCTTATATTCTTTCTTTCTTATCTCACCCTCTATTTTCTTTCTTATAGCCTTCTGGGGTTTTCAATACTTGAGTTATTGGGCACATGATGTATTAGTGTCATGATTCAAGTGTCGAAAAACCCGGGTCGCTACATAACCTCGATGAGATGTTGCAACGTACTTGTGGAAATATGCAGAACAATGAAGATGAATCTTCTTATGGGTCAAATGGAATAGATGTCGATGCTAGAAAATTTCATCAACGTGTTGAAGAGGGAAAAACAACCATTATATCCCGGGTGTAATAAATTTTCGCGCTTAAGTTTCATTGTCAGGCTTTATTCTTTAAAATGCCTACATAGAATCACTGAGTCTGCATTCAGCGATTTATTAGAGTTGATTAAAGAAGCTTTTCCAGAAGCCCGCATCCCTTTATCTTTCAATGCTACCAAAAATATCATTAAAGATTTAGGCCTCGATTACCAAAGAATACATGCATGTCCAAATGACTGCATGCTATATTGGGCAGAAAATGAAAAGGAAAATAAGTGCAAAATTTGTGGTTTTTCAAGGTGGGTTATACCGGAAAAGAAAGTGGGTATTGACAAAGATTCGGAGAAGCGGATTCACAAAGTACCAGCAAAAGTGATGCGTTATTTTCCACTAAAACCAAGGTTGCAAAGGATGTTCATGTCGAAGGAATACGCAGAACTTATGTTATGGCATGCAGTGGGACGAAAAAACGATGGCAGACTTCGACATCCAGCTGATGGCGAGGTATGGAAGACTATGGATGCCAATTATCCTCATTTTTAATCAGATAACAGAAATATCAGGTTAGGAGTAGCATCTGATGGATTCAGTCCTTTTCGTACAATGACTACACAACACAACACATGGCCGATCATATTGGTAAATTATAACCTTCCACCTTGGTAATGCATGAAGACAGAAAATTTGATACTTTCAACTCTTATCCCTGATTCAGAGTCTCCTAACAATTACATTGATGTCTACATGCAGCCTCTTATTGCAGAATTGAAAGAATTATGGGATCTTGGCATACAAACTTATGATGCCTTCACTGGTGATGATTTCACATTACGTGCAAGCGTGTTATGGACGATCAGCGACTTTCCGGGCTATGCAATGTTATCCGGCTGGAGCACGAAGGGTTATTTAGCTTGTCCCGTATGCCATTTCGAGACTTCTTCAACTTACTTGAAACATAGTAGAAAAATGTGCTACATGAATCATAGGAAATTTTTAGACCCGGGACACAAGTGGAGGTTTGATAAGAAAAGGTTCAATGGTGAAACTGAAATGGGAACACCTCCCGGTATTTTATCCGGGACTGACATCGAAGAATTGTTGGCTGGTTATGAAAATAATTTTGGGAAGAAAGAGGTGATCAAGAAGCATAAAAATGAATCTCCTTTTAAAAAAAGTCAATATTTTTTAATTTACCATATTGGAGTCAAAATGTATGTCGACATAACCTCGATGTTATGCACATAGAGAAAAACATTTGTGATAACATACTTGGTACTTTACTAAATATTGATGGGAAGTCGAAAGACCATTTAAATGCTCGGTATGATTTACAGGAGATAGGCATCAGGGAGGTCCTTCATCCGGTTCTATCAACTGATGGGAATTACCTTGAGATGAGGGCTGCCATTTTTGAAATGACGAACGAGGAGAAAGAACTATTTTGCTCGGTGTTGGAGAATGCTAAACTGCCTTATGGTTGTGCAGCTAATATCAGCCGGTATGTAAACAAGAAAGAGAGGAAAATTGCTGGGTATAAGAGCCACGATGCTCATTTTCTTCTCCACTACTTGCTGCAGTTTGCCGTGAAGAAATCTGTAAAACCTGAAGTTGCAATACCTATGATAAGATTAGGTGCATTTCTAAGAAGTGTTTGGAGTAAAAGTATCGATTTGGCTGATCTCAAGAGGCTACAAAAGGAAATTGTGGAAATTCTTTGTCAATTTGAGATGATATTCCCAAATGTTTTCTTCGATACAATGGTGCACTTGCTAGTTCATTTATGTAAGGAACTTGAATATGGTGGACCTGCACATGTTCGTTGTATGTTTCCTATTGAGCGTTATCTTTGTAAACTGAAATCATATGTTCGCAACAAAAGTAAACCCGAGGCGTCCATTGCTGAAGGTTATCTTGCAGAGGAATGTTTGATATTCTGTTCAAGGTTCTTAGGTGGCGATGGAGCAGGAAAAATGCAATTTGAAACATGTCCACAAAATCTGGAATATCCTATTGGCACAAGAAGAAACAAAGATGGGAAAACTATTCATCTTAAAAATTCTCAATGGAAGGAATGTCACCGTTACATTCTATTCAATTGTGGTAACAAGGAAATAGAGAGTTTACTTCGGTAAGTATTTTTATTTTAGTAAGTAGTTAAGTATTATCCCTATGTGAAATGATGTCAACTATTAAAAAAAAAACAATTTTTGATGTCATCCTTTTGCCAGCAAAATAAGTTCTTTTAACAATCTACAAACATGTTATTGATTCTAGCCTCACGTAGTGTTAGTTGTAAATTCAAAGTTTCAGCACTTTCAGGGATTTCAAGCATGATTTGTAGTTGAGCTATGTTCTCATTCATACAGAATTGTTTTCGGTATAGTCAGTTTCAGCTTTAGTAATAGATCCAGCCAAATTTGTTTCTATCTTTTATTAACCCGGTCATTATTCTAGGGAACATCGAGCTTTAATTGATGGTTGTGCATCATCAAAAAAATATAAAAGAGAGAGAGAGAACACAGTGAAGAATTTTGGAAGTGGTTAAAGGAAGAGGTTGGAAAAAAGGAGGACATTTCAAAAGAAGTACAACTGCTTGCAATGGGGCCTCTTCCAACAGCTAAGCGGTTTACTGGATATGTTATCAATGGATACAGATTTTATACAAGGTTCAGAGATGACAAATGTACAACACAAAACAGTGGTGTATTTTTGACAGCCTTGACTACTAGCTTTGCAAGTTCGAAAGATCAAAATCCGTTGGTTGGTGAAGTTAATTACTATGGATCAATTGAAGAAATATTAGAACTAGATTATTGGGGATAATTTAGTGTGGTTTTATTTAAGTGTCGCTGGTACCAAGAAGAGAAAGATTTATATGGGCTAACTCATGTCAATTTTAATCGATTGTGCCAGAAATCTGATCCTTATGTTATGGCTTCACAGGTAAAACAGGTGTTTTATATAGCAGATCCAATTGATAAGATGTGCCACAATGTTATCAAGAAATTGCCGAAAGACTGGTGTGAACTCGAAAGAGAACATGAAAATGAAGATTTGAATGATATCCAGCCTGCTTATGGAATGAGAAATCAAGATTTTGATGTTCGTTGGTGTAGAGATGATGTCCCAATAAGACGAATCCGCCTTCCACGTAGCAAAGTGAAAAACATGGCTTCTTAATTTCACATATACAGACACACACTGCTGGTATGTATTTTTGCTTATTTTTATGCTTGAGTGGTGGTATGCTTCAGAATTCTTACAATTTCCGCTTGCTGAAGCATCAGTCTGATTCTAAAATTTCCGCTTGCTTATTTTTATGGTTGGCTGGTAGTTCAATGCTCGTATGTAACTGACCATGTACAAGGCTAATGCTTCAGCAATGAACTACAGAATTTTATTTTCTCTTCAATCAGTAATGATCGTGTCAGTTCATAATTGATGCAATGGTTGAGTTTGTACCTGAACGAGCCGTGGCATGTCTACATTTTTAATGCCTCAGGCATTCTGTTGCATTCCTTGATATCGTAAATGCTTTGAACAAGCTGAGTCATTGCATCAATTTGCAACTCAGCCATAGATTGTGAAATGCAATTCTGTGCTGAAAAGCAACTCTGGCCATAGTTTGTGCTGAAATATCTTTGTGCTGAAGACTGAAGTGCAAGTCAGTTATACTATGGCCATAGTTTGTGCTGAAATGCAACTGAGGCATGCATGTCTTCCATTTTGTGTTGCAATGTAAACAAGGCATTGCATCAGTTTGTAGCCAAGGCATGCATGACTTTGGTTATGCTGAAATGCATTAGTTGTACTAAAGGCTTTTGCTGAAATGCATGACTTTTGAAACTGCTTTATTTTGCAGGTGAAGGAGGCAGTAGAGAGGTACTGAATGCACTGGAGGCTCGGGCTTTATCAATTTGAAACTGTTTTAGTTTGATGTAAACATGAATTTAGTACTGGCTGTGTTTGTAAGTACTATGTAAAACTGAATTTATTGGCTATTTTTTGTTATTCTGTAGTTAACTAACTAGTATTTGTGTTATTGGTTATTAATTTGAAATGAAAAGTTGTTTATTAATTTCAGTGTGTGATGGTAATTGCTGTTATGTTGCAGTTTTTATATAATGATGTAGTGGCTATGATATAATGTTGCAGTATGCAGTGTTAAATGTTGCTGTAGCTATGATATGGCGTTGCCATAGATTTACATAAATGTGGGCCCCACAACAGGATTCCGTGAACCCGGCTACAGAATTTAGGGGCGCAACAGGATTCCGTGATCCCGGGATTCAGAATTTAGTGGGCCCCACATTTATGTAAATTTAGTGCCTGTAGCAACACCTGTAGCGATGTTACCTTAGGATAGCAAAGTCGTTGCCTTTGACTCTAAGGCAACGCGGCAAAAGGCAACCCCAAAAAAGTGTTGCCACAGATAATTTTTTGCCTATACCAACACTTTTTGGCACCTACTGCGTCATTTCTCTGGGGTTGGCATAGGTCATCTATGGCGTAGTGCATGTATATAATAAAAACTTGTTTTTGAAACTTGGCACAAAGTTGCATGTGTTCAAAATCAATGCATATACATATAAAACTTTGCAACCCAGAGCCATGCCCCCTTGAAGCCTACTGTGCACAGGGATGTTGCAGCCACAGAATTTCCCTAGGCAAGTCGCATGAAACCTTAAAATTTAAAGAGCTGAAAGGAAACCCGCTTACCTGAGGATATAAATATATAAATATGATTGTTTATAGAAAACATTTTATCCAAAAGCATATATTTGAAAGTTTTAGTTATATAGAGTTGAGCACCCCTGAAAGCATGATTCATTTGAAATTATAATACCTACAAAATTACGCAAAAAAATTCGAGCTTGGGTACCTGATACTAGTACAAAACCATATTCGTTTAAGGTTTATAAATCTGTGCACAAAACATAGGAAGACACTCCAAACTTTGTGTACAAATAAGAACAGAGCATGAGCTCTACTCTACGATGCATTCGAAAGTTAAACGCAAATGAGATATTTGAAAACTCTTTTGCATATAAAAGGATTTTTACTAAATTTGACCTTCCCCAAAACTTAAATATGCACATGTTGGAAAACAATGGCTGAGTCGCGGACCAGGTCGCTCTCTTGAAGACGATTCGGCGATCTGGTCGGTGGTGCAAAACCAGTTCGTACTCTCGCCGCCGCCTCTAGGATAAAACAACCTCGTAGAACAGTAACTGATTTGCTTGCACAACAAATCAGTGCAGATTCACACTTTCGAAATAAATAACTGCTCGAAAATTTCTGTACGAATATTTTAATGGCGGAGGAGAAAAAAATATATTTTTTTCTGTACTAATCTCGTCTACAACTGAAGATAATATATAGACAGGGATTAGAGTTAATCGAAAATACTGGACAGCAGGAGAAAATAGGATATGCTGAAATACCGGGTCAAAAAGTTTACCGCTTCATGATAAAGTCGGCTCAGAAATATTTTTCATAAAAACGATTTGAAAAAGTCTAGGTTTTCTGGTCCAAAAATATAAGTGTCTACACCACATAGCCAAGGCCCAAGTCCAAGTCCAAGCCCGAACCGAACCGAACCGGGCCGGGTCGGGTCGAGTCGGTCGGTCGGTCGCGCGTGTGTGGTGTTCATGATGTATGGTCTCCCTCCTCACAACAAAGCATGCATTGGGAGCCCAAGGCCCCAACATGACTTCTTAGAAACAGGTATAAATACTTGCATCTTTCTTATAATCCCATGATGTGGGACTATTCACATATAGGAGCCATCATACACTTATTTCTATATTTTAAACAATTCACATAAATTTCCAAAAATCCCACGCTTGAATTTTTTAAAAATATTATCGAGCAGTTTCTAAAAACATAAGACTGTGCATAAACAAAGGTGTCATCCGACTTGAACCTTTGCATAGTGAGTAAAATTCAGTTTTTACTAGAGTGACACGTAGTCTTGAACTCTATTCCTGACATCAAACCACACACAACCTTTTCTATAGTGCAATCAAATAAGCCCGTGCGTTTATGGCCATGCACGTCTATCCCAGTTTAGTGAACGCTCTAGAAGTTCTGCCCAAAACTCCATAGAAAACGACCACATTTCCACATTTACAAAGGTGGGTCTATCAAGAGTACTCTTGAAGGTAGGTACTCCACTCCAAATAGAGTATAGATCTCATTAAGAGTTTCTATTAACTCATCCTCTAATCACTTCAGGAATACATGCTTCTTAGTTTATTAAATAGCATGTTCTACTTCTGTCACTACACAACTTGTTTTTACCCATTGAACCTATTTCTTGGGATCTCCAGTCATTTAGGTCGGGTTACCATTGTGCGTGATTCCACAATCTCAGGACAATAGTCCCATTCTTTTAGAATTATTAAGGACTTTCTTTCTGGTCAGTCCTTTCGTCAAAGGATCTGCCAAATTATCATCACTTCATATGTGATGTCCTCTAACAATACCGTGCATACGACTGTCATTTCTTACCGTTGTATTATCGGTTCTGTTTTTCTCTCAATAGTCATCAAATCTTTCATCACTATATATGTGATGTTCTTTTACAGTATTGTGCTTACGACGTCGTTTTCTACCGTTGTTATAATGGTTCTATACTTTTTGTAATAGCCGCAGATTTATCACAATCGATTACACCACTGGTGTCTATCTTTCCCGTATAGGGATCTCAACTAGCAGATTTCTTTAGTTCTCTGCTTCTTTACTTGTTGTGGCTAGTGCTCTTATCTCAGTCACTATAGTATACCGAGTCAAGATATTCTGTTTCTTAGATTTCCAAGAAACAGTTCTTCCAGCAATGCTAGATATATAGCCACTGGTCGCAATAGAATCATCAGATAAAATATTCCAGTCAGCATCGGAATATCCTTCAAGTACAGCTTGAAACTTTTCATAATGTAATCCAAGCTTCATGGTTCGTTTAAGGTATCTCATGACCCTTTCAATAGCATGTCAGTGCTCTATACTGGGTCAACTGGTAAATCTGCATAATAATCCCACGACATAGTCAATGTCGGGTCTAGTACATTCAATGGCATACCGAAGGCTGCCAATGATGCTCGCAAAATCAGACTGTCTTACACCTTCATCAGTGTTCTTAAATAACTTTACACTGAGACCATATGGTGTATATGCAGGTTTACAGTCAAAATTATTGTATTTCTTTAGAGTATTCTCATTTTAATGAGATTGATCCAAAGAAAATCGCCTTTTTACCCAGTAATCTTAATACCAAGGATTACACTCACCTCACCTAGATCTTTTCATATCAAAAATTGGCATTTAATAAGGATTTGACTGAGTTTATGGCATGAATGTTTGACCCAAAGATGAGTAGGTCATCTACATAAAGGCATATAATAGTGCAAATGTCATTCTCAGATTTGTAGTAAATGCATTTGTCACTTTCATTAACTTTAAAACCATGTGAAATGATTAAAGTTATCAATTTTTTTTAATGTCATTGTTATGTGCTTGTTTTAAACCATATAATGGTTTATCTAATTTGCATACATTATGTTCTTGACTATGTACTACGAATCCTTCAGGCTGGTCCATATGAATTTCTTCTTCTAATTCACCGTTCAAAAATGCGGTTTTAACATCCATTTGGTGTATTAATAAATTATGAATGGAAGCAAGTGAGATTAATACCCGGATGGATGTTATTCTAGTTACAGGTGAAAAAGTGTCGAAGAAATCTATATTTTCTTTTTCTCTAAAACCTTTATCTACTAGTCATGCTTTGTATTTATCAATAGTACCATTAGGTTTTAGCTTTCTTTTTAAGTACTCGTTTACAGCCTATAGATTTACAACCAGAGGGTAAATATGTCAAATGCCAAGTCTTATTGGATTTCAAAGAATCCATCTCATTATTTATAGCCTCTCGCCAAAAATCGACATCTAAAGAAGATAAGGCCTCTTGGAGGTTTAAGGGATCCTCCTCTATAGTAAAATCACAAAAATTTGAACCAAATTCGTTTACGGTTCTTGCCCTTTTACTTCTTCTAGGTTCAACTTCAGAACTTTTATTAAGTTCTGTTCTAATAGGCGTACTTGATGTTCCCCCACTATTCCTTAATTTAAAAAGAAATTTCGTGTCATAAAAATTGGCATCATTTGATTCAAATTATATTATGTGTATTTAGGTCATAAATTCTATATGCTTTGCTATTAACAGCATAGCTTATAAATACACATTTGTATGATTTACTTGCCAATTTTATTCTCTTAGGGTCTGGAATGCGAACATATGCTAAGCAACCCCAAGTTATAAAGTGTGACATTTTGGATTTATATTTCTCTAAAATTTCATAAGGCGAAATTTTATTCTTAGATTTCGGGATTCTATTCAGAACATAACATACAGTCTATAAAATATCCCCCCACTAATGTTTTGCTGCACCAAAATTTAATAAAATGACAATTACTAATTCGGTAAAGGTCCTATTTTTTTTAGCTTTACCTTCCATTTCAAGTGAAAATAGTGCAGTTCTCTTATGTACAATATATCACATAAAAAAATCCACAATAGAATTTGATTCATATTCTGTTCCTCTATCACTATGTAGTCTCTTAATTTTCCTATTTGCTTGATTTCAATTTTGAATGTTTCAAACATATCAAATGCATCACATCTTTAAGAATCAATGTCCTTCCAATCATATGTTTTATTTTCATATTACTAGTCTCTAAAGCTTAAGTGGTGCGAGAATCTCACAACACACTTTCTGATCGTCAGCAACCGTGTATATTGTGAATATATCACGATCATAGCAAACATGGCTAGAAACACCAATGTCTACCCACCAACCTCTGATTCACCAATAAGGCGAATCTCAGTAATAATAGCCGTAAGAGGCTCCTCAGTCAGGTTAGCCTGCGGTGCAGGGCCTGGCCTGTTCCAATACATTCGTGTCATATGATCTGGTTTTCTATAGTTGTGTTATAGAATAACTGTCCAGAATCATTCATTTGGGTTGATTTCTGCTGTCATTTATTGTTTCCTTGCGGATTCCATTCTGTTATTTATTGGTAGGTTGTTGATGCTTACTATTTTTTAGAGATGTTCATATGTTTGAGAAATTATATTTTCTCACAGGAAAATATTCATAAACTCAGAGACTGACATAAATTATGCACATGTATGCAACAAAGGTGTTCTATATTCTATCTTTTCACTTGTATGCATATAAACTATGTCAATTTATTTGATGCAAAAAAAACCTATTCATCCAATTAATGTCAATTCTTAAGGACATTATCAAATAACATACACATTCTATTAATGTCAAATTTTTAGTGACATTTCCCAATATTATATGTGTTCTATTAATGTCAATTTTAATGACATTTCCATATAATCATATGCATTTCAAATGTATTGACCAATTATTTATTTTGACCACTTATTATCTTCCCTAAAAATATATATAAATAAATCGAGAGATTTCTGCATCATAATACAGTCTGAACATCGCAATTCATGCATTTCTACTTGCTCAACCTCGTGGGCATCAGTTGAGTGTGTAATTACATTTAACCATGTATATGTGCTTCGGCATTCACAATCAATTTAATCAGCATTGACAAAGCATATTACTGTATAAGTTATCATACTTCAAACGTCACATGGAGCAAAAGAAACGATAAAAATTAAAATCATACCAGGCATTAAGTTGCAAGTAGGAAACAAGTTCTGAAGCTTTACTTCTCTTTATGACCGCGCATCAGCTCTCTCAACTCAACTATCTCATCTTCACCGTACATGTATTTCTTCAGATCCAGGGTATACCCGAAAGCTCAATCAGGCCAAATTATTAGATCTGTGATCTTTAGTGAATATCGAGAGTGGTAGCTGCGGTCTGGTATGTACAGATAAACATAGAAATGAATACAGCAAACCTTAGTCGGGTATCAGAAATGAGCGAGGTTGAAGATGTTTGGTCGCCGAATGTAAATGGGGCAGTCGAAGCCATTGTTTCACGGATCGTCTTCAAATGGTTGGGAAAAAATGGCTGAGTCGCGGATCAGGTCGCTCTTTTGAAGACGATTCGGCGATCTGGTCGATGGTGCAAAACCAGTTCTTACTCTCGCCGCCGCTTCTAGGATAAAACAACCTCATAGAACAGTAACTGATTTGCTTGCACAACAAATCAGTGCAGATTTGCACTTTCAAAATAAATAACTGCTCGAAAATTTCTGTACTACTCTCGTCTACAACTGAAGATAATATATAGGCGGGATTAGGGTTAATCGAAAATACTGGGCAGTAGGAGAAAATAGGATCTGCTGAAATACCGGGTCAAAAGAGGTAAAAGTCAAGGTTTTCTAGTCCAAAACTATAAGTGTCTACACCACATAGCCAAGGCCCTAGTCCAAGCCCGAACCGAACCGAACCGGGCCGGGTCGGTCGGTCGGTCGCGCGCGCGTGTGTGGTGTTCATGATGCATGGTCTCCCTCCTCACAACAAAGCATGCATTGGGAGCCCAAGGCCCCAACATGACTTCTTAGAAACAAGTATAAATACTTGCATCTTTCTTATAATCCCGTGATGTGGGACTATTCATATATAGGAGCCATCATACACTTTTTTCTATATTTTAAACAATTCACATAAATTTCCAACAACACACCATTTAAAACCTTACATTCTTTGGAATCTACTCACAGCATACATCATGATCGAATACATCATTAAAAATTGATTTACTACAACTTCAAAGAACATGAAACTTGCTTAATGAAACAAAATTACTGTAACTTAAGTTCTATAAAACATTTAAAAACATATGGATGGGAATAACATGAAAATAAAAGTAAATTCTCGCTAAGAGACTCCATTTCAATCAAACTAACATTCTATTGTCACTTTTTTGACTCACTTTTATTCTTATATTGCCTTAGAATTAATGCGAAGATAAAGTCAATTCTTATAAGTAAAAGTTATTTACATGTACATTTAATAAAAAATTATTTAGATTCTTTGAACACAATTTACCATTGCTTTTTCACAAAAACACATGCAAGCAAAAAATGTGAGAAAGAACAGCGTGGAAACTTTCGAAAAAAGAATTACGAGTGAATTTTAAGTTTGGTAAAAATTTATATGAAATATAGTGTTTAGTAATAAAATTTACTGTAAATGCTAACCAAAAATGAAACAAATTTGAAATAAATCAAAGAAACTAAAAAGATTACTATAAACGCTATAAAAATTTTATTTAGTAAACTAAATCTGAGGCGGCTGAATTTGAAAGAAAACAGATGGTACTAATCTATCCACATAATTAGTTAATATCGAACCAAAAAAAAAACAAGGAGTGATAGAATGATAATCTAAGATTAAAAAACAAATGAAATATACCTAGTCTGTAAAGAGGTAGAAGCGAGAGGTTGCTCAACGCGACTGCAATTTGAGGCAGAGGCGGAGTGATGAAGGCGCTCGAATTCGAGGTAAAAGGGCGGAGGCGGTGATAAGCAGAAAACCCTAATTTGATTTGTGAGTAATGAAGATGATGTGAAGCGTGAGAACTGAGAAGAGAAACTGAAATGACCATAATATCCCTTTCGTTTTGAATCATATATGTAAAACTTGGGTAATATCACGAAAGAACCGTGATAGTCTGTTATCACGCTAATAACAGTGATAGTTTTCTAACTGTAATAACCATGACAAAATTAAGCGGAAAATCTATTACAAAATGGCCCGTTTGGTGTTGTGTTGCATAACGTCTATTCATCCTCAATATTTTGGGAAAGAAATTTACATCTTCTCAGAAAAGTATTATCATCAAAGAGGCTATCGTTCTCTCAATCAAGGCTGCTGTATCTTTCCCTTTTGTCGGAGCGTTCGTAATTAGTTCTTGTTGTGTCACCCAAAGGCTGACTGTTTCTACAATCATCCTTGATTGCATCAGCACTGATCATTAGTATCTACACCTTATATAATCAGTTTCTTCTGCCCATATAGATCATTCCTACCACCATGGCTGGCAATGACAGCAAAGCTGTGTCATGGAGACCAACACTAGCTAGTAATGGTTCCTCAAAATCATCAAATAGCCCTTCTACCTCTACACAGGAATCAAGAAATGTCATTAACCCAAAAGCTCAAATATCTTCCATATAACTTGATAAAAGAAATTATTTGCTATAGAATTTCCAGGTTCAAACAGTGTTAACTAGGTATGGCCTTGAAGACTACATGAATGGAACTCTATCCATACCAGTAAAAGTCACCACTAACAACAATGGAAATTTCATCACCAATAAAGATTAAACTCAATATAAGAGGCAAGACAACCTACTGTGTTCTTTTCTATTTTCTTCCATCAACACAACTATCTTAACTTAGCTAATTAGGTGCAAAATCACTTAAGAAATTTAGGAAACAGCTGAGCAAATTTTTTATACACGGTCTCAAGCAAGGATTATGCATTACAAGCATAGGCTCAAAGGCATATGCAAAGAATCAACGATAATGAGGTAATATTAAACAAAGATAAAGGCACTATATAACTTACTAGATGTGGCAGGCTACTGGATATCTAAGGCATATCCAGTTCTTACACTAAGCGGCCTCGATGGCGAGTACAAATCCGTTGTAACCACGATATAATCTTAACCAATTACCCCACCATTACAGCAGGTTCACTCAGCACTCATTGCCCATAAGGGTAGGATTGATGCCAAGAAAGAAAAGCATAATGAATACAGCGTCAACTACGCCTCTACAAATAAAACAAGAATCAAGAAAGGTATTAGTCAAACAAGAATGATCTGAACAATCAAAGAAATACCCAAAACTTTAGAGGCAGAAGAAGAGGAAGGTTTAACAACTCAAATAGAGTCAAATGCCAAATCTATGAGAAATTCGGCCACACTGATGGGAAATGTTATTTTAGATTTGATCAAAGCTTTATCCTAAATCAGCATAACAATAACAACCAGAGATCCAACTACCCAAATGCAAACTTTGCCCAGTCCAGTTCTGAAAACAGAAGTTAGAATGACAGCAAAAAGAGTCAATGTGACATAGACATGTTCACTAGGGCATATGACATCCAATGCAAGGATTGGTTTCCATACTCTGAAGCCACAAACCGTATCACAAACAACATGAACAATTCGAACACTGGAAGCAAAGAATACAAAGGTACACAACATTTATTTATGGGTAATGACACCACTACAAGTATTACACACTGGCACTGCCTTACTTGAAAGTAAAGGAAACTTATTTTTAGACAATTTACTTACGGTGTAGAATTTACTTAGCATATCACAATTTGTCAATGATAACAAAGTCTACTTTGAATATTTTCCTGGCCATTGTCTTGTTAAAGATTTACTAGATAAGGAAATTCTATTACATTGTAGCATGCAAAATGGACTATACGTGTTCAATCTTATGAAGAACAATAAAAATTGTGACAGAAGATAGTGGTGCAACTTCTCTAAGTCTGGATGTAAAAATTTAAACTTGACTTATGGAATTGTAAATTGAGACATCTTTATATAAACATTGTAAGACTTATGGAATTTTCAGGTGATCAACCAGTTTCCTGGCCATTTTCGCATCACCTTCACCAGTGGATTTCGCATCCTAAAATGACGTGATTTGTATGTGCGGAGAAGTGAAAAAGGAAGGATCCACACATGTTTTCCAATTTTCCAAATGGCCTGGCCACTTTGCATCCCTATCTCCAATCCAAGAATTCACATCCCGATCACAACGTTGCATTAGTGGATTTCGCACTGCATACCATGTTGATCAGTTGATTTCGAGTTGCCAAAATCGCATCTCAGATTTCTACTCTTGGATTTGTCAAAACGCGGGCATGCCAGGGTTGGCATGAGCATGTGATTTTTGATGGTTTTCACTTGCCGATTACGTCATTTTGACGTACAAAACCATGCATTATGAAAATGGCTGCGCAACTATTTTTCAATGATCGTGCCATGCCGATCAGCGGTTTTTGAGTGATCAAAACCTGAATTTTCCAAAATTAGAACATTTTTCCTCGACGAGTTTTGCCACGTGATCGGACTAAAGCGCTCAAGGATTTTTCGATCACATATTTTTACCATGATGGATTTTCCAAGATAGTTAATGACTTTTCTAATCCAACGACGATTCGAGAATCAATGATATTTCCAACCATTTCCGAACACTTGGTGACTACGACCAAATCAATTTGTGTCTTCCAATGATGTTTTCGAGACTCAAGCATGTTGCTAACCATAAACTGGACCTGTGACTATTTTACCAAAAACTGGGTCAACATGAGTACTACATCAAATTATAGTATTATCCCACCAAAATTCCTCCGACTCCTATCAAATACATAGTTTTGTCATTCAAACCGAAAATTATTTTTGTTATTATAGCAAAACCTAGGAAAAAATATCAGTTTGTTACCAGTGCAACCATTAATAATCTTAATCTAGATGTTTATTAACTGGAAATGTAACATTTGTTTACTAATGGAACCTTTTTGTCTCCTTGACAATATGGTTATATGATCTCTCTAAAGATATTCTTCTCATTAGAAAATCTCCAACAAATGTGTTATTTAAACTCTGAATCCTGAATGAAATAACAAAATATCTCAAACAGCTCATTTTCTCCTGAATATTCAGAGAAATATTCGGAGGTCAATTCAATATTCTAAATGACCCCAACGCTGATTTTATCAGCGGCATGCCCTTTGTCTCTGATTAAACCAAAGCCCAAGGATGATAATTTAATTAGCGCTTTGCGGTACGATGCTGATCAAATAAGCGTCCGACTGTCCAAGCAACACATTGACATTTAGACCTCTCGTAAATTATTAGAGATTCTTTTACCTTTTGATCAACCTAGCTTAACGACGTAGATGAAAACTAATTAAAATTAAGAGCATCTTCAATGCATATATAATATAGTGTCTATTTAATCATATTTGTTAATGAAAATAACTTAATGTGAAATCTACTAATCCTATGTAAAATATTTGAAATTTACAACAAAAGTGAAAAACCAATTTCAATGCTAATGTGGCCATAAACATAACTAGGTTATGTGTCCCAATCAAATTATAAATAAATAAAAGTATTATATTAAATACTTAACAACAAATGTATTTATTACTTCACATTGTGAAGAATAATGTCTAGAACTAGACATTGCACTTGATATTGTCAAATAAAGTTTGTGCCATGTCATCTTCAAAATTAATATAACATTATCATTGGTGATTGGTTTTTTAATGTAATACAAAATTGATGATGTGTAAAAGAATTTACATTAAAATCTTAAGAGGTTGGGGATGCTCTAACGATTTGAATCAAATCACCTTAGTGTCAGATTTGTATCACACATCCATGTCTGATACATTTACAACAGGTGTGCTATGTACAACTTGTTTAAACAAATGAATTTTAATTTTATCCCACAACAATGATGATTAATGTGTGTATCAATGTGTCGTATATAAAAGACAATTAGTCAAAGAGATCAATCGAATCCAAAAGAAATAGCTTAGCTCTAACTCCAGGAGAAATATGAATAGGGGTGTAGTTTTGCCCAAGCAATACTATTTCAGCTTCAGCCTCTAATATTAGCTTATTATCAGGTATTCTGAAGATGTAAGTTTCAATATAGATGTTTGTTGTAAAGATGCATGATACTTGAAAATCTATCACCGTGTTTTAATGGTGTATATAACGTGGAGGAGAAGTTGGAAAGGGGGGTTGATTTGCAGTTTCAACCTATGGCTAAACCCATATTCTTCATTATTTCATCATGCCCTTGCATACAGTAGCCAGAGTAAACATCAGTTTTCACAATGCCCTTTGCATCGATGTCTTCTTCTTTCACTTGTAGTTGCACTTCATATTATTTGTTCATCCTTAGTTAAAAATAACAATTTAAATTCAGATTCAACTTCAAATATTCATCCAAAAAAATAAAAAGTGAGAAAAACCAATCTTTGTGATTAAATACACTAACCTCAAATCTTCTTCATAATCGTAATGTGACGACGTTTGTGGAGTGCTGATTTCCATATAACCAGTGCGTAAATTATTTTTCCTACATCCGAGTATGCAGGTAGAGTTTTCAATGATCACCTTCACCTGGAAGTTCTCAACTTTTAGAAAGTGTGGAATGTTTTTCATGTAGGGTAAAAGGAAGTAAAAGTGTTGGAGGCTGGGACAAGGGATTGCATGTTGACGATGCAGATAAGCGGAATCAAATGTTGATTGTAGGGGATTTTGTAATTTGAGACTATTGGAGGAGGAATAATTGTCGTACTTTAGACATTAAGGATCTATGGAATAGATTCTTTCAGATAATAGTTTAATCTACCAGGTATGAACGGGTTATCAAACTATCAACTTTCAAGATTCAATAAAGCCTCGTAACAGCGAAATCAGATTCAAAGTTTGTATGGCTTTGATCCGATCAGGAACACTTTGAAATTTGGTTTTCCGATGATGCAAGTAGAAGATAGAATGAAAAGGAAGATGAGAACGAATTTTGCGATGCTTCTAACTGTTGCAAATTAGAGAATTCGAGAGGGAGAAGAAGAGAAACGTCCATTCATGAATTGATGTCACTGTTAGTAACCGTCGTCTCCGTTCATATTCAAGCAATGCATATTTTCATTTCACAACAGTTAGAAGTGTCGCAAAATTCAAAGGTCGTGCCTCCTTTTCTAACGTTCTAAAACGTTTCAAAATTCTCGCCTGTGTTCAAATTTCGTTCGGTTTCATGTGCTGAAAATCAGCCAGTTTAAGTTTTGTAAACTGTCTAAAAATATTGTTTATCGGACCCCGGACCCACACCAGGCCCAACCCGATTTGGTCAGATGGATGGGCAACTACGGCGGCGGGTGCATGTGTGGTATAAAGATGCATGGTGTCCCTCCGCACAACAAAGTAAGCATTTGGGTGCCCCAAGGCCCCAACACACTTGTGAGAAGGCTATTGATATAGTGGTATACCTCCCAATCTTCTACAATGTGGGACTAATCCCCACACTTACGCTTCTTCCATTCTTGCTTCCCTCTTCAGAAAATTCCCCAACCCCAATTCACTTTGAAAATTTACAATAATCTCCCCCGATTTTCAAAATAAATAAAATAAATAAAGTTGACGGCTGAATTACTAGTGTGATTTCCTACATACCCAAGTGGGATCAAGCCTATGTAGTTCTAAGATTACGTTTTGCATCAACGTGGAAACAACAGATAAATATAAGCCATCTTTTGGATTTGAACCTTTAGTTAGTGTAAACCATTCAAAGTTCTATCGAGATCCTCTAGTGAATGAATCTTAAACCAAGTATCTCTTAATGGTAAAACGAAACAATCACAAATGTTGATTTCCTTGGTTAGAGTGTTCAGTATTGCTCAGCATGATAACGGCCTTGTGCTCTAATCCTGGTTTACGAGTCTATGTTAGAAATCGGTATTACTTACCTAGGAAACGACCTTATTTCCATACTCATGTAGGTAAGTCTCTTAAGGTGTTTCTGCGATACACCTTTTAAGCTTTCTTGACTTATTAAGGATATTAATCCATCCACAGTTCTTGCAGAGTCCAACATTAAATATTATGGGATAATTGATTTAGTATTCCATAATCATTCTCTTAGCTTGTTGGTACCCATTGAACTTTGTCTATCTTTTTCAAGACACAAGTTAGGTTTATTTTAAGGATGATCAATCTTCATTCATAGACCTTAGTCCCATTTCTTTTGACTTTATAGAAACCATAGACTTTGGAAGACCTTTTGTAAGTGGGTCAGCCAAGTTTTTCTTTGTTTCTACGTAGTCAATAGTTATAACTCCAATTTTTAGTAACTGTCTTACCATTTGATGTCTTAGACTGGCATGTCTACACATTCCTTTATATGTTTTATTAAAGACATTATATATTGTGGCTTGATTATCACAATTAATCAAGATAATAAGAGATGGCTTCTTCCATAATGGAATTTCAATTAATAAATTCCTAAGCCATTCCATTTCGTTATATGAATCTGCTAATGCAATCAATTCTGACAACATAGTTGAGTCAAATAAACAGGTCTGCTTCTTGGAAGCCCAAGACACAATAGTGCCTTCTAATGTAAATATCCATCCAGTCATAGACTTGGATTTGGATTCTACATTGTTCTAGGTTGCATTGCTATACCCTTCTACTAAAATAGGATATGCTTTATAAGATAAACCATAGTTGATAGTTCCTTTCAAATAAGCTAAAACTCTGGAAATAGCTTTCTAGTGTCCAAAACCAGGATTAATCGTTAATCGACACAATACACTTATAGCATGTGCAATGTCTGGTCTAGTGCAAAGCATAACATAAATAATACTTCCATTAACACTAAAATACTCCAGTCGAGAAATGGTACGTCTAGTATTCTTTTCTAATTTGAAACTTGGATCTAAAGGAGTTGGTGCTGGTTTGTCATTATAATGACCATACTTCTTTATGAACTTTTCAATGTAATGAGATTCAGTTAGTAATAACTCGCCTGCTTTCCTAATGATTTTAATTCATAAAATTACGTCAGCCACACCTAGATCTTTCATGTCATATTTACAAGATAGAAACTTCTTAGTTTCATTCACATAGGATATACTAGAACCAAATATCAGCATGTCATCAACGTATAAACATATTATAACATAACTGTTGTTATATGATTTTCTATAAATACATTTATCTACGTCATTAACAATGAATCCATATGACAATGCAGTTTATCAAACTTCTCATGACATTGCATGGAAGCTTTCTTTTAGCCATAAAAAGATTTGACTAATTTACAGACTTTCTTTTCTTGACTTGCGGTTTTAAAGCCATTACGTTGTTCCATATATATCTCTTCTTCTAATTCTCCATTTAGAAAAGACGTCTTTACATCCATTTTATGTGTGAGTAAGTTATGAATTGATGCAAGTGCTATTAAAAAAGAAATAGAAGAAATGCGAGCAACCAGAGCATATTTATCAAAATAATATACTCCTTGTCTTTGTTTATAACCCTTAGTAACTAATCTGGCTTTAAACTTATCAATGGATCCATTTGTATTCACCTTTTTCTTGAATATCCATTTACATCTTATATGTTTAGCACCAGGAGGTAATTCAGTTCGAACCCAAGTTTAGTATAACATTATGGAATTCATTTCATCATTGAAGGCTTCTTTCCAGAAATTAGAATCTCTAGAACCCATAGCCCCAGAATAATTTTTGGGATCATCATTGACGTTCATTACATATCTTTTTACATTAAGGACTTCGTCCTTATTGCCTTCTATGATATATGTTATGAAGTCAAGACCATAGTCCTTCTCTATTGTCGCTCTTTTACTTCTCCTATGTTCAATACTATTATTTGGTATTGGCACATCCTTGTTGTTTTGAGCAGGAGCATATTCATCGTCATTGATACCATTAGTCATATTTGAAATTAGACTAGATAGTCTCAATGGATTCTCAATAGTTTGATTTTCAAAAAATTCTACATATATAGATTCTATAACTTCAAAAGTGTCAAGTATAAGGAACGTACACGTAATACTATTTAGAGAATATCCTATGAAAACGCACTAAAATGCCGTATTACCTAACTTTGGTCGTTTAGGGACTGGTTTTCTAACATATGCTTAGCAACCCCAAACTTTAAGTCTAGTAAGTTTTGGTTTTCTATTAAACCATAATTCATAAGGGGAAATATTATTCTTTATAATTGGTACTCTATTTAAAATGTACATGCAGATAACATAGCATCACCCCATAGGTTATAAGGTAAATTAGAACTTATGAGCATGGCTTTAACCATTTTTACTAAAGTTTTATTTTTCCTTTTAGCAACCCCATTTTGTTGTGCTATATACGGGGCGATACACTGGTGAAATATACCATGTTGTTTACAAACATTACGCCATGAACGGCCTAATGCAACAATTTTTCAAGGTGTTGCCAGGAAAAATGTAACGATAGGTATAACATTTTGGTCCTACTGCAACGTTATATTTTAGATGTTACCTTAGGCATAAAATTTGTTGGCTTAGCTAAACAAGTGTAACACGATGCAACATTTTATATAATGTTGCTATAGCAGACATTTCCATATCTTAGCACCAATCCACGTGAATCAGATCCTACGTTGTAGAACGTGACACCACATCAATCCTGATCGCTTCATACCAAACAATTATTTTTCTTTAGCGTAATTCATTTCGTACCCCGCCATTTTATTTTCATTTCCCCTTTTCCCGTTTTCGTTAATCATTTAACATTTTCTTTTGCAATTAGAGATAACATTTTCAATCTTCGGTTCGATTAGGGATTTGATTTGGGGGTTCAAGCTTTGTTCAATGATATTAGTTCAGTTAGGGCTTAGATTTGGGGGTCCACGCTTTGTTCAACGATTTCAGTTCTATTAGGGCTTAGATTTGGTGGTTCAAGCTTTGTTTAACGATTTTGGTTCAATTAGGGCTTTGATTTGGGGGTTCAAGCATCACTTTAGGTTTTCGATTTTGAGATATAACTCTCTCTCACATCACTTTAGGCTTTCTATTTAAACTACTTATAAATTCTTAGGTCGGTCTGTATTAACAATTCGACTTGTCTTAGGTTTCCTCTTATTGGACACACAAATAAACATTTTGCATAGGACGACGGGATCCATGCATCTCACATTTCATAACAAGGGTACATTTCAGAAGGAAGAATAAGTTGGTGGAACCTTTATCATAGTAAAGTGCGTTGATCCTAACTACTTCTCGTATACAGTGCTTATGGAGTTCATGAAGGAGGACCTACTCTACAACGAAATATGAGGGATTTATATAAAAAATGGTGAGAAGGGTGGGTGGAAGTCACTGAAGAATGATGCGAACCTCATAGAGTTTGTCAATGGAGCTAATAATGGTGGAAACTAGGAATTTTATATCGAAAATGTTGTTGATACTTCAATTGAGCCACTAAAGCAAATGTAGCCACATGTAATCATTCGGTCAAGGCCACTGAATCTAGTTATAGGTATATATATCTAGATAATATCATTTACAAATTTGCGACCTTTTGATATAGCAAAAAACAGATTGTGATATTATATCATTTAAAGATCATGATTATAATATCGTTGTATGATTTATTGTAGTTAAAAAACCACTAAAACGATAGTACTTGACGACTCATCAACTATAACAGAACCAAAAAAATCAAGAAGTTAACTAATGTCAACAGTCCTCAGAAGTCGGCGCGACTCAATAATACACAATCTAACACAACCATGAATCAAAAGATAGCTGAGTTGAATAGTCATCAGAAGTTAGCGCGGCACAATAGTCTAGAACTCAACACAACCACGAATCAAAAGATAGCAGAGGGGAACAGTCAACGGAAGTTGGCACAACTAAATAATCTTGAACCCAATAATGCAAACACGAAGCTGGGGTGAAAAGTCCTCAGGAGTTAGCAAGGCAGAATAATGCAGAACCCAGCAATGAAACCCTTAATCTAAAGTCCGGTTCTATGGTAAATCATCGGAAGACGACACAGAAAAACAAAAAACCAAAAATCAGTGATTTAACAGTGAGTCTGAACTCATCAAGTGTTAAGAAGAAGTTGGAATCACATATTCAACCAGGGTAAGACAAAGATATGGATGAAAATGCCAAGCACGTTAGAAAAATTCTAGTTATGATGATCATATTGTAACTTGAATATTTTGTACCACTCTTGCAGCATACTTACTCTGATTTTCCTGTTTATTATATAATTGCAGAATGTTCATGTACCACCTCCACCATCTCTAAAAGACTATGAAATATAGAGAGCTGAGAATTTGATGAGGAATAACAAACTTCTTGCTTCTCTAGGTGTTCCTGTAATTTCAGCTGAACTGATATATGCAATCCCCCCCAAAAAAAAACGGAAAATGAAAAGATGCAAAAGGATGTGGATAGTGAGGAATATAATCTGGGCCATGATGAGCATAGTGAATATGATACTTCACAAAGTCCACGAAAGGTGTGTGAGAGCTACATATCTTATTTTTATGCTTCTGAAGATAATGAATACAAAATCAAATCTTATTTTCTACTTATATACAATTTAGATAACTAAAAAAGTTGAGTAGCCTAAGCCTGTTAGTAGACGATAAGCTCGTTCAACTAGTGGTAAGGCAAAGGTAAACGATATATTTAGAACCCCAAGCCCAAGCCTAAGCCAAAGCCTATTAGTAAGTTCAATTGAGAAGGATGTTAAAGGACAAGGAATGATGGTTGATTATTTGGCTCTACGGGAACGGCAAAAGAAAATTGCTGCTAAGTCTAGTGCAAGTGGTATGACAAATAAGGACGTGGCGGAGAATGTCTTGGCAGACACAGAAAATGAAGAAGTTAAAGCAGGTACTGAATTAATGTGATAATAATATTTCATATTACAGTGGGATTAATATTTAAGTACCAAATTTATATTATGATTTATATGTTATTATTTGATGGGACTTTTCATTTTAATTAAAGATGAAGTTCCTTGAAGACTTAGAGGTCAAACAAAGTTGTTTAATGTTCATATAATGGTGTACGACAAAAAAGTTGTAATTGGGATGAACGAGTGATTCCAACCTATTTCAGATGATGATAAAGTAATATCTGAATTGAGCAACTTTTTAGGAACATTAAAAAAGGATGTGCCACTTACGTATAAATCTTGGTCGGATGTTCCTGAAAAGTTGAAGCAAACTCTATGGAATTATGTTCAGGTAATCTACTATTAACTATAATGTAGCTGAAATTTACTTCAATAAGTAATATTGATATATTAACTAGACTGTAGCTGAATTACGATTTATTTATTCTTTTTAATCTCTGATTTATATTTTAACAATGGTATATTATTCCTGATGAATGTGAAAAATGGGCACTTGAAGTCCATTCGTGAATATGGAGGGGGTATAAGAATCGCATAAAAATAGCTTATTATAAAGCTTATGAGACCGATGAGGAGAGGCCAGAAAACAAGTCGGACAATATCCCATTGGAGGACTTTAAAGTGCTCTTGAGGTATTGGGTAGATGATGAGATTTAGGTATACATACTTAATATTTATTTTGCAAAATAAACAAGTACTTGGTTTTTTTAAGATATCAGACTACTTTGTTTTTTGTGTATTTTTTAGAAAAGAGCCAAGAAAAATTCTGAAAGTTGTAAGTCATATCAAGATAGACACACCGTGTGTCCAAAGTCGTCCACCCAGCTTCCTCATAAGATGGTATGCGTTGACACACTTTTTGGTTAAAGCTGTCACTCTTGAAACTTCTAGTTACTAGTGCGCTTAAGCATTAGGAGCATCATCAGAAAACATGAAGTGATTTTTTTTGAAATCGCATTGCACACATAGAATAGCCTAAAGCTCCTATCATATGACCTATTTTGGGCCCGAAAACATCATTTGCAAGGCTTTGACCCATAACTCTTGTAGCTCTCTGAATTAGCTTCAGGTAGAGAATTTGCTTGGACCAAACAGACTTACGGTTTGGAAGTTATGTCCGTTTCCGTGGACGCGTGTAGAACAAGAATAACTTGGATTTCAGCATTGATTAGACTTCGGATCGGACCGGGTCGCCCGGATCGGATCGGGGTAGGAGGACCTGACTTTCCTGGAGTATTCTGCACCAAAGTGCTTCTCGCCTTGGTTCAAAGGATTTGCATCGGTTCAGATCGGAGGAGGCCGAACCGACCCACCTGGACTTCCTGTTGCACAACTGCTTTGACCGATTCTTATGGCATGAATTTCTCCTATCAACCCGGATCAACTTACACTTGGCATACCACGACTTGGAGAGGCTTTCTCCACATTTTCCACGACATTTCGAGATTGAGGGGATGCCTCCACATGGCATCTGAGCCGGAACCCGATTATGGCTATAAATACACAATTTGAAGGATTTTCAATATACTTTTTGGCACTTGCTCTGGAGGGCATCCACCATTGCTACGAGATAAGAAATTTTTGCTTCTCAAATCAAATTAACACGTGGATTACGTGTATAAGTTCTTGTAATCTCATTCAATACACGGATTATGTATCTTCATGTAACTAATTCTTGTAATCTGTCAACGATAAGATTATAAATTGGACGTAGGCTTGGATTGAGCCGAACCACTATAAAACCTCGTGTGTCTCCTCTTATTTACTGCTTTTTATCTGTGATTTGTGATTGTGAAGACTTCACATTGCATTTGGGTGTCAGTAAAATTTGGTGTAACAGTATGTAAGACTTTACAGTTGTTTATTAATTACAGCTTTCTAGATGAGATAGCGTGGTAGCAATTAACACAAAGTAGTTAGCCTTGATGCTCTTTGACTGAAGAGAGTTATTGAACTTGTATCAAGATACACCATCTGATGCTGCACTTTTTCTTAAAAGTCATAAGAGAAAAGATGGACGTGAGTACATGTCTAGTCCTGAAGTAATGAAGTCCAAACTTATATGTAATAATTTTGTTTTTTAAATAATTTTGTTCGGTTTTGCACATGCTGCACGTTATTCATGCCTTGATGATGTGCATGTTTGCTCATGAACTGTATGTTTTATTTTGCATGTTCATGCTATAGTATAGATTCCATTGTATAAATGTGTCAACTTGTCGACGAGTAATATTAAAATAAATATGCAATTTTGTTCCCTATGTATGATTAAAGCCAAGCATAGGCATCTTTTTTTTCTTTATATAATGAATGCTTCCCTATCATAGATTTAAATAAAAATTTAGTTTGCTTGGGCATATCGATGGTGGCTACTGAGTGTCACTGTTTGAAGCACATAACGGCTATATTATGTACTTATCAAATATTTACACTCCAGCCTTGTTATGTGAAGGTCAAGCAATGGAAACTGGCTAAAATATACGGGATATTTTGTTCATTAATGATGTAGGAAACTGGCTAAAATGCCAACAGAATTGCATGTTTCATAAGACAATCAGATAGTTTGCTCCCATGAAGAGTTGTATGCACATTTGTTGAAACACTTGTTGAACCTAAGTTTCGCACCAGTAACCTTGTGCACTTGTTCTCTATGCATGCACTTGTGACATTTGTGCGCACGAAAATGTTTTCGTGACATTTGTGCACTTAACATCGAGATAGGCATGTAAAACCTTAGCTTGATTATACATGTAACATTCTAATTGAATCATGCTACTTTTAAATTTGTTATTTTTATTGTAAAATATTTATGGTTGTCGATAAAGATGTCCTTCCGTTATCCCTACATTATGAATGTGGCAATACATAAGCCTTGTACTTGCCTATAACCATAGGACGATGTCCGATCACAAACGTACATTGTTTTTTTTCCAGTTTTTACCATTATATATGTTACAAAATGTTTTTCTAATTACATTCACATAAACAAATTATTTTCGAAAATGTGGCTTTCTTTTCATTTGTTGTACATATTTGCTTCATATGTAAGCATTTACTATAGGGTAATTTACTGCATTCTCTCCATATGTAAGCATTTGCTGCTTTCACTCCATACGTAAGCATTTGCTGCATTTTCTACATTTACTGTACGGTAATTTTGATGTGGCTTTATTTTGTAGGAATTACTTCAAAAGGCAATGGCTAGTGGAGAAGGAGGAGGTACCGTTGAAATAGTAATTTCGACTAGAAGATGACATCAGCCGAGGCTCTTACAAATGCTCATATAAAGGACTTAAGGCAAAGTCTTGTTGAAGAAATGGAAGCACGGCTAGAATCAAAGGTAAATGAGAAGGTACAAGAGAATTTGGTTTGGGTGCCTAAAAAAATTAGGCGATGCTAACCCGGAGTTGAATCTAGATGAACTAATTTCCACAACCACGTCCAGTGACAATGAAAATACGGCTGGAGGCAATAGCTCTTAGTCTCATTTATGAATATCTGACTGTAGTTGTTGACAAATTGTGATGTTTACTGTGTACTGCGTATTATGATGTTTATGCTAGTTATAAGTACTGTACAAATTGTGATGTGTACTTTGTATTATGCAAGTATTTATGTGATATTGTGCCTTTTAACGTCTTCTCAGTGTTGTGTTGCAGTAGCGCTAGTGTAGTGTTGCAGTAGCTTTAATATAGTGTTGCCATCGAGTTATAAATGTTGTTGAAATAATGTTGCAATAATCATACAAGGTGTTGCTGTAAGGTATGGGAATAGATTAGGGCGTGGGTCCAATGGGCCCCACAAAATATATAAATAAAATTAGTATCTATAGCAACATTTTTGGATGCTGCTACAGACACCTAAGGATGTTGCTATACACCTAAATAGGAATCTACTGTAAAATATTTGTTGTGTTGCAATATATAGTTAAAATGCTGCCTTCAAGGTCTGCAGCAACGGTGAAAATTGCATCACCGTAGAAACGTTACCAAAGACCTATGCCAACATTTTTTGGGCCTGTGCCAACAATGTTTTTGCGTTGCATTATGTCGTTTATGGCACAGTGAGAACAAGGTAAATTCATTTCAACAATATTCACCACTGCAATCTGAATGTAACACTTTAATTTTAACTCCTAATTGTGTTTCAACTTCTTCTTTATAAATTTTGAATTTATCAAAAGCCTCATCTTTAGATTTCATTAGATATACATATGCATATCTAGTATAATCATCAATAACTATTATATAGTATTGTTTACCACCATATGTGATATGACTTTTAAAGTCGCCCACATTACTATATACCAAATCAAACAAAACGGTTTCCTATTCTACAGATTTAAAGGATTTCCGGTGTATTTTTGCTTGAACACATATTTCACATTTAGAGATGGAATCAAAATCACAATCAGAAATTAATCCTAATTTTTCCATATTTTTAAGATATTTATAATTAACATGTCCTAATCTACTGTGCCATAAATTAACAGAATCAACAATATAAGCAGAAGATCTCTTTACTAGATTCAACTTAATCATTCCGTTACAAGAATATCCCTGTCCAATAAATTTGTTGTTCTTGGAAGACACTAACTTATATGACTTATACACCATCTTGAGTCCTCCTTTTTTAAGAAGGTATCTAGAAACCAAGTTCTCACATATATCGGGTACATAAAATACATTGACTAATGTAAGAATTTTCCCAGAGGTGAATGTAAGTTCAATAGTGCCTTTTCCTAGAACTTTACTTTCCACTTAGTTTGCGCCAGTAACTTCGCCGGATTTTCCATTATTTTCTTCGTAAGTCTTGAACAGATTAAGGTCTTTGCAAATATGAATGGTTGCTCCAGTATCGAGCTTACAATCATTATTAATGCCACTAACGGAGTTCGCCTCTTGTAATACAACCACAAGCTTTTCTTCACCACATTCATTTTTTTTTGTTTCTTCTGAAGATGACAATCTCGGGCATAGTGGTCTGGTTTGTTACAATAGTAACAGGCACTCGTGTTTTTGTTCCTAGAATTATTTTTCTTCTTAAATTGTGTCTCATTCGTAGGCTTTAGTTTATCAGTAATTTCAACAAGACTAAGACTCAGTTTGCGGATTATCATCTAGTTCGCATTTAAGAGAATCTTTTTCAATAAGAAGATGACGCTGCAAACCGTCTAAATCCTAATCCGTTTCCGCATGTTTCAACTTTTTCTAATAATGATTCCAAGAACTCCAGAGTCTTGAAATAATAACTCCAACAACAAAAGATCCATGAAGATAATAACCGACATCTTTAAGTTGGTTCACCAATTGTAGTATTCATTTACTTGTCCAACTATGGATTACTTGGTGACAATTTTGAAATCCATAAAATTTGAAATATTTTTTTTTTGTTACTTGCCAAAGATATGCGATACTTGCCCTCCAATCCAGTCTAGAGGCCCTTTGCTGTTTCCAAGGCCCTATGAGCGTTGTAGATTGGAGTAGACAATGCATTCAGAATATGCCCTCTGCATAGAAAATCGTCCTCTTTGCACTTTGCACATGTTGCCTTCAGATCCTCAGCGGTTTCCTTTGGTATCACTTCCAATCTGTCTTCCAAGATATAGAACAATTTTATGGTAATCATAAAGAACTTCATCGTCTCTTGCCAACGAGTGAAATTTTCACCATCAAATTGCTCCAATTTAGTCAAATGCTGACTCATAAATTGTAGTACGCTCAAACCTTCCATGATTCAGGTTATTTGCTGAAAATTTGTTGGGATATTTTGGTTTGAGACTATGGGAGGAGGAATAATTGTCGTACTTCAGACTTCAAAGATCTATGGAATAGATTCTTTCAGGTTGTAGTTCAACCCGCTAGGTACAAACGGGTTATCGAACTATCGACTTTTAGGATTCAATAAAGCCTTGGAACTGTGAAATCAGATTCAAAGTTTGTACGATTTTGATCCGATCAAGAACACTCTGAAATTTGGTTTTATGATGATGTAAGTAGAAGATGGAATAAAGAGGAAGATAAGATCAAATTCTGCAACCGTTTATAAATGTAACAAAATTAGAGGATTTGCAACAATCTATGGTTGTAGCAATGGTAGAATTCGAGAAAAAGAAGAAGAGTAATTCGAAGTGATTTTGAAACACTTCTGGCACTACAATATATAGGCGGTAAAGAGAAATGTCCATTCATGAATTATTGCGATTGTTCATAACAGTCCTCTTCATTCAAATTCAAACAATGCTTCTTTTCGTTTCGCAACAGGTAGAAGTGTCGAAAAATTCAAAGGTCGCGCCTCCTTTTCTAACGTTCTGAAATGTTTCAAAATTTCCGCCTCTATTCAAATTTAGTTTGGGTTCATGGGCTGAAAATCGGACCATTTCTGTTTTATAAAATTGCCTAAAATTTTTGCTTATCGGATCCCGGACCCGCACCCGCACCCGGTTCGGTTGGGCGGACAGGTGGCGGCGAGCATGTGTGTGGTAAAGAGATGCATGGTATCCCTCCTCCCAACAAAGTAAACATTTGGGTGCCCCAAGGCCCCAAAACACTTGTGGGAAGGCTATTGATGTAGTGGCATACCTCTCAATCTTCTACAATGTGGGACTAATCCCCACATTTTCACTTCTTCCATTCTTGTTTCCCTCTTCAAAAACAAACCTAAACCCCAAAACACTTTGAAAATTTACAACGATCTCCCCCAATTTTAAAAAATAAAGAAAATAAATAATTGTGATGGCTGAATCACTAGTGTGACTTCCTACATACCCAAGTGGGATTAAGCTTATGTAGTTCTATGATCAAGTTTTGCATCATTGTGGAAACAACACATAAATATAAGGTATCTTTTGGATTTGAACCTTTACTTAGTGTAAACCATTCAAAGTTCTATCAAGATTCTCTGGTGAACGAATCTTGAACCAAGTATTCCTTAATGATAAAACTGGAACAGTCACACATGTTGATTTCCTTAGTAAGAGTGTTTAGTATCGCTCGGCACGTTAATAGCCATGTACTTTAATCCTGGTTCATGAGTTTACTTTAGAAAAAGGTCTAACTTTCCAAGGAAATAGACCTGATTTCAATACTCATTTAATTAATTTTCTTAAGTTGTTTCTGTGATACACTTATTAAGGTTTCTAGACTTACTAAGGATATTTATCCATCCTCAGTTCTTGCAGAAACCATCATTAAATATTATGGGACAATTGATCTATTGTTCCATAATCATTCTCTTAACATGTTGGTACCCATTGAACATTGTCTATATTTTTCATGACACAAGTTGGGTTTTGTTAAGGATGATCAATCTTCGTTAACAGACCTTAGTCCCATTTCTTTTGACTTTATAGAAACCATAGGCTTTGGAAGACCTTTGGTAAGTGGGTCAACCAAGTTTTTCTTTGTTTCTATGTGGTCAACAGTTATAACTGCACTTTTGGGTAACTCTCTTACCATCTGATGACTTAGACTCACATGTTTAGACTTTCCATTATATGTTTTATTAGAGACATTATATATTGTTGCTTGATTATCACATTTAATCAAGACTACTGGTGATGGCTTCTTCCACAATGGGATTTCCATTAATAAATTCCTCAGCCATTCCACTTCCTTACATGCATCTACGAATTGTATCAATTCTGACAACATAGTTGAGTCAGGTATACATGTCTGCTTCTTGGAAGCCTAACACATAGCAGCACATCTTAATGTAAATATCCATCTCGTCATAAACTTGGATTTGGGTTCAACATTGTTCCAGTTTGCATCACTATATCCTTCTATTACGGCAGGATATCCTTTATAAGATAAACCATAGTTGATAGTTCCTCTCAAATAAGCTAAAACTCTAGATATAGCTTTCCCGTGTTCAAAACCTGGATTACTCGTAAATCGACACAATACACTTATAGCATGTGCGATGTCTGGTCTAATGCAATACATAGCATACATAAGACTCCTAGTAACACTAGAATATTCCCGTTGAGAAATGGTACATTAGAGCAATGGTTATGAACTTTGTTTAAAATTGTTTTGCACTTACAGGTATCTGTAATGTATGGAATTAATGTGAATATAATTACCTATATTACAGATTCCTGTAAGAGCAAAACATTTTTAAATAAAGTTCATGACCATTGCTCTCTTAATGGTTATGAAGTTTGTTTAAAAATATTTTTCTCTTACAGGAATATGTAATATATGGAATCAATGTGAATATAATTCCCTATATTACAGATTCATGTAAGAGCAAAACATATTTAAACAAAGTTCATAACCATTGCTCTCTCAGAGAGCAATGGTTATGAACTTTGTTTAAAAATGTTTTGCTCTTACAGAAATCTGTAATATAGGGAAATATATTCGCATTAATTCCATATATTATAGTTTCTTGTAAGTGCAAAACTTTTTAAACAAAGTTCATAACCATTTCTCTATATAATTCCCTATATTACAGATTCCTGTAAGAGCAAAACATTTTTAAACAAAGTTCACAACCATTGCTCTCTAGAGAGCAATGGTTATGAAATTTGTTTGAAAATGTTTTGCTCTTACAAAAATATGTAATATATGGAATTAATGAGAATATAATTCCCTATATTACAAATTCCTGTAAGAGCAAAACATTTTTAAACAAAGTTCATAACCATTGCTCTCTGAGAGCAATGGTTATGAACTTTGTTTAAAAAAGTTTTGGTCTTACAGGAATCTGTAATATATGGAATTACAGGAATCTATAATATATGGAATTAGAAGAATCTGTAATATATGGAATTAATGAGAATATAATTCCCTATATTAAAGGTTCTTGTAAGAGAAAAACATTTTTAAACAAAGTTCATAACCATTGCTCTCTGAACTTTGTTTAAAAATGTTTTTCTCTTACAGGAATCTGTAATATATGGAATTAGCGTAAATATAATTCCCTATATTACATATTCCTATAAGAGCAAAACATTTTTAAACAAAGTTCATAACCATTGCTCTCTTAATTCCATATATTATAGATTCCTGTACGAGCAAAACATTTTTAAACAAAGTTCATAACCATTTCTCTCTAATGGTGATGAACTTTATTTAAAAAGGTTTTGCTCTTACAGGAATCTGTAATATAGGGAATTATATTCACATTAATTCCATATATTACAGATTCCTATAAGAGCAAAACCTTTTTAAGCAAAGTTTCACATTAATTCCCTATATTACATACTCCTGTAAGAGCAAAACAATTTTAAACAAAGGTCATAACCATTGCTCTCTAAGAGAGCAATCGTTATGAACTTTGTTTAAAAATGTTTTGCTCTTACAGGAATATGTAATATAGGGAATCATTTTAAGTGTTCTTTTCTAATTTGATACGTGGATCTAAAGGAGATGGTGCTGGTTTTTCATTATAATAACCATACTTATTTAGGAATTTTTCAATGTAATGAGATTGAGTTAGTAATAACTCCCCCGCTTTCCTAATGATTTTAATTCCTAAAATTACATCCTCCTCTACTAGATCTTTCATATCAAATTTAGAAGATATAAACTTCTTAGTTTCATTCACAGGATATATCTAACCAAATATCAGCATGTCATC
Organism: Allium sativum; assembly: GCA_030737875.1. NCBI lineage: Eukaryota > Viridiplantae > Streptophyta > Magnoliopsida > Asparagales > Amaryllidaceae > Allium > Allium sativum. The sequence goes on along the minus strand of CM060925.1, from coordinate 307,700,552 downwards.
AACGTATAAACATATTATATCATAACCGTTGTTATCCGATTTTCTATAAATACATTTACCTGCATCTTTAACAATGAATCCATATGACAATGCAACTTTATCAAACTTCCCATGTTATTGCATGTGAGCTTGCTTCAGGCCATAAAGTGATTTGACTAATTTACAAACTTTCTTTTCTTGGCCTGAGGTTATAAAACCTTTAGGTTGTTCTGTATTTATTTGCCTTAGACCGAGACATGGTTTGCGGAGTTCGCCTCTTGTACAATAGCCACAAGCTTTTCTTCGACCATATTCGTTTTTTGTTGTTTCTTCCGAATATGACAGTTTCGTGCATAATGGCCGGTTTTGTTACAACAGTAACAAGCACCTTTCTTTTTGTTCTTTGAATTATTTTTCTTCTTAAACTATGTCTCATTCTTAGGCTTTAATTTATCAGTAATTTCAACATTATTTGCCTTAGACTGGGACTCGGTTTGCGGATTATCATCTAGTTCGTGTTTATGAGAATCCTCTTCAACACGAAGATGACGCTGTAAACTGTTGAAATCATAATCCATTTCTGCATATTTCAATTTTTTCTTATAATCATTCCAAAAATTAGGGAGTCTCGAAATAATAACTCCAACATCAAAAGATTAAGGGAAATCAATACTGGCAACTTTAAGTTCATTCACCAACAATAGTATTTCACTTACTTGTCCAACTATGGACTTATTGGCGACCATTTTGAAATACATAAAATTACAAATAAGAAAATTTTAATTACTTTCCCCGGATATGTGATACTTGCTCTCCAATGAAGTCCAGAGATCCTTTGCAGTTTCCAAGGTCCTATAAGTGTTGTAGACTGGACTAGACAATGCATTCAGAATATGTCCTCCGCATAGAAAATCCCTCTTTGTGCTTTGCACGTTTTGCCTTCAGAGCGACATCTTCCGCAGCATTTTCCTTTTGTATCACTTCCAATCCCTCTTCCAAGATATAGAATAATTTGACGGTGATCAAAAAGAACTTCATCGTATCTTTCCAACATGTGAAATTTTCACCATCAAATCACCCCAATTTAGTCAAATGCTGATTCATTACTTGTAGTGCGCTCAAACCTTCGACGATTGAAGTTATTGTCGAAAAATTTGGTGGGGATTTTGTGGTTTGAGACTATTGGAGGAGGAATAATTGCCATACTTCAGACTTTAAGGATCAACGGAATAGATTCTTTTAGACAATAGTTCAACCCACCAGGTACAAACGGGTTATCGAACTATCGACTTTCAGGATTCAATAAAGCCTTAGAAAAGCAAAATCAGATTCAAAGTTTGTACGACTTTGATATGATTAAGAACACTCTGAAATTTGGTTTACTGATGATGCAAGAAGAAGATAGAATGAAGAGGAAGATGAGATCGAATTCTACAACATTTTGTAAGTGTAGAAAATCAGAGAATTTGCAACACTCTGTGGTTGTTGTAATGGCAGAATTCAAGAGGAAGAAGAGGAGTAATTTGAAGTGATTTGGAAACACTTCTGGCATTGCTATATATAGGCGGTAAAGAGAAACGTCCATTCATGAGTTATTGCGACTGTATGTAACAGTCATCTCCGTTCAAATTCGAACAATGCACCTTTTAATTTTGCAATAGTCAGAAGCATTGCAAAATCCAAATGTTGCGCCTCCTTTTCTAATGTTCAGAAATGTTTCGAAATTCCCGCCTCTATTCAAGTTTCGTTTGGGTTCACTGCTGAAAATTGGCCCACTTCAAAAACTGTCTGAAAATATTGCTTATCGGACTCAAGACCCATACCCGACCTGACCCAGTTCTGTCGGACAAGCGACGGCGGCATGCAGGTGTGTTGTATAGAGATGTATGGTCTTCGTCCTCACAACAAAGTAAACATTCGGGTGCCCTATTGCCTCAACACACTTGTGAGAAGGCTATTGATATAGTGACATACCTCTCAATCTTCTACATTGTGGGACTAGTCCCACCACTTTGTCTTCCTCCATTCTTGCTTCCCTCTTCAAAAACAAACCCAAACCCCAAAACACTTTGAAAATTTACAGCAATCTCCCCCAATTTTCAAAATAAAGAAAATAAATAAAGTGGACGGCTGAATCACTAGTGTGACTTCCTACATACCCAAGTGGGATCAGGCCTATGCAGTTCTAAGATCAAGTTTTACATCATCGTGGAAACAACACTTTAATTCTAAGATCAAGTTATCTTTTGGATTTGAACCTTTACTTAGTGTAAACCATTCATAGTTCTATCGAGATTCTCTGGTGAACAAATCTTGAAGTGAGTATCCGTTAATGATTAAACCAGAACAATCGCACATGTTGATTTTCTTAGTTAGAGTGTTATGTATTGCTCAGCACATTAATGGCCCTGTCCTTTAATCCTGGTTTATGAGCCTACTTTAGAAAGCGGTCTTACATTTGTAGGAAACAGCCTAATTTCCATACTCATATAGGTAAGTCTCTTAAGGTATTTCTGTGATACACCTTTTAATGTTTCTAGACTTATTAAGGATATTTATCCAACCTTGGTTCTTGCAGAATCCAACACTAAATATTATGGGATAATTGATTTAGGGTTCTATAATCATTCTCTTAACTTGTTGGTCTACATTTTTCAAGACACAAGTTGGGTTTCTGTTACAGACGATCAATCTTCATTCACAGATCTTAGTCCCATTTCTTTTGACTTTATAGAAAATATAAACTTTGGAAGACCTTTTATAAGTGGTTCAGCCAAGTTTTTCTTCGTTTCTATGCAGTCAACAGTTATAACACTACTTTTGAGTAACTGTCATACCATCTAATGTCTTAGACTCACATGTCTAGACTTTCCATTATATATTTTATTAGAGACATTATATATTGTTGCTTGATTATCATAGTTAATCAAGACTGCTGGCGATGGATTCTTCCACAATGGGATTTCCATTAATAAATTCCAAAGTCATTCGTCTTCCTTACATGCATTTGCTAATGCTATCAATTATGATAACATAGTCGGGTCAGATATACAGGTCTGCTTCATGGAAGCCCAAGATACAACAGCACCTCCTAATGTAAATATCCATCCAGTCGTAGACTTGGATTTGGATTCTGCATTGTTCCTAGTTGCATTGCAATATCCTTCTATTACAGCAGGATATCCTTTATGAGATAAACCATAGTTGATAGTTCCTTTCAAATAAGCTAAAACTCTGGAAATAGCTTTCCAGTGTTCAAAACCGGGATTACTCATAAATCGACACAGTACACTTATAACATGTGTGATGTCTGGTCTAGTGTAATGCATAGCATGCGTAAGATTCCCAATAACACGAGAATACTCCAGTTGAGAAATGGTACGTCCATCGTTCTTTTCTAATTTGGTACTTGGATCTAAAGGAGTTGGTGTTTGTTTGTCATTATAATGACGATACTTCTTTAGGAACTTTTCAATGTAATGACATTAAGTTATTAACAACTCCCCTGCTTTCCTAATGATTTTGATTCCTACAGTTACATTAGCCTCTCGTAGACCTTTCATATAAATTTAGAAGATAGAAACTTCTTAGTTTCATTCACAAGGATATATTGGAACCAAATATCAGCATATCATCAACATATAAACATATTATAACATAACAGTTGTTATCAGATTTGCTATAAATACACTTATCTACATCATTAACAATGAATCCATATGACAATGCAATTTTATCGAACTTCCCACGCCATTGCATGGTAGCTTGCTTTAGGCCATAAAGAGATTTGACTAATTTACAAACTTTGTTTTCTTGGCCTGGGGTTATAAAAGCTTTAGGCCTATGGTGTATATGGGGCGGTACACTGGTGAAATGTACCATGTTGTTTACAAAACAAGGTAAATTCATTTGAATAATAATCACCACCACAATCTAAATGTGACACTTTAATATTAACTCGTGCTTCGATTCTGCTTTGTAAACTTAGAATTTATCAAAAGCCTTATCTTTAGATTTCATTAGATACACATGCATATCTATATAATCATCAATAAATGCTATATAGTATTGGTTACCACCATAGGTGATATGACTTTTTAAGTCACCCACATCACTATATACCAAATCTAGCAAATAAGTTTTCCTTTCTACAAATTTAAAGGATTTCCTGTGTATTTTTTCTTGATAATTCACATTTAGAGATGGAATCGAAATCACAGTTAGAAATTAATCCTAATTTATGCATATTTATAAGAGATTTATTGTTAACATTTCCTAATTTACCATGCCATAAATTAATAGAATCAACAAAATACGCAGAAAAATTCTTTACCAGATTCAACTTAATCATGTCGTTATAAGAATATCCCTATCCAATAAATTTGATGTTCTTGGACAACACTAACTTATCGGACTCATACACCATTTAGAATGCTCCTTTGTTAAGAAGGTATCCAGAAACCAAATTCTTACACATTTCGGGTATGTAAAATACATTGACTAATGTAAGAACTTACCCAGAGGCGAATGTATGTTCAGTAGTGCCTTTTCCCAGAAGTTTGTTTCCCACTTTGTTTGGGCCGGTAACTTCGCTAGATTCTCCATTATTTTCTTCATAATTGTGGAATAGATTACGGTCTTTCCAAATATGAATGGTTGCTCTAGTATCGAGCCACCAATCATTATCAATGCAACTAATGGAGTTCGCCTCTTGTACATTAGACACTAGCTTTTCTTCGACCACATTCTTTTATTGTCGTTTCTTCTGAAGGTGACAGTCTCGAGCATAATGGTCGGGTTTGTTACAATAGTAACAAGTACCTGTCTTTTTGTTCATGGAATTATTTTTCTTCTTAAATTGTGTCTCCTTCTTTGGCATTAATTTACCAGTAATTTCAACATTATTTGCCTTAGACTAAGGCTCAGTTTGCAGACTATCGTCTAGCTCTCGTTTAGGAGAATCCTCTTCAATAAGAACATGGTGCTGTAAACCGTCTAAATCATAATCCATTTCCGCATGTTTCAATTTTTTCTATTAATCATTCCAAGAATTCGAGAGTATCGAATTAAACAAAAGATTCAGGGAGATAATAACTGACATCTTTAAGTTGATTCACCAATTGTAGTATTTCACTTACTTGTCCAACTATGGACAAGTTGGCGACCATTTTGAAATTCATAAAATTACAAATAAGAAATTTTTTATTACTTGCCTCGTATACGCGATACTTTCTCTCCAATCCAATCCAGAGGTCCATTGCAGTTTCCAAGCTCCTATGAGCGTTATAGACTAGAATAGACAATGCATTCAGAATATGCCATCTGCATAGAAAATCGTCCTCTTTGCGCTTTGCAAGTTTTGCCTTCAGAGCAACATCTTTCTTAGGGATTTCCTCCGGTATCACTTCCAATCCATTTTCCTAGATATAGAACAATTTGATGGTGATCAGAAAGAACTTCATCGTCTCTTGCCAACAAGTGAAATTTTCACCATCAAATCGCTCCAATTTAGTCAAATGTTGATTCATAACTTGTAGTGCGCTCAAACCTTCCATGATTGAAGTTATTATCTTAAAATTTGTTGGGGATTTTGTGGTTTGAGTCTATTGGAGAAGGTATAATTACCATACTTCAGACTTTAAGGTTCAATGGAATAGATTCTTTCAGACAATAGTTCAACCCATCAGGTACAAACGGGTTATCAAACTATCGACTTTTTGGATTCAATAAAGCCTTGGAACACCGATATCAGATTCAATGTTTTTACGACTTTGATATGATAAAGAAGACTCTAAAATTTAATTTTATGATGATGCAAGTAGAAGATAGAATGATGGGGAAGATGAGATCGAATTCTGCAATGGTTTATAACTGTAGCAAATCAAATAATTAGCAACACCCTTTAGTTGTTGCAATGGCATAGTTTGAGAGGAAGAAGAAGAGTAATTCGAAATGATTTGGAAATACTTTTTGTGTTTCTATATATAGGCAATAAAGAGAAAGGTCCATTCAATAATTTTTGCGACCGTTAGTAATAGACATCTCTATTCAAATTCAAACAACGCATCTTTTCGTTTCGCAACAAGCAGAAGCATCGAAAAATTAAAACATCGTGCCTCCTTGTCGAACGTTCTGAAATGTTTCAAAACTCTTTCCTCTATTTAAATTTCTTTCGGGTTCGTTAGCTAACAATCGTCCAATTTTTGTTTTATTAAATTATCTAAAAATATTGCTTATTGGACCCCGTACTCGGCCTAGTTCGGTCGGACGGACGGGAGGCGGCACGCGCATTTGTGGTATAGAGATGCATGGCCTCCCTCCTCACAACAAAGTAAACATTTGGGTGCCCCAAGGCCCCAACAAACTTGTGAGAAAGCTATTGATATAGCGACATACCTCTCAATCTTCTATAATGTAGGACTAATCCTGACACTTTCTCTTCTTCCATTCTTTCTTACCTCTACAAAAACAAAACCAAACCCCAAAACAATTTGAAAATTTACAGCAATCTTCCCTAATTTTCAAAATAAAGAAAATAAATAAAATGGATGGCTGAATCATTAGTGTGACTTCCTATATACCCAAGTTGGATCAAGCCTATGTAATTCTAAGATCAAGTTTTACATCATCGTGGAAACAACACGTAAATATAAGTAATCTTTTGGATTTGAACATTTACTTAGTGTAAACCATTCAAAGTTCTACCGAGATTCTCTGGTGATCAAATCTTAAACTAAGTATCCCTTAATGATAAAACCGGAATAATCACAAATGTTGATTTCCTTAGCCAGAGTGTTTTGTATTGCTCAGTGTTAACGATATTTTTCGTCAACACGGGAAATGGATAAATGGGGTAAATCTTAAGGGAAAATCAGGTGGGTTGTTTCTCTTTCCCGTTCGATTTTAAGGGTGGATTGGGATGTTAAGGCTATTAGTAGGCTCATTATGGTCTACTAGATTGTATCTGGGCTCAGCGAATGGAATTCGGTCTCCATCAAGGGTGCGATGGATGTGAATCTGAGCTCCTCTATGGAAGGGATAATAGATCGCGATGATAAAAATTAGAGAAATAAATGTGCACACTTACAGAGCAATTTTATCAAGACGTTCTCCTTTTATTAAGCTTTTAATGAGAATACATAGATGTCATAGAGAAAGAATTCTCAATTTATGATTTTCTAAGTTATTTCTTAGGATACAAAAAGTAAGGAAAAAGTCCCCCTTTTAATGTGGCATTAGGGACCTTATTTATAGTGATTCAGGACTCCTTTTGTTGATGGGTTGGTGGGCCCGCAGGGATTCTTGTCGGTCGCTTCATTCATGGCTTCATGTGCGAGATCTTTGGCTGCTTTCGGTGCACTGGTCACGGACCCTGAACGATACTTAAATCTCTGAAAGTGACTCGTGAATGTGGGCTTGCGGATATGATCTTCCAGATGTAGACTTTCCGCTTTATGGTGAATACATGGACGGACTGGGTCTCGTGGTGTATGTTGATATCTGCCGGTTTGAAACCTCCATGGGTTTCGGTACTAAGTTAATTAGTACGGGTAGCCTGTGTATCCGCTTTGGTCTCGGTTAACCTTTCAGTGGGGTTTCCGTGTAGCCTGGATTCCCGAGGGACGACTTACGATGCTACTCCTATTATTTGTGATATTATCCTTTCGGTGTCGATATGGTAGGTGCTCCTGGGGTTGGTTCTGGGTAAGCCTCATGCTCTGTTGTTGTAGTATTTTCAGTGCTTCCGCCTTTGGATCTATCGGTGTATGGATATTTTGTTACAGAAGATTCCCTCTTGAACTTTGTCTGTCGGCTTTGTTGCCTCCGATTTCCTTGGCTCTAGGCCAGAGTGGTTCTTTACACGGAGCCTTTCGTTGAGCCGACACTGTCGAAAGATCTTCCTGGACTGACTTGGAGGAGGGTGTCACAATCTGTTAAGCTCCCTAGTTTTCTTTTATGACTTTCTCTTTTAGGGGGAATGAAAGAGGAAGGTTGTTGTTAATACGATCTTTCGGATTACACCTTTCTACCTTTGCTCTTTTTGTTGCCGGACTCTGCTTCTTGTTAAGTCCTTTGCGAGATTTCGGTTATCGGATACCCCTTCGCCGCTGACTTTTCTTTAATGTTGATTTTGGCAGTAACATCACCCCTTCCTCAAGTAAAGGGGTATTTTCGACTTTTCAAGTCAAACTCCTAATTTCTTTTGAAGCGTCATATCGGAGCCGTTTGATCTTCCTTTCAGGGCAACATTGATTAGCCCTTATTTAGGTATTGTAGATTTGAGTAGGTATCCTTGCATAATTACCACTGCTTTTTCTTCACCTTTTACCTGGAATCTTAATTTCTTAAACCAGATTATTTGTTCCTTGAAGATCTGAAATTCATCGTAGGGAATTGACTACTCAAACCCTTGGTAAGCATTAAAAAAAAATTGTTAGGATTGTTCGCCAAAATTTGCTTAGGGTTTTGCATATAGGATACAGATTGTATGTATTTTAACAACCTAAGAGATAATTTCATGGCCATCAACCTATTTCCCCCTACTCCCAAATATCAATTTTAGGGTTTAGGACTTAAAAATTTTGTGTTTGAAGATTTCATCATTCTGGCCGCTTGTTATCATTAGGCCTAAGCATAATCTCTTTCAAATGTTTTAATGGATAAGATATAAATTTTATATATTCACGAAACTACATCACCAGGCAGTGTCATATCTGACAAGATGAGTTCCGGCTTATCACCCATTGATACCTATGACCCCTCTCGAAGGAGAAAATTTCTTTTGGAGAAATCGCTGGTTACTTCTCAGGATGAGGTTAATTCCATTCTCGCTAGTTTTGGAATGGACGATGTGGAAGTTGTTCCTGCTGCTGACTGTCGTGACATCATGCATCCTCCTGAGAGATATTTTGCCTGCTCAGCCATTCATCTTTGGTATGGGGGCTTCTTTCCTTTTCCACCCTTCATGCTTCAACTTCTGCATGATTTGGGAGTCGCGCCAATTCAATTTTCACCAAACACTTAAACATTACTTTTATGCTTGGAAGTTCTTGCTCTGGAACTTCGCCAAGTTTCTCTTATGTCGAACCTTGTTTTCTATTTGGTGCGCTTTTCATGGGATGAGGTCCATCCCTTATTCCACATTTCCCCTTTACAGAAGGTTGTCAGTGATGGTGCGGGGAAAGTTACACCCTGGAAAGGCCAATTATTTTTCTTTAAATGTCATGCCGGTGTTTCTGGCTGAATTGCCGATTGTAGTAAGTTCCCTTGACCTTTCGCAGGTGGTTATCTTATCGCTAGTGATGCACCTTTATTTCTTGTCTTTCCAGATTTTGCTTCTGAGGTGTGCCCCTAAGAGAGAGTGAGTCTCGCTGGTCTAAGCTCATCATGGAATTGCTCGAGAAGCCGCCGAGTCGACCCGCTCTACTAACCAAGGATAAGTTGTGTTTTCACAATCTCCTTCCTCTTAGTCAGAGGATATTGGGGCGTCCACCGGTCTGTCTCCCTGGTACTAATCATCTATTGGCAGGTTCAGAAGTGTTTACTCCTTCTTCCCTATTATTCCCTGGTACGTCTTATTGATTCAACAGTTTTCCATGTTGAGATCTTCTTTCGACACTACTATTTCGCGCTTTTGACCTTTTCTTGACTTTTTGCTTAGTCAGGGGTTCCGGTTGCAGAAGCCCCAACTTCTACCGATTCGTTGAACCAGGTTTCCGCAGCTGCTCTTAAAAGGATAGCCTAATTTCCTGCTAATCTACCAACTAAGAGACTGAAATCCAATACTCCTACTTCCACGACTTCCGGGAATGTCCTTGACAGGAAAGTAAGAAGTGGTGTTTCCTCACTGTTTTCTTCAAGCACATCCAGAATGGGTATATGTGCGATGTCGTATACTTCTACTTCTCAGACTGTCAGTTCTTCAAAGCCTCTTGACCTTTCGCCAGATCTTACCGATCTTGTGAAGCTCATTCTCTCCGAACCTGCATTTTCTAAGTTTCGTTACCTTCCACTCCCCTCGACACGATGGATTTTTATCGACCCCTAATTGCCCCCACAGCTCATGGTACAATGCTTTTCTTTTCATTCTTGGGCTTTCTGTCTATCGCAACTATATGCTGAGTGTTCGTACGTTCACATGCCATTAAGAGATGGAATGTTCCTAAGTCTATCCCTTCTTCTTCGGCTATTGAAATTACTCGACTTAGGGAGGCCAACACAGTTTTGAGCGAAGAATGTGAGAGGCTGAAGGCTTCCTTGGAACATGCTGAGTTGGCCTTGGAGAAGGAAAGGCAGACTAGGGATGTACCTCCCGACAGGGTTTCAGCTTTAGAGCATCAGATGGTGGAGGATGTGATTGCCCATGCTGATGAGCTTCGGAAGAAAGATGAAGAACTTTCTCGTGCCATCCAGACCATTTATGCAGCCCAAGATAGGATTTTGGATTTTTTGCGAGTCCATCTCCCACGGATCTAGTCTGACTGTTATGAAGACGCCATGTTCTCTCTTTTTTCTAAAAACCTTCAGAATTTTTCTAAACTCCAAACCTCCTCTATTCCTCCCTTTATCCTGTATCGGGATAAGGAAAGGATTAATTTGGGTGAGTAAGGAGTGGGTGCACCGGGGAGGGGTGACCCTTTAGCCGAGGACCTCTTATTCATTGACAGACTTTCGGATGACTTGGACGAGGAGGGGATAGCCCCCGTTTCCTTGGGCAGCTAAAAAGAGAGAGAGGGTAACGGTCCAAAAGATGGCGACTGTCCATTTGAGCGTGTATCTATGATTTTGATTTGCCATTACCTAGAGAGGATGGACCTCCTGGCCTTCAGGGAGGGAGAGAAATTTTTGATCATGTAGTTCCCTCTCTACGGGTATAACCTTTTCCTTTTGTGTATATTTCTTTTCTCTGAACGTTTGGCCTTAAACATTTTCCTATTGTTATAGTAGATAAAATGAAACAGTCTTCCTGCCTCAAGCTGAGTTAGATGATAAAAGTTCAAACCATTTTTATGTTGATCAGATAGTACACTTGCATATATTTAGTTCCGTAGCCTACGCAACACTTTATGAGGCCCCCACTTTGTTGTCAGCGGGGCCTAATGTGGTTATTTGCATTATGACAGAACTTAATTTACTATAAGGAGGCATTACGCACGACTTGTAGGTTGAAAAAAGAGTTGCACGTGATGCCTACCCCTGCTTTCAACGAAATGCGTTTGCTTGAAGGGCTTGAGTATGCTTATATTACATTTCCTCGGCTCTTTTTGAACTTGTGGAGTGGGGACCATGAAGCTATGTTATGGAATCTTAGGATTAAACATGATGAAACACTATGTAAACAGTAGGAGTATGAAACAATGACGTACTTATAATTCTCCCTTCTACACATATGTTTTAGTTGGCAGGCCCTGGGTTTGATCAATGTAATGGTGTATAAGGAGGAGAGAGGGATATGACCTTTTAAAATAAAGTTGTAATCAGTTTTTCTTTTTGTATGTTTGTGCGCAGGTTGATCAGCGTGAGATCCCTTCCTCCCAGGACGGAATGCCATCGGAAAACGAGGTGTTTCCTATATCTTATAAAAGGAAGCTCTTACATCAGGACTTATCCATTAAACATTTAACCAAGAGGATGAATACTTTGAAAAGACAGATGGAAGAGAAGGATATAACCATTCTGGGTTGAGGACGTACATACAGACTAAACCCTCCATCGAGTTCGAGGACGAGCTAAAAAATCTTCGTCAACGCGTCATTGACTTGGAAATCAATTTAAACAATATTAGTACAAAGTGTGAGACATGGGAACACTGTTACGAGAATATCCCTTTAATGACGAGAACTTCATCCCCTGACGTCGCGACAGCGGATAAGTCCTCCGCTCGTCAGAGATGTTATTACTTGAATAATGCTACACCAGGTTTAAAGGAAACACTTTTTTCTAAGTGGTATAAAAGAGTGGTGGCTGAAATGAAAGGAATTTATGAAACTAGATTAATCAAGGACTCCCACGATCGTGTCGTCAGGTACACCGACCAGATTAGACACTTGTAGGAAGAAAATCATGATTTATGTATGAGCATTTTTGGTTTGGAAAAGGAAAACAAATCTCTTAGGGCGATGTGTAAGGCTTACAACCGAGCTTTGAAGCTCCAGCCACAACCTTTCGGTTACTTAGACGAGACGAGTAGGAAAGTTCAAAGGCTTAACAAATTATTAGGCATGGCACTTCGTCATGCCATCGACCCTCTTTACCTGAGGATAGAGAGGATCCAGATGTTAAGTGACATTTCGTGATGGTGACACATGATTTCGCATTATGTTAATGGTGATGATGTAAATTTTTAATAAATAAACTTACGTATTGATAACTTTTAATATGTAAATGACTATTGGTATAGGACATGAATGTGATTTACTTGTATAATGAATGACTTAAGAGGTCTTCTTTAAGTATGGAAGAAAAAAAAACCATTTTTTCAACTGACCTCATCTTCGATGATGGGCTTTCATTTGCTTCCGACTTTTGTGGGTCTTCTTTCGTAGGCATCCCACAGATGTCTTTGTTTGTGACAACTATCTTGGAAATCTTAAGACCATCATCCCAACGGTTGGAGCCTCCTTCCGATACTTACAAAAGGTTTCTTACAACAAGTCTCGGGTGTTAATATCTGGGAAACATGCCTCCCTTCTAGCATTTGTTCACAGTCGAATCGATTCGGATTTGGGCGTAAATTTTAATAGAGCGGAAACATCATTGGCATCGATGAAACACTGGGGCTTGCCTAGATTCGGGCATCGATAATAGTTGACCGGAACCTCTTCCGGTCCTCATATAGAGTTGGATCTTCACAGGTTCGGGTGGTAGCATAGGAGACCAGAACCCCTTCTAGTATTGATAGAGCGTCGAATCAACCCAGATTCGGGTATTAGTATGGAGAATCGAAACCTCTTTCGGTATCAAGAGAATGCCGAATCGACCCAGATTCAGGTATTAGTATGGAGAACTGAAATCTCTTTCGATATTAAGAGAACGCCAAATCGACCTGAAACCTCTTTCGATATTAAGAGAACGCCGAATCGAACCAGATTCGGGTATTAGCAAAGAGAACCGAAACCTCTTTTAGTATTAATAGATTGAGTATCCCCTTGGGGTTTGATTTTAGAAGAAGAGGTTGTACGTGGTTCTTGAGCCTCCCCTTGGGCTTTCGTAGTCAAAGCATAGGATGTACATGCTTTGTTAGCAACTCTCTAGGCCTGAGCGTCCGGTGCGCTTGGCTAGCTTATCCACAAGAAGGGCCCAAGGACTTACCTGACCTTCATCCAGGAGGCGCCTTATCCAGACCATCGTAGGCGATGATATGGGCTTAGAAACTTAGATGGGGCAATCGTAGGCATAGAACTAAGGTTCACTCTTTTGATGCTCCACACACACCATCGTAGGCACTGATAGAGGCTTATACACCACCCTCTCCAAGGAGTGACCTATCCTGACCATCGTAGGCGATGATAGTATTTTGCGCTCCCTTCTGCGAGTAACGCAGGACATAAGCGGAGGTAGGTCGTGCTCTTCTACGAGCAAAGGTAGGACATGCATAGTTCTAGCAGAGGAAGGGCATACTCTTCTACGAGCAGAGGCTGGGCGTGCTAATTTTAGATGCACTGCCATGACCAATTCTGATGTGAAAAGGCGGCTTACGATTTCGATTCTTTAACCCTACCCCCTCTGGTTTTGGCAAGGAGAAAGACTAACAAAATCATCCCCCTTTTGGGAGGATGCCTCACCCCGGCTAATTTGGCGATGACTAGGGTTTCCCTTCTCTTTATCCATTTGTGGCCTGAGCTTTCCTTTATCAATTTCTTTATAGGGAATAATCTTTCTCTCATTATCACAGTAGGATTTCGATGGCATAACCTCCTATGATTTCCTTACATAATTTTGTAATTTTCCTTGGTTTAGGAACCTAATGGTCATTCTCTCCAATACTCTGCAATGGTTGGTTTCATGTTCGTTTACCATATGGTAGTAGCAATACGATCCTCCTCTTTTAGCTTAGTTTTTGGGAGGCGGTGGCCAAAAGTTTAACTTATGTCTATTCAGGAAATAGATACCCTCAATCGATATAGTGAGCTTATAACCCTTTAGTAATCTTGACTCGAAATCCTTTTTATGCCGCTGCATCTTGGCCTTTTTGCCACTTATCTTTGTTATTCCTTCATTAATTCTACACTTTCTCTTTACTACTCTTTTATATGGGGGTATATCTTCTTTAGACTTTATGTCGGACAGGGGGATAGGAATTTTCTCTATACTTCGTTGATTATGGTTTCCCTGGCCTTTGCGAGAATGGCTCTTTGGCGAGGAGAAAGGAATTGTATCTCTCGGTTGAGGGTTGGTAAAGGGAAAAAATCATAGTTGATCCTAGGTGGAAGGGGTTAATGCTCCATCGATCAGGGTCATATGGCTCCGTGTCCATCTTTTTCTCTTGGATATGGAGGTTTTCTAGTTTGGATCTTTCAATCGCCCGTGGCATGTCTATGTTCGCCTCAGCCAAGGGAAATCCCTCAGTCATCGGTGGAGATCCCTTATTCATAAGGTTCTCAAGATCTTAGTTCAGGATGGAACAATCACAGGTTGGTATGAGGTATGGCTGTTAACCACAAGGTCAGAGGTTCAAGCCCTCCTTCTAGTGCTAAAATGTTAATGATATTTTTCGTTAGCACCAAAAATGGATCAATGGGGTAGATCTTAAGGGAAAATCAAGTGGGTTGTTTCTCTTTCCTGTTCGATTTTAATAGTGGATTGGGATGTTAAGGCTATTAGGCGTAGGCTCACTGTGTTCTATTAGATTGGATTTAGGCTCAACGAATGGAATTCGGTTGCCATTCAAGGGTGTGATGGGTGTGAACATGATCTCCTCTGCAGAAGGGATAATATATCGCGATGATAACAATTAGAGAAGTAAATGTGCACACTTACAGAGCAATTTTATCAAGTAGTTCTCCCTTTATTAAGCTTTTAATCAGAATACATAGATGTCTTAGAGAAAGAATTCTCCATTGATGATTTTCTAAATTATTTTTGAGGATACAAAAAGTAAGGAAAAAGTCCACCTTTTAATGTGGCATCTAGGGCCTTATTTATAGTGGTTTAGGATTCCTTTCGTTGATAGGCTGGTGGGCCCGCAGGGATCCTTGTCGGTTGCTTCATTCTTGGCTTCGGGTGCTAGATCTTTGGCCGCTTTCGATGCATTGGTCACAGTCCCTTACTTGAATCTATGAAAGTTTCTCATGAATGTAGGAATGCAGATATGAGCTTCCGGATATAGGCTTTCAGCTTTATCGTGAATACGTGGGTGGACCGGGCCTCATAGTGTATGTTGATATTTGCCGGTTCGTAACCGACACAGGTTTCGGTACTAAGTGAATTATTATGGGTAGCATGCGTATGTGCTTGGGTCTCGGTTGACCTTTCAGTGGGGTTTCCACGGAAGCCTGGATTCCCGAGGGATAGCTTCCGACACTACTCCTTTTTTTGCGGTTTCATCCTTTCGGTGTTCATGCTGTAAGTACTCTTGGCGTTGGTTTCGGGTAACCCTCGTGCTCCTTTGGTGTAATATTTTCAAGGCTTTCGTCATTGGATGTATCGGTGTATGGATATTTTATTATTGAAGATTTCCTCTCGGGCTTTGTCTGTCGAGTTTGTTGCCTCTGATTTCCTTGACTCTAGGTCATAATGTTTCTTTACACGAAGCCTTTCGTTGAGCCGACACTATCGAAATAGTATTGCTGGGATGACTTTCGCGGAGGGTGGCCCTGTCGGTTAAGCTCCCTAGTTTTCTTTTACATCTTTCTCTTTTACGGGGAATAAAGAGGAAGGTTGTTGTTAGTACAGTCTTTCGGATTACATCTTTCTACCTTTGCACTTTTTGTTTCCAGACCCTACTTTTTGGTAAGCCTTTCGCGATCTTTCGGTCATCGGATACCCCTTTGTCGCTGACTTTTATTTAATGTTGATTTTGGTAGTAACACTCAGCACATTAAGGGCCATATGATTTGATCCTAGATCATGAGTCTACTTAAGAAAGCAGTCTTACTTTCCTAGGAAACAACCTAATTTCCATACTCATATAGGTAAGTCTCTTATGGTATTTCTATGATACAACTTTTAAGGTTTCTAGACTTATTAAGGATATTTATCCATCCTCACTTCTTGCAGAATCCAACACTAAATATTATGGGATAATTGATTTAGTGTTCCATAATCATTCTCTTAACTTGTTGGTCTATCTTTTTCAAGACACATGTTGGGTTTCTGTTAAGGATAAACAATCTTCATTCACAGACTTTAATCCCATTTCTTTTTGACTTTATAGAAACCATTGACTTTGGAAAACCTTTTGTAACTGGGTCAACCAAGTTTTTCTTTGTTTCTACATAGTCAACAGTTATAACTCCACCTTTGAGTAATTGTCTTACCATCTGATATCTTAGACTCACATGTCTAGACGTTCCATTATATGTTTTATTAGAGACATTATTTATTGGTGCTTGATTATCACATTTAATCAAGATTGCTGGAGATGGCTTCTTCCAAAATGAGATTTCCATTAATTAATTCCTAAGCCATCCCACTTTCTTACGTGCATCAACTAATGCTATCAATTCTGACAACATAAGTGAGTCAAATATACAGGTCTGCTTCTTGGAAGCCCAAGACACAATAGCGCCTCTTAATGTAAATAACCATCTAGTCGTAGACTTGGATTTGAGTTCTACATTGTTCCAAGTTGCATCGCTATATCCTTCTATTACAGCAGGGTATCCTTTATAAGATAAACCATAGTTGATAGTTCCTTTCAAACAAGCTAAAACTCTGGAAATAGCTAGCTTTCCAGTGTTCAAAAGCTGGATTACACGTAAATCGAGACAATGCACTTATAACATGTGCGATGTCTTGTCTAGTGCAATGCATATCGTACATAATCCTCCCAATAACACTAGAATACTCCAGTTGAGAAATGTTACGTCAAATGTCCTTTTCTACTCTGATACTTGGATCTAAAAGAGTTAGTGTTGTTTGTCATTACAATGACCATACTTCTTTAGGAACTTTTTAACATAATGAGATTGAGTTAGTAATAAATCCCCCGCTTTCTGAATAGGATTAATTCCTAAAATTACAACAGCCACTCCTAGATATTTCACATCAAATTTAAAAGATAGAAACTTCTTAGTTTCATTCACACAGGATATATTGGAACCAAATATCAGCATGTCATCAACGTATAAACATATTATAACGTTATGATTGTTATCCCATTTGTTATAAATACATTTATCTACATCATTAACAATAAATCCAAATGACAATGCAACTTTATCAAACTTCTCATGCCATTGCATGGGAGCTTGCTTCATGCCATAAAGAGATTTCACTAATTTACAAACTTTCTTTTCTTGTCCTGAGGTTATAAAACCTTCAGGTTGTTCCGTATATATCTCTTCTTCTAAATCACCATTTAGAAAAGCTGCCTTTACAACATTTGATGTATAACTAAGTTATGAATTGATGCAAGTGCTATTAAAGAGCGTATAGAAATATGCGAGCAACCGAAGCATATATATGAAAATAATCTACTCTTTGTCTTTGTTTATATCCCTTAGCAACTAATATAGCTTTAAATTTATCAAAGGATCCATTTGTATTTAACTTATTTATGAATATCCATTTACATCTTATAGGTTTAGCACCAGGAGGTAAATCAGTTAAAACCCAAGTTTGGTTTATCATTATGGAATTCATTTCATAATTGATAGCTTCTTTCTAGAAATTAGAGTCTCTAGAACTCATAACCTCAGAATAAGTTTTCGGTTCATCGTCGATGCTTATTACATGTCTCGTCACATTTAGGACTTCATCCTTATTACCTTCTACGATATATGTTATGAAGTCAGGATGTAGTCCTTCTCTATTCTTGCTCTTTTACTTCTCCTGTGTTCAGTACTATTATCTGGTACTGACACATCCTTGCTACTTTGCGTAGGAGCATATTTATCATCATCGATACCAATAGTCGTAGTTGGTTCCGGACTAGATGGTCTCAATGCATTCTCAATAGTTTGATTTTCAAAAATTTCTACATCTACAGATTCTATAACTCCTAAGGTGTCAAGTATAAGGAGCCTATAAGTAATACTATTTAGAGATATCCTATGAAAACACTATTAAATGCTCTATTACCTAAATTTGGTCGTTTAGGGTTTGGTTTTCTAACATATGCTAAGAAACCCCAAAATTTAAGTCTAGTAAGGTTAGGTTATCTATTAAACCATAATTCAAAAAGGAAAATATTATTCTTTTTAAGTGACACTCTATTTAAAATGTAACATGCATATAACATAGCATCACCCCATAGGCTATAAGGTAATTTAGAACTTATGAGCATGGCGTTAAACATTTCAACTAAAGTTCTATTTTTCCTTTCAGCAACACCATTTTGTTGTGGTGTATACTGGGCGGTACACTGGTGAACTATACCATGGTTTTTACAAAACATGTTAAATTCATTTGAACAATACTCACAACCACGATCTGAATGTAACACTTTAATTTTAACTCCTTACTGTATTTTGACTTCTACTTTGTAAATTTTAAATTTATCAAAAGCCTCATCTTTAGATTTCATTAGATATACATATGCATATCTAGTATAATCATCAATAAATGTTATATAGTATTTGTAACCACCAAAGGTGATATGACTGTATAAGTCACCCACATCACTTTATATCAAATCAAGAAAACCGGTTTTCCTTTCTACAGGTTTAAAGGATTTCCAGTGTATTTTTGCTTGAACACATATTTTACATTTAGAGAAGGAATTGAAATCAAAATAATAAATTAATCTTAATATATGCATCTTTTTAAGAGATTTATAATTACCATGTTGTAATCTATTCTGCTATAAATAAAAAGATCAACAATATAAGCAGAAGATTTCTTGACTAGATTCAACATAATCATACCGTTACAATAAAATCCCTGTCCAATAAATTTGTTGTTCTTGGACAACACTAACTTATCAAACTCATACACTATCTTGAATCCTTCTTCATTAAGAAGGTATCTGGAAACAAAATTCTTACACGTATTGGGTGTGTAAAATACATTGACTAATGTAAGAACTTTCCAAAAGGTGAATGTAAGTTCAGTAGTGCATTTTCCCAGAACTTTGCTTGCCACTTTGTTTACGCCAGTAACTTCGCTGGATTCTCCATTATTTTCTTCGTAATTCTTGAATAGATTACAGTCTTTGCAAACATGAATGGTTGCTCCATTATCGAGCCACTTATCATTATCAATGTCACTAACGTAGTTCGCCTCTTATACAACAACCACAAGCTTTTCTTCGACCACATTCATTTTTTTTTGTTTCTTCCGAAGATGATAGTATCAGGCATAATGGTCGGGTTTGTTACAATAGTAACAGGCACCCTTCTTTTTTTTATTGGAATTATTTTTCTTCTTAAACTATGTCTCATTCTTAGGCTTTATTTTATCAGTAATTTCAATAGACCGAGACTCAATTTGTAGATTATCATCTAGTTTTCGTTTACGAGAATCCTCTTCAATATAAAGATGATGATGTAAACCATCTAAATTATAATCCATTTCCACGTGTTTCAATTTTTTCTTATTATCATTCCAAGAATTCGGAAGTCTCGAAATAATAACTCCAATAATAAAAGATTCAGGCAGATCAATACCGACATCTTTAAGTTTATTCACCAACAGTAGTATTTCACTTACTTGTCCAATTATGGACTTGTTGGCGACCATTTTGTAATCCGTGCGATACTTGCTCTCCAATGCAGTCCAGAGATCCTTTGCAGTTTCCAAGGTCCTATGAGTATTGTAGACCGAAGTAGACAATGCATTCAGAATATGCCCTCTGCATAGAAAATCGTCCTCTTTGCACTTTGCACGTTTTTCCTTCAGAGCAACATCTTTCTCATTGGTTTCCTCCGATATCACCTCTAATCTGTCTTCCAAGATATGGAACAATTTGACGGTGATTAGAAAGAATTTCATCGTCTCATGCCAACAAGTGAAATTTTTACCATTAAATTGCTCCAGTTTAGTCAAATTTTGATTCATAAATTGTAGTGTGCTCAAACCTTCCATGATTGAAGTTATTGTCCAAAAATTTGTTGGGGATTTTGTGGTTTGAGAATATTGGAGGAGGAATAATTGTCGTACTTTAGACTTTAAGGATCTATGGAATAGATTCTTTCAGACAATAGTTCAACCTACTATGTACAAATGGGTTATCGAACTATCAACTTTCGGGATTCAACAAAGCCTTAGTATAAAGAAATCAGATTCAAAATTTGTACCACTTTGATCCAATCAAGAACGCTCTGAAATTTGATTTTCTGATGATGCAAGTAGAAGATAGAATGAAGAGGAATATGTGACAAATTCTGCAATAGTTTATAAGTGTAGCAAATAAGAGAATTTGCACCACTATATGGTTGTTGCAATGGTAAAACTCGAGAGGAAGAAGAAGAGTAATTTGAAGTGATTTTGAAACATTTTTGACGTTGCTATATATAGGCGGTAAAGAGAATGTTCCATTCATGAATTGTTGCGACTGTTAGTAATAGTCATCTCCATTCAAATTCATACAATGCATCTTTTCGTTTCGCAACTGTTAGAAGTGTCGCAAAATTCAAATGTCGTGCCTCCTTTTCTAACGTTCTAAAACTTTTAAAATTCCCGCCTCTATTCAAATTTCGTTTCGGTTCACTGGCTGATAATCGGCCCATTACAGTTTTATATAACTGTTTGAAAATATTGCTTACCGGACCCGAGATCTGCACCCGTACCCGACCAGGCCTGGTTCGGTCGGACGGGCAGCGGCGACGCACGCGTGTGTGGTATAGAGATGCATGGTCTCTATCCTCACAACAAAGTAAACGTTGGGGTGCCTCCAAGGCCCTAATAGACTTTTGAGAAGGCTATTAATATAATGGCATACCTCTCAATCTTCTATAATGTGGGACTAGTCTCCATACTGTCTCTTCTTCAATTCTTGCTTCCCTTTTCAAAAACAAACCCAAACCCCAAAACACTTTGAGAATTTATAATAATCTCCACCAATTTTCAGAATAAAGAAAATAGATATAGTGGACGGCTGAATCACTAGCGTGACTTCCTACACACCCAAGTAGGATCAAGCCTATGTAGTTCTAAGATCGTTTTTTACATTATCGTGGAAACAACACATAAATATAAGTTATCTATTGGATTTGAACCTTCTCTTAATGTAAAACATTCAAAGTTCTATCGAGATTCTCTGGTGAACTAATCTTTTACCAAGTATTCCTTAGTTAGAGTGTTCTATATTGCTCAGCGCATTAATGACCATGTGCTTTAATCCTCGATCATGAGTCTACTTTAGAAAGCGGTCTTACTTTCCCAGGAAACGACCTGATTTCCATACTCATATAGGTAAGTCTCTTAAAGTGTTTCTGCGATACACCTTTTAAGGTTTCTAGACTTATTAAGGATATTTATCCATCCTCAGTTCTTGCAGAATCCAACACTAAACATTATGGGAAAATTGATTTAGCGTTCCATAATCATTCTCTTAACTTGTTGGTACACATTGAACTTTGTCTATCTTTTTGAAGACACAAGTTGGAATTCGGTTAAGGATGATCGATCTTCATTTGACTTTATAGAAACCATAGACTTTGGAAGAACTGTTGAAAGTAGGTCAGTCATATTTTTCTTTGTTTCTATATAGTCAACAATTATAGCTCCACTTTTGAGTAACAGTATTACCATCTGATGTCTTAGACTCACGTTTCTAGACTTCCCAATAGGTGTTTTACTAGATACATTATATATTGTTTCTTGATTATCATAGTTAATCAAGACTGCTGGAGATGGCTTCTTCCACAATTGGATTTCCATTAATAAATTCCTAAGTCATTTCGCTTACTTACATGCTTCTGCTAATGTTATCAATTCTGACTACATAGTTGAGTCAGATATACAGGTCTGCTTCTTGGAAGGCCAAGACACAGCAGCGCCTCCTAATGTAAATATCCATCCAGTCGTAGACTTGGATTTTACATTGTTCTTGGTTGCATCGCTATATCCTTCTATTAAAGCAAGATATTCTTCATAAGATAAACCATAGTTGATTTTTCCTTTTAAATAAGCTAAAACTTTGGAAATAGCTTTCTAATGTTCAAAACCTGGATTACTCATAAATCGACACAATACACTTATAGCATGTGCGATGTCTGGTCTAGTGCAATGCATAGTATATATAAGACTGCAAGTAACGCTAGAATACTCCAGTTGAGAAATGGTATGGCCAGTGTTGTTTTCTAATTTGATACTTGGATCTAAAGGGGTTGGTGCTGGTTTGTCATTATAATGACCATGCTTCTTTTGGAACTTTTCAATGTAATGAGATTGAGTTAGTAATTACTCCCCGCTTTCCTAATGATTTTGATTCCTAAAATTACATCAGTTTCTCCTAAATCTTTCATATCAAATTAAGAAGATAGAAACTTCTTAGTTTCATTCATGCAGGATATATTGGAACCATATATCAGCATGTCGTCAAAATATAAACATTCTCAAGCATTTATTATGTAAAAGAGTTGGGGGTTAGGTTGTCTAATCGTTTGAAGAACAGTTTTTCCTAGTCTGCTTACCATTCTTGAGCATTTACCGTCTCCCCATCCGAATGTGCTTTGAACTAATCATGCCCCCCTTCGAACAACCAATACGATGATGTGAGGATAATATTTGTCAAAACTGAGTTTATATGTGTTGTAGATGAAATAGATAGAAATATTACGTTAGTTCTACGGTTGGATGGCTTAAAAGTAACTGAATTGTATAATTCAATTTTTAGGTTTGCAACAGCTAGCGACACAGATGTAGTTTCAGATTAGTGACGGCTAGCGACACTCAACTTGTTCCAATACAACGACGGTAAGGAATGACTAGTAACAGCAGCTCGACCTCCCATAAGATAACACATGTCCATATGTTTGATACTGATCGTCACTATAGTCAATATTTTTCTAGTTATGGGCATTTTTGTGGCAACTCTCAGCGACGGTTAGCGTTAGCTGGCGACGACTTTCCAAGGCCATCCACCGTCACTAAGTCAGCCTTTCTTATAGTGTAAGTAGTTCCTAATGTAGGTTAAGTTAGATTACTATTATGAATACTTAGACATTCTAACTTAGACGCAAGAGGTCATGACTCAAAACTAATGTTGCGTGCGTATATTGACATGTAGTATGTTGCATATTACCTAAACATTTGTATTAAGTACCCAATAAAAATAATAAAAAATTACTATCGCAAAAAATATATGATTGCAGATTAAACAAAGAGACCAATCTCACATATCATCATGAGAGAGATCCATCCTACATATCCCATTGACGAATCCCAACAACATATGTCATATCCCTCTTATCGGTGGGGAAAAGAAATATCTTTTGTGTAATCACATTAAAAGTGAATATATTTTGAACAAAAAAAGAATAATACAATAAAAAGGATTTTTTTTGGTCAAAAGTGGTTACGAATGTCTAGACCGGTCTCATCCCATATAAGACGGAGTGCCTCTTCATTAGCGGCCCTATTCGCTTGAAGGATGAGCATAGACCGGATTCTACATCCAAGACATAATTTTGCAAGCAACCTCACCACATTAGAATATTGTCCTCTAGTATTTCTCTAACTCTCATCATATACATTACTCTGTCATTCGAGCGAAAAACTAATTTTTTTTGTTTTGTTTTGTAGTAGCAATACTTGAATAAAAATTATTAGTTTCTTTCCAATACATCCATTGAAAAATCTTCATTTGGATATTTAGTAAACGTGACATAAAGTTAGTCATAAAACCTTTTTGTGTCCTTGACAACTTGGTTATATGACATCTCTGAAGATATTCTTCTCATTACCTTCTGATTAACCTAGCTTAACAGTGTAGAGGACATCTGATAAAAACCAATGATTCAGATTAAATCACTTTCATGTCAAGAAGTAAAACATCAGATTTTTATTACACATCCATATGCGGTAGATTTAATTATAATAGGTGTGCTATGTACAATTTGTAAATTACGAATTAAACAAATGAATTTTAATTAATCCCACAACAAAGAAGATTGACACATGTATCAAGGTGTAGCATATAATAGCCAATTAATCAAAGAGATCAATCGAATCCAGGACCAGTAGCTTCACTCTAACTCCAGGAGAAATGCGAACGGAGCGATAGTTTTGGCTAAGCAATACTATTTCAGCTTTTGCCTCTAATATTAGCTCATCATCAAGTATTCTGAATATGTAAGTTTCTACGTATATGCTTGTTGTAGAAATGCATGATACTTTCACTTTCACTGAAAAAGTTTCACCATGTTTCAATGGTGTATAAATTTTGGAGGAGAAGCAGGAGATAGGTAGATTTGCAATTTCGACCTATGACTAATCCCACGTTCTTGGTCATTTCATCATGCCCATGCTGACAATAACTAGAGTAAACATCAGATTTTACAATGTCGTTTGCATCGATGTCTTCTTCTTTCACTTGTAGTTCTACTTCGTGGTATTTGTTCATCCTGAATGAAAAATAACAATTTAAATTCAAATTTGTTGGAAGTGAATAAGTGGGTGTGGCAAAATCACTAAGTCCTACATCGGGAAAAATTGTGCCTTAGTCCAATACATATACAAAAGCTTGATACGTTACATCATAAGGAAGAGGAAGAGAGAGAGGCAATGGAATAGCATGAACAAAGCATGCACATATTTAAATTTAAATTAAAAAGGTCAAAGATTAGGGCCTTGGGGCTCTTGGGGTCTCGTGATCGTATAGGGCCTTCGGGTAGCGCCAGGCCTGCTTGCGCTGTTCAAACGGCTATTTTTTAACACAGCCACACAAATGCCAACGGAACTATCTGTTGGTAAAGGGTCGCAACCTTTCCAACGGTCGTTGCCATTGCAATTATAACAGTGGCAACCTTTCACGAGTGGATACCTGCTCACATCCTATTTAAAGGGTAGCCGGACGAAGTTCCAGATCAATCGGGTTTTTCTGCCTTCTGCCCTTCTTCCTCCAACACTCTATTCTGCAAAATACAACTACCTTGAGTTCGTCGTTGCTTCGCCTGCAGCACTACACGACGAAGTTGAATCCGTTTTATCTTGGGAATCGATTTGCTCCGAAGCCCTTAAGTGCTACAAAAGGGGCGCAAATACGATTTAAGGAAACAGTCGATTTGGACTGGACTCGGATTACTGCATTTTCTGATCATATGCGACGGTATACTTCCCTCGCTTTCTGTTTCTGTTGCATTCATATTGCAAAGTTCCCAGATTATTTTTTATAATCTACAGATTACTGTATCGACGCAGTTTTTCCTGACCTTGGTTCTAACAATCTTAAATCGTAACTCGGATTACTGCATTACGAACCTTGAACTTTTCCTAGCGTTTATTGGGTTCGAACTATATAGTGACAATATATTGGAGCACAGAATTTTCAATACTGTTTCAAGATTGTTGTTCGTAACAATATAAATATAGTACGAACCCGATAGTAATCAATATATTGTCACTATCCAATTGTCACGTCAAGAAGTGTTACTAATTCGAAGTAGAATCAAAATTAGCAACAATAAAAAACGTGACCAGATTTGCAGCAGTAAAAAAACCGTAGCAAAACAAAGAGTAAAAAGAAGTACCTGTCAGTAATGTCCGAGTCCAGATTAAATCTGTAATCTTGAAACAGTATTGTCGTTTTGCATGATTGTTGTTCGTAACAATGTAAATATAGTACAAACCCGATAGCAATCAATATATTGTAACTATCCAATTGTCTCGTCTAGAAGTGTTACTAATTCGAAGTAGAATCAAAATCAGCAACCACAAAAAGCGTGACCAGGTTTGCAACAGCAAAAAAACCGCAGCAAAACAAATAGTAGAAAGAAGTACTTGTCAGTAATGTCTGAGCCCAGATTAAATCTGTTTCCTTGAAACAGTGTTGCTCCCTCTACGGCACTGAAGGTTATTGAGCAACTGTCTCCCAAGATAAACCGGACCGATCTCTGCAATTTGAAGCGCTTTCAAGTGCTGAGCAACAATGAACGAAAGAGAGTAATTTTCAAAACAGTTTTACAGAGAAGAGAGCACAGAATTTTCTGGTTATTTTCTTTGGTCCGTCATGAAGGCTTTATATAGTGGCCAGGGGGTGTTATCCAGGCAGATGCGACTGTCCGTACGGGCGCGGGTGCGTCGGCTGGGCCGAGCCTGAAAGGAAACGGGCGCACCTGTTCGGTGTGCAAGCGAACAAGCACAGCCGCTCGGTTCAAAACAAATCTGTTTAATCGCAACAGGCCTTAGCGGGTTAGCGGCCCACGGATATCAGGAGCCCTAAGAGCCCCAAGGCCCAAGGCCCTATCGTTGACATTTTAATATTTATTATGAAGGTGTAGTGACCCGCATTTTTAGCTGTTGAACAATTAATTTATTTAATTATTAAATATCGATTTATCGATATCGAGAACGTGAATTAAATAATATTGAATATTTAATTAATAATTATAATATAATAAAATATATTATAATGTCGAAATAATCAAAAATATTGGAATTACAAATATTCTATGAACGGGGTCATCCCTAAGATGTAATTCAATTTAGAGTTGGATTATATTGACGAATATATTCAATCGACGACAGTTTGAACATATAATTATATTATAATTAAAATCGAGCTTGAAATAGCGCTGCAGTTCGCGATTTGGCGATTTGAACTTCAACTGAATACACAGAGTTCGTTTTAAGCCGGATTTCTGTGAAACAAGAAACGCGTGGAGCTGGTGGAGTATATCTTTCTAGTGGAAGAGAAAAATCGGGATTTCGTCGTGTAGATTTTGATTTATGTCCAAATCAAATTTCAGAAAAGTCGCTATGGAATTCCTTTATAATTCGTAACGCTTTATATACGTTATAAAAGGATTTTTCAATGTAAAGTGAATATCGATTCAATCTGGACTTGGAATAGAGAGTGTATAATTTTCCTGGAGCTGTATGGTATTCCACTGTGAATATATACAATAATATAAATTTATTTATATTTAATTTTCTTATTTAAATATATTTATATATTTAAATGGATTATTCAACGGTCTAAAAATAGCCAGTTTTGCAAACGAAGTCGGAATTCAACGAAACCAGTTTTGTTGGATCCGCAATGTCAAATAGTTGTTAGATTTCTAGTTCCGTGATTTTTAGAGTCACTGTGTGGCCGTACTGATTTTTAGAGTGAGAAACAATCAGTATTTTGACAGTTAAAAATACGTTGTGTGAGCAAACGGAGTCGGAATTCCACGAAACCAGTTTTGTTGGATCCGTAATGTTGAATTATTATCAGATGTCAAGTTGCGTGATTTTTAGAGTTAGTATGTGACTGTACGGATTTTTAGAGTGAAAAATAGTCGATAAATTGACCTTTAAAAATACACTGTGTGAGCATACGGAGTCGGAATTTGACGAAACCAGTTTTGTTGGGACCGTAATGTCAAACTCTAGTGGTATGTCTAGTTCCATGATTTTTGGGTATTATATGTGGTTGCACGGATTTTTTTTTTAACAGAAATGAAATTAGCGCTTGAATTAAAATTGAATGTTTAAAATATTAAAATACCCTATATATACAACACCCTATTCTCTAAACCCTAAAGTCAATTCCATTTTGGTCAACAATACATTTCTGCCGTTGTTTTATTTTACACAGCAAAAATGGCGAAGAAAGAAAAACCAAAATAATCCACATAAATTCTTATAAATGGAAAAGTAGGTTCCTTTGGGTTTGTGTGGCCTTGCTCTTCAATTGGGTGGTATTTTCACTGGGTGCGATGCGAATTTGGGAGGTCGAGATCGACGCAGCGTTGGTTCTAGGAACTAGGGCTAAATGATTTGGGAATTGTGAGTATCGAATGAAAGAATGGAGGTTGCCGCTGTGCCCACGAGATGGAATAACACTTCGCTGCTCATTTTTGGGGGATCTGATAGCCTCTCTGGTGAACCGAAGTGCTGGACGTATAGGCGACGCAATCCAGGAGTTGAGGTCGAGTTGTACGGTAGTGATAAGAGGTGAAGGAGATTTGGATGGAGATTAAAATGGTGGCGTCGGTTTGATGTTTAGTGGAGTAGAGAAGGAGATGGGGTGGCTCGAAGGATCGGTATTGGCCATGATTTCTGGCGTGTTGAAATACTGGAGGACTTCGGGTTTTTGCTTTTGGGAAGATGAGTTTGAGGGTAGTTGGGCCTGGGCATTTCAAGTGATGGGCCGAAGTAAAAGGGGGTGAGGCCCGTTTAATATAAGTTTAGTTTTAAATTTAATGTTCGTAACTTGAAAAATGAATTTCTTATCCATACGATATCAGAATCACGAACGGTCGGATCCGTTGGGATCGTATGGACGGGAGCAACACAATGAGACTGAGTGGAAGTCCATCGGAGCTCGTTACAATTTATGGCGAAATAAATTGTCCGTCGCAGTCAAATAAACGCAAACCGTTATTTAACGGCTAACGCGCAAATGTGAGTAAATCTCACCAACTCTGAACAGTTTATATTTTCATGTTGTATTTTTAGAACTGTTAGATATTGACTGATTGACTGTGTGTCGACCGTTTGATTTAACTGCTAGTCAGTTAGTTGAATTTCCATATTGATTCTGTTTATCAGAATATATCATATGAAACTGCAAGTGATGTTAATTTTATTGTGTAACATCTGTGGATGCAGGAGAACAGGTTGGAGGAATCCGACCGGATTCCTCAATAGTTATTTTATTGTTTTTCATATATTGTGTTATATGATGTGATATAATCTATTGTCGATTATATGTGTTTGGACGATAGTGAACATCGTGATTTGATATGTAGAATATCATAACATACAGGAATGTTGATAAGGAGATTTTCAAAGTGATATTGAAAACAGAATATTTATAAACTGGAATATTTATAAATATGCGATATTTATAAAGTGGAATATTTATAAATAAGAAATATTTATAAATCGAAATATTTGTAAATAGGAGATATTCAAAAAGGAAATAATTTCAAATCATTTTCTTTTTGAATGGAATGGCCTGTGTGGCGGGTTTGGGGATTTTCCCGATACTCCCGATACAAAGGAGGTTATGGCGAATTTTTCCGGAAAGTTAAGGAGTTAGAATATTTTTAAGAATAACGTTGAAAAGGGAAAATGTTTGCAAACCTTTTGCAAATAGAAATATAAAGGAATATATTTGTGAAATCGAATATAAAGGAATATATTTGTGAAATCGAATATAAAGAAATATATTTGTGAAATCGAATATAAAGGACAATATTTGTGAAATCAAATAGAAAAGTAAAAAGAAAATATTTATTTGTTAAATAAATAGAATTGAAAAGGGAATAGTTATTCGTTAAGTAAACAAACAGAAAAGGAATTAATCAAATTAGTTGATTCAAAAGAGTTAATCGAAATGAGCTAATCGAATATTAGTTATTCGATTAGAGTTAATCAAATAAAGTAACTGAGTCAGGGTTAATCAGTTAGAGTTAACCAGTTCAGTAGAGTTAACCAGTTCAGTAGAGTTAACCAGTTAGAGTTAACCAGTAGAGTAAGAGTTAACTAGTCAGAGTTAACCAGTCAGAGTTAAACTGTTAGGGTTAATCAGTCAGAGTTGATCAGTTAGAGTTAACCAGTCAGAGTTAACCAGTCAGAGTTAAACAGTTAGGGTTAATCAATCAGAGTTGATCAGTTAGAGTTAACCAGTCAGGGTTTACCAGTTAGAGTAAAACAGATAGAGTTAAATTGTTAGGGTTGATCAGTTAGAGTTGATCAGTTAGAGTTGATCAGTTAGAGTTAATCGATTAGAGTTAAAACAGACATAGTCATTTAGTATGAGTCGACATTTAGCACGACTGCTAGCGTAATTCACAGGGCTGCAGATAGCCTACGGCGGTCGGATGTTTCCTGAGGGAATCAGGCGTAACCATTGTGATCGCTGCGATCTAGAGTCAAGCGAATGGAGTTAAATCGAATATATTATTCGATAGGAGTTAATCAAGTCGAGTAAATTATGTTAAGTTAGTCAAGAGGAGTTAATCAAACTGAGTTAATCCAAATGAGTTAATCCAAAGGAGTTAGTCGAATATTAATTATTCAAACGGAGTTAAATAGAGTTAATCGAATATTGGTTATTCGAATAGAGTTAGAGGAGTTAGTCGAATATAGTTTATTCGAATAAAGTTAAAGGAGTTATCGATTTATAGTTTGAATCAAAAGGAGTATCGATTATAGTTCAATTCGAAAGGAGTTATCGATTTTAGTTTAATCGAAAGGAGATTGTCGAATATAGCATATTCGAAAGAAAGAGATCGAATATAGCTTATTCGAAAGAGAGAGATTTCGAATATAAGTTATTCGAAGAGAGATGATCGAATATAGGTTATTCGAAGAAGAGTTAAACAAATAGAGATTATTCGAAAGAGAGTTATACGTTGAATTCAATTATATCGAATTCGGGAAAGTAATATTTACTTTCCGGTTTTTAAATCAAGAGTATACACTAATAAATTAGGGTTATGTTTAATTATTCGAATTAAAGAATAAAGGGAATAATTGAAGTTAGATATTACGAAAGTAGGGATTTTAACGTTATCGTTATAATCAATGTTTTCAATAAAAAAGTGGATTCGTAAATTGAATCCGAGAGTTACGTAAAGGAGTTGTTAAAGGTTTAAAAGATAAACCGTTACTATTTCGAAGTTATAACGTTGTTCAGTTAAGGTCCGAGAGGTAATTATACCCCAACTTGATTGACTTCCTTCTTAACTAAGGAATGGTAAGGTTTGATAGTGAATGATGGTTAAGTGAATTTAATAAATGGTTTGAGTTGGCATAGCGATATTTTATTTAAACATCTGTTAAATACAATGAAGGAACTTTGGAAATGTTTTCCAAATAAGAAATCAGAAATGTTATCCAATATAGGAAACAGGAAATGGAAATGTTTTTCCATTGTTAATAAAGTATATTTTCTAAAATTAGAAAATAAGAATTTAGAATATATGGAAACAGGAGATAAGTAAGAAATGAACTAAAGAGATAAATGTTGAATGATGATTGATTGATATAATTTCCATCTGGAAATAATATCGTTGTTTGCACACGAGTTTTTCTTTGATAGTTAAATCACAGACTATCAATGTTTTGACCATTTTACGTTGTTAATATGGAGAGACCGGTTGGATTATTATCCGAAGAACCACTCCGTATTGGCATAAGCGTTGCGAATCAAGTATGCTGAATATATTGAAGACGGAGTAAAGTGCAAGGGCTATTGTATAAGTCTTAGATAACAGTGCCTAAGATGGATTTACTGAATAGTACCTTCGGTTTGTCCAGTCCCAGGACAACTTGTATGGACGAATGTCTGACAGAGTATTCCTAACGAGTCATATATGTTGATCTCTTCAATGTATTACGTTTGGTGGCGGAGGAATTCGTTTCTCTTAGCTTCATACCCGTGATACTGTTAGGGAAATCGATAATGATTTGGCGGGTATGACGATGTGGTATTCCGAGTAAATGAAGATATGATGTGAAAATATAAGCGTAGCTTCTAGCCTCACATCCGGTAAATGACAGAAATCGGGCAGGCAGCATGGCTAAGTCGGTCGCACCGAAGTAGGGTGTATAATCACCTATCTAGAGAATATTCATTTGCTTCTTTAATCTATCAATGTTGTCCCATATATATATACGGGAACGGTTGCTGATCCCAACCGTTGGTGATATACATTCGATACACTCAAGCGAAATAAGTGGTCGGTCATGTGTGGCTGAGTTGCAAGATGTTCTTGTTGAACTCCAGTGTATCGTTCCTAGAGTACACTGATCGGAAGGTGGTTCCATACCTTGTCATAGTTGAAAATACATTACCCAATACGTGCTTGCGGTTTTGATTGTATACTATATATGTAGTAACGTGAGATGCAAGCGTTTCTTCTAGATTGATATCTATTTGTATTTAGACATTATTGTAATATCAGAATGATATTGCTTTTTCAAAGTTGTTTGGATTCTCATAAGGGAAAAACCCGTTCCGTATTCACGGCATGGTCTTATGAGATATCATATACCTGTTTTAATGATTTGAGTTTACTCACACCAGTCACATGACTGACCCGGAGTTTATTTTGTTTTCCCTAAACTCTTGGGTGCCTAAATTTGTACGGGCAGTCAAGTAGTCAGGATTTTTAGGTATGCTTAAAGAACTTGGAGCAGGAGGCTTCAGCGGTCGATAGCTATTATTTATTCCGCTGTGATGTTATGTATTGTACTCTGAAAATGGTATGTATATACAGTTATAACTTTGTATTTCAAAAGTTATGTTATATTTTATTCGTTCCGCTATGAGATTCGTGTTACACTGATGATGTTGTATGTTCTTCTTCTTCTTCTATTCAAAGTTTCTATCTTACCTATTCTCACCCTTTATCTTCTTTCTATTAGTTTCTTGAATTTCCAGTGTAATTTGGGGTTGGACTTGTGTTTTTGGTCAGCTCAAATTCCCCTGGATTTTCGGGTTACTACAGTTGGTATCAGAGCCAGGTTAAGTAATTACCTTGGCTCTGTGGCGTGATTCAGTAGAGATGGGATTAGTAATATCTTAGACTGAATTTGAGTGTATATATACGAGTGAACGTATTTGTTATTCAGTATAAAATGATTTATATTGTGGAGATTCATTGGTTAAGTTGTTTGTGAATTCTGGTTGATCAGTTTGATCCACTGTATCGATAGGGGTTACTAAACACTCGAATACGATGAACCATCATGGTATGCTTTGAAAGAGGGTAAATGAAATAATTTTACCTAAAGTATATATATTGGAATTATAACATATATTGGTTGTGTTGGTTGATATTATAATCGAGTAAGATTATAAAAAGGTAAAATGATTATAAATAACGAATCAGAATTTCATATAAGGAAAATATATGAAATAAGATGAATTAAATCCGAATTTAAATCAGAATTGGAATTAAAATAAGGAAATTTTAAGTTCCTGGGAGATTTTGAAAACGTTTTTCAAATTGAAAATGATATAGTATTGAACTTACCTTGGTAGTTGGAAAATAGATTCTGTTGATGAATCGCGACATCATCAGTGTTCATTTTCGAGTTCTAAGGGACGGATTACTACCAAAGATTTTGTTTTTTGAATTGTTTTGAGAAAAACAAATTGATCAGAAATTCAAATGTTTTGAATTGGTATTATGATTTCAAATTGATTTGAAATAAACCCAGGGATTTAAATTCTGGAATATAAATTTAACTAATAAAGTTAAATAGATTGAGATGGTAAAAATAAATTGAAATTTAAATTAAACCGAGTTAAATAAAATTGAATTGGATTAGAGTTAATCTAGAATGGAACCAAATTGATAAGTCAATAATCTAGAATTTGATATTGGAGTTCGAATGAAATTCGATCTGGATTTGAGGATATGAACTGATTGGAATTTGATTGAGATAACACTGGTATATGCTGAGTTGATAGCATCATATGGAAGTGATAGAGTTGATATGCCCGACAAAAAGGTACAAGTTTATATTTTATATGAGTTTGGAATTTATGAGCCGATTTGGCAAGCCGCTTGGCTGTTTGATTTTCTTTTGGGTTGAAGAAGGCCCAGAGAGGCGAGTTGGAGTTTGAGATATTGACCAGTACAAAGGAGGTGCTGGCGAAATTTTTCGAAAAGTTAAGGCGTTAGAAAATTTTCAGAATTTTTGAAAATTTGGTTAGCAGGAATAAATTAATATTTTAGTCAATATTAATTGGTTCAGTTGAAACCGGAGATAAGAGGTAAACAGATAAATTTTTACCTAGTAGATAGGGTCGTCCCCTAGCTTAGCAATTTCGAGGACGAAATTATTTTAAGTGGGGAAGAATGTAGTGACCCGCATTTTTAGCTGTTGAACAATTAATTTATTTAATTATTAAATATCGATTTATCGATATCGAGAACGTGAATTAAATAATATTGAATATTTAATTAATAATTATAATATAATAAAATATATTATAATGTCGAAATAATCAAAAATATTGGAAATACAAATATTCTGTGAACGGGGTCATCCCTAAGATGTAATTCAACTTAGATTTGGATTATATTGACGAATACATTCAATCGACGACAGTTTGAACGTATAATTATATTATAATTAAAATCGAGCTTGAAATGGCGCTGTAGTTCGCGATTTGGCGATTTGAACTTCAACTGAATACACAGAGTTCGTTTTAAGCCTGATTTCTGTGAAACAAGAAACGTGTGGAGCTGGTGGAGTATATCTTTCTAGTGGAAGAGAAAAATCGGGATTTCGTCATGTAGATTTTGAATTATGTCCAAATCAAATTTCAGAAAAGTCGCTATAGAATTCCTTTATAATTCGTAACGCTTTATATACGTTATAAAAGGATTTTTCAATGTAAAGTGAATATCGATTCAATCTGGACTTGGAGTAGAGAGTATATAATTTTCTTGGATCTCTATGGTATTCCACTGTGAATATATACGATAATATAAATTTATTTATATTTAATTTTCTTTATTTAAATATATTTATATATTTAAATGGATTATTCAAGGGTCTAAAAATTGCCAGTTTTGCAAACGAAGTCGGAATTCAACGAAACCAGTTTTGTTGGATCGGCAATGTCAAATAGTTGTTCGATTTCCAGTTCCGTGATTTTTAGAGTCACTGTGTGGCCGTACTGATTTTTAGAGTGAGAAACAGTCAGTATTTTGACAGTTAAAAATACGTTGTGTGAGCAAACGGAGTCGGAATTCAACGAAACCAATTTTGTTGGATCCGTAATGTTGAATTATTATCAGATGTCAGGTTGCGTGATTTTTAGAGTTAGTATGTGACTGTACGGATTTTTAGAGTGAAAAATAGTCGATAAATTGACCTTTAAAAATACACTGTGTGAGCATACGGAGTCGGAATTTGACGAAACCAGTTTTGTTGGGACCGTAATGTCAAACTCTAGTGGTATGTCTAGTTCCATGATTTTTGGGTATTATATGTGGTTGCATGGATTTTTTTTTTTAACAGAAATGAAATTAGCGCTTGAATTAAAATTGAATGTTTAAAATATTAAAATACCCTATATATACACCACCCTATTCTCTAAACCCTAAAGTCAATTCCATTTTGGTCAACAATACATTTCTGCCGTTGTTTTATTTTACACAGCAAAAATGGCGAAGAAAGAAAAACCAAAATAATCCACATAAATTCTTATAAATGGAAAAGTAGGTTCCTTTGGGGTTGTGAGGCCTTGCTCTTCAATTGGGTGGTATTTTCACTGGGTGCGATGCGAATTTGGGAGGTCGAGATCGACGCAGCATTGGTTCCAGGAATTAGGGCTAAATGATTTGGGAATTGTGAGTATCGAATGGAAGAATGGAGGTTGCCGCTGTGCTCACGAGATGGAATAACACTTCGCTGCTCATTTTTGGGGGATCCGATGGCCTCTCTGGTCGACCGAAGTGCTGGACGTATAGGCGAAGCAATCCAGGAGTTGAGGTCGAGTTGTACGGTAGTGATATGAGATGAAGGAGATTTGGATGGAGATTAAATGGTGGCGTCGGTTTGATGTTTAGTGGAGTAGAGAAGGAGATGGGGTGGCTCGAAGGATCGGTATTGGCCATGATTTCTGGAGTGTTGAAATACTGGAGGACTTCGGGTTTTTGCTTTTGGGAAGATGAGTTTGAGGGTAGTTGGGCCTGGGCGTTTCAAGTGATGGGCCGAAGTAAAAGGGGGTGAGGCCCGTTTAATATAAGTTTAGTTTTAAATTTAATGTTCGTAACTTGAAAAATGAATTTCTTATCCATACGATATCATAATCACGAACGGTCGGATCCGTTGGGATCGTATGGACGGGAGCAACACAATGAGACTGACTGGAAGTCCATCGGAGCTCGTTACAATTTATGGCGAAATAAATTGTCCGTCGCAGTCAAATTAACGCAAACCGTTATTTAACGGCCAACGCGCAAATGTGAGTAAATCTCACCAACTCTGAACAGTTTATATTTTCATGCTGTATTTTTAGAACTGTTAGATATTGACTGATTGACTGTGTGTTGACCGTTTGATTTAACTGCTAGTCAGTTAGTTGAATTTCCATATTGATTCTGTTTATCAGAATATATCATATGAAACTGCAAGTGATGTTAATTTTATTGTGTAACATCTGTGGATGCAGGAGAACAGGTTGGAGGAATCCGACCGAATTCCTCAACAGTTATTTTATTGTTTTTCATATATTGTGTTATATGATGTGATATAATCTATTGTCGATTATATGTGTTTGGACGATAGTGATCATCGTGATTTGATATGTAGAATATCATAACATACCGGAATGTTGATAAGGAGATTTCCAAAGTGATATTGAAAACAGAATATTTATAAACTGGAATATTTATAAATATGCGATATTAATAAAGTGGAATATTTATAAATAAGAAATATTTATAAATCGAAATATTTATAAATAGGAGATATTCAAAAAGGAAATAATTTCAAATCATTTTCTTTTTGAATGGAATGGCCTATGTGGCGGGTTTGGGGATTTTCCCGATACTCCCGATACAAAGAAGGTTATGGAGAATTTTCCCGGAAAGTTAAGGAGTTAGAATATTTTTAAGAATAAAGTTGAAAAGGGAAAATGTTTGCAAACCATTTGCAAATAGAAATATAAAGGAATATATTTGTGAAATCGAATATAAAGGAATATATTTGTGAAATCGAATATAAAGAAATATATTTGTGAAATCGAATATAAAGGAGAATATTTGTGAAATCAAATAGAAAAGTAAAAAGAAAATATTTATTTGTTAAATAAATAGAATTGAAAAGGGAATAGTTATTCGTTAAGTAAACAAACAGAAAAGGAATTAATCAAATGAGTTGATTCAAAAGAGTTAATCGAAATGAGCTAATCGATTATTAGTTATTCGATTAGAGTTAATCGAATAAAGTAAATGAGTCAGGGTTAATCAGTTAGAGTTAACCAGTTAGAGTTAACCAGTTCAGTAGAGTTAACCAGTTCAATAGAGTTAACCAGTTAGAGTTAACCAGTAGAGTAAGAGTTAACCAGTCAGAGTTAACCAGTCAGAGTTAAACAGTTAGGGTTAATCAGTCAGAGTTGATCAGTTAGAGTTAACCAGTCAGATTTAACCAGTCAGAATTAAACAGTTAGGGATAATCAGTCAGAGTTGATCAGTTAGAGTTAACCAGTCAGGGTTAACCAGTTAGAGTTAAACAGATAGAGTTAAACTGTTAGGGTTGATCAGTTAGAGTTGATCAGTTAGAGTTGATCAGTTAGAGTTAATCGATTAGAGTTAAAACAGACATAGTCATTTAGTATGAGTCGCCATTTAGCACGACTGCTAGCGTAATTCGCAGGGCTGCAGATAGCCTACGACGGTCGGATGTTTTCTGAGGGAATCAGGCGTAACCATTGTGATCGCTGCGATCTAGAGTCAAGTGAATGGAGTTAAATCGAATATATTATTCGATGGGAGTTAATCAAGTCGAGTTAATTAAGTTAAGTTAGTCAAGAGGAGTTAATCAAACTGAGTTAATCCAAATGAGTTAATCCAAAGGATTTAGTCGAATATTAGTTATTCGAACGGAGTTAAATAGAGTTAATCGAATATTGGTTATTCGAATAGAGTTAGCGGAGTTAGTCGAATATAGTTTATTCGAATAAAGTTAAAGGAGTTATCGATTTATAGTTTGAATCAAAAGGAGTATCGATTATAGTTCAATTCGAAAGGAGTTATCGATTTTAGTTTAATCGAAAGGAGATTGTCGAATATAGCGTATTCGAAAGAAAGAGATCGAATATAGTTTATTCGAAAGAGAGAGATTTCGAATATAAGTTATTCGAAGAGAGATGATCGAATATACGTTATTCGAAGAAGAGTTAATCATATAGAGATTACTCGAAAGAGAGTTATACGTTGAATTCAATTATATCGAATTCGGGAAAGTAATATTTACTTTCCGGTTTTTAAATCAAGAGTATACACTAATAAATTAGGGTTATGTTTAATTATTCGAATTAAAGAATAAAGGGAATAATTGAAGTTAGATATTACGAAAGTTGGGATTTTAACGTTATCGTTGTAATCAATGTTTTCAATAAAGAAGTGGATTCATAAATTGAATCCGAGAGATACGTAAAGGAGTTGTTAAAGGTTTAAAAGATAAACCGTTACTATTTCGAAGTTATAACGTTGTTCAGTTAAGGTCTGAGAGGTAATTATACCCCAACTTGATTGACTTCCTTCTTAACTAAGGAATGGTAAGGTTTGATAGTGAATGATGGTTAAGTGAATTTAGTAAATGGTTTGAGTTGGCATAGCGATATTTTATTTCAACATCTGTTAAATACAATGAAGGAACTTTGGAAATGTTTTCCAAATAAGAAATCAGAAATGTTATCCAATATAGGAAACAGGAAATGGAAATGTTTTTCCATTGTTAATAAAGTATATTTTCTAAAATTAGAAAATAAGAATTTAGAATATATGGAAACAGGAGATAAGTAAGAAATGAACTAAAGAGATAAATGTTGAATGATGATTGATTGATATAATTTCCATCTGGAAATAATATCGTTGTTTGCACACGAGTTTTTCTTTGATAGTTAAATCACAGACTATCAATGTTTTGACCATTTTACGTTGTTAATATGGAGAGACCGGTTGGATTATTATCCGAAGAACCACTCCGTATTGGCATAAGCGTTGCGAATCAAGTATGCTGAATATATTGAAGACGGAGTAAAGTGCAAGGGCTATTGTATAAGTCTTAGATAACAGTGCCTAAGATGGATTTACTGAATAGTACCTTCGGTTTGTCCAGTCTCAGGACAACTTGTATGGACGAATGTCTGACAGAGTATTCCTAACGAATCATATATGTTGATCTCTTCAACGTATTACGTTTGGTGGAAGAGGAATTCGTTTCTCTTAGCTTCATACCCGTGACACTGTTAGGGAAATCGATAATGATTTGGCGGGTATGACGATGTGGTATTCCAAGTAAATGAAGATATGATGTGAAAATATAAGCGTAGCTTCTAGCCTCAAATCCGGTAAATGATAGAAATCGGGCAGGCAGCATGGCTAAGTCGGTCGCACCGAAGTAAGGTGTATAATCACCTATCTAGAGAATTCATTTGCTTCTTTAATCTATCAATCCTGTCCCATATATATATACGGGAACGGTTGCTGATCCCAACCGTTGGTGATATACATTCGATACACTCAAGAGAAATGAGTGGTCGGTCATGTGTGGCTGAGTTGCAAGATGTTCTTGTTGAACTCCAGTGTATCGTTCCTAGAGTACACTGATCGGAAGGTGGTTCCATACCTTGTCATAGTTGAAAATCGATTACCCAATACGTGCTTGCGGTTTGATTGTATACTATATGTATAGTAACGTGAGATGCAAGCGTTTCTTCTAGATTGATATCTATTTGTATTTAGACATTATTATAATATCAGAATGATATTGCTTTTTCAAAGATGTTTGGATTCTCATAAGGGAAAAACCCGTTCTGTATTCACGGCGTGGTCTTATGA
The DNA here is from genome assembly GCA_030737875.1 of Allium sativum. Taxonomy (NCBI): domain Eukaryota; kingdom Viridiplantae; phylum Streptophyta; class Magnoliopsida; order Asparagales; family Amaryllidaceae; genus Allium; species Allium sativum. Next base: position 307,660,776 of record CM060925.1, on the reverse strand, counting down.
GATATCATATACCTGTTTTAATGATTTGAGTTTACACACCAGTCACATGACTGACCCGGAGTTTATTTTGTTTTCCATAAACTCTTGGGTGCCTAAATTTGTACGGGCAGTCAAGTAGTCAGGATTTTTAGGTATGCTTGAAGAGTTTGGAGCAGGAGGCTTCAGCGGTCGATAGCTATTATTTATTCCGCTGTGATGTTATGTATTGTACTCTGAAAATGGTATGTATATATAGTTATAACTTTGTATTTCAAAAGTTATGTTATATTTTATTCGTTCCGCTGTGAGATTCGTGTTACTCTGATGATGTTGTATGTTCTTCTTCTTCTTCTATTCTAAGTTTCTATCTTACCTATTCTCACCCTCTGTCTTCTTTCTATTAGTTTCTTGAATTTCCAGTGTAATTTGGGGTTGGACTTGTGTTTTTGGTCAGCTCAAATTCCCCTGGATTTTCGGGTTACTACAGAAGGCCTAATGCCTACATAGCCCCATTCACTCAATGCTTAATGTTCTTATTTCTTTTGTTTTAAATAGCATATTGGGCTTTGGTATATATGGAGATATATTCACAAATCACACACAATGTGGGACTTATATTTCTTTAATACCTCTCAACCTCTTCTTCCCAATCTTCTCATTTATTTCCAACAATCCTCCACATGAATGAGAGATTTCTTTTTGTTCTTAAATATTGTGAAACATTTAATGTATCGGTAAAAGAAGCACAATGGCCTTGAACTTTTCCAAGTGTTTATCGTTATAGCCTACTAGCGAATCAGTGGACTAGATTGTCTTTGAACTGTAAGCCTTTTGTCTAAGTCTATAAAGATTACACACGTTAACTGTTTCTTAACCCCTTGGTTCTCTGTTTGTGTTCGTTTTTTCCATGAACACCTGCTTGGTCTCATGATTGTTTAAAGAATTCGACCTTACAATTCTTTTTGAAGCGGCGCCTTCACACTCACGTAGGTGATTCTATAAAGAGTATCCTGTAATACTCCACTTGGGTCTTTTATAACACCACATTATAGACATCATTAAAATCAAAGCTTATCCTATTATCCGATGGGTAGTGCACTGACTTGGAATGGTTTGTATTTTAACAGTGCCATTTAAGCTTATCTTTAAACTTAGTTGTCCCTTTGAACCTAGATCTTGGGATCTCCAGTCAACTAGGTGGGGTTTACGTTTAGAAAAACTTCTTAGATCATAGGTCTTAAACTCATTCCCATCGATAAGGTTTGAACTTTCTCTCTATGCAAGCCTTTAGTTAGTGGATCCGCAATGTTATCTTTTGACCTTACATAGCCTATAGTGATAACTCCATTAGAGAGAAGTTGTCTTATGGTTTTATGCCTACGACGAATATGTCTAGATTTACCATTATACAATGTACTATTCGTCCTTCCTATAGCAGATTGACTATCACAATATATACATATTTGAGGTACTGGTTTTTACCAATTTGGAATGTCCTCTAAAAACCCCCTAAGCCAATATGCTTCTTTCGCGGCTTTATCTAGAGCAATGAACTCAGATTCCATTGTTGACCTTGCTATGCAAGTCTGTTTGGATGATTTCTGTGAAATAGCTCCATTTCCTAATGTAAACACATATCCACTTGTGGATTTTGTGTCATTTGAGCCCGTTATCCAGTTGGCATCACTATATCCTTCTATTACTGAAGGATACTTATTATATTGCAACACATAGTTTTGTGTGTACTTTAGATATCCTAGGACTCTGATTATTGCTTTCCAATGATTTTTACCAGGATTGCTGGTATATCTACTTAGCTTGCTTACAGCGTACGCAATATCAGGCCTAGTGCAATTCATGACATACATAATACATCCCAGTATACGAGAGTATTCAAGCTGATATATACCATCACTAGTGTTCTTTACCCAATTTTGGTTCATATCTACTGATAATTTTGCAGTAATTATATTATACTGCTTGAATTTTTAAGAATTTTAGCAATGTAATGTGATTGAGATAACGCATATCCCTGTGGTGTCTTTATAATTTTTACACTCAAAATTACATCGGCCACTCCTCGGTCCTTCATATCAAATCTAGAGTATAGCAAGTCCTTCGTATATTTTATTATGGCCTTATTATTTCCTAGGATCAGTAAATCATCAACATAGAGACAAACAATGACATATCCAACATCTATATATTTTATATAGACGCATTTGTCTGATTCATTTATTTTGAATCCATTTGATAACATTGTTTCATCAAATTTCTAATGTCATTGTTTTGGTGCTTATTTAAGGCCATAAAGAGATTTTACTAATTTGCACACCTTATTTTCATTTCCTTGGCTTAAAAACCCTTCTGGTTGTTGCATATATATTTATTCTTCCAGTTCACCGTTCAAAAACGAAGTTTTCACATCCATTTGGTATATTTCCAAATTCAATATAGATGCGATTGCAATATGTATCCTAATTGATGTTATTCTGGTAACTGGAGAGTATGCATCAAAGTAATCCAGATCTTCCTTCTGTCTGAATCCTTTTATTACAAGTCTTGCTTTATACTTGTCTATTGAGCCGTCAGACTTTAGTTTCTTCTTAAATATCCATTTATATCCTAGTTGCTTTGATCCTTTAGGGAGATCCACTAGTTCCCACGTATGGTTTTGTAGAATGGATTCTATCTCACTATTGACGGCTTCTTTCCAATAAGGAGCATCGGGGGATGACATTGCTTGTTGATAAGTTAGAGGTTCATTTTCTATCATATATGCATAGTAATCAGGTCCAAAGGATTTTTAGGTCCTTTGTCGCTTGCTCCTTCTCGGTTCCTCTATTTCAGTTTCATCATTCATTTTTCTTTGATCAGCATTATCCTCGGGAGTATTTGGATCTCTTGGCCTCTTTTGAACACTTGTTTCAAAAAAGGTTTTAGAGGATAAATGTGGTCAAAGAATCTTGCATTTCGAGACTCGATAATCGTGTTTTCATGAATGTCATCAATTTCAGATTTGTACACCAAAAATCGATATGCACTACTATTATGAGCACATCCAATGAATATGCAATCTATAGTCTTCGGTCCTATTTTGACCTTTTTCGGTTTTGGAATTTCTACTTTGGCAAGACACCCCTACACTTTTAAGTATTTGTAGGATGGTGGTCTATTTTTCCAAAGTTCATGGGGAGTCTTGGACGTTTTCTTTCGTGGTATTTTATTCAAAATATGATTTGCAGAAAGAATAGCTTCTCCTTAAAAATTATCTGGCAAGCCAGAGCTTATTAGTAAGGCATTCATCATTTCTTTAAGAGTTCTATTCTTTCGTTCAGTTATACCATTGGATTGAGGTGAATAAGGAGTTGTAGTTTGGTGTATTATACCATGCTCAACACAGAATTCCTCAAATGGAAACTTATATTCTCCTCCTCTATCACTTCTTAAAGCTTTAATTTTTCTGTTGAGTTGATTCTCTACTTCTGCCTTATACTGTTTAAACGTATCGAATGCCTCATCCTTGCTTCTAAGGAGATATACATGGCAGTATCTTGTACAATCATCTATAAATGTGATGAAGTACCTTTTTCCTCCTCTAGTTTGACACATTTTCAAGTCGCATACATCAGTATGTATTAAGTCTAGAGGTTCGATTTCTCTTTCAACATGATGAAATGAGGTTCTTGTCAATTTGGCTTCAGAACAAATTTGACATTTGTAATTTGAATCAATTCTACATTTAGGTATGAATTCTAGATTGATCAGTTTTTGTGAAGTATCAAAATTCACATGACCTAGTCTATAATTCCATAGATTAGGAGAGTCAACCATATAAACAGAAGATTCAATTTTATTCATATCATTGTTTGGTACAACAATGGTTACATTAGCCTTAAATAGACCATCACATACATAACCCTTTCCTATGTACACTCCTTTCTTAGACAACACAAATTAATCAGCCACAAATGTCAGTTCGAAGCCATGCTTGCTGAGCAACGTTCCTGAAATTAGATTTTTCCCAATTTTTGGAACATGGAGAACATCATTTAGTGTGAGTTCTTTTCCAGAAGTCAATTTCAGCACAATCTTTCCCTTGCCTTCGACCTTTGATGTGGACGAATTACCCATAAACAGTTGTTCTTCACTAGTAGCACTTTTGTAGTTTGTGAACATCCACTTATTTGCGCATATATGCCTAGTGGCTCCAGTGTCTACAAACCACTCCTTGTTGCCAACAAGGTTGCATTATGAAACAACTGCACACAGATCCATTTCAGAAACACCGTCTAAAACATCCGCCACATTTGCTTCTGATTTCTTCTATTTGGGTGGTCTGCGACATTCTGCAGCTTTATGATCCTTTTTTCCACAATTATGGCATGACCCCTTGAATTTCTTTGACTTCTTAGGTTGGTTGTCACGTTTTCTCTTATTGACTTGTCTCGGCAACGTTTGCTTTGGCAACCACATTTTGAGAAATCTTCTTTTCAGAATTTCTATTATCTTCCTCAATTCTCAATTGAACTACAAGTTCCTCCATTGTCATTTCTTTGCGCTTGTGCTTTAGGTAGTTCTTGAAGTCCTTCCACGATGGAGGAAGCTTCTCAATAGCAGCGGCAACTTGAAAAGATTCGCTAAGTGTCATCTTTTCATCTTCTAGTTGACGAATGACAAGTTGCAATTCTTGAATTTGGTTGATCACAGCTTTTGTATCAACCATTTTGAAGTCAAGAAATTTCCCAGCGATGGATTTCTTTATGCCTGCATCTTCAGTTTTATACTTCTTTTCCAAAGCCAACCATAGTTTTTTGGATGTTGCAACAGTGTAGTACACGTTGTATAGACTATTGTCGAGGCCATTCAAGATGTAATTTTTACACATGAAACCAGAATTTATCCAAGCAGTAAGGGCTTCAACTTTAACTGGATCCAGTTCCAATTCAGCAACGACTGGAGCATCTTCTGTAAGATACTTTGCTAGGCCCAATGTTGTCAAGTAAAATAGCATCTTTTGCTGCCAACGTTTGAAGTCCACTACGATGAATTTTTCTGGCCTTTCTCCATGAGACAGTGCCATTGGCGTAACCACGGGTGCAAAAGGATTGGTTATAGATGGTGTTGGCGCAGCAGGACCACTATTAGTCTTAGCCATTATCATTTTATGCAAAACGACAATACTGTTTCAAGATTGTTGCTCATAACAATGTAAATATAGTACGAACCCGATAGAATTCAATATGTTGCCACTATCCAATTGTCATGTCAAGAAGTGTTACTAATTCGAAGTAGAATCAAAATTAGCAACGGCAAAAAGCGTGACCAGATTTGCAACAGTAAAAAAACCGTAGCAAAACAAAGAGTAGAAAGAAGTACCTGTCAGTAATGTCCGAGTCCAGATTAAATATGTTTCCTTGAAACAGTATTGCTCCCTCTACGGCGCTGAAGGTTATTGAGCAACTGTCTCCCAAGGTAAACCGGACCGATCTCTGTAATTTGAAGCGCTTTCAAGTGCAAAGCAATAATGAACGCAAGAGAGTAATTTTCAGAACAGTTTTACAGAGAAAAGTGCACAGAATTTTCTGGTTATTTTCGTTGATCTGTCATGAAGCCTTTATATAATGGCCAGGGGGTGTTATCCGGGTAGATGCGACTGTCCGTATGGGTGCGGGTGCGTCGGCTGTGCCGAGCCTGAAAGGAAACGGGCGCACCTGTTCGCTGTGCAAGCGAACAGGCACAGCCGCTCCGTTCAAAAAAAATCTGTTTAACCGCAACAGGCCTTAGCGGGTTAGCAATCCACGGAAATCAGGAAACCCTAAGAGCCCCAAGGCCCAAAGCCCTATCTTTGACATTTTAATATTTATTATGAAGGCCTAATGCCTACACAGCCCCATTCACTCAATGCTTCATGTGCTTATTTCTTATGTTTTGAAGTAGCATATTGGGCTTTGGTATGTATGGAGATATATTCACAAATCACACACAATGTGGGACGTATATTTCTCCAAAACCTCTCAACCTCTTCTTCCCAATCTTCTAATTTATTTCCAACAATTGGCGAATCAGTGGACTAGATTTTCTTTGAACTGTAAGCCTTTTGTGTAAGTTTAGATTACACACGTTAGCTGTTTCTTAACACCTTGGTTCTCTATTTGTGTCGTTTTTTCCATGAACACCTGCTTGGCCTCATGAGTGTTTAAAGAATTCGACCTTACAATTCGTTTTAAGCGGCACCTTCACACTCACGTTGGTGATTCTATAAAGAGTATCCCGTAATACTCCACTTGGGTCTTTTATAACACCACAATATAGACATCATTAAAAGGAAAGCTTATCCTATTCTCCGACGGGTAGTGCACTGACTTATCATAGGAATGGTTTGTATTTTAACAGTACCATTTAAGTTTATCTTTATACTTAGTTGTCCCTTTGAACCTAGATCTTGGGATCTCCAGTCAACTAGGTGGGGTTTCCGTTTAGAAAAACTTCTTAGATCATAGGTCTTAAACCCATTCCCATCGATAAGGTTTGAACTTTCTCTCTAGGAAAGCCTTTAGTTAGTGGATCCGCAATGTTATCCTTTGACCTTACATAGTCTATAGTGATAACTCCATTAGAGAGAAGTTGTCTTATGGTTTTATGCCTATGACGAATATGTCTAGAGTTCCATTATACAATGTACTATTTGCCCTTCCTATAGCAGATTGACTATCACAGTGTATACATATTGGAGGTACTGGTTTTTCCCAATTTGGAATGTCCTCTAAAAACCTCCTAAGACAATCTTCTTCTTCCGCGGCTTTATCTAGAGCAATGAACTAAGATTCCATTGTTGACCTTGCTATGCAAGTCTGTTTGGATGATTTCCACAAAATATCTCCATTTCCTAATGTAAACACATATCCACTTGTGGATTTTGTGTCATTTGAACCCGTTATCCAATTGGCATCACTATATCCTTCTATTACTGAAGGATACCTATTATATTGCAACACATAGTTTTGTGTGTACTTTAGATATCCTAGTTCTCTGATTATTGCTTTCCAATGATTTTTACTATGATTGCTAGTATATCTACTTAGCTCGCTTATAGCGTACGCAATATCAGGCCTAGTGCAATTCATGACATACATAATACTTCCCAGTATACGAGAGTATTCAAGCTGATATATATCATCACCACTGTTCTTTACCCAATTTTGGTTCATATCTACTGGTGATTTTGCAGTAGTTATATTATACTGCTTGAATTTTTCAAGAATTTTAGCAATGTAATGTGACTGAGATAACGCATATCCCTGGGGTGTCTTTATAATTTTTACACCCAAAATTACATCGGCCACTCCTAGGTCCTTCATATCAAATCTTGAGGATAGCATGTCCTTTGTAGATTTTATTATGGCCTTATAATTTCCTAGGATCAGTAAATCATCAACATAGAGACAAACAATGACATATCCAACATCTATATATTTTATGTAGACGCATTTGTATGATTCCTTTATTTTGAATCCATTTGATAACTTTTTTTCATCAAATTTCTGATGCCATTATTTTGGTGCTTGTTTAAGGCCATAAAGAGATTTTTCTAATTTGCACAACTTATTTTCATTTCCTTGTCTTGGAAACCCTTCTGGTTGTTGCATATATATTTCTTCTTCCGGTTCACTATTCAAAAACGCAGTTATCACATCCATTCGGTATATTTCCAAATTCAGTATAAATGTGACTGCAATAAGCAGCCTAATTGATGTTATTCTGGTAACTGGAGAGTATGTATCAAAGTAATCCAGATCTTCCTTCTGTCTGAATCCTTTTATTACAAGTCTTGCTTTATACTTGTCTATTGATCCGTCAGCCTTTAGTTTCTTCTTAAATATCCATTTATATCCTAGCGGTTTTAATCCTTTAGGGAGATCCACTAGTTCCCACGTGTGGTTTTGTAGAATGGATTCTATTTCACTATTGACGGCTTCCTTCCAATAAGGAGCATCGGGTGATGACATTGCTTGTTGATAAGTTAGAGGTTCATTTTCAATCATATATGCATAGAAATCAGGCCCAAAGGATTTTGAGGTCCTTTGTCGCTTGCTCCTTCTCAGTTCCTCTATCTCGGTTTCATCATTCATTTTTCTTTGATCAGTATGATCCTCGGGAGTATCTGGATCTCTTGGCCTCTTTTGAACACTTGTTTCAAAAGAGGTTTTTAGAGGATAAATGTGTTCAAAGAATCTTGCATTTCGAGACTCGATAATGGTGTTTTCATGAATGCCATCAATTTCATATTTGTACACCAAAAATCGATATGCACTACTATTATGATCATACCCAATGAATATGCAATCTATAGTCTTCGGTCCTATTTTGACCTTTTTCGGTTTTGGAATTTCTACTTTGGCAAGACACCCCCACACTTTTAAGTATTTGTAGGATGGTGGTTTGTTTTTCCAAAGTTCATGGGGAGTCTTGGACGTTTTCTTTCCTGGTATTTTATTCAAAATATGATTTTCTGAAAGAATAGCTTCTCCCCAAAAATTATCTGGCAAGCCAAAGCTCATTAGTAAGGCATTCAATATGTTTAAAGACTGGCGAATCAGTGGACTAGATTGTCATTGAACTGTAAGCCTTTTGGGTAAGTCTATAAAGATTACACACGTTAACTGCTTGTTAACCCCTTGGTTCTCTATTTGTGTTCGTTTTTGCCATGAAAACCTTCTTGGTCTCATGAGTGTTTAAATAATTCAACCTTACAATTATTTTTGAAGCGGCACCTTCACACTCACGTAGGTGATTCTATAAAGAGTATCCCGTAATACTCCACTTGGGTCTTTTATAACTCCACAGTATAGACATCATTAAAAGCAAAGCTTATCCTATTCTCCGACGTGTAGTGCACTGACTTATCATAGGAATGGTTTGTATTTTAACAGTGCCATTTAAGTTTATCTTTAAACTTAGTTGTCCCTTTGAACCTAGATCTTGGGATCTCCAGTCAACTAGGTCGGGTTTCCGTTTAGAAAAGCTTCTTAGATCATAGGTCTTAAACCCATTCCCACCGATAAGGTTTGAACTTTCTCTCTAGGCAAGCCTTTAGTTAGTGGATCCGCAATGTTATCTTTTGACCTTACATAGCCTATATTGATAACTCCATTAGAGAGAAGTTGTCTTATGGTTTTATGCCTACGACGAATATGTCTAGATTTACCATTATACAATGTACTATTCGCCCTTCCTATAGCAGATTGACTATCACAATGTATACATATTGGAGGTATTGATTTTTCCCAACTTGGAATGTCCTCTAAAAACCCCCTAAGCCAATCTGCTTCTTCCGCGGCTTTATCTAGAGCAATGAACTCAGATTCCATTGTTGACCTTGCTTTGCAAGTCTGTTTGGATGATTTCCACGAAATAGCTCCATTTCCTAATGTAAACACATACCCACTTGTGGATTTTGTGTCATTTGAGTCCGTTATCCAAATGGCATCACTATATCCATCTATTACTGAAGGATACCTATTATATTGCAACACATAGTTTTGTGTGTACTTTAGATATCCTAGGACTCTGATTATTGCTTTCCAATGATTTTAACCAGGATTGCTGGTATATCTACTTAGCTTGCTTACAGCGTACGCAATATCAGGCCTTGTGCAATTCATGACATACATAATACTTCCCAGTATACGAGGGTATTCAAGCTGATATACACCATCACCAGTGTTCTTTACCCAATTTTGGTTCATATCTACTGGTGATTCGCCAGTAGGTTATAACGATAAACACGAGGAAAAATTCAAGGCCATTGTGCTACTTTTACCAATACGTTAAGTGTTTCACAATATTTAAGAAGTAAAAGAAATCTCTCATTCATGTGGGGGATTGTTGGAAATAAATGAGAAGATTAGGAAGAAGAGGTTGAGAGGTATTGGAGAAATATAAGTCCCACATTGTGTGTGATTTATGAATATATCTCCATATATACCAAAGCCCAATATGCTATTTCAAAACAAAAGAAATAAGCACATGAGGCAATGAGTGAATGGGGCTATGTAGGCATTAGGCCTTCATAATAATCATTAAAATGTGAAAGATAGGGCCTTGGGGCTCCTGGGGTCTCCTGATTTCCGTGGGCCGCTAACCCGCTAAGGCCTGTTGCGGTTGAACAGATTTGTATTGAACGAAGCGGCTATGCCTGTTCGCTTGCACAGCGAAAAGGTGCACCCGTTTCCTTTCAGGCTCGGCCCAGCCGACGCACCTGCGCCCATACGGACAGTCGCATCTGCTCGGATAACACCCCCCGGCCACTATATAAAGGCTTCATGACAGACCAAAGAAAATAACTAGAAATTTCTATGTTCTCTTCTCTGTAAAACTATTCCGAAAATTGCTCTCTTGCGCTCATTGAAGCTCTGCACTTGAAAGCGCTTCAAATTGCAGAGATCGGTCCGTTTTATCTTGGGAGACAGTTGCTCAATAACCTTCAACGCCGTAGAGGGAGCAATACTGTTTCAAGGAAACAGATTTAATCTGGACTCGGACTTTACTGACAGGTTCTTCTTTCTACTCTTTGATCAGGTCCAAAGGATTTTGAGGTCCTTTGTCGCTTACTCCTTCTCGGTTCCTCTATCTCAGTTTCATCATTCATTTTTCTTTCATCAGTATATCCTCCGGAGTATCTAGATATCTTGGCCTCTTTTGAACACTTGTTTCAAAAGAGGGTTTTAGAGGATAAATGTTTTCAAAGAATCTTGCATTTTGACACTGGATAATGGTGTTTTCATGAATGTCATCAATCTCAGATTTGTACACCAAAAATCGATATGCACTACTATTATGAGCATATCCAATGAATATGGAATCTATAGTCTTCAATCCTATTTTGACCTTTTTCGGTTTTGGAATTTCTACTTTGGCAAGACACCCCCACACTTTTAAGTATTTGTAGGATGGTGGTCTGTTTTTCCAAAGTTCATGGGGAGTCTTGGATGTTTTCTTTCGTGGTATTTTATTCAAAATATGATTCGGTGAAAGAATAGCTTCTCCCCAAATATTATATGGCAAGCCAGAGCTTTTTAGGATGAGGCATTCGATATGTTTAAACACTGGCGAATCAGTGGACTAGATTGTCTTTGAACAGTAAGCCTTTTGTATAAGTCGATAAAGATTACACACGCTAACTGTTTCTTAACCCCTTGGTTCTCTGTTTGTGTTCGTTTTTTCCATGGACACCTGCTTGGTCTCATGAGTGTTTAAGGAATTCGACCTTACAATTCTTTTTGATGCGGCGCCTTCACACTCACGTAGGTGATTCTATAAAGAGTATCCCGTAATACTCCACTTGGGTCTTTTATAACACCACGGTATAGACATCATTAAAAGCAAAGGTTATCCTATTCTCCGCCGGATTGATCATAGGAATGGTTTGTATTTTAACAGTGCCATTTAAGTTTATATTTAAACTTAGCTGTCCCTTTGAACCTAGATCTTGGGATCTCCAGTCAACTAGGTGGGGTTTCCATTTAGAAAAACTTCTTAGATTATAGGTCTTAAACCCATTCCCATCGATAAGGTTTGAACTTTCTCTCTAGTCAAGCCTTTAGTTAGTGGATCGGCAATGTTATCCTTTAACCTTACATAGTCTATAGTGATAACTTCATTAGAGGGAAGTTGTCTTATGGTTTTATGCCTACGACGAATATGTCTAGACTTACCATTATACAATGTACTATTCGCCATTCCTATAGCAGATTGACTATCACAATGTATACATATTGGAGGAACTAGTTTTTCCCAATTTGGAATGTCCTCTAAAAACTCCCTAAGCCAATCTGCTTCTTCCGTGGCTTTATCTAGAGCAATGAACTCAGATTCCATTGCTGACCTTGCTATGCAAGTCTGTTTGGATGATTTCCACGAAATAGCTCCATTTCCTAATATAAACACATATCCACTTGTGGATTTTGTGTCATTTGAGCCCGTTATCCAATTGGCATCACTATATCCTTCTATTACTAAAGGATACCTATTATATTGCAACACATAGTTTTGTGTGTACTTTAGATATCCTAGGACTCTGATTATTGCTTTCCAATGATTTTTACGAGGATTACTGGTATATCTACTTAGCTTGCTTACAGCGTACGCAATATCAGGCCTAGTGCAATTCATGACATACATAATACTTCCCAGTATACGAGAGTATTCAAGATGATATATACCATCACCACAATTCTTTACCAAATTTTGATTCATATCTACTGGTGATTCACCAGTAGGTTATGATGATAAACACGAGGAAATGTTCAAGCCTATTGTGCTACTTTTACCGATACGTTAAATGTTTCACAATATTTAAGAACAAAAAGAAATCTCTCATTCATGTGAGGGATTGTTGGAAATAAATGAGAAGATTGGGAAGAAGAGGTTGAGAGGTATTGGAGAAATATAAGTCCCACATTGTGTGTGATTTGTGAATATATCTCCATATATACCAAAGCCCAATATGCTATTTCGAAACAAAATAATTAAGCACATGAAGCAATGAGTGAATGGGGCAATGTAGGCATTAGGCCTTCATAATAAATATTAAAATGTCAAAGATAGGGCCTTGGGGCTCTTGGGGTCTCCTGATTTTCATGGGCCGCTAACCCGCTAAGGCCTGTTGCGGTTAAACATATTTTTTTTTGAATGGAGAGGTTGTGCCTGTTCGCTTGCACAGCGAACAGGTGCGCCTGTTTCCTTTCAGATTCGGCCCAGCCGACGCACCCGCGCCCGTATGGACAGTCGCATCATCCCGGATAACACCCCCTGGCCACTATATAATGGCTTCATGACAGACCAAAGAAAATAACCAGAAAATTCTATGCTCTCTTCTCTGTAAATTACTCTCTTGCGTTCATTGTAGCTCTGCACTTGAAAGCGCTTCAAATTGCAGAGATCGGTCCGTTTTATCTTGGGAGACAGTTGCTCAATAACCTTCAATGCCGTAGAGGGTTTCAAGGAAACAGATTTAATCTGGACTCGGACTTTACTGACAGGTTCTTCTTTCTACTCTTTGATCAGGTCCAAAGGATTTTGAGGTCCTTTGTCGCTTGCTCCTTCTCGGTTCCTCTATCTCAGTTTCATCATTCATTTTTCTTTGATCAGTATTATCCTCGGGAGTATCTGGATATCTTAGCCTCTTTTGAACACTTGTTTCAAAAGAGGTTTTTAGAGGATAAATGTGTTCAAAGAATCTTGCATTTCGACCCTTGATATTGGTGTTTTCATGAATGTCATCAATCTCAGATTTGTACACCAAAAATCGATATGCACTACTATTATGAGCATATCCAATGAATATGCAATCTATAGTCTTCGGTCCTATTTTGACTTTTTCGGTTTTGGAATTTCTACTTTGGCAAGACACCCCCACTATTTTAAGTATTTGTAGGATGGTGGTCTGTTTTTCCAAAGTTCATGGGGAGTCCTGGACGTTTTCTTTCGTGGTATTTTATTCAAAATATGATTTGCCGAAAGAATAGCTTCTCCCCAAATATTATCTGGCAAGCCAGAGCTTATTAGGATGAGGCATTCGATATGTTTAAACACTAGCAAATCAGTGGACAAGATTGTCTTTGAACTATAAGCCTTTTGTGTAAGTCTATAAAGATTACACACGTTAACTGTTTCTTAACCCCTTGGTTCTCTGTTTGTGTTCGTTTTTTCCATGTACACCTGCTTGGTCTCATGAGTGTTTAAAGAATTCGACCTTACAATTCTTTTTGAAGCGGCGCCTTCACACTCACGTAGGTGATTCTATAAAGAGTATCCCATAATACTCCACTTGGGTCTTTTATAACACCACAGTATAGACATCATTAAAAGCAAAGCTTATCCTATTCTCCGACGGGTAGTGCACTGACTTATCATAGGAATGGTTTGTATTTTAACAGTGCCATTTAAGTTTATCTTTAAACTTAGTTGTCCCTTTGAACCTAGATCTTGGGATCTCCAGTCAACTAGGTGGGGTTTCCGTTTAGAAAAACTTCTTAGATTATGGGTCTTAAACCCATTCCCATCGATAAGGTTTCAACTTTCTCTCTAGGCAAGCCTCTAGTTAGTGGATCTGCAATGTTATCCTTTGACCTTACATAGTCTATACTGATAACTCCATTAGAGAGAAGTTGTCTTATGGTTTTATGCCTACGACGAATATGTCTAAATTTACCATTATTTAATGTATTATTCGCCCTTCCTGTAGCAGATTGACTATCACAATGTATACATATTGGAGGTACTGGTTTTTCCCAATTTGGAATGTCCTCAAAAAACCCCTAAGCCAATCTGCTTCTTCCGCGGCTTTATCTAGAGCAATGAACTCAGATTCCATTGTTGACCTTGCTATGCAAGTCTGTTAGGATGATTTCCACGAAATAGCTCCATCTCCTAATGTAAACACATATCCACTTATGGATTTTGTGTCATTTGAGCATGTTATCCAATTGGCATCACTATATCCTTCTATTACTGAAGGATACCTATTATATTGCAACACATAGTTTTGTGTGTACTTTAAATATCCTAGGACTCTGATTATTGCTTTCCAATGATTTTTACCAGGATTGCTAGTATATCTACTTAGCTTTCTTACAGCGTACGTAATATCAGGCCTAGTTCAATTCATGACATACATAATACTTCCCAGTATACGAGAGTATTCAAGCTGATATATACCATCACCAGTGTTCTTTATCCAATTTTGGTTCATATCTACTGGTGATTCGCCAGTAGGTTATAATGATAAACACTAGGAAAAGTTCAAGGCCATTGTGCTACTTTTACTGATACGTTAAATGTTTCACAATATTTAAGAACAAAAAGAAATCTCTCATTCATGTGGGGGATTGTTGGAAATAAATGAGAAGATTGGGAAGAAGAGTTTGAGAGGTATTGGAGAAATATAAGTCCCACATTGTGTGTGATTTGTGAATATATCTCCATAATTACCAAAGCCCAATATGCTATTTCGAAACAAAAGAAATATGCACATGAAGTATTGAGTGAATGGGGCTATGTAGGCATTAGGCCTTCATAATAAATATTAAAATGTCAAAGATATGGCCTTGGGCCTTGGGGCTCTTGGGGTCTCCTGATTTTCGTGGGCCGCTAACATGCTAAGGCCTGTTGCAGTTAAACAGATTTGTTTTGAACGGAGCGGCTGTGCCTGTTCGCTTGCACAGCGAACAGGTGCGCCCGTTTCCTTTCAGGCTCAGCCCAGCCGACGCACCGGCGCCCGTACGAACAGTCGCATCTGCCCGGATAACACCCCCTAGACACTATATAATGGCTTCATGACAGACCAAAGAAAATAACCAGAAAATTCTGTGCTCTCTTCTCTGTAAAACTGTTCTGAAAATTACTCTCTTGCGTTCATTGTTGCTCTATACTTGAAAGCGCTTCAAATTGCAGAGATTGGTCCATTTTATCTTGGGAGACAGTTGCTCAATAACCTTCAGTGCCGTAGAGGGAGCAATACTGTTTCAAGGAAACAAATTTAATCTGGACTCGGACATTACTGACAGGTACTTCTTTCGACTCTTTGTTTTGCAACGGTTTTTTTTACTGTTGCAAATCTGGTCACGCTTTTTTGCTGTTGCTAATTTTGATTCTACTTCGAATTAGTAACACTTCTTGACGTGAAAATTGGATAGTGACAATATATTGATTGCTATCAGGTTCGTAATATATTTACACTGTTACGAACAACAATCTTCATTGGATATTCATTTGATATGCTCATAATAGTAGTGCATATCGATTTTTGGGGTATAAATCTAAAATTAATGATATTCATGAAAAAACCATTATCGAGTCTCAAAATGCAAGATTCTTTGAACACATTTATCCTCTAAAAACCTTTATTGAAACAAGTGTTCAAAACAGGCCAAGAGATCCAGAAACTCCCGAGGATAATGCTGATCAAAGAAAAATGAATGATGAAACTAAGATAGAGGAACCGAGAAGGAGCAAGAGGCAAAGGATCTCTAAATCCTTTGGTCCTGATTTCTATGCATATTTGATAGAAAATGAACCTCTAACTAACCAACAAGCAATGTCATCTCCCGATGCTCCTTATTGGAAAGAAGCCGTCAATAGTGAAATAGAATCCATTCTACAAAACCATACGTGGGAACTAGTGGATCTCCCTAAAGGATCAAAACCATTAGGATATAAATGGATATTTAAGATGAAACTAAAGGCTGATGGCTCAATAGACAAGTATAAAGCAAGACTTGTAATAAAAGGATTCATACATAAGCAAGATCTGGATTACTTTGATACATACTCTCCAGTTACTAGAATAACATCAATCAGGATGCTTATTGCAATCACATCTATATTGAATTTGGAAATACACCAAATGGATGTGAAAACTGCGTTTTTGAACGGTGAACTGGAAGAAGAAATATACATGCGGCAACCAGAAGGGTTTCTAAGCCTAGGAAATGAAAATAAGGTGTGCAAATTAGTAAATCTCTTTATGGCCTTAAATAGGCACCAAAACAATGGCATGAGAAATTTGATCAAACAATGTTATCAAATGGATTCAAAATAAATGAATCAGATAAATGCGTCTATTTAAAATGTATAGATGTTGGATAAGTCATTGTTTGTCTCAACGTTGATGATTTACTGATCCTAGGAAATAATAAGGTTATAATAAAATCTATGAAGGACATGCTATCCTCTAGATTTGATATGAAGGACCATGGAGTGGCCGATGTAATCTTGGGTGTAAAAATTATAAAAAAACCACAAGGATATGTATTATCTCAGTCGCATTACATTGCCAAATTACTTGAACGGTTCAAGCAGTATAATATAACCATTGCAAAATAACCAGTGGATATGAACCAAAATTGGGTAAAGAACACCGGTGATGTAATATATGAGCTTGAATACTCTCGTATACTAGGAAGTATTATGTACATCATGAATTGTACTAGGCCTGATATTGCATATGTTATAAGCAAGTTGAGTAGATATACCAGTAATCCTGGCAAACATCACTGGAAAGCAATAATCAGGGTCCTAGGATATCTAAAGTACACGCAAAACTATGCATTGCAATATGAGAAGTATCCTTCAGTAGTAGAAGGATATAGTGATGCCAATTGGATAACTGGCTCAAATGACACAAAATCCACAAGTGGATATGTTTTTACACTAGGAAATGGAGCAATCTCTTGGAAATCATCCAAACAGACTTGCATAGCAAGGTCGACAATGGAATCGGAATTCATTGCTCTAGATAAAGCCGCAAAAGAAGCAGATTGGCTTAGGAGTTTCTTGGAAGATATTCAGAATTGGGAAAAACTTGTGCCTCCAATATGTATACATATTATGATAGTCAATCTGCTATAGGAAGGGCAAATAGTACATTGTATAATGGTAAGTCTCGACATATTCGTCGTAGACATAAAACCATAGGACAACTTCTCTCTAATGGAGTTATCACTATAGACTATGTAAGGTCAAAGGATAACATAGAGAATCCACTAACCAAAGGCTTGCCAAGAGAGAAAGTTCAAATCTTATCGATGGGAATGGGTTTAAGACCTATGAATTAAAAGTTTTCTAAAACGAAAATCCCACCTAGTTGACAGGAGATCCCAAGATCTAGGTTCAAAAGGACAACTAAGTTTAAGACACACTTGATGGCACTGTTAAATTCAAACCATTCCTGTGATATGTCAGTGCACTACCCGTCGGATAATAAGGATAAGCATGGCTTTTAATGATGTCTATACTGTGGTGTTACAAAGAACCAAGTAGGGTATTACGGGATACTCTTTATATAATCACCTATGTGAGGGCGAAGGCGCCGCTTCAAGAAGAATTGTACGGTCAAATTCTTCAAAGCACTCATGAAACCAAAAAGGTGTTCATGGCAAAAACGAACACAAACAGAGAACCAAGGAGTTAAAGAAATTTATCATGTGTTATCGTTATAGACTTACACAAGCGGCTTACAGTTCAAAGACAATCTAGTCCACTGATTCGCCAGTTAGTTATAATGGTAAAACACTAGGAAAAGTTTAAGGCCTCTGTGCTACTTTTACCGATATGATAAATATTCCACAAAAGCTCAGAACAGATTAAACAACCACTCATTCATGTGGGGGATTGTTGGAAGTGAATAAGTGGATGTGGCAAAATCACTAAGTCCCACATCGGGAAAAATTGTGCCTTAGTCCAATACATATACAAAAGCTTGATATGTTACATCGAAAGAAAGAAGAAGAGAGAGAGGCAATGGAATAGCATGAAAAAAAGCATGCATATATTCAATATTAAATTAAAAAGGTCAAAGATTATGGCCTTGGGGCTCTTGGGGTCTCGTGATCAAATCGGGCCTCCGGATAGCGCCAGGCCTGCTTGCGCTGTTCAAACGGCTATTTTTTTACACAGCCGCACAAATGCCAACGGAACTATCAGTTGGTAAAGGGTCGCAACCTTTCCAACGGTCGTTGCTGTTGCAATTCTAATAGTGGCAACCTTTCGCGAGTGGATACCTGCTCACATCCTATTTAAAAGGTAGCCAGACGAAGTTCCAAATCAATCGGTTTTTTCTGCCTTCTGCCCTTCTTCCTCCAACACTCTGTTCTGCAAAATACAACTACCTTGAGTTCGTCGTTGCTTTTCCTGCAGCACTACACGGAAAAGTTGAATCCGTTTTAGTTGATACCAATTTTTAGCCAATCTAGTTTGCAAACCGGATGGAACCACATCTCGAATTAAACTAAGAACGTCATTCATTAATTTTTGGGTACCGTTGTTTGTGGATTTTATTGCAACTAGCCTAGCAGTCACTGCCAACTCTGTCATAGGACATCCATTAAAAAGTGGTTTTTTTGATGCTTCTAACAAATCAAAAAAAGATTTAGCTTTTGGATTTGGCTCTTCCTCTACATCCAACGAATTAGAAAACATGCTCGGACCAGCGGCATCAATAACCATTTCAGTCATTCTATTTTCTGTAGCACTAGATTCATCAAAATCAACACCAAAATTTACGTTATCATCCTCAACATCAACCGACGTATTAATAATGTTCACCGCATCTTCACCGTGATGTATCCACGCATAGTAATCATCCATAAAACCGTTTTTAGTCAAATGTCTTTGAACATTTTCATGGCGATGATGTTTTGTAGCTTTGCATTTCTTACAAGGACAACGGATTTCCGTCATATTTGTTCCATTGGAAGATGCCACTAGCGTGAACTCATTTAAACCTCTTAAAAATTGAAATGGAATTGTTCGTCTATGTCCAACATTTTTGTACATCCAAGCACGACGAACTTTCAATTGTTCCATCTTATACTGCATAATTAAGACATGTTATATTATAAGATGAGTACTTATATTAATATAGA
This sequence comes from Allium sativum, assembly GCA_030737875.1. Lineage (NCBI taxonomy): Eukaryota > Viridiplantae > Streptophyta > Magnoliopsida > Asparagales > Amaryllidaceae > Allium > Allium sativum. Next base: position 307,641,370 of record CM060925.1, on the reverse strand, counting down.
ACTATAGTAATTTCTTTATTTTAATACTTACCTAATTATTGTATTTTTTTATTTAGATGGATATAATTTCAAATTCGTACACATACAAATACAATATTAGATGTATGCTATTTTAACTTAAAAATTCTTATTCTTTTAAATGTTTAAATTCTAAAATTTATGCAAATTAGATGTATGCAAATTAGATGTATTCTTATTTCTTTTTTACTTTGATAGCCGGTCTACCTACTTCCCATTACAAATATAATAACATAAGCATATTTTATAAATCATTTCAAATTAAACAGTTCAAAAAAATTTCGGCAGCACTTCCCTTTGGTCCCTATATCGTACACAAATGCGTGTACGCAGGGAACAAAAAGGAAGTGCCATCGAAATTTTGTGAACCGTTTAAACTGAAATGATTTATAAAATATGCTTACATTATTATATTTGTAACTTGTCCAATACTAGGAAAAATCCAACGAATATTGTATCAGATGAATATAGATTTCCTTTTTGTGTAAAAACGAATATCCATACAATGATCATATACAACACTTGTCGGACGGGGCCAAATTCATCTAAGGGGTTCACATAAGTAGTCAAAAAACATTCAATCTAAGTTTAAAAAAAACATTTTGAATGAAAGGGACGATAAAGGAGTATGGAAAAAGTGAAAGACAGACTTTTGAGTTTTGACATATGACTACAAATTTAAATTAGTCTGGTATAAGAAAAGGAAAGTCTGAAAACGGCCACTAAATCTATCTTTCCTGTATTTAATAAAATTAAATACCTTATTCCAGTTTCTTCGATTTTCCATTTCCAGGATTTATCTTGAAATCCTCAAATAAATAAATCCAAAAATATTCTAACATAAAATCTTTATTACTTATATCAAAATCGGTGAACTGGATGGAAAACATTTTATGGGGTTTCACTTTTTTTTTGCATGTTTATTCAACCACATATTGTTTAGTTGCTAGTTCAGTTGTGAAGTAGATGACGTAAACCAAACGTAGTGATAATAAAATTATATGTTGTTATTGTTGCTTGATTTTATTTTTTTTGATGTTCAGCTACGTTGTCAATTTCGACTATTGTAAATTTACTATTTCACTTGACTACATTTGGGACAAACTAACTTTCCGGTAAATTTTAGTAAAGACGTATTTGTAAGTCTAACATACATTCAGTTATGTACATACACTACACCTTTATCAAAATATGTACAAATGATGAGAACATGCAAGTATGTTTGATAGAAAATTTTTAATATTCTTAACCTTAGAAACATCCTAATCCCTTGTCCATTTGTTTGTATAAGGCTAAAAATTTCCACTAAGATGCAATAAATGGGTTAAAACTATAAATCATAATGGAAATAATAAATTCATTTTCATTCATTGAAAACCTATAAACCTATAAGCCATGTCCAATGGTAGGTCTTATATGTTTTAGCCGTTAAATACTTCCGAAATATTTTGGATTGGCAAACTCGTCAAATATTGTATTTTGGGTATGTCGTAGGAAAATATTTTTCTTATTAAAAACTTAAATTTTTATTCCCAATTAACTAAGAACATAGATTATTTTTCACCAATAGTACAAGTCATGTTTTTTTTAAACGATATCCAGTTTACATATGTTGAAGTTGAGAATTTACTGTGGCGCAAGTATGAGACAAGTGAAGATTAGGCAGCTCAGTCGAGAGAGTTATAGTTCTGGTGTCTTATAATAATACTTCTAACATGTACAGTGGTTTTATAATATGCGAGCTTTCTTCTTTGAAAATCTACAATATATTTATTAATAAATATTATATAAATATAATATCTTTAATCACGTTTTTTTCAAATGCATTCGATCCTTAACTTGTACATGGATTATAAACAAGCCATGTCCATTTTAGGTTAAGCTGAAATAATGAATGAGCTATTTCTTATGCTCTGGAGTAGGCAAATTCAATCAATATCAACTGAAGTAGGCAATTAAGTAATTATTGAAAAGTGCCTTTGATTTTCTGATGCTCTGGAAGAGAGACAGGCGGCCTGAAGGAGGAACAGCCACCGCGCGAAGGGAGAAAGAGCGCTAAGGAGGAAATTGGGTAGGCGACGGTCTGAAATTGGATAGGCGGTCTGAATGAGAACTGGGTGGGACGGCGCGAAGCAGGAAAGAGGCGGCGGTCTGAAATTGGGTAGGTGGCGCGAGCTCGTAGACGAACTAGGTTTTTTATTCGTTTAATCATTAAGAACGAGAATGAGAACTGACGAATTTTTTTTTTAATTATACTAGCCACGTTGGTTTTAGTCCAACGAGGGAAATGAAGGGCAACGTGTGTGTTTTATACGGGTTGCGGATATTTGACCCATAATTTCAGAACCGATTAAATAAATTCCAACCTATATAAAATGTGTAGGGAATGAGTAGGGAATTCCCTATACAGGCCCTACGCCATTTATGTATTTTTACATTTTACCTACGCCGCGCCTACGCTGCGTAGCTACGGCGTAGGGAAACCCGAGTTGGAAAATGACCCCTTTTTTTGTAGTGTGAATGAATTAAAATAACAATTTAAACTAAAATTCAACTCAAATATTCATTCTGAAAATAAAAAGAGAAAAAAACAATCTTAGTGATTAAACACACTAACCTCAAATCTTCTTCATAATCGTACAGCGATGACTTTTGAGGAGTGCCGATTGCCATATAACCGGTGCGAAAATTATTTTTCTTACATCCAAGTACGGTGGTAGAGTTTTGATTGATCGTCTTCACCGGAAAGTTGTTAACTTTTAGAAGTGTGGAATGTTTATCATGTTTAGGGTAAAAGGAAGTAAAAGTGCCAGAGGCTGGGACAAGGGATTGCATGTTGATGACACAGTAATTAGCGGAATCAAATGTTGATGATGCAGTAATGTGAGATTTATAGTGTGGAATATTTTTTGTATAATATTGTAAGGTGATTTCCAGGAATAGTGCATGCATGCATGGTGGGAGTTTCTTCATTTTCAGTAATGGCATAAGAATTCAACGTTCAAGTAAAATTACTCATCAATCACGTGCTGCCTAGGGCGCAGAAATGTGGGAATTTTGCTGGATAAAACTGAAGTTTCAAGCATGGTTCGAAATTCCGGCCGACATGCCGGAATTCCGACCATCTAGGTCTGGTTCCAACGGTGACCGAACCGGAATTCGAACCAAAATCCGTTTTGCGTGCTTAGTTGAAAAAAAAAACTTAGAAGGTGAGAATAAGAGAGAGGCGGAATAGACACTACAAGAAAAACCGAGATTAGCGACATATTTTTAGCAGCGGAAAATTCCGTCGCTAATTAGCGGCAGATTTCCGTGGGCTTTGTAAGAGTAGATATTTTGGATTTTATATGTCATCTTATTATAAATTATTACCGTCGAATGCTAATTTTGTCGCTAAATCAATGGAAATTGCAACTCTTTACCATCATATAATATTTGATACTAAATTCCGTTGCTAATAGAGTCGGATTACCGTCGACATAATTTTGAAGCTATTTTCCTGCAGTTTTCCAAGAGAATTGAAACGAACTTTTATATTTATTATTTATAAAATGTTTTAAATTTGTATTATTACTTAGTAATTAATTAGTAAATTTAAATTTTAAATAATTAATGTTAATAATACATTAGTAATTAATAATAAATAATAACTATTAGAAGTAAATAAAATTCAATAGTTAATGCTGATTAATTTTTTTTTAAATTAATGCTGATTAATTATTAATTACTATATAATATAAATAAGAAGTAATAGTAATTAATAACATACATTGTTGTTCGATGTTTATTAAATTTGTTTTGATAATCAATGATTATTTAATAGTCTTTAATACGATTAATTAAATTAATATCAAGAAATTATTAATACATATTTGCTTTTAAGAAATTGATTGGTACGTATTATTTGATAAATAATTAGTAATTAAGAAAAACAAAATGGTCAAAGTTTAAAAATAAGAAGTTAAATAAAGATTAAAGAATTTCGAAATTCAAAAAATTCGAACATTACCATACAAGTTATTATTTTCATGCATATTAATGTTTAATAATTAATATAATAATGAATAAATAATAAACAATGATTATTATTCAACAATTAACATATTAATGAATAAATAATGATTATTACATAAATATGAATGAAAATTAATTTCTAATAATTAATATTAACAAATAAAAATAAAATATGTAATTAAAAATTAATAATAAAGATTAAATAATTAATATTAAATATAAACTCAAAGTCTATACTTATTAAGACATTCAAGTATTGCAGGAAAATCAACAGAAATATAAAAAAATTGCCTACAAATTAAAATATTTCATCTCCAATAAATAATTGCAAATAATGCAACTATTTGCAATAATTGTTGATATATCAGCAACTTTTTCATTTATTTACATCAACCGTAAAATTGTTGCTGATATATCAACAATTATTCATCCGTCTTTCAACGTAGTACTATGTGAATAATTGCAGAAATGTCTGCAATTATTCATAAAAGCTGCTTATATTTCAGCAATTTTTTTATGCAGAATTCTTCCGTGAATATTTACAATTTTTTGAATCTTTTTATACAGCAGAGAAAAAAATAGAAAACCGCGTTGCTATAGGAAATAGAGACTCGATTTGCATTCAAAGTTAGACAAGGAGCCGCGTTGTATAAAGTTTGAAAATAGATTTGTCTCCCAAATTTTCACTTAATAAAATTGGATTGTGCATAATTATTGCTTTCGGTTGAATAATTTAAACATATTATTTCATTATCAATGTCAGCGGAGAGTTTATATATTTTATAATATTCAATAATACAATATTTATTAATTTTGCTTCAATAGTTTTAGATAAAGCACAAAAGTTATGCGCCATCTTAAAGTATTCAAATTACTAAAATAATATAAAAAAAGGTCGAAAGGGTAATGTGTCCAAACACCATTTTCATTTTCCCGCCCTCATTTTCTACCTGAGATGCACCCTCATTTTCATTTTGCCTCTTCTATTGTTTTGGTTTCCACACTGTTAAAATACATCCCAAAATAAAAATCCCTAAATACCGGTAATGGCGACTGGGTCCATTTCCCCATTCTCTTCGCTTCTTCCTACTTGCTACTTTCTTCTGTCGATCCCTCTAATTTAACTTCGATCTCCCTATCCCCTTCTCTTCTCTCACTCTCTTACCCATTCTCAGGTTTTTTCATCGTGTTGGTCAAACTTTCGACCGACCCTGTAAATCTCTTCCATTCTGCGCTTTTTGTTTGGATCTGCACTTCGTGCCTCATTCTTTGCCCTGCCCTAAAATTTGTGGCCAGACCTAATCCTAATGCTAGATCTATTCATGGTCTCGTGACCCCCGATCTTTCCCAAATGCTATGTTCATCGGATCTATAGTGGACGACCTCAAAGGCTAACCTAAGCTAAGCTTAAAGGTTCTTAATCAAAGTCTTCTTCAACGAGCCGATGAGAATAGTTACGCTTGTTCTAGTGTTCATTTTTCTGGTGTTTCTGGTTTCGGTGTGGTTCGGTTAATGTCAGTCTTGTGTTGATTTTTGGACTTATGTTTCTGTGGTGGTGCATCTACTTGGGTACTGTGGTGTTCTTGGGTTATTTATGTGCCATTGTCTTTTGGAGTTTGCTTTTTTGGTGATTTGGTGTGGTCTGCAATGGTTCATTTACAAATTTTGATAACATTTTCTGACAAAAAATTTAATTACAAATAAGGAATTATTAAACCATGTACTTTGATGCAGGGATCGCTGATGGCACATCATATAAACCCGAGTGCAACAGAGTATGGAATCGTTCTCAATGGAGTAGGGACAATTTATGTTGTATATGTTGCTTAAATTATACTTCATGTTATTTTGTCAGTTTAAAATATCTCCATTTCTTTGTTGTTCATTTGTAATTGTTTTTTGTTATTTGTGAATAGGCCTGGTTGCCCCAAACTTCCCCGCCTTTCATTCTATTGCATAGTCGAACCATTTGAAACGCACATTAAACTAAGCCGAAAATTTTGTTGCAAGTCTAATGTACAAGATTTTTGTTTGAATTTGCATTTTGGTGTCTAACTAATAGATGTTGTTTATCTGTGTTTGGTAATTTAAGGAGCAGGCAGATTACATTTCTTCTCAAGAACTTCCTGCTTCCATGGGACTCAAAAATTCAACTTTACCTTGAGCTGAAGACATGATTTGCTGATTCGAATTCATAACAACACTGAGTCCATCCAATGTAATGTAAGACGGCCGCAAGAAACAATATACTAACTAATGAGATGATGAGGATGTTGCAAAGAGTACAGAGTGGGCAAAGGATATTGTTCTTTTTTAAATGTTAATATTGATGTTGTTCTTTTTTGAATGTGATTATAGATGTTTTTTTCTTGCAAATTTATCTTTGGTTTTTTTGATATGTTATTTTAGTGTTCATAGTTGAATGATGTTAGTTCAATATATGTATGTATATGTGTGTGTACATATATATATATATATATATATATATATATTGGCAGATCAGAAGGGGAATAGCGGCGGATTACCAACAAAAAAGTGAGGTTAATTTTACTTCAGTTCAATTTCCGTTGCTAATCCCTTGGCAATTAGCAAGGATTTACCAATGCCTTTTATAAATGATATTTTATTATAAATTAATTATCCATCGGTAAACAATCGGTATATAAATTAAAATTAAATTAATAAGTAAAATTTTATTTTTATTATAAAATTAGTAAAATGTCGGAAAACTCATGCTAAATTCTGTGGAAAAATCTGACACAAATACCGTCATGGTTTTTACCGACCACATCATTTTGTTGGAAATCCGTCGCTAATGCATGTTTAGCCGCGGATTAGAAGCGGATTAGAAGCGGATTCTGCCGCTGCTAATTGCGAGTTTACTTGTAGTGAGAGCTGTAGGAGCTGAAAGAGGGAGAGGAAACGAGGCACAATGGAAAGAGAGGAAGAGACGAGGGAACAGAAATTGGAGCTGGAAAAAAAAGTGACGCTATTTGGGGAAGAAAAAGAAGCAGCAGCCTTTGTATTTGGTTTCCTGGTTTCTTATTCGACCTTATTCCTGGGTTTTAATGTGTATTATATATGAATGGCTATTTGATTAGTGTAAATTAAATATTTTAAAGTATTGTTTTACGCTAATCTTTAACTTAAATTAATTATTTTTGGTAATTTAGGCAGCTCATTATGAAAATCTTGAAGCAACTTAAAAAGAAAAAAGTACGGAAATCAAAGTGGAATTTCTGAGAGATTTTCGAAACTGAACTGATATATCAAAATTTCTCAATGACCAAAACGAAAACGGAAAACGAAATTCTAAACCTTAATTGGTATTACATATTTATTTGCGTATTTATAAAAAAAAAACCGGAATTGTCGAACCGGAATTAAATCGAAATTCCCGAAATATCCGGATCGGGACCGGATTTTTAAATTTTCTATCCGACCGGAACAGAACCGGAAAGCGGGATTTCGAAACTTGGTTTTAAGTCAATATCATAGTCAAACTGAAAGAAAGTCCAACTACTTAGCTCTAACTCACTTAGATCAAATTGGAATTTGATCGATTAGGATCCTGCTTTGTTCAAAGTTGTAGTCCGATATTACAAATTCCACAAAATTAACTTAATCAAGAAAAGCCAAGCTCATGATGTTAAAATTTCATTTTTGATTCAACTTTGTATGCTATTCAGAGCTTTGACCAATTTCCTGCATTAATCAACTTTGTATGCTATTCAATTTGCTCCTCAAGTGTTAATTTGAAACCTTAGTATGTCAATGCATGTGCTTATTAAAAGTTAGTTTTCCTCACATGCACTAATCATTTAGGTCATACTGCAATGTTTTTTAACATCAATTAACTGCTAATTCCTCATAAAGTCAATTCTGCAAAGATTGCGAATGAAACACAGTTGTGAAGGTTCAGTTTTAACTTCAAGGCACAAAAGATGAGATTGTTGAAGAATATACAATATTTAGATTTGAGCAGTATGTTTTTTGATTGCTGAAGAAATGGTATGCTTGTTATTCTAGTAAAAAGAGTGATACACGGTTCATGCACTCCTATGTCCTGATTATGTAACAAAAAATAATGCAGACGAAGAAGATAGTTTGTTCAAAAACTCCAAATTATCACACTCAATGCAGTTGTAGATATTTTTTCAGTCACAACATCGCAAGGTAAGTTAGATATATTGAAAGCGAAACGAAGCTCTTAAAGCAATGAAGTGCAGTTCCTTTCCGATTCAAAGGCTGACTTTGAATGTTTTGTGAGAGTGCGTGCTTTATGGTTTAAAAACAACATCTATTGTGTTTGTATGGTTGATTAATCTTACGTAGAAAATTCTAGGAAGTAGTGCTCCATTAAAGGTTGGTTCCAACCGCCGAATGATACATCCAGCGTAGTCCAAAGAAGGGGATATCCCGGTCATGTATTGACAGAGAATCTATGAGTGTTTCGAATTCGCGCCCGTCCCTCTAGTCTAGAGGTGCACCCATCGTGGACAAGGAAGATCCTTTTCTTTGGTCATTGTTGGACATCCATCCTCCAATACGAACCCATACAGTTTTAGTTGTACAACCTATTAAGAAATGGAAGGGCGTCAACATAATATAATGATACCTATGCTGGTTAACATTAATAAAATTATTTGCAAAATGTTTTAACACTATGAACTAATAATAATATCAAATGATTTTCACATCAAAAGCATTTTTTGTTTATGATAAAGAGAAGCCTCGCCTAATGTGTGTGATTCATTGTGTGTGTGCCGCTTTATCTTATGCCAGCTTCATTTTCCAAAAAGCATATATGAATTTTTTGCACAAACAACTATTTTTAATTTCTAATATCAGTTCCATGATTGACCACAAATTTATTATTCCTTTCCTAAACTGGATTCCCTTAATTTTTCCACAGGGCCGCATAGTAATCAGGATTTCAGTAGAAGTAACTTGAGCTATAATATGGAGCACCTTTTAAGTTGGAGTTTGGAGTTGGAATTGAGCAAACTGGGAAATTCACTCTTTAAAGATCTTAGTTTTTCCGCTGTAAATTTCGTATTCTAGTAGTACTTGTGGACATCTGTAACTATCTATATTGAATTAAACTCTGATTATTTAAATGTTTTCCGTTGTACAAAATTATGTTCAATAATATATGTTATTCCATTCGTGTGAGATTCTGTTTTGTTATGTTTCCTACTCGAACCTGACTTATCGGATTTGTGATACTTGGAACTTTGGTACATGAATACCGAGGATGTATTAAATATCGATTTTCAAGCGTCGGAAATTTTGTTCGTCGCATGATAATTCCGAGATACGTACAGTTTTTAAGTCGTACATGTATGGATTTTTGTCGATTCAAAATGTATGGATTTTCGGGCCGTTACATGATCACTCTGGCTATATTTTTCTAGAGCAATTTCATGAGTCATGTGTTAGTGTATGAGTCACCTGATGTATATTTATTAAAACTCGTTGTAGCATATTTATATTGTCATTTGAAATATTCAAAGTTCGTACATGTATATTGTTGTAATTCCGCCATTTGTTAATATAAGTGATCTATTATTTGTGATCTATTGTAGTTTGTTCTAAATACTATCCTTTGTCATCGTACTTTTATATAGATGAATTAAGTACGTCTACCTACCTTAAGTAAGAACAATTTTTTTTTGCATCCATTCGACGGATTCGATACTCATCTAATACTAGGTTATGTATAGTCGCTCCTAACTAGCATTATCACCACTCTAATAGACAGTAATACTTTGTAATGGTCTTTGTTAAGGTGGGTCATGGGGTGGGGCGTTACATTTTTACTTCTTTATTTTTTTATTAATCTTTATAAGTTTTGAGCATATCATATCAGATTACTACTTAAATGTGCAAATTTCTTAACTATGTTTTTTTTCTTTTTTTAGTGCAAGGCTAACCAGTTTTTTAGGTGACCACAAACACCTTTATTATAGATAAAGGTTCTGGTACTCTGCACATACACAGAGTAACGTCCTGGTTTGAAGTGTCCAGTCACTATCATACTAAATTTTACGGACATAAACATTTAGACAAAGTGCAAACATATAGCTACAAGAAACTAAATAACTGCACCGTCAGCATTGACATCATAGGAGCCTATGAAAGGTTTCATGATACGCTTTTAGGTCCAAAAGCGAAGAGCTAGATCATCAAAGTTAAAGGTATCTGAAAGACGATTTCTATCCCATGAGGGATCATTCGGCAGAATTTCATTGTTCTCACCAACTTCTCCATCGGTTCAGATATTCAGTCTTCCATCCTCTAGCTCAAAGAAAAGACGACTTCTATCTTCGACTGCTTTGTCTCTAAATATGAAAAATGTATCATCACAGTCAGAGTGCATCCCAGAGGGTGCATGCACCCAAGCTGACTCCGTCTCGTTCCAAGTGATATCTGGATTTGGAGGGACATCTGTGAATACAGGAGGTTCCACAACTAGATGAAACTTCCTGCCAGTTGGAACCCAAACTCGTACAGGAGGCTTAGGTAGTGGAATCTTGACCGGAGGTAGGTCATTAACTTCTAGTGTACAGGCTTCAGGGTGATGACCAAAAGATTTACAAATTGTGCAGATAGCTAGTTTCCATCTGTACTTAACGTCCACACAGTTTACTCGGTTATCTAAATTAACTTTGATCTGAGTAGGCAATGGTTTATCTGGGGTAATTTCAATTAGGGCCCTGGCATAAACTAAGTTTCTTCTTGCGACGGTGTTAGCATCAAAACATTTGAGTTTACCAATATGACAAGCAAGCCAGTTTAGACCTAGAAGAGGCTGCAGTACGGAAGGGATATGGGTGAACTGAGCCCAGACAGGAATAGAAAGGACCTGCTCACAAACTTGATCTATCGAAGCTTTCCACGATGTCACAATAAACGGTCTTCCTTCAATAATAACAGGTGCTGCTTCTAGAACACGAATTCTCTCTTCAGCAGAAGAGAACTTAAAATAGTAAAGGCCATTAACATACATCATTTTCAATGAGGCGCGGATTTACCATAAAGTTCGAAAAGTAGTACGCATATTTGTCGTAGGTGGCTTAGAATCCAAGAAAAAGCCTACAAGGTGTTCGTCCAAGAAGTTAGCAGCTTCTACATGTATTTCCAGTGGAGGGATGGAACCGAACTCAGTTTGAAGAATATCAAAATCCACTGGTTCGTATTCCCCAGCTACTTTTCGAAGAGAATCCAATAAATTCGACCATCTCTTCGGAGCGGTTGGGGAAGACTTTGCTGGTTCAGGGATTACCGGAGTAGCAAAGGTTGAGGTATGCTGGATTGGGGAAATCGGGGAGAAGAGATGGGATGGTAAATTGGATGTTGTAAAATGGTTCTGGTTGTTTGGGGTAATCTGTCGAATAGGTGGTGTGCATGTATGGACTCGGTTTGTATCAGTGTATTCAGTCCGAATACCATTCAGTCCATCACATACAGTCTTCTCATGAACAACACGTTCCACATTGGAACCCAAATCAGTATTCCCTAAGTCTGTAGACCGTTCATTCAAATCATTTAATTCATCGCTTGCTGTCTTACCCTTGTTATCACACATATTAACTTACATACCTCGTCCAAACAAGCATGAAGACTCATTCACTCCAATAGGAAACTTTCTAGGAGTCGCAGCTCCTAGCTTAGTCTTGTTCAAGCTCGAAGGGCTGGAAGCATTGATATCAGTATAAGTTTATTCAGGGGATGATTTTCTGGAAGGGTATACACTGATCTCTGCGGTGGAGTTGTTGCATTGTCTTGGTCACCGTCGTTGTCAGAGAGTGAGAGCGCGGAGTTTGCTCGACTTCTAGATCTGGTGGTTATCGAAGAAGGCAGATGCGTCTTGGGTTTACCTTTCTTAGCCATGAGATGAGTGGAAGAAAGGCGGAAGGCAGATTGGGTTTAGGAGATGGAGGCGCGAGAAAAAGATCGGAAAAGGAAGTCATCCATTTTCTATATTAACTATGTTTTTCATATTCAAGTACTGATAACTCAATCTTCCGAGCTCCGATTCGCAAACCGTCTTCATGGATATCAAGCTATTTTTATTCTTCTGAATTTTACATATATTGTCCAAATTTGACAACGTCATTTTCTGAATTGATACATGAAAACATGATTTAGACATATTTGTAATAAATTTATGGCATCTATATGCTTATGAGCAGGACAAATTTCTTTGTCCTAAAATTGTTTTATCATGAACCTAACTAATTATAGTTATCTGTTAACTATTTAAAAAAAGATAACTGGGACAACATTGAAAATAAATGATTGAATTTTAAACAAGATGTGGAGAATTTAATTATAAGGACAAATGAATTGATCCATTTTTGACCAATCACATAAATATAATAGATCCAACAAGACTACTATCATCAACGATATATGATTGCAAATTTATCGAAGCACTACAAGACACACGTTAATTAGCGACAACACTTAGTCGTCGGCCGCCGAGCTAGCCGTCGTTATGTGTCGTCAATATTAAAGTGGTCGCCAACAGGAATAGCAATGGGATGAGCGACGGCCCCGTCGTTTGTTTAGCAACGACTAATAGCCACGTGTCATCTTACATGGCAAGTAGTTTATTTGATCGGGAAGCCATTGGAAACTGTCGCAAATCGTTACGAAATGTGTGTCGCTAGCCATCGCTATGAGATGACCATATCGCAATCGCTAGCCGTCGCAAATTTAAAGCTAAAAATTTACTATACATAGCACTTCCTTTCCATCAAGGCACACAACAACAATTCAATCCAATAACCAATACTACACCATTATCATCTCATTAATTAACCAATACTCATCAACAATCAATCCATCATACCATACCATCGTAAAATATATAAAAAAACAAAATTAAAAACCCCACCATAACATACCATCGTTTAAATAACGTCATACATGTCAAAACACATCATACCATCGTTCACAAACCATCATACATGTCTAAAGACATCATATATCATCGTACGTTCATCTGACATTTAAAAAGCAGGTATATGTACATAACAGAGCATATGTCAAAAAAATGAGCATCTACACTACTCATCCTCGTCTTCCTCGTCGCCCTCGTCGTCGTCTTCTTCTTCTTTCTCTCGATATACAGCAGAATCTTCTCTCAGTCCTCCCTCCCAAGGCATAAACCCATGCTCCTGAAAGTAAGCTGTAATGCGCTCGTCTATTTCCTGTTGCATCTGGGTTTTTCGCCAGTCCATCATCTCGTTCATCTGCTTCTACATCCGAGCAATAGTTGCCTCCTCCATCGACCTCTTATAACCACGCTGAACGGCCTGTGAAATAAATAAGTTCACATTAAAGTTAATTAAACACATTTTTACTAATTTATGTTAAACATGTATATAGTTAGCAATAACATTTGTTTTTCTTAAGTAGAATTGTCAAATATAATATCAATACACACATATATATCGCACATCTTTTATCATGATATTTATAAACCATCGTGATTGTCATAATTTGTGTCTAAAAAAATCTTTCGTCCTGATTGTCGAAACCATATCGCCTTCCTCAAGTTGGCGGATCAGTAATAGAGTACCGCATGCTATTAGACTCTGCAACTGTAAGCTCCTGTCCACTAGCCTCTATCACTTTAGCAGCCTCTACATCATACTTCCCCTACAATAGCAATATAATTTTAAGAAAAATGCTATAAAATTTACTTATATATTGTTCTATGAAAGAATATGAAACATTTTAATTTATACTGGTAAGCATATTTACCAGTATACACGCACTCTTCGGATCCGCCCACTCATATGTAACATTTTCTTCTTTATCGGTGTGCTCCACCGCATGCGTGTGTCTGAATACGTCTGCCGGTAAAGGCTCTCTTCCGTGCTTTATAAACTGAGTAAATATACAGTAATAAAATTATTAAACATAGGACTAGATCATATACACTAAATTTTTATCTAAACATACACTACAAATATTTAAAATTTATACCAAATCCCTTCTGTGCTGTTGGATTGATTTTGAGCCACCACGGTGTAGAGCAGGATTATTTTCTCAATTTTCTTTATTTCTAGCTACTACTTTCTATTAAATTGGATACATGATTATGTAAAATAATGCAATCAATATTGTAAATGTGAATATTATCATTAAATCTTACTTTAGAATCTTCCGTCTCCCAGTACTTTTGAATATCTGCCCAAACATCATCACTCATAAATTGAGGCTTTTTTGTATTTTTCTTGGCTCTTGAAATTATCTCTCGATAATTCTTTTGCATCTTCATATTCCAATAACTCAAAAAAATGGGCATGTCCTGCTCCTCAACACGTACAACAGTCTATATATTACATTTATTTTTAATTATTCCCAATATATTAATTTTTAGTATTAGTATAAAAAATACTTACCAATAGATTGGCTAGAATGACATTCTTAATATGTGTTGGGATACTATCGCAATGCTTCCAAGCACCCTGCATTCTGCTTGTGTAAGACTGTCTTGATACATCTAAAATGAGTTGCGTTGGCTCAATCTCGAATCCCCTCTATAGATGTTAATATAAACATTTCATATATTTTAAATAATCTGAATTGAAATAAATTTGACATTTACCCGACACTCTTCGGAACAATCTTCGCAACTCGGCAAAGATCTGGCACTGAGCTACTCGGACCTGCTCCTGATCCTGGTCCAGGAGATGGTAAAGTGCCATCGAAACTTTTTTAATTGCTTGAACTGAAATGATTTATAAAATATGGTTACGTTATTATATTCGTAACTTGTCCAATACTTGGACAACTCCAACGAATATTATATCAGATGAATATAGATTTCCATTTTGTGTAAAAATGAATGCCCATATAATGATCATATAGAACACTTATCGGACGGGGACAAATTTATCTAAGGGATTCACATAAGTATTCAAAAAAACATTCAACCTAAGTTTAAACCGAAAAAACAATTCAAATGAAAAAAGCGCACTTTTTGCGCTTTGGGCTTGTTTATGCTTTTTTTTGCACTTCACAAATAGGTGCACCTTAAACTTCAACAAAGCCCTAATATATAGTCATAAAAGTGATTTTTAAGCAGATACGATAAGCTAACAATTATAAATAGCACTTAATATTTATGAAATCAGGATGGAAAGGGTTTGATATTAAACCAGAATTATATAAACATGTTTATAACGGAAGATGTGAAATTAAGGCGTTAATCTTAAATTAACGTTACCTAGCAATAGCATTAAGTGGAATGGACGAGATTTGAAATGAGATTTCCTAGAAGGAATGAATGAAAGGTGTTAACCGGCCTTTTGGTTTGGTCACCAAAAGTACTCAAGACACGCTCGACTCAAATATCGCGTGATATTACAGCCCGGAGGTGACGCCAATATCATATGGGGGCCAGTATCAGAAGACTCGAGTCTGGCCACTAGCAGGATGTCGCATCCCACGGACGCAATCTCCATCAGTATCCGTCTGTATCCGAGCTGAAGGCGAGCCATCAAGCGGGTCCAGGCGCAGCACCTGTGGAGGTCCAGGGCCCCACAGTCCCGGCGGCGATCGACCTAACCGGTTTGGTCGAAACTGTGGGCACCGCCCGATTCATCCGATTTTCTCCATGCCGGAAGCTCAGATTCCTTCACTTCGGACCAGCTAAATAATATATTCCTTCACTTTGTGCTGAGGAGCTTCGACGCCCCAAAAGAACCAACATACCGCGCCAACGAACCTCGGCCACGTCCCCTCCAAACAAACTTCGCACCTTGCCATGGTGTGAAATTTCGTCCCTCCTAGGAATGAAATTTCGTACCTTGAAGGTGCGAAATTTCGTACCTTGAAGGTACGAAATTTCTTACTAGTAGGTACGCAATTTCGTACCTAGCAGGTATGAAATTTCGTACCTAGGAGGTGCGAAAATTCGTACCTGTGAAGTGCAAAATTTCGCACCTAGCAGGTGCAAAATTTTGTACCAGTACCCAGGTACGAAGTTTCCGTGGCCGACAGCTGGAGGCGCGAATTTCTGGGAGATGGTCCCCATTTCTACCTACTTCTACCTAACCACTTCCTATAAATACCCATGGCCTCACACTTCAAAGGAAGAGAATTCTAGAGCTTTGAGACCTCCATAAAGCTTCATTAATGGCATCTCCTCTTTGAGGAAGAAGGACAAACTTGTCCATTTTACTATTTCTTGCAAATATGACTATTGTAGCTTCATATATCGTAGTCAATGAATGTAATGAGAGGGTCTCAACCTTGTTATCTTTCAAGTGATCAATAAAATTCCTACAACTCTTCAAAGTGGACGTAGGCCCTCCCTGAGGCCGAACCACTGTATATCTCCTGTGTTATTTACTGTTTATGTTCTATAATATGTTCTTGTCTGTGCGATCATATTTATAATTCCTAGTAATTAGGAATCTTTGGTATTTACCACATTTTTTGTCGTCAACATTTGGTGCTTTCACTGAGAAAACTCGGATCTTGCGCCTTTGTCGCACCTTGTCATCTCGACCCCCGACGAGCTAAAGGTTCCTTGTTAAACCTGCTGTCGAGTCCGCTCACGATGGCAAAGCGACCAAAGAACGCAAAGATCGGCACTTCATCCGCAGTCGAGGACGGGTCATCCCAACAACCTCAACCTCGAGCCCCGAACCTCTCGCCTCGACCTCGAGCCTCTCGCCTCGGCCTCGAGCCTTCCATGGGGCTCGAAACTTGCACCTCACGAGCTTCGAAGTTCGAACCCCACCAGGTTCGAAACTCGAACCCTACGAGGCTCGAAAACACGAACCCCCACAGGGTTCGAAACTCAAACTCCACGCGGTTCGTACCCTCGAGCCCCAAGAGGTTCGAAAGTCCCACGCCTCGGCCTCGAGCCTCCACTCCACTACTTTGGATTCCTCGACTTCGCATCCCGCCTCACTCGGCCTCGACTTCGTCTCACTCGGCCTCGACTCCGCCCCACTCGTCCTCGACTCCACCCCACTCGGCTACACTATAACATCGGCAACTCCTCGACCACTCTCGCCCGACAAGGAAGTTCACTCACAAGGACTAGGAAGCTCGGCCACTAATGAAATCGTCCCTCCTACTGTGGACCCCCAAGCGCTCGGAACACAAGCTCAAATCCGCGCACTTAATGAAAAATATGAGAAAACGGATGTAGAGCTCAACCCAGCATTAAGGAATAACATCAGCCTTATGCGACAACTTCAAGAAAGTCAGCGCATCGTCGATCGATTTCAACTAGCTCGGAACTACACTCGACCTCTACCAACGGTCTTGGAAACTTCCTCTTCCGTGTCAAGGGGCCCGCGTCAAAGAAGGAGGTTAAGTCTCGGTAACGACGTTGCCGCTCGTACCAATGCCCTCGATAACGGCAACGGCGATGGTCACGACAATGACAATGGCGACCGAACTACAGTCACATATAGCGAGGGGAACAGTACCGAGTCCGCTCTCGCTTGATTATCAATGACGGACCAGATCGTACGAACCAACCTCTTCCTCGACACAACTCGATGACTGCTAATCAAGATGATGGGCCCGCTATTCCAGTGGCCCACGCTCTTCCAGAACAGGATCCGCTTCAATCCACTCTTCATCAAGGTCCGCCTATAGATGTCGAGGACCTGGAAGAAGACAATCCGGACGTCAATCATAAGAAACGCCCGCGCAATAGAACCTAGGAACCTCGCCAAAACCCATAGGTCCCGATGACGGATCCCCATCCAACATACCTTCCCGACATGGTCTGAAGGATCATGAGTGAGAGGCAAGGAAACATGCATGATTCATGGGAAGTGCACATTAGGCGCAACTCCTTCACCAGGAGGGTAAATGAAGTTTAATGGCCACGCCGCTTCAGCATGCCACAGATGTCGCTCTATGGTGGCACCACCGACCCCTTACATTCTTAAATCAATATGAATGGCAAATGGACTCAAGCCGGGGAAATGATCCAGTCAAATGCAAGTGCTTCCCAGTTTTCTTATCAGTAACCGCTTTGTTATGGTTCTCTCGCCTCCCACTCGGTTCCATTAACAACTTCAGCCAATTTGCAGCAGAATTGGTCAAGCAATTCAGAATGCACATTCCGACTCCGAAGAATGCCCTCACCTTGTATAACCTATGCCAAGAACCCGTCGAGTAGCTCAAAAGCTACCTCTCCCGGTTCAATGTCGCGCTCGCCGAGGTCAAGGATCCAGATCCTTGCACAGTACTCTGTCGACTAGCCAAAGGTGTCCTCCCTACTTCCGAATTGGGGGCATGGATCAATCGGAAGCATCCAAAAAGCCTCGATGCTTTCCATAAAAATGCTAAACAATACTTATTTCAAGAAGAGGCAAGACGAAACCGACTCCCCAGGGCCGGTCATCCCAACAATCCACATGCAGGTGCCATAAATGACAACGTCAAAGGGAAACAGATAGTAAAGCTCTTTGATAAGGACACGTGGTCGGGCCCCTACAAATAAAGACCGAATGGAAGTAGGCAAGGCGGCCGCAACAACGACCAAGTTTCTACGGACCCCAAAAAGCCCAACACTCACCGGACATACAAGTTCTACACCCCGCTGAATGAAGACTTGGAAACAATCTACCGGCAAACGTGCAACACGCTTCAATACAAGAAACCATACAACAGGGGGTCCACTAATCATGAGGAGAAGACCGGCAAGTACTGTCGGTAACACGGCATGTACGGGCATAATACCAATAATTGCCATTAATTCAAAGATGTAATCAAAAGGCTTGTCTGCGAGAAGCGCCTTGAGCAGTACGTCCGAAAAGCATCATGACTCTCGCCGGCACTAAGCGGAACTCCGACAAAACCTAATATTGGCCGCAATTGACATTGGTACCTCTAACCCGCCCCGAGTGGCGGAAGACCCACTAGAAATGGATCTCCTCCCACTTGTGGACCCCGAAGCTCCTGCGGTTCAAGCACAGATTCACACGCTTAATAAGAAATATGAGAATGCAGCTCTCGTACTAGGAATTGAAGATCAACATCAACCATATGCGCCAACTTCAAAAAAAAAAATCAATGCATCGTTGTTCTACATCAGCTTGCTTAGAACCGCGCCCGCTAGCGGCATACCGCATTAGAAATTTCCTCTTTCGAAGCTAATGGACACGGTAAGGAAGGAGATTCAGCCTCATTAAAAACATCGCTATCCACTCCAACATTCACATGGCGACAACAACAGCAACAACAGAAAGGAAATGATGATCAAACATTCATTACTTACGGCCAAGGAACATGGTAACAAATCGGGTTCGTGTAACCAACGTTCTACTCGAAAGAGCCCAACTGTCGCCGCTCTCAACCAAAGTCCCTCTCTTCCAGCAACTCGTCAGACCAAAGTACCTTCGAATCCGGGTGCACACCAGCTCGCCCAAATTCGACAACTATACCAAAACCATACCTCCATCGAATTACATCACTCAAGGGGAGCATCAAAAGAATGATCAAGAAACCTGCCACCAATTTGAAAGCTTGACTCGAGCGATAGGAGGAAGCTTTCAATACCTTCCTCGCCAAATAAGAAGCACTTCTGATCCGACTGGTCAGGCATACATTACGGAGGCAAGTACCGATGCTCCTCCACCATCGACCCAGGACTTGGGGGCAGCCCTGCAAACTAACTGACTATCCGACGTCACTCCTCGGAATGGTGCCGGTCCCGCAACACTCGGGGACGCCCCTAATCCCGACATTGCTCTAGCTCAATGCGCTTCGATTAGTCAGGCTTTGCAGTTGGAAATGTTGCTCAAGCACCAACGCGCGTAGCTTTAGATGGTACTCGTCCCATGGTTGCATGAGTCAAAATTACGCTCGATGTGGCCCCTCCAGTTGGAATCCAACAAGACTTTCCTCTCAATCAGCTGATTCCCAACTTGGACGTAAGCACTAGGGCCACCAGTGCCAATATTGGCAATCGAAATCAATTGCTTGCTATCGAAAATGGGCCACGGATCGCAGGTGTCATCCGTCGGTACACTCCAGGAATTATCCATTCACTAGGATCACACGCAAAGCTGAGTGGCCCTGACACTCCACACCACATGTGGCACTCCATAAAGGCACGACTGAACTCTAACCTCGGAAATATCAGGGTCACCACGACAAATGGAACGCGTCATCCCGGTCGTCCCCGGCTTTGACGCTCAAGCCTTCGATAGGCGGACTCAAGCTGCTATGAGTCCATACTTATCGCCTACGCTTCTACCATCCAACTGGGCTCAAGTTCACTTCAACCAACTTCCACAACGTCATGCAACCGAAGCTAGAGACTCACAGAGTGCCAATGACCTTCTGCCAAGAAGGTGCGCTAGGCTTCAAAGTCCTGGACTAGATCACGACCTCTATAATGCAGTGGGAGCCCAACCTCCGATTGTCGCCGACATGATCCATGGATCGTAAGGGAATCGCAGGGGCATGCCCACGATGTTTGCGAAAGTAGTACGAGGTGTAACCCATTCACTTCGGCTAGACATGATACAAAATGGCGCTAGTGGCGCTAGCACTCCGGCATGCCGACGCTTGCCCCGTACTTAAAGGAGCCAAGATTCTCGAAGTTTTATTAGCCGCCACAAGTGGCACATGGGATCATTACGCCTCACTGATGTCGTAAAATGCAAGTAGTTCCCCGTCCTTATCCAAGACGGCACTATTATGGTTCCCTCGACTTCCACCGTGAACTATCTCAACTCTCGACTGAATCGCCAAAAGAATGGTCCCGCAATCCAGGATGCACGTCGTGATACCCAGAAACATCTTCTTAGTCTCGAACGATTAACAAGGCATCTGTGAACTCTTAAAGGCCACCTTGCAAAATCCAACACCTCCTTTGCCGAAGTCAAGGAATCCACTCCTCGAGTCATACTCGTCTAGCTTACAAAGGGCATGCCACATGGTTCCAAACTTGGGGCATGGACTGATAAAAAACAATCAAGGATTCAGAAGATCTTCCGCACGAATGCCGACTAGTTCCTATGCCAAAATCTAGCATAAAAGGATCAAGCACCTACCCTCAACATCCTAGCTCGTGATGACACCTAGAACTCCAACAACTCTGATCCCACCACTCTGCATAATCTTGCTCCTGCCGGCAGCGTCAAAGGTAGTCACAAAAATAAAGGGAAGCGCCTTCGACTTCCTTCTTTCTGCATCTATACTGCTTTCAGGGACACCCCTGGGAAATCCATCTCGCAGCCTGCAATCCCCAACCATGCAAAAGGCCAGGACCTAATCGTCCGACGAGCGCACCAAGGGACTCTACAAGATATTGCCGGTTCCATAGCATCCGTAGATACAACACGAACATGTTCCGCTGCTTGCAGAACAACATCAAGGAACTCATCCGCACGGGATCTCCGAGCCACTCAACGCTCATCGAAGATTCCCATTGCATAGGATCTCGTAGCCACTCGACGCTCATCTGGGGTTCCCACTACGTGGGACCTTCGAGCAACTCGATGCTCATCGGAGATCCACACTGGATAGGGTCTCCGAGCCACTCAACGCTCATCAGAGATTCCCACTAAAAAAAAACTCGACCAACAATAAATCCCTCAAGATCATCCCTCCGGCTCCTCAGGACTGTGGCAACAATGAGCATCCATGCCTCATAACTCACCTCGCGCAGGTCGCCTTTTTCACTGATCTAGTTGTTATCAGGCCTCAAGTGCTGTAAGCCCTCCAAACGGCTTTTGTCCGACCTATATTCAACCATTATGGCTAATTTGTATACACAAGCGCACTACACTGGATCAACATCTCCGACCCGGGAACCGGTCCCTTGGATCAAGCTTTAATCAGCAACGAGTAGCCCGATACTTCAACTCTATAGTCCACCATAAGGACCTCAACATCGGCAACCTCGTCTTACAACAGGTCCCTCCTCTACCAGCAGGCCTCGCCCTTCGATAGGAAGGCCCACAGTCATACAACGGAAGCTCAGCGGTGGAACATTCAAACCCTCAACACGGACGAAGCTGAATTCCCAAGCGCATGGAACAACAAACATCTTCACCTCTACTCTACATGACTTAGTGTATAATCAATTCAGGCGTTTCAACGATATTTTGCTTTCCTGCAATTCGAGGCATTGCTAAGGATACTACTACCAGAGATATTCGTAGAAGTGATGTTCAGTTTCCTGTCTCCTTTCCGTGTTTGCTCCATACATGACATTTTTGGTTAATCCTAACAACCAGCTTGCACTCAAACTTCCGACCGCCGTACCCGCCCCTAACATTGGGGCTGGCACCATCGTCTCAACCGCGAACCAACCCCGTGGCCTAACAACATTAGCAGCGACCGGCGCCCCGAGCACGGGAGTCGGCCATGCCACTCGAGTCATCGGCCCATGGCGCGATGGAGTATAAATAACCTCTAACTCAAATCGTTCGCCCAAGTCCCACGTGACTTGGAGCCGCCCAACATACAGCCGGGATCGATGTACATTTCCCCCTGGCTACGGGTACCTGTCGAATCCCGCCCCGGAACCGGGACCGACGTTAAATCATTTCCCCGAAGCTCTAAAGGCTTAGGTGCAGCTCACGGCCATGATTGGACCCTACGGGTTGATGATCGGAGCTTCTCTCCGGCGAATAAACGACGTTGTCACTCGCTCGAACCCGATGAACGACGGGAGAGCCACCCTCTGGACGAATAGCTTAACGCGATGTCATGCGCCTCCGCTACTCTTAAGTTTAATCCCGGGCAACCCAAAAAAATACAGCAGGCGCTCTAGTCGGACTTCACAAACTATGGGTCTCCTAAGCTGTGGGAGACATACTAGAAGCCTGCACACTGTCTTGCACCCCTCTGGAACCACAACCCAGAGTGTGGCACCCAATTCCGCCCCTCTGGAACTACAACTCAGAGCATGACACTCAGTCACACCCCCTTGAATCACCATCCTGTGGCACAATACTCACAATCGTTTTTTTTATAAATGTAACGATAAGTATGCCTATGCAAGTACGGGAAGCCTAATAATATGGGGGGAACATCCGAATAGTTAACACAAAATGCGATCTTTACTAATTCATTTTCCATTTCACACACACGTTAAACAGACTACATGTCCAACATCTCTTCTCTCTGATGACAAGGTATTCATGAATACCACACCATGTCTTTAAGGACCAAAGGCGAGGATCGCACTCGCATATACTATTGGTTCACTTTAACCCAAGGCATCTTTAATTCCTTCAACAAATACTGATGTTACTCATCCTTTTCTTTTCTTTTCTTCTGTCTATGCAGGTTCGATACCGGTAGGTCACCACCAATGATGGGCCCTTTCCTTTAAGAACCGCTTCCTCCTCCTCTACTCTCCACAAGAGTATTGGATTCATTAGGAATCGATGCGCGCCTTCTGCCATCATCCTCGCCACTTGTAATCATCATAGCCTCTCCGAGAGAAACACATGGCAATGGCTTAGGGACGATGTAAGAAGCAAGGACTAATCCAACATAGGTGTCTCCCCAAGCCTTCTTGGCGCCTAACTCCGCTCTCTCCTCGGCATCTTCGGCAGTCTTTTGATCAGCTAAGTGCCTGGCCCGGATCCGCATAGTGGCGTCCACTACAAGTGTGCTAAGGTACCTCTCACCCTCTTCTAGTGAGCGTCACCGGCGGCTCTCCTTATTCCTAGCCTACTCAGTGGCCCTCTCCTTCTCCGCCTCAGCATTGGCCTACCTCCTCGCTATCACGGCATCATATTTCTCTTGGGCATCCTGACTAGACTTTGCCCGGGCACCTTGTATGGTAGCCTCATCCTGTTCGTCTTCCCCTCCGACTTTGCCACCAGCCGGGCTTCCTAATTCTTCACCTCAGCTTGCATTGCTTGCCCGTTTACGCCAACTATGCCTGTTGCATGAGCACTTCAACCAGCCACAACTTCTCTTCCTCTAAGGAGGATCATATAAACATGGGACCCCAAAGCCATGGGTTCTCCTACTTCTCCAGATTGTTCCCGCTGTGACTACAACCGGGACCCGAACGCTTGAGAAAGTACGGGGGCAAAGCCTGGCGTCATCTCCGCTCAAAGGGCAAGTACATTAGTGTGGGGGCGGTCTCCTACCCATCTCTCCACCGATTTACTCATCGCAGAACCTAAGGAGGATCTCCACCAGCTTCCGCGCTGGCATTTCCATCGCCACAGCTGTGGGGGCAACCATTCTGAGGAAAAACATACACCTCGCCATGGGAAGGACCCGAACCCAAAACCTTGGGTCTCGGAAACATCTAACCTCCTGGTAGTATTTGGCAGACAAGGCATAGAGGCCTGAACCGAAGGGCAGAGGAAGCAATACGATCGCAATTCCCCGAGGAACTGTAGAACTTAGATAAATTCTCAAGATACGAATTAAAAAATCCATATTTCAGTGTAAGTTCTCGGGTTTCCATGTCCTGTTCATTGGGTTCGCAAGGTCTCAGCGCCCTGCCAGCAAACTCATACTTAAACGCAACATGAAGCTAACTCACACCCCTCGATGCATACCTACAAGCGCATTGAAACACGGTGATGACACCTAGTTTGGATAACTATGGCAGTAGTTACCAGTAAACGTCAGCACCATTTTTCGAATCGGATAACGACCCCGACATAATTGGGTTGGAGACTAACGACTCGACCATATGCCCGCATCTTGCACATGTATCCAATCAATCAGTCTGAATAAGTTCATTTCTAGAATTATCTTCCAACCAATTGTGTTAAGTTTAACTTCAATTACTGACCAGGCATGAAATATTGAGCAACAATACGAGCCTACTAGCTTGTATCTGACAACGATAAGAATCAAGCTGGTACCCGGGCCTGGGGCAAAACTCTATGGATTGTCACACCAGACTGGCAATCTCATGACCCGATCAAATCCCCTAAAGTCTCCGCATTGGCATCATCTTCACAGCATCCTATGGAGCCACCATCTTTAGAGCACCTTCACCTTGCAACAAAGAAAATCAGGAGCCAGAGTTCTGGCCCTGGAGGCTTCTCGGCTTCCATTATTACACAGACTCCACAAAAAGCTGACGCTCCAGAACATCGTGGCAGGCTTTAGCCTTAACAACTGACGCCACGGCCATCACCAACCGCCAGTGCAATGCCTAAGTTAAGATGCGACTGCATCATGGTTAGGTTATTGGTCGGATCCCCAAACTAACCGCTTAACCATGTGTCGATATCTTACACAGGCATTCAAGCTGACAATCCAAATGGGTCCATTCCTTGGGGACCACGTCGCGAGACCAAAAGTCACTAATCACTGTCCGCTCTATGGCGCCATGCAAAGGTTCAAGTTTACAAACTCAAGATCGAAGACAGGGTTCGACAAAGTCGTGGGAGTGCGAAGTTATGTCACATGCTCCCGCGCGTCAGCTTAGTTGCCATCTCCTCAACCAGAATTTGAACTCCTAAAAAGCGTGAAAGATTTAATAAGCGTTTGTGACACAAAGCCCAATCCCGTATTCATACATGCTTGGCAACCTTTATCCAAATGCCTAAACCCGTTTCCCATGATCCGCCGCTCCAAATTCTTGGGTACTAGATCCGAAAGCCCTCTTACTTTACACATCTCTCTTCCCTTCTGCCAAAAACATAACAATACCTCGAACAACCAAAGTACGAAAGAAGTATTTTGGCATCCTTCATGCCCTACAGTGATTTTCTATCCGGAGAAGAGGAGAAAGGAACAAACTAAAGTCAGGGAATCGGGATGCCCTAAACGAATGTTCCAAGGTTGGAATTCGAGGTCGTACACCTAAATACGACTACATCCACTTATCTTTGAAGCACTGGCTACCAAGACAATCACGACTCAACGACCACTTGCATACTCACAAAATGCTCAATCATCAAAGAGCCCGGGTACACACATCCCCCACAAGTGTCAAGTCGCCTAAAACGCACGACGACGACGCTATGCGGCTTCTAAGCAATGCGAGTGCAACACCAAACTAGCAGCGGCTCGCTCACGATCCCCAATGAGCGTGCCCGCTAACTAACATGTCTTTCCTATAACTTGCAGGATAAATCTGCAACCCAACTATCATCTCAACTTTCATTCCAAGGCACATCATCTCAAGACAAGACGTACTTTGGGCGGCAAATGTTAACCGGCCTTTTGGTCCGGTCACCCAAAGTACTCAAGACACGCTCGACTCAAAATATCGCGTGATATTACAGCTCGGAGGTGTCACCAATATCATCGGGGGGGGCAGTACCAGAAGACGCTAGTCTGGCCACTAGCAGGATGTCGCATCCCACAGATGCAACCTCCATCAGTATTCGTCCACGTCCGAGCAGAAGACGAGCCATCAAGTGGGTCCGGGCGCAGCGCCTGTGGGGGTCCTAGGCCTCACAATCCCGGCGGCACCGCCCGATTCATTCGATTTTCTCCATGCCGGAAGCTCAGATTCCTTCACTTCGGACCAGCTAAATGATAGATTCCTTTTCTTCGTGCTGAGGAGTTTCAACGCCACAAAAGAACCAATATACTGCGCCAACGAACCTCGGCCACCTCCCCTCCAAACAAACTTCGCACCCTGCCAAGGTGCGAAATTTCGTACCTCCTAGGTATGAAATTTCGTACCTTGAAGGTACGAAATTTCGTACTAGCAGGTACGAAATTTCGTACCTGGGAGGTGCGAAATTTCACACCTAGCAGGTGTGAAATTTCGTACCTCCACCCAAGTACGAATTTTCCGTGGCCAACAGCTGGAGGCGTGAATTTCTGGAAGATGGTCCCCATTTCTACCTATTTCTACCTAACCCTCACCTAACCACTTCCTATAAATACCCCATGGCCTAACACTTCAAAGGAAGAGAATTCTAGAGCTTTGAGACCTCCATAAAGCTTCATTAATGGCATCTCCTCTTTGAGGAAGAAGAAGGGAAAACTTGTCCATTTTACTATTTCTTGCAAGTATGACTATTGTAGCTTCATATATCATAGTCAATGAATGTAATGAGAGGATCTCAACCTTGTAATCTTTCAAGTGATCCATAAAGTTCCTACAACTCTTCGAAGTGGACGTAAGCCCTCCCTAAGGCCGAACCACTATAAATCTCTTATGTTATTTACTGTTTATGTTCTATAATATGTTCTTGTCTATTCGACCATATTTATAATTCCTAGTAATTAGGAATCTTTGGTGTTTACGACATTTTTTGCCATCAACAAAAGTATTAGAAAAGGATACTCGTGATTGAATTTGGTAAAGGATCGAGTAGTAGAATTTGTGATAAGAATCTGGGTAATGAAAAAAATAGTTTAAAGATGTTAAAGTTTAAAAGTTAATGTTTATTTAACAATTTACTAAATCAATAAATTTAGTAATAATAGTATACTTAAGACGGAGATTTCGAATGTAAGAAGGGTTGTAAAACCGTATGTTAAATAAATAGTGAAACGATAATTGTTGGTATTAGAATGAATACGTGTATGAATTACAATTCCTATTTATCTTACGATAAGAATGATATTGATCAAGGTTTGTGAGGTAATTAGAATACCCCAACTTGAAGGAATTCAGGATTATCGAAAGATGATATTAGTTGTAATGGTTAAAAATATATTAGAAGAGGGTTATTTTGAGAATATATAATGCAACATCATTTCAAAGATTAGAGGATAGATAATGAGATTCTAAAATATAGGAAATAAAAGAATTTGAAGAAATGCATCTGGACAATTCCAAATTAGCGGAAGGAAAAGGGGCTTGAGTATATGAGATGATATTTCTATGGCAAAGGAAATAAAGGGAGATGAGTGTAGATATGACGATAATTTCGGAGTAATGAAATGAGATTTAAAAAGGATAGGTAACGATTATTTTGTTTAAATAACGAAACAAAAAGGGGATTTCGTAACGATTGTTTACGATGATAAGTTGAATCGATTTCTAATTATAGATTATAAATAAATTGTAGAAATGTTTTGAAATGATAATTAACAGAAGAATTGGATATGATTTTAAGATATTTTTCCAAGTGTATTAATAAAATGATTTGAGAATACTAATATATTAAAACTAATATATTATTTTGAATGGCCAAGTGATGTAGTATAATCAACCAATGGATTTATTTATTTTCATGATTGTTTATTTTGATAGTTAAATAACCGACTGCCAAAATCTGACCTAATGCGTGTTATTACGGGAAGACCGGAATTGAATTTATATTCGAAAACAATCCCGAATCGGCAAATACGATACGATGGAAGATGATTACTCAAGATGGAGTAACTGAAGACCATAAATCTTCATGAGCGGAAGAACTATTGTTAAATACCTCTGGCTGTTCCCTAGAGTTAATAATGATTTTGTCGCAATTGAAATCTACTGAATGCAAGGACTACTCATTACTAATCTATAGGGTGATTGCTAGGATGTAGTAAGAGAGTGTCTTCGGCTTGTCCAGTCCCAGGACAACTTGTATGGATTGATGTCTGACATAGTATTTCCAAATGAATTACGTACATTGATTTCTTCAAACGTATTATAGTTGGTGGCGGGGAATGGTCGTTCTCTTAGCTTAACAACTAGAATATTTTTGTGGACGTCAATTAGTGATATCTAATGGATCAAACGATGTGGCATTCGAAGTGAATGGTGGCCAGATGTTTAAAAGAGAATTATAACCTCAAGCCTCATCAACCGTGAAATGACAAAAATCGGGCAGGCAGCATGGCTATGTGGGTCGCACCAATTATAGTGTATAATCACCTATCTAGAGAAATTACTTTTGCTTCTTTTATCTATCGGTACCATCCAACGGTGGGTAGCTCCCAACCATTGGTGATATACATTCGATAAACACAAGCGAAATGAGTGGTCGGTCATGTGTGGGTCGGGTTGCAAGACGTACTTGTTGAACCTAGTGTATTCGCCTCTAGAGATACACTATCGGTAGGTGGTTCCATACCTTGTCATAGTCGGAAATCCAATTCCTAATATGCTCCCGCGGTTTTGTTTGTATGCTATATACGTGGACCGTGAGATGCAAGAGCTCTGCTAGATTCTATTTATTTGTATTTAGACACTATTATAATATCATAATAATATTGATTTCAAAACATTTTGGGTTATCGTAAGGTAAAAACCGTCCGTATTTATGTGTGGATTTGGTCTTATGATTATCCTTTTCTTTCGAAAACATTTTGACTTAAAAATCAAGCTGGATGACACTTTTAAACTTAGCGAGTTTTTCTCACTCTGGTTCACCAGACTAACCCGATATTTGTAATGTTCAGGTTAGACCGGGTTGTACAGGTTCAGGTTATCGGATGCTGTGGAGTCCAATGACGAGGTGAAGGTGTTCAGGCGTATGATATTATCTAGTATTATTCCACTGTGTGATGTATATAAAGGCAGATTATTATAACTGTCCGGTTTTATTGATGTACTCTGATGATTGTAAATTTTTATTTCAAAGCTCTCTATAAGGTTATTTATATATTTTATTTGTTCTGCTGCGATGTGAGACTCTCTTGCGTTGGTTCTTTTTATTCTTATTTTCTACGTTTTTTCTTTCTTATCTCACCCCCTAATTTCTTTCAATTAACGTTCCGGTGTTTTCGATGCTTGAAATTCGACGTGGTGTTTTTATGTCGATTTTCGAGGTCGAAAATCCCTGTTCTTTACAGTGGTATCAGAGCAATGGTTTAGGAATAACCTTGGCTCTATGGTATAACTCGATAGAGAATAGGTTAGAAATACCCTAAATCGAGATTGTGTATATATAAATGAGAGCACGTATTTGTAAATTTTATATATAAATGTTTTGTATTGTGTTGGTTGATCGGTTCCAGCTGAACTGACAAATTGATACAATATTGTTTTGTAAAGTGGATAGATGAAATAATTTTACCCAAGTTATATTTTTTATATAGAATAGAAATAATTTGTGAATATTGGTTTATTGATTGGGTTTGGATGATGATTTGAATTGGATTATAAATTTGAGTGGTTTGATAAAACCAGAAGGAAATTTAAATAATAGAAATTGTGAATGGAAATTTTAATATGGAATTGAATTAGAACTTAACCTAAAAATAAGTTAAGTATGGAATAATTAGGTTATGTTGGTTGTAACTTATTTGTTTGTTGGATGCTAGATAAATTCATCAATAGTTAAATATGAATTGAAGTTAAGGAAATAAGATTCAATATAATAAATTGAATAAATTGGAAACCAAGAGAGAAAAATATCGGCATAATGAATTCGAATGGAATCAATATGAAATGAAACCGAATGGAATAACGTTGTATTGGTATTTGCATTGTATGTTGAGTTGGTGTAGGTTGAAAAAGGAGAAAGAGCTGTTTATTGGTTTGCCTCATGACAAGAGCATAGGCTGTACGATAAATGGGTAAACCTTAATATAGTTGATTGGGTAATTGATTTTATATCCCGGAGTTAGGTAGACACTTGGCCGGGTTTTCATTTGATTGATGAGAGACCGGAGAGGCAAGTTGTAGTTATTTGGATTGAACAGTATAAAGGTAGTGCTGGAAAATTTTTCGTAAATTTTAAGACTTACATATTTTGAAAATATTTTAATATTAATATTTTAAATAATTATTTTGAAAATAATTGGGTTTAGAGCGTTCTTCTTACTTAGCAATTTCGAGGACCAAATTTATTTAAGGGGGGAAGAATGTAACGACCCGGATATTTCGGCTATTTGATTTCGAATATTTTTTGAGGAAAGTTGATTTCGAATATTCAAATCTATTTTAAATATTATAATTGTAATATTAATGGATTTATAATATTTAATTCATTAATTAAATGGCGATTGAACGTTTATATTTATATTTAATTTAAAACGAACTCGAAACGACGCGGTATTTCGTAATATTGAGTTTTGAACTTTAATTGAATATACAAAATCAGTTTTAAGTCGGAATTATGTGAAACAAGAAAAGTTGGGTGTGACGACCTGGAATTTCGCTCGATCTGAATCAGTCGTTAAACCGATCTAAATCGTTCGAAACCCCTGATCGTTGAGAACAGGACAAAACAGAACGCAGACGGAAGGACATTTCATTGTATATTACAGCAATGCATTAGATTACAAGAATATACAGAGTATAAATGAATATTACACAGAAATATCAGAGATTTAAATTACATTTAAATACATAGCAGCGGAAAATAATACAATACACAACTAGAAGTAGATATACGGATACAGAGCTTTCCGGATATCATTCCAGCTGTAAACCAGGATCCTGTGAATATAAATCTGCAAAACCAAACTACTAGCTGCCCGTGTCAAAATAGGGGCACCCAGAGTTTAGGTTAAAACAATAAACTCCAGGTCAGTCATGTGACTGGTGTGAGAACTAAAACAGTTATTATTCTTTATTTTAAAAGTTAGGTAAATCAAGGGACCACGTCGTATAACACGGAACGGGTTTCCTCCCAAGAATACCAGTGTATAAAACAAACAGCGCAATGCTAAATAAAGAAAAATGAAGCTGTTATAAGACCCAGGTCCCATCACATAATGCAACGCAGCCGAGGATAGGGTTTTCCCTTATAACAGCCAAAGAATGCTTAGTACGTTTAAAACAAATCATTTGATACTATTGTCAGTGCATAGTGTATAAAACAACTTCAAATCATAAGTATCAATCATAGGCAGCATGAGCGTCCCATGCCACTATGTCGCCATATATAGGTTTACAAATAAAACCGCAAATGTCACGTATTTGGAAATTGGATTTACGTCTATGAACCGAGGCAAAAGATAGTCCTCACCGACTTCGAGACTGTCTAGCCCGAGCCTCAGGCAAGTACTCTGTCAAGCCTTTGGATCCTCAGGGCCGGTCCACCGATGTGGATTAAAATGCCTGAACATGCGTTTCCCCGCCCTTTGGGGCGTAAATGAGCCAACTAAATGACTCCATCGGTTCGAGAACGACCGATCAATCCGAGGCGCCTCGCAACAGCAAAAACCACATAAGTCAAACTCGTCAGGGCGTGTAAAACCACTGACGCCACTTCTAGCTAGAAAGAAACGCATGCCCTCCCTGACGTCCTCTCCCGTTTTTGGTTCATACCGGGTGTGAAACACGCGAAGTAAACGTTACATAAAGCTACGCCACAAAGGCCTTGCTTTGATCATCACCACAAGACTTTGCTTTTCAACAAAAGCCTCGATCAATTGCCACTTAGGCATGCCACACAGGCAATTCACTCCATGCGTTTGATATCCATCAATATATAACCCCTGAGCTCGTACGTCTCAGAGAAGGGCGTTAAGCAAGAGAATAAATTCTCCGCCGCCAAACAGATATATATTTAATAGAGATCAACCACACGGACTAAAATCCAATGTCAGACACACAGTCCATTTACAAGTCCGTTCTGGGTCTGAACGAAACCGGAGGCACCTAGTACACTGCATATCCATAGATCTCCAAGTACGTCTGGACGATCACCAACTTTTTCCATCTTCTTGGGTGTACAGCCCAATCAAGATCATCAGTAATCACCCAAACGACGTGAAGACTTCTGGTCTTCGACCACCGTCTTCATCTTCGACTTATCGTCGTATCAGTTATTCAGAATGGGATAAACCCGGCCTTTCCGAATAACTCGCGTATATTTTAAATAAGTGTTACACAAACACAACATACGCCTCATTCCAATTCATCAGTCACTAACCGTAAATTAATCAAGAGAATAATTCCCCAAATATTAACCTCGAAGGCCGAAACCAACATCAGATCAATATCCAGAAAACCATTCTGCTTAGCTAACCGACAGTTAGTTTCTAAATTTCACATTCATAGGGAAAGGTTCCCATTAATTTTATCCAAGATAAATTTCTTGAATTTATTCTTTAATCTATTTTTGAATATCAATTCAAACTAGTCGGGATTAGCGAACCTTACCGAAGTAATCATTTGTTTTAATTTCCCAATCCCAACCTATTCATCCCATGAAGTAAAACTGGTAATACTTCATATCTAACACCACAGTGTTATCGGTAAATTCAATTACCATTTCACGTTCAAATCTAATTAAAGATTTAACTATCACCTGGAGCAAAACTGGTGATACTCCATTTTCGATCATTTCAATCTAATTAAAGATTCATTAAAACTCCACTTAGTTTTAATCTTCGACTGGGTTAAAGAATCAGTGTCATTTAAAAACACAGTTCACGATAAACCCAAAATCGCATTCATTAATTATCGGGTTAAAGAACGAGTGTTATTTAAAACACTGCCCATGATAAACCCAAAAATCAATATCAATTCAATTCCAATTAAATATCACTTAATTGGTACACTTCATTAAAATCTAAATAAAAAGATTTAATCTTTTCTCAACTGGGTTCAAGAACAGTGTTAGTGAAGACACCATTCACGACAAACCCAAATCACATTTGATATTCAATACAAGGCTCTGAATAGGAAATATATCGGCTTATATTCAATATCAAATTCTACGATTAACAAATGTCGTATTGGAAATAACGATATATATATCTATATCTTTCAAATTTCCATAACAACATCCGTATAATCACGAACTCCAACATCGAAATATTCCGAAGACAATTTCGATTCAAATCCACTCCAATGCAATCATTGGAAATTCTGGTTATTTTTAAAACCCTTTTCAAATTCAATTTATTTATTTAAAAATAAATAGAATTATATTTCTAGTTCAAAACTAGTTCATTTCGATAAAAATCTATTTTTATCTTTTCAAATATGGAGTTTTTCATCCCAAATCTTCACAAATCATTTCTTATGATTTTTCACAAATTATTACTATTTTTAATAATTTTATCAAGGCCCGCACAGTCGATTTCCATCATTGGCCATCGAACTGCACTTACAGCGACCTTTTTCAAATTTGATTTGGACATAATTCCAAATCCAACCATTAGATTTCAAATTTCTAATATTCGTTAGAAAGCTCTTTTCGATACGAACCCAACGGTTCCTGTTTCAGGAGAATCCGACGGTCGGATCTCCCGTAATGTCCGTTTGAAATAAATGGTCGAAATTCGCGAACTGCCGCGGTGCGGCGCGTTCTATTCAGGCCATTATATTATATATATAATATATATAATATATATTTCGTCGATTTCTATTTAAAACGAAATATATAATTAGTTTTAAATTCGTTTCAAAAGCAATTTCAACTTTTTTTTCAATTCAAATCAAAATTGAATTCTTCTTTATAAATTCGTTTTAAAATTCATTTCTATTCAATTCAAATTTCAATTCAATTTGAATTCATTTCAATTCGCTTTCAATTCAATTTGAATTCGTTTTCAATTTAATTCAATTCCAAAGTCGTTTTCTATTCGATTCAATTCAAATTGGTTTTCTATTCGATTCAATTCAAATTGGTTTTCTATTCGAATCAAATTCGTTATATATTCAATTGAAATCACATTCGTTTTCTATTCAATTCATTTCGAAATCGTTTTCAATTCAATTCATTTCGAAATCGTTTTCAATTCAATTCATTTCGAAATCGTTATATATTCAATTCATTTCGAAATCGTTATATATTCAATTCATTTCGAAATCGTTATATATTCAATTCATTTCGAAATCGTTTTCAATTCAATTCATTTCGAAATCGTTATATATTCAATTCATTTCGAAATCGTTTTCAATTCAATTCATTTCGAAATCGTTATATATTCAATTCATTTCGAAATCGTTATATATTCAATTCATTTCGAAATCGTTTTCAATTCAATTCATTTCGAAATCGTTTTCAATTCAATTCATTTCGAAATCGTTATATATTCAATTCATTTCGAAATCGTTATATATTCAATTCATTTCGAAATTGTTATATATTCAATTCATTTCGAAATCGTTATATATTCAATTCATTTCGAAATCGTTTTCAATTCAATTCATTTCGAAATCGTTTTCAATTCAATTCAATTCGAAATCGTTTTCAATTCAATTCATTTCGAAATCGTTTTATATTCAATTCATTTCGAAACCGTTTTCAATTCAATTCATTTCGAAATCGTTTTATATTCAATTCATTTCGAAATGAATAGAATCGATATAAATCGTTTACGTCACAATGGCGTCAATCTAATCAACACGGCTTCATAAATTTCTATTTTCAAATATTCTATTTCAAATATTTCTTTTTCAAAATAGTTGTTATTATCAAAATATTTCGTTCAACACATGACCAATCTCAATGGATGAGTACTGTCAACACATGAACCTTTATTTTATATTGATAAAGATGTAAATTTTATAACTAAAATATTTCGTTCAACACATGACCAATCTCGATGGATGAGTACTGTCAACACATGAACTTTTATTTTATATTGTTCTTTATTTTTCAAATTGGAATGAGGCCCAATCAATTACCATATAAAGTTAATTATATGGATTTTCATACAACACATGTATAATAGCATTGAAAAATAATCAACCATCAACCAAAGTGCACTACACTGTATAAGCATCAAATATAGATATCTAACGCTTATAACAGCCTGTCAATCAATCGATCGACATATTTAATCAATCAGGATGAGTGAACTTCAAATTTCATCCCAACACCTGTGTAGGGTTTCAAACAATCAAACACAGATTTTATTTGTGCAGTTGGGCGATGTATAAAATTTATCGTCCCAATCAATGTCATTCAAATAGGTGTACATAAACAAACCGTCCGGTTTGTAAATGAATATTTTATTTTATTCACTTCACGTTAAAAATTATATTTTTAACGATAAAACATTTTATTTCAACATATGAATTTCTATTCAGTTCATTCTTTAAATAAAAAGATATTTTTATTTTTCTAACATATTTTAGAAAATTTCGGCGGCATAACGGCACGATACTAGAAACGGGACGAGGCCTAGCCTTATCCCCAGTCTAGTGAAGGCCCACGCCATTCACACATCAATCAAATTCACCAAACAACCAAATTCAAATCAAATATCCAACTAATCTATGCAACCAAACAAACAAGTCCATGGTCTGTGGACGATTGTGTCGGGTGCTACTAAGCACCGTCTGCATCCTAGTATATATATATATAACTAGAAAAAGAAATTAAAAGGTGAGAAATTCTCACCGATAGCAATCCAAACATTTTGACTCTTCTTCGTTCTCGCCCTTTTGTCATCTTCGTCGTCCGCTTTCACTACATATGTAAAAATCGAATTTTTACTTCAAAGTTCAATATATAAAAATCGAATTTTTATTTCGAAGTTCAATATATAAAAAATCACATTTTTACTTCTAAGTTAAATATATAAAAATCGAATTTTTACTTCAAAGTTCAATATATAAAAATCGAATTTTTATTTCGAAGTTCAATATATAAAAATCACATTTTTATTTCGAAGTTCAATATATAAAAATCACATTTTTATTTCGAAGTTCAATATATAAAAATCACATTTTTATTTCGAAGTTCAATATATAAAAATCACATTTTTACTTCGAAGTTCAATATATAAAAATCATATTTTTATTTCGAAGTTCAATATATAAAAATCACATTTTTATTTCGAAGTTCAATATATAAAAATCATATTTTTTTCTATGTTATTCAAAACAATGATATAAATTTTCTCTTCCTTTATAATTTCAGATTTTCTATTTTAAAAATCATGTTTATTATCTTGAAAATCATATATTTATAACTTCAATTTCATTATAAAACAGTGTTTAACTATTAAATTCATTACATAAATTACATAAGATAAAAACAATAATAATAAGAAATAAAGTAACGTAAGCAGAAAACTCACTGTATCGGAGGAAGATGGGGGGAGGGGTTTCTACGCTACCGGAGGCGGAGCAAGGGGAGGGGCGTTTGGATCATCGGCGGCGGGCCTGCAGAAGGAGGCGCAGTTTTCTGATGGGCTTGGGGCGCAACGGCCTTCAAATCGTAGGGGGAAGGGACGTGACGGGGGGGGGGGGGGAAGGATGGAGGAGGGGAGTTTCGCCTGACCTGAGGCAGCGGCGATCGGCTTGAGGCGCGACGGAGGAGGGCCACGCGATCTGGGTATCGCGGTTTCCAATTTTTTTTTTCTTCTGAATAATCTGCCGATTTGAACATGGGGGGGGGAGGGGGGGCCAGAGGGAAATAAGGGGGAGAAAGGGTTTATTTTATTTTATTTATTTTATTATTTAATTATTTAATTCAACTTAAAGTTGACTTTTTTATACGACCTCGAAACGAGGCCCACCGCCTGTGATCCATAGCGTTTCACCCCCATTCCGAACACAATGGGATATGTATCGTAAGCTGATTTGATTGTTTGAATCAGTTTCCGTTAAATTTACATTTAAATCATTATATTGAATTTTAAACGTACATTTCAAATTACTGGGGTCACATGCTAACTTTAAAAATTCCAGAAAAATATTTTCTAGCTTCGTATTGACGATACGGTCCTAACAAAACTAGTTTCGTCGAATTCTGAGACCATTTGAAAAATGGCCAATTTCCAGTCGATTAAATTCAACTGAAACTGGTCGAACGCGTTTTCCTTTGCCACGCTCACATATTGATTCGAAAAATTATGAAATTTGGAATCTAGCAATAACTTAACATCACGGACCCAACAAAACTGGTTTCGTCGAAATCCGAGGTCGTTTGCAAAATGTCCATTTTTAAGGGCCTGAATTCCATAGCGACTATTCAGAATTTTCAACTGGACATATCTTTTGATTTCCGCTATGAAATTTAGATTTTTCGGATTCGTTGGAAAGATATCATCAATTAGATCCTAATGTTTTTGATTTCACTAAAATCCGGATTGTTTTGCACCCGGTACATTCAATTGAAGTTTGAAATCGAATTATCGAACTACCGCGCCATTTTCAATTCTATTTATAATTATATATAAATATTTATATTCTAACGACGACGCGTATAATATATACGTTCGAATTATATTCAAAATAAATTTCTCGTCAATATTATTTAAAATAATCTATTTTAAATATTCAAAATTCGCTAAAATTGCCAAAATAAAAATTTTAAACTGGCCCAGATTTTACGGGTTGTTACATTGGGACCATATTGATTATAATTTTCTAACAAAAAAGAAAAATTGAGATTTTACTAATATGTTGTATGTTATGGCCAAATCAATTTTTTAAAATAGTCGCTATGAAGATCGTTATTAAACGATAACATTTATTTAATAATTTAAATAGGAATTTCAGTAGAATTTGAATATCTAAAATATTATTGTTTGGTTATAAATTCCATATTGGTTTATATTGGAAATAATATATTATTTTATTTAGATATATACAATTAAATAATTTATTTTTATTTAATTTAATTGGTTTGAATTTTATTTTTATCATATAAAATGTAGAAATAATTATTTTTCAAAACGACTTTTGTTTTCGGCAAAACAATTTTTATTGGAATATGTATAATTAATATTGCTAGATTTCCATTTTGGAGTAAAATCAGAGTTTTTTTATCGGTGCATTCAATTTAAAAGTGAATCGATAAATTTAAAATAACTCCATTGTGTAAACGGAGTCCGTTTTCAGCGAAATTAATTTCATTGGGAACGTAATATCAAAACATAGCAATGTATCTGTTTTCGTTGCGTATGGAGATGGTATGTGATGCTTCGTATATTTAACGTACAACATAAACATCGATAAAAATAAAATTAACCATATATATATATATATATATATATATATATATATATATATATATACACACACACACACACACACACACACACACACACACACACACACACACACACACACACATACTAACCTATCTTATCTCAGTACAACACTTGGCCTAGATTAAAATAGGTGTGGCACGCAACTTAAAATTTAGCCTACCCAAAATTTATCTCAGTACAACACTTGGCCTAGATTAAAATAGGTGTGATACGCAACTTAAAATTTAGCCCACCCAAAATTTACCGAACAGTTCAAATAAATTGTCTGGATAATTTATCCTATGTACAACCTACCCAAAGTTTGCTTTATCCTAGGCATTTTCCTACCCGTTCCCAAACCCAATATGGTACCATCTTGTAATGTCAAATCATGCACAGCCTGCGCTAAGTCTGACCATGCTAAACTAGAAGAAAAAATAGCAAACTAATAAAATGTACATCCACCATAAGCTGCATGATCCTTGGTTGCATAGCATAAGCTGCATGATCCTTGGTTGAATAATTGAACTGTTTAACTGCATTGGTGACTACGTATCTTCACCTAACATAAGGTTTAAAATTGGTTGTACCCTTGGCATCTTGAATTTTCTCCTCATGATTAATATGATACAACAATAAACAAACACGTCCGTGATATATACTAGTTTCCTAGCTTTAATACGTTTCGAGTGCATGAAAAGGCATAATCTTGATGAGTTTTATGTTTCACCCTCCACTACAATCATATTACTAAGAAAAAAGTAGTTGAACTATTGGCGATTTTTAAGCAAACAAATTGAATCCCCAGATTAGAACAAAAATGGTAGCCCCAGGCAGACATGCTTTGGGAGGAGTTGTTGGTGCATTCCAATACATGATACAAACAGAAGCTTTGGGTGGAGTTATTGGTGCATTCCAATACATGGTGCAAATAGAAGTTTTTTTTTTGGGAACAAGTTATCGTTCTATACCATTCATTTATAAAAATTTTAATATCTTAAGTTAGAAATATGCCATATGACTTAATTTCAATTGACACACTTCATAGATTTCCTAGATATGTTTAACAAACTTCGGTATGCCCACATCAAAAACAAAAACAGAGAAATAAAATTGAAATAACCATACATCTCTTCATGCCATGGCAGAAGACACATTGTGTATGTGTGTGTACATGGTCTTGCAGAAATATTGCAAGTGAAAAAATGTAGCATACATAAATACGCACGTGCACACACAATATGATAATGCAATATAACTATATCAAATACATCTTATGCAACAAACCTATATAATATAAGTAAGCCAATGCGGTATATTCAAAGCATATCATTATTTGTGAACTTCACATTTTGAGGCAGTGAAAACTGCTGACTATTAACGCATAACCATAAGTGTAGTAGGATAAGTCTGGTAGTAAAAAGAGCTGCCATTACTACTACGACATTTATAAGTTGCATATCAGCACGATCATCGTAATTTTAAACCGTCGCTTCATTTATGATTGCTGCCTTAACAAGAGCAGTTTATCTTAAAGAAATATAGTTGGATGTTACCTAAAAAGCCACCACTCATTTCAAAGGTAATGAACTAGTTTATAATCAAATACTCTTCCAACTTTGCTACTCTAGTTCAGATCAAAATAATCATTCTTTATTTCATGATTTAAAGAACCATGGCCTTGTTATTACCAGAAACTTGACAGATCCTTTTATCCTTTTCAAGTTATTTATTGTCACTTGCTTTATCTGTTTAAAGTATTATTTATTCACAATATCAATTTTGCAATGCTAGGGTTTTCTGAGTCCATAACTCATTAGAAACGTGTATCCATCTATTTTGAACTGTGTTTTTGTTAAAGCATATGGACTTCGTATATATGCAAACAGATCTAGTTGTCAAATTATTTCATGGGCTCACGTCTTTTATTTGGGCTTCGTTTCGGCCCAACTTCAATTTGCTCTGCTATATCATTATAAATAGCAAGACATATGTAATCAAAATATGTGTAATTCAGATTCTCTTCTACTCAATAATATTACATTTTCTTCAATACATTTCAGAAAACTTTCATGGTATCAGAGCCAAAATAAGCCAGACGGCACAATCAAGATAAAGGAAGATTGAAACTATTGAATTTCTGAAATCAAAGCGAAGGAAAAACAACAAAAAAAAAAAAAAAAAAAAATAATATTCAGGTTTGAAAAGAAAGGATAAAGTGCAAGTCTCCTCAGAAAGATTTCATCATAGGAGAGCATTCCTTTCTGATCGTGCAAATTTCTGCTCTTATCAGATCAGAACTGCGCGTGCCTGGCCGGAATTTTGTTCTCAGCGGCTACAGCAGTTCTTTCTCTGACCATCAGAGATATTAATCTCGTCATCTGATTTTTCCTTCTTCTTCCCTTCTTTCCTCTGTGTGAAACAAAGATTCTTGAATCTTGAAAAGAAACAAGAACCACCGTGTTCACTTGTTTCTACTTACACCATTCTGAATAGGCTGCCACTTTTGGAATTGTGACCTCGCCTTATTCTTAATCTTTGATCAGAAACTTCATTTCCCGCATCATGGCCGGTGGAAGCACTGAGCAATCATCTGCTACCTCAAGAACTGACAACAATGGTCCACAACCGCCATTCTCTCAGCCTCTTGTGAAGCCAAAGAGTCAGGTTATTACCATTCCTCTTGATGAAGACAATTACTTGATGTGGAAATTCCAAGTTGAAACAGCCTTGAAGGGATATGATCTTCAAGACTATGTCAAAGGAACTAAAGTCATACCACCTGCAATGATCACAGATACACAAAATAACGTGATCAGTAATCCAGAGTTCATTCACCACCAAAAACAAGACAATCTATTGTCCTCATGGCTGTTGTCATCTATTAGCGCCAATTTGCTATCACAAGTTATAGGTTGTAATTCATCGTATGAAATTTGGTCCACAATTCAACAAATCTTTAATTCTCAGTCTGCAGCAAGAATTATGCATTACAGAAGAGAGTTTCAAAATGCAAGAAAGGGTGTCATGAGTATGCGTGAATACATCTCTAAAGTGAAGACCCTATGTGACAAACTTAAGGCAGTTGGGCATCATGTTTCTGACAGTGAACAGATCTTGACATTAACTAACGGACTTGATGAGGAGTATGAATCACTAGTTACATATATTGCCACACAAACAACCTTACCAGACATACAAGCAGTGTATTCAGCATTGTTAGCACATGAAGGAAGAGTGGAACAAAGAAAAGCTATGCAAGGTGAAATAAGTATAAATTTAGCTGCAAATTCCAAAAATAACAATGCAAATCAGCCAAGAAATGTACCTGGCTATGGCAGAGGCAACCAACAGGGACCCAGAGGCAATCCCAGTCAGAGAGGAAGGGGAAGAGGCAGATCAAACAACACATTCAGAGTAAAATGTCAGATATGTGACAAACCAGGGCACACAGCAAACAGATGTTATTTTAGGTTTAATACTGATGTCAACTATGTTCAGCAAGGCCAAGGGGGGCAAAGAGGCATAAATGTCAACATGGCACAAGCTAACTATCAAGGAAAAATAAATTCAGAAGGTTCAACATCTCAGATTGGCTGCAGTGATGATAACAACAAAGCTGATGACATAAACACTGAAGATTGGTTTCCAGACTCAGGGGCCACAAATCATTTAACCAACAATCTTCAGAATTTGAATCTTGGTAACAAGAGTTACTCAGGTACACAAGTTATACATACTTGCAATGGTGAAACTATGAATATATCTCATGTTGGGACAGGATATGTCAAAGGAAAGAGAAAACTCTATCTAAATAATCTTCTTAGGGTTCCCACAGTCAAGAAAAATTTAATTAGTGTGTCCCAATTCACTAATAATAATCAGGTATATTTTGAGTTTCACCCTAAGTATTGTTTAATTAGGGACTTGCTAAGCAAGGATATATTATTACAGGGTAGGCTAAACAATGGTCTGTACAGATTCAGCAATTCGCAATCAAGATTGGGAAAAGAAGATAACACATGGTGTTGTAATGCTAACATTCAGATTGACACAATTAATGAAAATGAGCATGTTTGCAAAGAAAATGAAGATCATTCTGTTAATCCTGATATTAGTAATAGGGTCCAAAATGACTTGAATACTTGGCATTGTAAGTTTGGACACCCTAGTTACGACATTGTAATGCAAATATTGAAAAACAGTAATATTCCTTTTAAACACTCACCTGTTCCTAACTTTTGCACATACTGTCGACTTGGAAAAAGTCACAAATTGCCATTTGGCAAATCTGAAACTGTTTACTCCAAACCACTTGAATTAATTACAGCAGATTTATGGGGTCCTGCACCATTATGCTCAAGACAAGGACACAGGTATTATCTTTCCATTGTGGATGCTTGTACCAGGTATACCTGGATTTTCTTTCTTAAGGCCAAATCAGATACATACAGCACAATGCTGCAGTTTATGAATTTTATTGAGAAACAAATAAACTCCAGCATTAAAATTGTTCAAACAGATGGAGGCGGTGAGTTTTTACCACTTAAACAAGTTTTCAATCAAAAAGGTATCATACATAGGACCACTTGCCCCCACACATCTGAACAGAATGGCATTGTAGAAAGAAAACACAGACATATAGTGGAAACAGGATTGACACTACTAGCAATGTCTTCCTTACCACTAAAGTATTGGAATGAGGCATTCAACACAAGTGTTTATTTAATAAATAGGATGCCAACTAAAGTGTTACACTACAAATGCCCTCATGAAATTTTGTTTGGCATTAAGCCAGATTACAAATTCTTGAGAACATTTGGGTGCTTGTGTTTCCCATGCCTCAGACCTTATAATAATCACAAACTTTCCCTTAGATCAACTCCATGTACCTTTTTGGGATATGCTGACAACCAAAAAGGATACAAATGTCTTGATGACAAGGGGAAGATTTTTGTGTCAAGACATGTTGTTTTTAATGAGTGTGTGTTTCCTTTTGCAGAAAAGAAAAGCAAGGAAAAAGCAAGCAGTGATAAGACAAAGACTACCATGGGACCTATTCCAACATTATCAGAAAGTACTATACAACATGAGTACAATGAAGCACCCCAGATGACAATAGCAACACCAACCGTCTCTAGTACTAGATCTGGGTACAGCACAAGTGAACATTTAAGTGATGATGATAACATATATCAGGGTTATGATAGTGAGGACAACAACAATCAGGATCAAAGAGATGGAGATAACTCATCAAATACAGAAAGTGATGAGGACAATGCCACAAAGCAACCATCTGGACATCATATGATTACAAGAGCAAAGAGTGGAATTTTCAAACCAAAGATTTATAATGCAATTAAAAAGGATGCAGACACCACTGAGCCATTCACATATGAAGAGGCAGTTAAACATGAATCCTGGTGCAAGGCAATGAATGAGGAATATGAAGCATTGACTAGGAACAAGACATGGGACCTAGTTAGTATGCCAAAAGGTCAAAACATTGTAGGGTGCAAATGGACCTACAAATTAAAAAGAGATGCAGAAGGGAACATAAGCAAATATAAAGCGAGGCTAGTTGCAAGGGGTTTTTCTCAACAATATGGGTTTGATTTCAATGAGACTTTCTCCCCTGTGGTTAAGCCCACAACCATCAGAGTTGTTCTAACCATAGCTATTCAGTATGGATGGAATATAAAACAGTTAGATGTGTGCAATGCCTTCTTGAATGAGGACCTACATGAAAGAGTCTACATGCAACAGCCTAGGGGTTTTGTGTGCAAAGGCAAGGAGAATTATGTCTGTCAATTAAACAAAGCCATCTATGGACTAAAGCAGGCTTCAAGAGCTTGGTATGTGAAGTTAAAAAATACATTGGCAGACATGGGTTACTCAGCCACAAAATCAGATAATTCCCTCTATGTCAAAATTCACAATCAAAGGCAGGTGTACATACTTGTTTATGTAGACGATATTCTCATAACAGGAAGTGACAATGAGGAAATTAACAGAATTATATCACATCTGAA
Organism: Allium sativum; assembly: GCA_030737875.1. NCBI lineage: Eukaryota > Viridiplantae > Streptophyta > Magnoliopsida > Asparagales > Amaryllidaceae > Allium > Allium sativum. Next base: position 307,596,578 of record CM060925.1, on the reverse strand, counting down.
CAAAACATTTGCTATTAAGGACATGGGAGAAGTGGACTATTTCCTAGGCATACATGTTCAAAGAAGGTCAAAGTCAGAAATCTTCTTATCTCAAAGAAAATACATATGTGAAATTCTCAGAAAAGCCAACATGGACAAAGCTAAGCCTATTTCTACTCCAATGATAAGTAATTTAAGATTATCTAAACACAGTGGAGAAGCCATAGCCAACAGTAAACAATATCGAAGCATAGTTGGAGCTCTACAGTACCTAACCATTACAAGACCTGAAATTTGTTTCAGCGTGAATAAAGTTTGTCAATTCATGGCTAATCCACTAAGTGAACATTGGAAGGCGGTCAAGAGAATTCTACGCTACTTACGTGGAACTATGGACTATGGAATAACCATTAAGGCTGGAAAAGACATAAGTTTAAGATCTTACAGTGATGCGGACTGGGCCAACGATCCAGATGATCGGAGGTCCACCTCTGGCTACTGTCTGTTCTTGGGATCGAACCCAGTGTCATGGTGCACAAAGAAGCAGCCAACAGTTTCCAGATCAAGCACTGAAGCAGAATACAGAGCGATTGCCTTGGCAACGGCTGAAATTATTTGGGTTGAAACCCTAATCCAGGAATTAGGGATTTTGTCTATGAAGAAACCAGTGCTTTGGTGTGATAATAAAAGCACCATCGCCTTATCCAACAACCCAGTACATCACTCAAGGATGAAACATGTTGAAATCGACCTTCACTTCATCAGAGAACGAACGGAAGCAGGAAAGCTTGCAATCAATCATGTGCCAGCCTTTCATCAGGTTGCGGATATCTTGACAAAAGCACTATCGAAGAGTAATTTCGAGAGATTAAGATCTGAGTTAAAAGTAGTATGTGGCGGGGCAAAGACGAAGACATAGAAACCCTAGATCTGTTTGAGGCGGGGTGTTAAAGCATATGGACTTCGTATATATGCAAACAGATCTAGTTGTCAAATTATTTCATGGGCTCACGTCTTATATTTGGGCTTCGTTTCGGCCCAACTTCAATTTGCTCTGCTATATCATTATAAATAGCAAGACATATGTAATCAAAATATGTGTAATTCAGATTCTCTTCTACTCAATAATATTACATTTTCTTCAATACATTTCAGAAAACTTTCAGTTTTGACTTTAAAACGTGTATCCATCATTCCATTAATTAGATTTTTTAACTGCAGGCGTTTCAATTACAAACTAATCGTACATTACTGGATTATCAACTTTGCAGTGGAGCGTGAAGAATCGAAATTGTTATACTATGGACCAGTTGGAGGAGGTGCGTAATGAAGCGCTCGGTTATATTGAAGAACACTTGTAAATCTTGTTTAATGTTTCTCTGACTGGAATGTAATGTACGTGTGCTTGTTGGTGGATGATTTATAGCAGGAAACTTTTTTTTAATGTTTTATGTTCAATGTTTGTGGTGGATGATTTTCTGGAATGTAAGAACATATTCTGTTTAATGTTTGTGGTGTATGATTTTATGGAATGGAAGAACATTTTCTGCTTAATGTTTGTGGTGGATGATTTATAGCAGGAAACTTTTGTTTTTGGTATTGGTATTGCCTTTTTGTAGTAGGTCATATATCATATATCAGGAAAAAAACTGATGTTTAAAATCATAACTAATATCAGTTATGTAGAATAAAACAGTGTATAAACAGAGCGAATACATCACTTCTTTTAATGGGAAATGATGTTTAAACGCTACACAGACATCATTTCACTTAAAATGTATTGATGTATGTTTGGTGTATAGACATCACTTCTTTTAGAAAGAAATGGTATGGTAAAGCACTTATTACAACAGTTATTCGCACCATAAATGATGTATTAGTCATTTTGTACTGCTTGCATGATATGTTTATAGTAATTGAAGACTGAAAATAAGTCATTATCAATAATCAGTTCATGCAAATAAACAAAAAAAGGTGTTAATACATTGTTTTTTAATTAATTTATGATGTCTTAATGCTGCTTTGACATCTTTTTTTAACCGATGTAAAAAAGTGATACTTTAGACATCACCGACAAAGACATTATTCCAAAAAAATGAAGACATCGTTTTTTAGTCAATGTCTATGTGAAGTTTTCTTGTAGTGTGAGCGCTCCTAAGATTAAAATATCGTGGTATTTGTGCTTTGCAGCAGGGTAAAGAAAGTTCAAGAAGGAGCTCATCTAAATCGGTGAAAATAATAATTATATTACTCATTAAATAAAATTTATATTTTAAATTTTTAATCCAGTATTTGATATAATTTTCGGTTGAATTATAGTAGAGCGATGACAAAGTATGTTCGATGTGGAGTTGGGATGGAACCTCTAGAGTTGTTGCCTATAGGAGGCTGTTGTCCACGGACCCAAATGACGTCGCCAATGGCATTCATCTTGGACCAAATGCTGCGAGCATTTTTATAAATTTCGTGGATAAACCAAATACTTATTTGTGGAGGCCTACACTTGAAATGTCAGTATTAGCAGATGCTATGAATATGGTAGTAGCTTGACCATCAGTTTGCGTCAAGGTACCACTACGAGGACGCGTGAGCTGTAATGAAGTCAGTAGTAAATTTTATACTTTTCATATTATATTTGTATCTATTTTGTGTGTGTAAAGAATAAAGGTACCACTTATATATATATATATATATATATATATATATATATATATATATTCATGATTATGTTTATTAACAGATTCAGATTTGGTTCAGAATAAAGGTACCACATATATTTATTTATAGTTACGCGTGAACTATAAATGGTGGGATGTAAAGCTATTAGCCTATAGAGCCATCACTACATAGAAAAAATACAACATTCTCTGATTTTGAAATTGTCATAACTAGAAGTATAATTGTTAATATTGAAGTAATTCTCATTTTTAGGGTACCAGCAGCATTCAAGATAATTACGAGATTTATGGTTGGAATGAGGGTGAAGGTGTAGTTGCCGAAGGAAGAATCTACGTCGATGATCCAAAATGTACTCTTAATGGTATTCTACTCGGTCTGTTTGCTGTTGTGATTTGGGTGGACAACATAATAAATAAAGATGCTTATTTGTGGCGACCCACATCTGATATGTCGTGCATTGGAGATGGAGTATGCCGGAAAGTAGCATAACCATGATCAAAAGTAAAAAACTGATAAAGAAAATCTAACTGAGAGTTATCATGATAATGAAAATCATGCGAGTTCTTCCTCGATATCCGCATATATATCCATGAATAAATCGCAACATGTAAGTACTAATTTTCAAAATTGAAGAAGTTAACTATGTATGAAAGTTATTTAATGCGTACATATATTCTGCATAATAATCTTTTTCTTTCAGCCGATTGCAACCATGGAAAAAGATGTCAAATGCATGTTGATAGATGTGGGTGGAACAGACGTAGTGGCTAAAGGAACTATTGTATCAACTGATCCGATAGTGATGGTCAACTGTCGTCCATTGGGAAAGGACTGTAAAAGTTTGTCTTGAACATGTGAGAGTTCCAAATGCAAAGCTATGGAGACAAACATCAGCTCAGACGCGCATGGAAGATTCCTTTGGCGTTCCCATAGCTTGTCCAACGAAAAAAATCATTATTAAAACAAAATGAAAGGTATGTAAATATTTTTCAATAAACATTAGTAGTTACTGCGGTATGGAAGATTCATTTTAGGCCTATAGACTTCTTGAATATGTTCTATGTTTCAAAAACCACAACTTGTCCTTTTACCGTGGTATGTCCTTATCGGCTTTTGGATTGTAGATACTTATAGGCTTATTTTACTAGGGTATGTTCCATGATTTAGAAACCACAGCTTGAACTTTTACTGTTGTATGGCCTTATAGGCTTCTGTAACATGTTCTGTGTTTCATAAACTATAGTATAACATGTCAACAAAGAGCTGATTCTCAATGATGTGCATGTTCAAACATGTTCCTACCGTAAACGGTACAACAAAAATATAAGGCATGTATTATAATTTGATATAAACAAAATGGTGAACTAAGGTCAAAACTGCAATGGAATTATGTATATCAATAACTTAAGGAACCTAGATCGTTCAACAAGATCCACTATTAAACGACCATTACATGCAATGGAATTACTGACTGTTGTTTACTACAAGAAAATTATTGTGTTTGAAAGGTTTACGTTATGTAGTGTTACGTTCAGGTTTTGACATTCTATTTCTTTCCATTAAGTTATGTTTTGTTATTTGTTTTGGTAATTACTTGTCATTATTTTCTCTGTCTTTTGTTCGGTTCTTTGTTTACAAGTAGATCAACCTTTTTGAAGACATTAGCAATAACAACACTACTTAATGATATTTGCTAGGTAACTTAGTTATTTCAAATGTTTATTTCAGTTTTTAATGTACTTTGCTTATGACATTGGTAGTTTGGTAGTTGTTAATCCCTAAAAAACCATGCATACATTGGGCAGAGGGGTACAAGGCGGGTCTTACCAACGTCGGTCATACATAACACAACCGTACTAAGCAGGATCCAAATATCAAGCCCAATGCAGGTCAAGTCTATCAGTGCGACCGGGCCATGAGAAGCGCAACTCGACAAAAATGAAGGCTGCACATCAAGAGAACAGCTCAGGCGCTAAAATAAGACACGTCACCTGCTTTGCACGAGCTAGAGCAACCTCGTAGTATAACCATAAAGCCAAGTAGCACCATGCAAAGGCAACAAGAGGACGAGCGTCCTTGGTTCAAGAAGGGCGATCGCGCGAGGAATAAAGGAGGATCGATCTCAGTTCCATACCCCGTTCTTACGAAATCTCCCAAAGCATCTGCGCCCGCACTTAAGGACCCATTCAGCTATTTAAGACACTCGGCAAGTCGTCCGCACATAACACCGAATGCGACCACAGACAACTGGCTATAGTTGTCCAGTGGCATGGTCGTAATTAGCAGAATGAACAACCCACACCCTGGATAAACAAATTCCAGACCGTAGTTCACCTATAAATATGCCCTGACTACCCACATTTAGCAGGGGCTTTTTGGAAAAACCATGAAGTGAAGCTAAACTTCAGACTCAACCACAGATCTGGCCATGGGGTCAAGTACCATTTTAGAGTGAAGGCATCTTCTCTCTCAATCAACCATCCATCGTTCTTCTCCTCAAGCTCTATTATTATCCTATATAATTCTTTAGATCGAAATAGATAAACGAGGGTATATTGATTAGATATAGAGATGTATGAAGCCAGAGAATTGATGTACTTTGTAATTCTCATTATAAGATAGGAAACCGCCTTCAAAGTGGACATAGGCCTCGTTAATGGCTGAACCACTCTAAATCTCGTCTCTACTTTACTTTTTCTTGCATTTTTTCCTTTTTATTGCTAATTAAACATGGTTCCATTTATTTCTTACCGAATTGGTGAAGTACAGTTTAGTACCTTGGGTATTTAGACCATTTTTGGTGTAATCATTTTGGCGTCCACCGGGGGGCCGTGTTCATAATTTCTTTTGTAATTCAGCTGTCTAAACGTCCCAAAGTTGTTTTCTCCTTCGAAATCATGGTTGGATCGAAGAAAAGTGGTAAATCCGCTGAAGTTGCTTCGATCTTCGAGGATGATAATGCTAACGAAGCTACACCTTTAATCTTGAACCAAGGGGCTGGGAAAACTCCCGGGCCGTCTGTCACACGAGATGATTTGGACGTGGTTGTAACTGGCTTGAACGAGAAAATGGATAATACAGCGAAGATGATAATGGAAAGTTCTGATGTCCTGACTAATAGTCAAGCCAATATGTTACCATCAAACGCTGTGGGTAATGCTGAGAAAAAGAGAACTCATCAGCCTCAGACCCTGGACGACCTCACAGCTCAGTGAGAGACAGGTAAGAGGCCGGCGTTGGGGATTTAAGGCCAGATCTCCACAGCTCAAAGAAGAACGTCCGACGAATCGCTCCGACATAGCCTCTCTCAAGTAGGATGCGAGGTGCCGAAACCGTGGCCACGCTAATGTTAGCATCGATCCTAATGGACAAGCGGGCGATGAAAGGTGCATCACAGACTTATTCCAGCGAGTAATGAAGGAGAAGGCAGCTCAAGAGGATGAGGACAAAGAATGGGAGTTTTCACCTAGCAAAAATCCATTCACAGAGGAGATCCATCAAGCAAAATTCCCGAAGAAATTTATACCACCAACAATAGCACCTTATAGCGGAGTAAGAGATCCAACTATTTTCCTGTTCAAATACGACCAGCACATGAATGGAGCTAGGGCCACTGACGAAATCAAGTGCTTATACTTTCATGTTTACCTGGATGTTGTAGCTTCACTATGATTCACCAGACTCCCGCCTAGGTGTATCGACCAGTTTGCAGATCTGGCGAGGAGATTTCAAGATAAATTCCGGCTATAGGCCACCAAAGAAAGGGATGTGATGTCACTCAATGAGATGAGACATCGGCCTGAAGAAACCATCATAGCTTTCCTTACACGCTTTCGCGCTACAGTTGCGGAGGTCATAGAACCAGAACCTTGGTATTTGCTCGCAGCCCTGAGAGGGGCCATCGATAAGAAATCAGAGTTTGGAAAGTGGCTTAAAATGAAGAAACCAAGGACCTTAAAGAAGTTTTACAAGAAAGATGAAGATTTTATGAGTGTGGAAGATGAATCTCTGAGTGCCCAAAAGACTATGGAAAATAACGCGACCATAGAGGGAAGGAACAATGGGCCTAGGGTTGAGCAGAGGAGCGACCAAGGGCAAAAGAGGGGAAACAATGAGGGGGATAGCAAAGCTTATAAGAAGACACGGATGTATAAACCCTCTGATCTAACTCTCTTAAACGAAACATCAGAGAGGATTTACCAAGCTGCATAGCACTAACCAGGGCGTAGCACTAACGAATGCCGCCATCTGAAGAGTTTGATTGAAGAGCTCATCAGGGACCGACTCCAGCAGTATGTGAAAAATCCCCAAAAATCTCCGGCCATGTAGGGGCATAACAATACGGCTAGCCAGCCCAACTCAAATAAAGAGGACCAAGTGTCAGACGACTCGAGACTAGTAATCAATATGATATTTGGGGGTCCTCACCCAGCCAGGAACAGTTGGGCAGATATGAAAGGATACGCTAATGAATTGAAGGATGTCACGAAAAAGGATGGGTGCATGATCTTGAACAATGAGCTTCCGACGAAGATGCAGAAAACCTCAGCCGAGGACGTGATATTCAGAGACAAGGATGTAGAAGGCTTAATTACGCCAACTATTGATGCCATGGTGATCACAATCTGCCTTAGACCTGCAGTAGTAAAAAGGGTCATATTTGACACCGGGGCATCAGTTATTGTGATCTTTATAAACACCTTCCAAAAGATGAATCTCTCTATGACAAAAGTGCATGTGTATCCTCATAAGATCCAAGGCTTTGCAGGTCAACCTACGCAACCCATCGGAATGATCGATTTTCCTGTCGAACTAGCAGACGGGGAGCGTCAAGTTTCCATGATACAGACCTTTGTCATAATAGACGAGTTTTCATCTTATAATGCATTCCTTGGGAGGCCAACTCTTTTAGACTTCAAGATTGCTTTAGCACCTCGGTGTTTGATCATGAAGTTTCCAACCGAAAGGGGAATCAGTGTAATCAAGGGCAATCAAATGGCCGCAAGAGACAGCTACGTGGAAGAACTGAAGGAGACCAAGAAAAAAGAGTCAGGAAAGGATGCGGGGGTTCTCCCTCACATCCAAAATTCCCCCTTATAGCTACTAAAGAGAGGTCCATGCACTGGGGAGCATAGCGGAACGCAGAAGGAGATTGATCCTAGAGAAGCCAGTGCAGAGGATCAAAGCGCGACCTCAGCCGAAAACATGATTCCTATAGCTGTAGATCCAAAAGACCCAAACCGTGTGTTGAATATAGGGTCTCGGCTGACCCCCGAATTGAAAAACCAATTGATTGTTTTTTTAAGAGCCAACTCGGATGTGTTTGCATGGAACCATTCAGACATGTGCGGAATATCTCCGGATGTTGCAGTCCATAAGCTAAACATTGACCCGCGCGTTCCGGTTGTCAAACAAAAAAGGAGAACCCAGGGGCCGGAGAGGTCGAGCGCCTTAAAAGAAGAAGTTGACAGGTTATCGGAAAATGTTTTCATCAGAGAGTCTACCTACCAAGAATGGGTGTCCAACCCGGTGCTCGTAAAGAAATCAAACGGCAAATGGCAGGTTTATGTAGATTATTCAGTCCTGAATAAAGCTTGTCCATAAGATAGTTTCCCTCTCCCCATAATCGACCAACTGGTGGATTCCACGGCCGGCCATGAATTGCTATCTTTCATGGATCCATATTCTAGCTACAATCAAATCGTGATGTATGGTCCAGACCAAGAAAACACTAGTTTTATTACCGATCTCGGCCTATACTGTTATAAGGTAATGCCATTTGGTCTAAAAAATGCATGAGCCACTTACCAACGACTGGTAAACACTATGTTAAAGAAACAAATTGGTAGGACGATGGAAGTCTATGTCGATGGCATGTTGGTTAAGTCAAAGATAGAAATCGACCATTTGGAGGACCCGACCCGAATGTTTGACATCCTGCGATAATATGGCATGAAGTTGAACCCTTTGAAATGTAGTTTTGGTGTTGTCTCAGGCAAGTTCCTTGGGTACATGGTCAACGCTAGAGGTATAGAAGCTAATCCAGCCAAAATATCAGCATTAAGAGAAATGCGCGCCCCAGGGACCAAGAAGGAGCTTCAGTGTCTAAACAGGAAGATCGCGGCTTTGAATCCTTTCATATCCAGGGCAACGGACATATGTCTCCCATTCTTCAACGCCCTCAGGAAAGGAAAAAAAGAGATACAGTGGACCCCTGAGTGCCAGAAAGCCTTCGAAGAACTGATCCAACATATGGCAATGCCACCTATGCTATCGAAGCCTAGTGACGGCGAAGAGTTGTTTTTATACTTGGCAGTTTCTGCTCATGCTCTAAGCACCGCGCTAATCAGAGAGGACTTGAAGATACAAAGATCGGTTTATTACATCAGCAAGAGGTTATCCAGAGCGGAGCTTAATTATCCAAGACTTGAGAAACTTGCTTATTGTTTGCTCATTGCATCAAAGAAGCTTTGCCCCAACTTCCAAGCTCATCCCATCAAGGTGCTCACGGACCAACCTCTAAGGCAAGTCCTGTCCTGACCTGAAACCTCTGGAAGATTGCTAAAATGGAATATAGAGTTCAGTCAGTATGACATCACGTATCATCCCCGAAAAGCGATCAACTGACAAGCACTGGCTGACTTCATTGTGGAATTTACCGACCGAGTGGAAGTAAAGGAATAGGATGATATCGAAACTAATGTCCAGTGGAAACTATTTTTAGATGGAGCATCGAACGACCGCTGTTCTAGGGCATGGGTATCCTCGAAACCCCTAAAGGAAGGTCCCTATGCTATGCGTTAAGGATAGAATTTGCGGTAACCAGCAACGAGGCCGAGAACGAAGCCCTTATTGCAGGAATAAATCTTGCGAAAGAATTACAAATAAGAACTATATAGATCTACAGCGGCTCTCAGCTCGTGGTAAGCCAGATTACAGAGAATTCCAGGTGAAAACGAGTAACTTTCCAGATTATCTTGCAAGGGCCTTGGAATTGTTGGAAGCTCTCGAGCATTACACCACCCAGAGAAGAAAATACTAAGGCTAATTTATTGGCCAAATACGCGAGCACAGGGGATGCGCAGCTAACGGGGTTAGCTCCAGTAGAAGTCCTTTCCAATCCAAGCACAAAGCACACCGAAGTGGGTTGGATCATGGAAACAACTGACGAGTCAAGCTCATGGATGTTGCCAATTAAAGATTACCTCACAACTGGAGCAGTCCCGGTCAAAACCAATCTCCGAAGAAAGATCTTGCGAAAGCCTCCTTTATACCTTATTCAAGATGGGCAACTGTATAGACGGGGACTCTCTACACCTCTGCTTTGTTGCGTCACAGAGAAGGAATCTAAGGCAATTATGGCGGATTTGCATGAGGAAGAATGTAGAGGTCATACCGGAGGACAAACTGTAGCCAAAAAGATCCTACGATATGGTTATTCTGGCCAGACATCAACAAATATTCCACGACTTACACCAAAAAATGTGATAGGTGTCAAAGATTTGCCAAAATCCCAAGGCTGCCATCCACAACCATAACGCACATGGTCAACTCATGGTCGTTTGCTATCTGGGGTATTGACCTCATAGGAGCCCAGCCCACAGCAAAATTCGGTTTCAAATATGCAATTGTTGTTGTTGACTATTTTACAAAATGGGCTGAAGCAGAACCGTTATCCTGTATAACTTCACAGAAGATTATTAACTTTGTGTTGAAAAACATTATATGCAGGTTCGAGGTACCATAAAAGATAATCACGGGCAACCGAACCCAGTTTGAAAGTGAAGAATTCCAAAGCTTTTGTGCCAAGTATAAAATCCAAAAAAGTTTTTCAGCGTTCGCTCATCCACAAGCAAACGGGAAGGTGGAGGCAGTAAATAAAATCATTGAGACTACCATCAAGAAGCGACTAGAAAAGGCTAAAGGCGCATGGGTAGATGAACTCTCGTTGGCGTTGTAGGCGTATCGCACTACACACAAAACTGCAATAGGGCATACTCCCTTTTCTTTATCCTATGGCTCTGAGGCTATGATACCAGTGGAGATGGAAGTCTCTTCCCACCAAAGGATACATTTTGAATCCAAAGAAAACGAGAAGCTACAGCTCGAAGCCCTCGACCAACTCGAGAAAGAAGAAAAGAAGCAGAACTCAGAGTAGCCGCACACCAAAGAAAGGTGGCCAGGCACTTCAATTCGAAAGTCAAGCATAGAACTTTTGAAGTTGGAGAACCAGTTCTGAAAAAGATAATGACTGGAACTGGAGTCCTCGGCCTTAATTGGGAAGGACCTAATGTTATAAACCAGAAACTCCAGGACGGAACTTTCAAATTAGCCACCACAAACGAGAACCAGATTCCACGAGCATGGAACAACGATCATATCCATCATTATTTCTTATAGCGTGTTATTCAAATATACATAGAAAATGCTGTAAAGATTCATCAAATCTTCGCATTTTAGTGATGTACATGAAGTGACTGAATATGAAATCTTAATTACATGCACAGGTCGCTCATTCATCATCCTTCACTAAAAGTTGATTTCCCTGTGTAGGCAAACGAGCGATCGGTGAGCAACAACTTGAGGAGATTCTAAATTCTGTCAAGGAGCACTGGACCTATCAGTACAGAACCAACAAAAGCTTGGTGCCAGATTAAAAAGTCGATGCTGGAGTAAAAAGCATCTCAAAAGTCCTACAGATTAAATTGCTAAAACCCACCGAAGAAGCACCTTCTTAGGTGACCTTCCTAGGTGCTGGACACGGGTTTTCCAACTTGAGAAAAAAGAAACACAATGAGGCAAACGAACGCCTATGTTCTCGGTCAAAGCGTAAAGTCGGAAAAACCAACATGTCCCGAAATGGAATTTTTTTTTTGCCGATTTCAAAGGAGGCCTACCTTGGTAGGTAAAAACACGAATTCTTCCTTCTGAGTCGAAAGCTCGATGAGATGAATTAGTATTCGCTCCTCGAATGAAGCATAAAATGGGGAAGGATTAAACATGTTGGAAGGACCAGCGCAAAACAGAAACCCGACCGAAAGGAGGTGGCCATCTTTGTCTTTGTTACAAGTCAAACAGATCCAAGGATGGATTAGAACAGCAGAAATCCTAGCTGTATGGGGGTACCAACTCTTGTTCTCTGTTGTTGACCAAGTCAAACAAAGCCAAGAGTACAAAATCAGAAATCCTAGCTGTATGGGGGTGTCCGTTCTTGTTCTTTGTTGTTAACCAAGTCAAATGAATCCAAGTTCGGATTCTACATTGGAGCCCAAGTCCTCCCACGGGGGCACGCATAAAAATGCATCAAGAAAATACCAAGCAAATAAAATAGGATATTTAATTAAAAAAATTCTAAATGGTTGACTTGCCAAAGTTAAAACAACTAAAAACTAACTAACCAGATCAAACACTGAAAACTGGGTAATCCCAGCCTAACAAGAATGATACAAGACTAACCATGATACGATATTAACGAACGGACATTCCGCTTGACAGTACTAACGTATGAACGAACGCCTCGTGATACGACGCTAACGCACGATCGCCGTATAAAAAAAACCTTTAATAGAAAATGCAGGTGTATTGTCATGGCAGGGCAGAGAGGCATGGCACAGCACAAACATGGAAAGCATCACAAAACCAGTCAGATAACCGTTCATCAGAAACACAAAAGAGTCATAAGTCAAACACAAAGTCACCAAACGACAAGCAGCATAATGTCAATGGCGAGGGCCTGCACCCTCTTACACAACCGGTCTTGAAAACTCAAAATAAAAAATGACCAAGAGAAAAGATTATAGATCTCTGACCTTCCTTGGCCTACCTACCTTCCTCTACACTGGAGCAGGACAAGATGAAGACCCTTCAGCACGTACAAGAGCCGCCGACTCAACCCCTCCAGGAGCAAAGGAAGCAGCTATGCTATCTTTTGACCTAAGGGCCTGGATTAACTTCGCCTTATCATATTCCAAAGCAGAAATACGTTCGAGGTTGTCCTTGTGAAGTTTCTGGAGGTCAGAGGCCAACTTGTGCCATCCAACCATCCGCTTAGCAGAATGATTCTTCAATAAGTCCATCTATTCTCCAAATTGATGCACAACAGTCACAAGGCGAGCTAGCATTTGAGTTTTTGATGCAGTCATATCATAAGAAAAATTCAGAGAATCAGCCAGGGATACATCCGCATTCGAAGGGACCCCCTGTAGGTTCCGTCCCCAAAATCGCTTAGCAAACCTAGGATTGCAAGTCCCGGGAGCATAACGAGGCCTATTGATAATAGCTTGGAGTTCTGTATAAGAAGGGCAGGAAGGAGAATTTATGGACGGCTGGCCAGCCGACTGAGTTCCATCCCTCGAAATGCTCAAATCAACAAAGGTTCCCTTTTTGTGTTGCTTCAAAGATGAAACCATCCTGCAAATAAACCAGGGAAAAACCGTGAGGGTAAAAGGAAGAATGAGAAAGGGAAAAAGTCATCAACAAACCTGAGTAGTAGTAGAAAAAGATGCGAAGTTCTTTCTTTCAGATTTAAGAATCCCTCTGGAAAATAAATAAAAGCAAAATCGAATGACAAATGAGAGAATGAAGGGGAGATTAAAAGGCACAAAGGTATTCTCCGCCACGTCATCATAACACTTGAGTACTGAGACAGGCGTCTTATCAAAAGACTAGCTGGCGTATTCATTCCCCATAATTTGGTCATATATAACAAAACAAAGCAAACCAAATGTCTCGCCCAAAGATAAAGATGCTAGCCAGCTCCAATAAAGTGATCCCGTCCTCTGCACGAACGACCTCTCGTAAGTCAGGATAGAATCGCCACCCAATGTGCGATAAAATCTATCGAAGCCTATAATTCCTTACCAAAAAGAAATCACGGACTTCGAGGGGTAAGTGTTAATCCCTAAAAAACCATACACACATTGGGCAGAGGGGTACAAGGCGGGTCTTATCAGCATTGGTCATACATAACACAACCGCACTAAGCAGGATCCAAATATCAAGCCCAATGCAGGTCAAGTCTATCAGCGCGACCGGGCCATGAGAAGCGCAACTCGACAAAAATGAAGGTTGCACATTAAGAGAACCGCTTAGGCGCTAAAATAAGACAGGTCACCCGCTTTACACGAGCTAAAGCAACCTCGTAGTATAACCATAAAGCCAAGCGGCACCATGCAAAGGCAACAATAGGACGAGCGTCCTTGGTTCAAGAAGGGAGATCGCGTGAGGAACAAAGGAGGATCGATCTCAGCTCCACACTTCGCGCCTGCGAAATCTCCCAAATCATCTGCGCCCGCACTTAAGGACCCACTTAGCTATTCAAGACACTCGACAAGTCGTCCGCACATAACACCGAATGCGACCACAGACAACTGGCTACAGTTGTCCAGTTGCATGGTCGAAATTAGAAGAATGAACGACCCACAGCCTGGATAAACAGACTCAAGATCATTCACCAAGAGGAGTTCACCTATAAATACACCATGACTACCTACATTTAGGGGGGCTTTTTGGAAAAACCACGAAGTGCTGCTAAACTTCAGACTCAACCAACGATCTGGCCATGGCGTCAAGTACCATTTTAGAGTGAAGGCATCTTCTCTCTCAATCATTCATCCATCCTTCTTCTCCTCAAGCTCTATCATTCTCCTGTATAATTCTTTAGATCGAAATACATAAACGAGGGTATATTGAGTAGATATAGAGATGTATGACGCCAGAGAATTGATGTACTTTGTAATTCTCATTATAAGATAGGAAACCGCCTTCATAGTGGACGCAGGCCTCGTTAACGGCTGAACCACTCTAAATCTCGTCTCTACTTTACTTTTTCTTGCATTTTTTACTTTTTATTTCTAATTAAACACGATTCCATTTATTTCTTACCGAATTTGTGAAGTACAGTTTAGTACCTTGGGTATTTAGACCATTTTTGGTGTAAAAAGTTGTGTATGTTGTGGATGCTTCAATGTATAGCGAACTTTTTGTCTTGACACTTATGTATGTTGTGGATGTTTAATGTGTATGTATCTTATGGATCTCTGAATGTGTACGTAATTTGTGGTTGTTTATTATGTTATGTTTAAAAGTGTATGTGTTTGTGTATTGTGTTGTTATATAATTGAAGGAAAAATTATGGGTAGGTCTAGAATATTATGATACAAATTGGGAACAAGTGGTGGCGGAAAAAAATGCTATAGAATATTGTTTTTATTTGTAGCTTTTAAAAACCACACAAATAAATGGTTAAAGAAATCATGAACCCTTGCTGTGGAGTTCACTAAACGCTACAAAAAAGATAAGTGAATGACATTAAAACAAAACCATAGTGAAGAAACCTTTTCGGTGGCATTTCATAGACGCTGCAAAAATAACATTCGTATCGTTTAAAAAACACTATTAAAAATAAATATTTAGTGGCTGTAACACCCCACATCCTTTAGTGTCACTCACAAAGGGAATGCACTAAGTTCTGTGGAGCATTTAGGGTAAAAGATGCAGATAAATTACAAGACAGACAAAATTAAAACAGCGAAAAATAAAACTTTACTTTATTGATAAAATAGTTTGTATAACAATTGTTTTCCAACATCAGAGTATCATCTATCTTACAAAATAAAGAAGCATAAAATAACATTTATATTCCCCAATGTAGCATGAGCCAGCCATAGCAAGAGAATCCAGGCAAATCTTCGACTAATCTTCAAGTTGGGAAAGAGTAACGGTCAATCTAATATGAGCTATAATATTCCCTCCATTACAACCTGGGGGGGAGACGGAAGAAATGAAAGCGAAAGAAAACAGAGTCAGACATAAAGTCTGGTAAGTTCAGTAACTTTTAGCTTGTGAACAGGGAAAAGCAACACGACAAGAATTAACTGAATACAAGATAATACCGTGATGATAGGGCTAACAAGATAACATAAGATTAACGCAAGATATGCTAAGGCAAGATAATGTATGCTTCACTACTTTCTCTGTTATTCTGGTTTCTATATCTCTACACCGCCTAACTAGTGTCTCAACTAGTAATCTGTATAAAATGATAACGTGATACCAATCCCCGTAATCGTGGTTTCCTTTAGGTGTATATCTATTATTTATTACCTAGATCTAATCTGGGGTTTTCTATCGAGCGGTTTCTAGATTTGACTAGGCTTTATGCGACTTATCTAATACTTCTCGGATTCAGGGTTTATGCCACCTAGGTCCAACTAGGGATTATGCTACATGTCG
Organism: Allium sativum; assembly: GCA_030737875.1. Classification (NCBI taxonomy): domain Eukaryota; kingdom Viridiplantae; phylum Streptophyta; class Magnoliopsida; order Asparagales; family Amaryllidaceae; genus Allium; species Allium sativum. Next base: position 307,580,687 of record CM060925.1, on the reverse strand, counting down.
AACGGTGCCTCTAGTCTAGGACACACTACCCAGAGCGATAAGTGTTCCTAGACTTTACGTCCCAATCGTATCGTAACGTGCTAGATATCTAGTTGCACATGTCCTCTATATGTGCGGCCCGAGTCCCGTGGCAGGGCTAATCAGGAAACACGGAACTCGGTTAGGAGCTTTAATTTATCTACCGATGCAGATGCTAAGGTCTGATTTTCCAGTGGCTATGGTCCCTCTCGACCCCTCCCTCAACCAATGAAAGGCACACCTTGAAAAATTAGAACTATACGCTGGCCCTCTATGCCCCCACTAACCTATGGCCATCCTCACCCATAACTAGATAGCAAGTATATGGTCTTTTGGAGTTCTCTGCCTTTCCGCTTTACGTATCTCGACTGACTCAAGATGGTAGGTAGACAACGAGTCGCTATCACAGGGCTACTGGTCTCGTCGAATCACGCTGGTCCATCCTTGTCTTTAGGTTGCCATATATTGCAACCAAGGGATACCCTTGGTTCTTCTCACGCAGACCTTAACCTCTGTGAGCCCAGGCGGATCATCTGCATTCTCACAAAGGGATACCAAGAGTACCCTTACGTCCCCTCGAAGCCTCGGGCTTCGTAGCCCAATTCGTTGGAGCCTTCTTTAAGATCAGATGGACGTTCGCTCCTCTTCGTGTCATACTAAGGATTACTACTTAGTTTTTCTAACTAAGGTTTAACACTTAGTTTATTTAACTAAGGTTTACGTACTTAGTTCTCTTTCTCGTCAAGTTAGATTGGCTAAGTGTCGTTAGTCAATTTAAGTTAAATTGACCCATTAATTTATCATGTTAAACTGGTTAAGTGTTATCAGTAATTCATGTTGACTTAACCCTACCACAAACCAAGTTATATTGGTTAAGTATTTTCTTATTACTTAACCCTACCCATTCTTCTTGTATTGGTTAAATGCTCCCTTTAACCTAACCTTGACCATCTGTTCTGACTGACATGTTATAATGGTTAAGTGTTTCCTTAGCTAACTTAACCCTAACACCTGTTTAGCTAACATGTTCTAATGGTTAAGTATTATCCCTTCATGTTTAACTTAACCCTCATTCATTTATCACACTCTGATGGTTAAGTGTTCAAGTTTACTTAACCCTACGTTCTAGTCCCATTAACATACTAAATTGGCTAAGTGTATTAACTTTACTTATCCCCAACCTCTAGTCTAGTTAACATGTTACATTGGCTAAGTGCATTGAATTTACTTAACCCCCACTTTCTAGTCTGGTTAACATATTAAATTGGCTAAGTGTTTTTCTTAGTTACTTAACCCCTACAAATCTTGTCTTTTTACCATGTTAAGTTGGTTAAGTGTTCTAGTTAACTTAACCCTATCGTTCTAACTTAACTGTGTTAAGTTGGTTAAGTGTTCCTATGGACTTAACCCTCTCAGTCTAGCTTAACTATGTTAAGTTGGTTAAGTGTTCTTATGGACTTAACCCTCCCATTCTAGCTTAACTTTAATTGTCTTATTAAAGCACCAGCCACTCACATTAGACATGTATTGTTGTGGCTGCCAGTATGCCGGTTGGTTCCGGGCAGTCTTACGCCACAACTCAGTCTAACTTCGAGCCTTTATCGGGCTCAATGCCTTAACCTCCCACATTGGATAGGTATTGTCGTGATCACTGGACAGCCTGGTGGGTCCGAGCAGGTTTACATCACAACTCAATCCAACCTCGGGTTAAGCATGTTCGTATTGTCTAAATTTACTTTTCTCATTTAGGATAAATTCTATAAGTAAATTTTCCCTAATTTACTTATTCCATTATTACTCTTTTAATGTACATTGTCAACATTTATTATTATGGCCCATTTTCCCTATATATCATATTTATAGTTTTTGGTATGTAAATTATACCAAATTAAGTGTCACTAACAATGATTATTCTAAACATGACAATTACTCACAATTATGACTAAATTCAAAATTTGTGCTAATATACTTTTTATGCCAAATTAACTTTAATTGACCCAATTCTGATTTAACATCCTAATTTACAGTTTATGGCAAGACTAGAATTATTATTCTAGTTTACCGTTTACGCCTAAAACTTAGCTTACTTGCCAATACTAAATTTAATATGTCAAATTACATATTCCATAATTCATGTCAAATTTTCAAATCTGCGTTCTAATAAACATGCCATAATACATGTTCCAAATTATGTCAATCATAATTATGTTAATGTTCCACATTATACCAATTTCCAAGTTTTACAACCATGTTTAAGTCAAATTTATGATTTGCCAAAATCGTATTCCCATCGTTCGTGTAATCGTGATTTCATCCTAGATTATAGATAAATCTAGATTCGTGGATAAAAAGGGAATGAACCAAAATGCCATGAAATGATAGACATAATGACTGGCAGAAGATGATAATTCACGAATCACAGATCTAACAAATTACACTGAATAAATTGATTAAAGCATCGAAGGCCTATAGATCTGATAATATTATGACATAAAAAGGGTTGAACAAATAACATAGGTTCAAGTATATGGGTAGATCTAACTTAATAAATAAGTTCCCATAATCAAGATCCAAGGATAATTAAGAATAAACTGAATTGATAATCAAGTTTAGATCCAATCTCACAGTCATAATTCTAGGCAATAATATCATGTTCATGAATCATAGGTAATTATCCACTATTGTCCTTGTCATACTCATAGGCATTGGTTTATGCTCCTAGTCAAAGGCTTATGTTCATAGTCAAAGGCTTATGTTCATAGTCAAAGGCTTATGGTTTCAAAGGCCACAGTTCCATAGTCATAACCTTAAGCATTGGCAATTTAGTCACAATGTGTTCTAGGCCATAATCAAGAATCAGATCCAAAGTCATAAACAAGCACAGATTCAATGAAATGATAAGGCATATTTCTTATATTCTTTTAATTTCATGTCACAAATAGAAAAGGCATTCAAATCTAAAAAGTAACCAACTTACATTGATTGGATCTAGAAAAGAATAGAAAGATAGCGTTGCTTGAAGCCGTTGAATCTTTACTTGAATCCTAACTTGTTTTGAATCTTCTCTTGAAAAACTTGAGCAGCATATCCTTGTCTTGATTTGTATTTTATTTTAATCTATTTATTTAGATTTAGAGGAAGAAGAAGAAGCCATGTCCATCAATAATTTGTGCAGCATAAGGTTAGAGAAGAATGGTGCAAAGAGAAGGAGACTACGGGGCTGTTTATATAGGATTGCAAGTTAATTTGAGCCGTCGATGAAGCCAAGGTTAATCAAAGCCATCCATTCTAAAGAGAAGCCAATTATGTTCACAATTACTTTCTTAATGTACATTATTAACATTTATTATTAAATTTGTATGCACATTAGATACATCCCCCCTTTACACACTTATTATTAAATTTGTATGCACATTAGATACATCTCCCCTTTACACATTTATTATTAAATTTGTATGCACATTAGATACATCTCCCCTTTACACATTTATTATTAAATTTGTATGCACATTAGTTACATCTCCCCTTTACACATTTATTATATTAAGCATTGGTTATTCTTAAATTAGTAGCTTTAGTGTTAACAGAAATACGGGGTGTTATATTCTCCCCTCCTTAAAGGATTTCGACCCCGAAATCTTCAAGTCAAGAAGAATGTAAATCCTACCATCCAATCATCCATCTACTCAACCATCAAACACAGGCATCCATTGTCCTCGAAGACTTCTAATGCTTGTATGTTCATATGCATAGTGAGTGTACATGTCTTTATCTAATGCAAAATCAGGTGATCTACTGATTCAGTTGACCTCCTTAATGCAAATCATGTCAGTGCCATGCGTCCAATATTTATGCAAATCCTAATGATACATATTATTTCTATATGAGTGCACAATCATTCACTCAAATGCGACATCCATATGATAACACATTAAGTTCAATTTATAAACAAATACATATATGTAAATGAAATATGAAGGCGTCTGAGCTGATCTAGTGCCTAATACGTGTGTATATGCATTCACGAGCAACCACTAGCAACAATTCGCAACCATCAACCATAACATGTTTCAAATACATGTTTACATCCAAAAGGGTTTCTACGTAAGGATCGATGATACCTCCTAGAGGATATACCTTAAAAGCTAGAAATTAGTATGCATAGAATTCCTAAAAAAGGAATCAAGGATGTACCCTTAAGAAAAAGGGTATGAGGCGCGTATGCCTTATCTTCAATCTCCCGTATCACGTCTTCTTGAGCTTTACTCAACTGTACCTTAACAGATTCAACTTCACGATTGCGAAGTTTCTTGACATCCATTTCCAAAATAAACAAATGTCAACCATGATACTGAGTATATATACTAGGATGATCAGAGGTCTCTCCTCTTAGCTTACCCATCATGCCATAACTAAGAGGGTCAAAAGGTCACTACGTACTTTTTACCTCTCTTAAGGTTAGTCCTTCTCTATATAGAGCGCCTGCCACAACTATTCATCTCTCAAGCAAACCATCCTAGTTGAACTCGACATCCCTCAAGTACAAGCTCCAAAGGCCTAAACCAATATCAGACAAGCACCCGAGGAATGTCTCCTCCGAATTTGGACGATCTATGTGAGATGATCTAAGCAAAAACAACCAAACACTTGAGCACTAGTTGGAATCTTTTACTATACAAGTACTAAGGTGCAGAGACTCAACTATGGAAGCAAATATGAACAAATGTGAAGTGCTAAAACCAAAAGAAAGGGTACAAACAGAAAAGCTAGACTCTTCCAACAGAACTTTACTACCTTTCTCCTAGGTACGCTTAGTGGTGAAAGCGTGTACTTGCCCTTTTGAAAATCTTGTCCTTTGTTCTTAATTATATGCCATATTCTGCCATAGTAAAGATACTTCCTCTTGTCTTAGGTATTATAATCCCTTCCTCCTTCGTGAGCCAAGTCTACATCCATGAATTCCTCATCCTTGGGTTGTTCTCCTTAGCCAAACTCCTCATCCTCTTTCGTGTGTAATCATGTTGAAAAATCTCTCGAAAGCTGCCTCTATCGTACAGAAAACCCTACTAAGCTTGAAAGAAAACTAGCCGTAGGTGAAACTACTACGGTTATAGATGGAAGTCGGGCACTACTTCGCCCTTCGATGAGGTTACCTCCCAGAAATCCAGGAGCCCCAGAGACTCAAGAAAGAAGGGGACAAGAATTCAAACAGAGAATCAGAAGATAGTGCGTATGGCTTTTGGGGAATATGCCTTTAAAACAAAATTTTTCTTTTGAAAATGATTCTTTTAAAACTGTTTGATAATAATAATTTTTTTTTAAATCTTTTATCTGATCTGGTAACCTTCAGCTCTGATACCAAGTGTAACACCCCACATCCTTTAGTGTCACTCACAAAGTGAATGCACTAAGTTCTGTGGAGCATTTAGGGTAAAAGATGCAAATAAATTACAAGACAGAAAAAAATTAAAACAGCGGAAAATAAAACTTTACTTTATTGATAAAATAGTTTGTACAACAATTGTTTTCCAATATCAGAGTATCATCTGTCTTACAAAATAAAGAAGCATAAAATAACATTTATATTCCCCAATGTGGCATGAGCTGGCCATAGCAAGAGAATCCAAGGAAATCTTCGACTAATCTTCAAGTTGGGAAAGAGTAACGGTCAATCTAATCTGAGCTATTCTCCTTTACCTCCTTTACAACCTTGGGGGGAAGACGGAAGAAAAGAAAGCGAAAGAAAACAAAGTCAGACATAAAGTCTGGTAAGTTCAGTAACTTTTAGCATGTGAACAGGGAAAAGCAACACGACATGAATTAACTGAATACAAGATAATACCGTGATGATAGGGCTAACAAGATAACATAAGATTAACGCAAGATAAGCTAAGGAAGATAATGTATGCTTCACTACTTTCTCTGTTATTCTGGTTTCTATATCTCTACACCGCCTAACTAGTGTCTCAACTAGTAATCTGTATAAAATGATAACGTTATCCCAATCCCCGTAATCGTGGTTGCCTTTAGGTGTATATCTATTATTTATTACCTAGATCTAATCTGGGGTTTTCTATCGAGCGCTTTCTAGATTCGACTAGGCTTTATGCGACTTATCTAATACTTCTCGGATTCATGGTATATGCCACCTAGGTCCAACTAGGGATTATGCTACCTGTCGAACGGTGCCCCTAGCCTAGGACACACTACCCAGAGGGATAAGTGTTCCTAGACTTTACGTCCCAATCGTATCGTAACATGCTAGATATTTAGTTGCACATGTCCTCTATATGTGCGGCCCGAGTCCCGTGGCAGGGCTAATCAAGAAACACGAAACTCGGTCGGGAGCTTCAAGTTATCTGCCGATGTAGATGCTAACGTCTGTTTTTCCGGTGGCTATGGTCCCACTCGAACCCTCCCTCAACTAATGAAAGGCACACCTTGAAAAATGAGAACTATACGTAGGCCCTCTAGGCCCCCACTAACCTATGGCCATCCTCACCCATAACTAGATAGCAAATATATGGTCTTTTGGAGTTCTCTGCCTTTCCGCTTTACGTATCTCGACTGACTCAAGATGGTAGGTAGACGACGAGTCGCTATCATAGGGCTACTGGTCTCACCGAATCAAGCTGGTCCATCCTTGTCTTTAGGTTGCCATATATTGCAACCGAGGCATACCCTTGGTTCTTCTCACGCAGACCTTAACCTCTGTGAGCCCATGCGGATCATCTGCATTCTCACAGAGGGATACCAAGAGTACCCTTACGTCCCCTCGAAGCCTCGGGCTTCGTAACCCAATTCGTTGGAGCCTTCTTTAAGATCAGATGGACGTTCGCTCCTCTTCATGTTATACTAAGGATTACTACTTAGTTTTTCTAACTAAGGTTTACCACTTAGTTTATTTTACTAAGGTTTACTTACTTAGTTCTCTTTCTCATCAAGTTGGATTGGCTAAGTGTCGTTAGTCTATTTAAGTTACTTGACCATTCATTTATCATGTTAAAGTGGTTAAGTGTTATCAGTAATTCATGTTGACTTAACCCTACCACAAACCAAGTTATATTGGTTAAGTATTTTCTTATTACTTATCCCTACCCATTTATCTTGTATTGGTTAAATGTTCCCTTTAACCTAATCTTGACCATCTGTTCTGACTGACATGTTATAATGGTTAAGTGTTTCCTTAGCTAACTTAACCCTAACATCTGTTTAGCTAACATGTTCTAATGGTTAAGTATTATCCCTTCATGTTTAACTTGACCCTCATTCATTTATCACACTCTGATGGTTAAGTGTTCAAGTTTACTTAACCCTACGTTCTAGTCCCATTAACATACTAAATTGGCTAAGTGTATTAACTTTACTTATCCCCAACCTCTAGTCTAGTTAACATGTTACATTGGCTAAGTGTATTGAATTTACTTAACCCCCACTTTCTAGTCTGGTTAACATATTAAATTGGCTAAGTGTTTTTCTTAGTTACTTAATCCCTACAAATCTTGTCTTGTTACCATGTTAAGTTGGTTAAGTGTTCTAGTTAACTTAACCCTATCGTTCTAACTTAACTGTGTTAACTTGGTTAAGTGTTCCTATGGACTTAACCCTCCCATTCTTGCTTAACTGTGTTAAGTTGGTTAAGTGTTCTTATGGACTTAACCCTCCCATTCTAGCTTAACTTTAATTGTCTTATTAAAGCACCAGCCACTCACATTAGACATGTATTGTTGTGGCTGCCAGTATGCCGATTGGTTCCGGACAGTCTTACGCCACAACTCAGTCTAACCTCGAGCCTTTATCGGGCTCAATGCCTTAACCTCCCACATTGGATAGGTATTGTCGTGATCAACTGACAGCCTGGTGGGTCCGAGCAGGTTTACATCACAACTCAATCCAACCTCGGGTTAAGCATGTTCGTATTGTCTAAATTTACTTTTCTCATTTAGGATAAATTATATAAGTAAATTTTCCCTAATTTACTTATTCCATTATTACTCTTTTAATGTACATTGTCAACATTTATTATTATGGCCCATTTTCCCTATATATCATATTTATAGTTTTTGGTATGTAAATTATACCAAATTAAGTGTCACTAACCATTATTATTCTAAACATGACAATTACTCACAATTATGACTAAATTCAAAATTTGTGCTAGTATACTTATTTTGCCAAATTAACTTTAATTGACCCAATTCTGATTTAACATCCTAATTTATAGTTTATGGCAAGACTAGAATTATTATTCTAGTTTACCGTTTACGCCTAAAACTTAGCATACTTGCCAATACTAAATTTAATATGTCAAATTACATAGTCCATAATTCATGTCAAATTTTCAAATTTGCGTTCTAATAAACATGCCATAATACATGTTCTAAATTATGTCAATCATAATTTTGTTAATGTTCCACATTATGCCAATTTCCAAGTTTACAACCATGTTTAAGTCAAATTTATAATTTTCCCAAATCGTATTCCCATCGTTCGTGTAATCGTGATTTCATCCTAGATTATAAATAAATCTAGATTCGTGGATAAAAAGGGAATGAACCAAAATGCCATGAAAAGATAGACATAATGACTGGCAGAAGATGATAATTCACTAATCACAGATCTAACAAATTACACTGAATAAATTGATTAAAGCATCGAAGGCCTATAGATCTGATAATATTATGACATAAAAAGGGTTGAACAAATAACATAGGTTCATGTATATGGGTTGATCTAACTTAATAGATAAATTCCCATAATCAAGATCCAAGGATAATTAAGAATAAACTGAATTGATAATCAAGTTTAGATCTAATCTCACAGTCATAATCCTAGGCAATAATATCTTGTTTATGAATCATATGTAATTATCCACTATTGTCCTTGTCACAGTCATAGGCATTGGTTTATGCTCCTAGTCAAAGGCTTATGTTCATAGTCAAAGGCTTATGTTCATAGTCAAAGGTTTATGGTTTCAAAGGCTACAGTTCCATAGTCATAATCTTAAGCATTGGCAATTTAGTCACAATGTGCTCTAGGCCATAATCAAGAATCAGATCCAAAGTCATAAACAAGCATATATTCAATGAAATGATAAGGCATATTTCTTATATTCTTTTAATTTCATGTCACAAATAGAAAAGGCGTTCAAATCTAAAAATAACCGAATTACATTGATTGGATCTAGAAAAGAATAGAAAGATAGCGTTGCTTGAAGCCGTTGAATCTTTACTTGAATCCTAACTTGTTTTGAATCTTCTCTTGAAAGACTTGAGCAGCATATCCTCGTCTTGATTTATATTTTATTTTAATCAATTTATTTAGATTTAGAGGAAGAAGAAGAAGCCATGTCCATCAAGAATTTGTGCAGCATAAGGTTAGAGAAGAATGGTGCAAAGAGAAGGAGACTAGGAGGCTGTTTATATAGGATTGCAAGTTAATTTTAGGCGTCAATGAAGCTAAGGTTAATCAAAGCCGTCCGCTCTAAAGAGAAGCCAATTATGCTCACAATTACTTTCTTAATGTACATTATTAACATTTATTATTAAATTTGTATGCACATTAGATACATCCCCCCTTTACACATTTATTATTAAATTTGTATGCACGTTAGATACATCTCCCCTTTACACATTTATTATTAAATATGTATGCATATTAGATACATCTCCCCTTTACACATTTATTATTAAATTTGTATGCACATTAGATACATCTCCCCTTTACACATTTACTATATTAAGCATTGGTTATTCTTAAATTAGTAACTTTAGAGTTAACAGAAATACGGGGTGTTACAGTGGCGTTTTGGAAAAGTGCAACTAATACTCGATGATTTTTAGTGGCATATTATCTCGTAACGATTACCAAAACGCCGCCAAAAATGCTTTGTAGCAGTTTTTGGGCGCTACAAAAAGTCATTTTTCTTATAGTGAAATTTACGTATATTTGTACATAGTTTACAACAACCATTCCAAAAATCTATATTTTATTTCTTGTGATTTGAAATATGTTCATATCCGTTATTTATTAATTTTGGGGCAATTTTACAATAATTGAAGTTATTAACCTTTTTATAAGATTTGAATCTTAAACAATATTAAACATAAAAAAGCTTATTTTGGTCATTAATTTAGACAAAAACATAAATGGTTAATAATAATAAAATAAAATATAGTAATTAACTACGTTAATGCGCATATATATATATATATATATATATATATATATATATATATATATTTGTTCGTGCTACATCTGGCTTTGCCATATCTTGTTGAAATAGGTTTTTGACAAAGGCAGTCGTCGTTTTGGAGATGAAGATTGAGCTTTCTTTGAATGGCTTTTCTGGAGAGAATCTCGATTGGATTTTTTTTAGGCATCCATGTTATACACAGACTATAATGGTCCTTGGTTTGACCAACTTTGAATATTTTGCAGCAGATACTTTATCTGAGTATCGGGTTTTGAGTTCAGAAATCTATATTCTGACTACCCACATAGATATGTGATTCGCTTGGCACATTATTCTAAAGATGGGAAGTTACAACTAGATTTGTCCTATGTGTGAGAATCAATCTTTTCTTTGATCGAGGACGTAACCATCATTTGGTAAGCAATATTTATGATACACCTTGTGTCCATTTATGTCGTTTAACAAAGTACGTGGTGTATTTTTGCCTATCCACTTTTATATTTAGGTAGTATTAGGTGCATCTCCGTGAATAACAGTTTTATGGTGGGTTTCCATGTCATCACAAATTCTCTCTTAGAAGAGACGGTGATGTGGAACCTCCAACAACACTAGCAATGCCTGCAACACGAGATGGTTTGGGCTCCAGCCGTGGAGAAAGACGTACGTCTTGTTGTTTATATACAATGTTTTGGATTTTTGCTATTGTTTGTTGTCTTTGTTTGTTTTCTCTTTCCAACAATTCTCTCTTGGCCTTGTGGTGGTTCATGCTTGTGACTGTTAGTGGTGTTGTTTCTACAAATCACACAACGATTAATGAGATACTATGTTTAAAATGTTTTGTGTCATTCGCGTTTATTTATTTTAAATGGAATCTCATTTTTTTATCTAACTAAAAGTTGTCTTAGAGCTAGAAAGTATATAAATCTATAGTACATAAATTTTTGCAATGGACAGGTTTTTGTGTTGCTTTGTCACGGATATATTTATTGTTTATCGGCTGTTCCTTTGAAGCAAAAATTTGGTTTTTAGTTTGTTTATGTGGTCTCGATTTTCGCATTTTCGCACGACGTACTTCCTTCAACACCAACATGTGATTTGAATCGTTTAAGTTCCCACAAAACATATATTTAACTTTTCGCAAATATTGTCTGAAAAAATAACCTTTTAATTTTTTTTGTTTTAATTTGTTCATACTTTCCTATAAAATCTAATTCGCGTATAAACATAGAATTGAGTGCGATAGTTTACGTATGTTTAAACATCTATTTGTATAAAAATAGATGGTTTAAATATAGTAAAGCATATGTTAACAAATTCTATTTTTATACAAATCCGAAATGGAAACTAAGCAGTAATAAAAAGGAATTTTGTTTTTAGGAAAGTACAACGAAGGATAAAATTATTAATTTTGTTTTTAGGAAAGTACAACGAATGATAAAAATAAAAATAAAATTAGGCACAAGGACAAGAAACTAAAATTTAGCCATAAGGACACTTTGTTTTAAAATAAGAAATGATGGTGGACTCTTGAATTCCTTGATTTACATTGAAAAGTGTCCTTATGGCTAAATTTTTAGGCACTTGTCCTTGCTCCTAAAATTTTCTTTAATTTTGAACTTGTGTCTAAACAAACCCTTTCTTTTTTTGGCAAAGCCGACCGGTATTTAAAGTGATCGCAAACACTTTTAATTTTAACAAATAATAAATAAATTATTATAGGAGATTGACAAAGTCATTGTCTACTATGGTTTTTGAGGTGGACTGTCCACCACGGTCAAACTCCACGCAAGTAGTTGAATGTCACATTTACATAAAATCTACCAAGTAGAAGACTACATGATAAATTACAAAGCTTACTAAAAAAACTAGTTACAATAGACAAGTACAAAGTACTTCAGCTGCTTCAAGTTGCAAATGAGTGGTGTATGCTAAAACTTCCATGGATTGAACACAACGAACTGCATCCTGAATTTCCAAACAATCTGACTTGAGGACCCAACAAGCACAGCTATTCGACTAGACAACTCCTATTTCGTAAAGTGACCTGTTCATTATCATGAAGAACAATGACGACTTTGACATAACATCCCAAGAACCATTACCTGAAAATTATATTGCTCATAGTTGTGTCTATCACAAAGCTTGGCATGCCAAAATAGGGGATAATGAAAGATACCCTATCCAAATTTCTATAGTCACGAGAAAGCGCTTCACCATGTTATAGAGAAGTAACGCCGCCATAAGAACAGGTTAACACGTAAAACCAGCACCCAAGCAAAGTAAACACATCTCCGTTTCCCAGAGTAATTCCAAACATTCACTCAAACACACACAAGCCCAAAAAACTATGACACGACATTAAAAACTCAAACAAGATGAATATTTTGGTAATTCAGACAAGCATTGTTACAAGGACACCAGTTTTGATTAGGGGGGGTCAAAAAATTATTTACAATAAAATTACTATGGGGGGTTATGGCTTGTTGTCCCCCCCTTAAAACATTAATAGACATTGACTTTAATACCCTTTGTCTTCTAATCCTAATTAATTACAACTAAAACAATGGTTAAACCCTAAATTAGTTTCCAATTTAATCAAGCAATATTCAATGGTGGAATCAAATATAAACTGTGTAAACGAAGGTGAAAACAATATGATTTTAACCCAAGTAAGTGAACGATACGTGGAATTTGACGAGAGAGTCGACGAAGAGGTAAATTTTTTTTTTTTAATGTTTAGTTCGGGAAGAGCATGTCGTGCATAGTGTACGGTGGAAGGTGGCCGTTTTTTCAATATAACGGCATGCGTGCGATGGGGTAACAGCTAAAGTATTAATACGGCCAGTGCATGTCATGTAATATACAATTATACGGCAGCGTTCCACCATTTATATGGTTTGGCTGGTCTAGCCCCTCCTGTTGTTGACATATAGACTAATAGTTTGGCTAATTTTGGTGCAATAGAAATTGAATAATGGTTTTGGCACTACTGATTCCATCGATAGTAATAATGCATCGGAGAGCGAGAATAAATTGAACTACGCTAAAGATGAGTTGGAAAACGATAACAATGAGTTTGAAAACGATAAAGATGTTGACAACATTTATGATTTTGACAATATGAACGATGTTGACTATGACGGAGATAGAGAACATCAAAATAATGAACTGGAAATGTCTCCATCCAAGTACCCGGATCAAACTTTGGAATTTACTACTGATACGTTACGAATAATTATTTCTATTATATATGATTTTCATTTTACTCACTTGCGAATTTTATTTCGCTATAGATTTTTGAGTCGAAAGAGCAAGTACGAGATTGGTGCATGAAGCGCGGGATAAGTGTTAAATGTGTTGTTGTTACAAGAAGGACGAGGATGAGGAATGAAAATGATCATGGGAAAGGATCGTGGATGGATCTAGTTTGCGAACGAAGTGGGAAGTATAGTGATCATAAGTCGAAGAATTATATTCCGAAAACTACAACAAAAAGAAGAAGGTGTGGTAGTAGAAAATGTGGTTGTCCATTTGAGTTACATGCCCGTTGTAGGTATGATGGAACGTGGTTATTAACTGTAAAAAATGGACGTCATAACCATATGCTTCCGACTGTACTTACCGGTCATCCATATGTTGCGAGACTGAAAGATCACGAATTGAAGACCGTCGAAACAATGACAAATAGCGGAGTTAAACCCCGAAATATTTTAACCGCTATCCGAATAGACAATCCGGAGAACCATTCGACTATACAAAATGTGTACAATGCCAAAACGAAGCTAAAACTACGTAACACAGAAGGTAGGTCCGTGATGCAACAGTTTATGAAATTGGCAACTACTCATCATTATACTGTCTACCATAGAGTTGATGAAAGATCTAATGAAATTACCGACTTATTCTTTAGCCATCAAAGATGTGCAGTGCTTGCTCAATGTTTTTATCAAATTCTGTTTTTGGATTGTACGTTCAAGACCAATAGATACAAGTTACCATGTTTTCATATGGTATCACAAACACCAACGGGAGCTACTTTTACAGTTGCACTAGCATTTCTAAGTCGTGAGACGACAGAATTGTACACGTGGGCACTTGAATGTGTCACAAAATGTTACAGGGACAAAGAATTACCAAGCGTCATTATCACCGATGCCGAAATTGCTCTTATTAATGTTGTAGCCAAAGTGTTCCCTGCGGCACATCATATCTTATGTGCATGGCATATTTCAAAGAACGTTCAGGCGAATTGTAAACCTAATTTTATCCACAAGAAACGAGTACTAATCAAGGATAAAGAGGTTGTTTTGGAGGATGATGCTGGGAAAAAGGAGTACGAGTGTTTTTATAAAGGATGGTCAAATGTAATAAACTCGCTTTCTGTGGAAGAGTACCATCGGAATCTAAATTCATTTCGTGACACATGGACAATGACATAAAAAAATCTATCAATTATGTCATAAAACATTGGCTTACAAAGTATAAGGAAATGTTTGTGTTGGCATGGACCAACAAAATCAAACACTATGATAATGTGTCCACCAGCCTAGTTGAAAGTGCGCACTGTAACACCCCACCTCCGCCAGTGCAACTCTTGCAAGCACACTGGCTTTGGAGGGGCGTTAAAGAAGGTAAACATGCATGCAGATATCACAAGACAGAACATATAAGTAAAACAGAGTAAATAAAGCAGCGGATTAAACTAGCATTTCAAAACCATAGTCATATTACAACAAAGTACTTGATCATTATTTTCCAACAAACAAAGTCTAGACAAAAGCATAAACTGAAAAACTGAAATACATAAAGTACTATCCCCAAAGTGAAGTGACAAACCATAGCTAGCTCAATGTCCAAAACCGTACATGAGCAAATCCAGTAAGCAAGCTATAAAGATCCAAGCTAAGCTCCAATGTTCCCACCCTGAGAACCTGAGGGGGAGGAACGGAAGAAAAGAGGCGAAAGAAAACAGGCAGTCAAAAAGACTGGTAAGCCCTACTACTATCTTTCCATGAACTAGTAAAGTTAACTGGCATGAGAAGCTGAGATGAACATAAGGATAACAACATACTGGCATGATGATTAACTAACAAGATAGATAAAGGTGTCATCGCATAATCAATGTTAAGTTTTGCACCACGGGTGTACTAGCATTCTAACATGTCAAGTAAAAACAAGAATTGATCCCTTGGCCCAAGCTTGGCCCAACATCATGAGATGACCTAAATCAAGGTCCAACTACACGGTCCAGTCGATCGGCTCCCTATAAGCCTAACTCGCCAAGTGTCGGTGTCATACGGCTTGATCATGTAATGTAGTTGACTGTGCAGGGTCCACCCTAGGGTGTATCTGGCCCTACGGTGTAACCCTCAGACACCATTCCAGGATGCACAGTCTAAACCTACCGGTGCCCGTGTTCAACTCCGGACTTAATGTGCACGACCATGGTCCGCCTGAACAACCGGGGCATCAATCAGCCGTCTCTTTTGGTCTCTTACAATCAGCCCAGTAATCGTGCCCCACCCTAGCCTAGTCCTAGGGTCTTATGATACTATCTAGAAGGTTACTGCTGAAAAGGACCACACAACTAGGGTTTCTTAACGGGTTAAAAGTGGTTAACCCGATCCAAACGTGGATTAAATTGGTTAAGCGTACCCAAGGTTCCTGACTTAACCCCGATTAATCCATCAAGCCCAAGTTGGTTAAGTATTAAGTGGACCATGACTTAACCCTAATCAGGAGGCATTAATTAACTTAATGCGCTTTAACCTCTCACATTAGACTTTGTTGTGGTTACTAGTTAAGCCGGGCAGGTCCGGGTAGCTTTACACCACAACTAGGTCTAACCTCGGGTTCGAGCACAACATGACCAACTTCTCACATTGGGTCCTATTGTTTGTAGCCACTAGTTAAGCCGGGCAGGTCCGGGTAGATTTATGCTACAAACTCAACCCAACCTCGAGTTGGCCACACTCATCTTTTCTAAGTGTCATGTCCATTATGTTTCCAAAACATAATTACATATCACGTCATGTTATAAAAACCATGTTCTTGTCATAATGTTACCCAACCCCAACGTAATCCCATCGTTTACATAATCGCAACATCGCATAAAGGATAAAATAGGGAACTTGGCATAATCATGACAAAAAGGTGTTGAAGCCACAAGTTTAACATGGTGGCATATGAAATGTACATATGTTCATATACTTGCATATTGCATTATTAGACCTAAAAAGTATGCATAAAACCAAACTTAGCATATAAGTGGTTCATGGTGATAAATGACATGTAGAAGTTGCTAGAAGTTCGCATTTAGCCTCACATGCAAGTTATCATAAGGGATATGATAACTTCCATGTTGCCAAAATGCAACCTTTAACATAAAGCTTGAAGCTTTAAGCTCACAAACTCAAGTTTAACTTGCATAACATGATAACATGATCAACCCAAACTTGCATAACAAGATAACATAATCAATCCAAACTTGCATAACATGATAACATGATCAACCCATACTTGCATATCATGATAACATGATCAATCCAAACTTGCATAACATGATAACATGATCAACCCAAACTTGCATAACATGATAACATGATTAACCCAAACTTGCATAACATAGCAACATGTGTCAACTTGCATAATGATCAACCAAACTTGCATATCATAATGATCAACTAAACTTGCATATAATGATCAACCAAACTTGCATATCATGATGATCAACCCCAAACGTGCATCATTCATTTAACTTTAGAGTTTCAAAAATGAAAGTAGAAAAGGGCTTACAATGCTATGAAGATACAAATAAATAGTTATTAAAAGATTGAGACGAAGACCTTATGCAATCACCCAAATATGCAAGCTCCAAATGAAAAACCCTTGAGCCAAATCAATAAAAACCCTTGCTTTGTAATAGAAATGTTGCAACTTGACTTGAATGCAAACTAAGAACACTCATACAAGCTTGAAAACACTTGTATGCACTCAAAATCTCTCATATAAATTAGGGCTGTCAATTTCCTACATGACCCGTGACCCGACCCGAAACCCGCACGGAAATTAGCAGGTTAACCCGACCCATTTAGTTAGCGGGTCATTTTCGGGTCAACCCGAATTTGACCCGTTTATAAACGGGTGGGTTTAGGGTTGACCCGCTAACCCGATTTTGACCCGCCAAACCCGTTTATATGTTGTATCTCTTCCATACTATTAGTCTTTTATGTATACTGTTAGTGTTAATCTTTTATGTATGCATTAATCAGTATGCTCGAATTTGTAAGTTGTTATATTTTACTAATATATTCTTGTATGTTGTTAGTTATATTTTACTTATAACAACTATAGTTCTTCCATACTGGTGGTCTTTAATTTATGAAGTATGAGGATATATATTTATGGATAAAAAATGATTTTTGGATATTGATTTCATGCTTTATACGTTTGTTGTCTGTTGGTGATTGTGCAACTATTTGCGTGTTGGTGATTATATAACAGTGTGCATGTTGGTGTTTTGGCTCTTTTGTTGCTTATATTAGTAGGCGATATCTATCATGGGTCAAACGGGTAAACCCGACCCAACACGACTCGACACGACCCATTTAGTTAAACGGGTTACACGGGTCGGGTCAGGTCAACCCATTTATAAACGGGTCGGGTTAGGGTTAGGAAAATATGACCCGTTTAATAAATGGGTCGACCCGACCCATTTATAAACCGACCTGAACCCGACTTGACCCGAACCCGACCCAACCCGACCCATTGACAACCCTAATATAAATAACTTAGAAATTTTAGCATGAGAGTGGAGGCCATGAGAGGAACCAATTTGACATAGTTTAGTTGTAGGATTGAATAATGATTATTTAGGCTAGGCTTAGGGGTCTTTTTATAGAAGATTAGGATAATATTAGCCATAGGATTAACCCTAGATTCAATCCAAGCCATCAAATCCCGTCACTAGCCTCCAAAACGGGTCAAAACAGCCAAAATGGGTGCACCAGGCTGCCTGGGCCGACCAGGCAGGTCGACCCTGGGGTCGACTCCCCAGTCGACCCCCCTGGGTCTGGCGGGAATTTTCCCGCCACTTCTGATTTTCTGAAATTTGAATATGTTTTGAATTTGAATTTTTCGTGAAACTCTGCGAGGCCATATCTTGGTCATACGGACTCCGATTTTCGAAAACTCGGACTCTATTTCGTGTATTTTTCCGAGACGAACGCAATGGCACAGCCCGTTTCCCTTGATTCAGATTTTACAGTTTAATTCTGCCTCGATTTAAGTTATAACATGTTATTCAAAAATACGGGTTGTTACATTCTCCCCTCCTTAAAGGATTTCGTCCCCGAAATCTCCAAGTTAGGAAGAATGTATCCTACCATCCATCATCCATCTACTCAAAACATCATCCACGTGCAATCATTGTCCTTAAAGGATTCTAAATGTTGTATGATCATTTGCAAAGGTGTGTGTATATGTACTTATCTAATGCGAAAATCAGGAGGTTACTGATTCAGTAAACCCCCTTAATGCAAAATATGTTAGTGAAATGAGTCCATATGTATGCAAATTCCTAACATAATTTATAATCTCTACATGAGTGCACATAACATTCATCCATATGCAACATCCACGTGATAGCATACAAGTTTCATCCATGAATAAGCATAAACACTCATGCATATGCGGTATGAAAGTGTGTGAGCCGATCTTAGTGCCTAACGTGTATTATGCATCCACGAGTATCCACTTGCAAACATCAAACATAACATGTTTCAAATACATGTTTCAACCAAGGGTTTCTACCTACGGTTCTCATGACAAGATTTACGAAACATGATAAACTAGATAAGCATGGATAGCAAAAGGGAAGATATACCAATCTAGGAAAAGAGATTGAAAATGTATCCTAAAAAAGAAATGGATAAAGCACACGCCTCTTCTCCTTGGTTTCCCAAGTTGCGTCTCCCTCTGTTTCACTCCATTGCGCCTTAACAAGCTTAACTTCTTTGCTTCTTAGCTTCTTTGTCTCTGTTTCCATGATACGAATCGGAGCTCGTCTCAGGGTTGCCTCTTCCTCTACCTCCATGTCTTCAAGAATACTTGGTTCAACCACTTCGGCGGATCTGTGCAAACACTTCCGGAGATGCGAGACATGAAAGACGTTATGCACTCCGGCCAGCTTCTCGGCAATTCCACCTTATAAGTCATCTTCCCGACTCTTTCTATAGTAGGGAAGGGTCCTACGATCCTTGGTGTCAGCGAACCATATTTCGCAAAGGAGAAATCTTCACAAAGACCATATCTCCAACTTTAAATTCCAAGTCTGTCCTTCGCTTGTCTGCATAGGATTTCTGTCTGTCTTGGGCCGTTTTCATCCATCTTCGAATCAATTCAACCCTCTCGGATGTGTCCCTTATCATGTCGGGCTCAATTATAAGCTTATCCATCATCTTCCCACCAACATGTTGGTGGCTTGCACGGCCTCCCATACGAAGCTTCAAATGGTGCCATCCCTATGCTAGCTTGATAGCTATTATTATAAGCGAACTCTACAAGAGGAAGGTGGTCTTTCCAAGTACCACCGAAGTCGAGAACACAAAGCCTCAAAAGATCTTCTAGCACTCTATTCACCCTTACGGTTTGGCCATCCGTCTGGGGGTGATAGGCTGTACTCAGATTCAATCGCGTACCCATTGCTTCTTGCAAACTGTTCCAGAACTGGCTAGTGAAAATTGGGTCACGATCGCTAACTATGCTAGAAGGAACTCCATGCAACCGCACTATCTCTCGAAGATAAACAGATGCTAGCCATGATACGGCCCTCTTACTTTTCACTGGAATAAAATGGGCTTTCTTTGTAAGTCTATCAATTATTACTCATATCCCATAAAGCCCAAATAGTTTGGTGACGAACATCTTCACCCCAACTATATCTCACAAACAGACGAGTCATACTCCTTATGGGGTTTGCAACAGAACTAAGATTGAGGATAGGACCGAGAGGATATACTTAAAAGATAGCATGCGAGTAAGCTCTACGGAACAATAGGGATCAAGGATATACTCTTAGAAAGAGATATAATGCGCGTATCTAGTCTTCAGTCTTCTAAGCCGCATTTTCTTGTGCTTAATCCCATCATGCCTTGACCGTCTTTTAACTTCACAATTCCGTAGTTCTTAATCCTTATTTCCAAAATATGAGTTAGAACTCATTTCACCGTTGCCTCTCATTCCCCTTCCACTTATCCTTTGCCTAAAATACTTGGCTTCCACCCAAATGCATACTCATGGTTTCATGCAAGCTTTCCAAAATTCGTTAGTGAATCTTGGATCTCGTTTACATACTATACGGTATCCCACGTAGAAAATTATCTCTTGAAAACATGTGCCAATCCATGTTACCAAATGTACTTACTAGGGTGATTTCTCTAACCCATGCTTAAGTAAAATGGACTATCCGCCTTAGTAGCGAACACCACCGGAGCACCCCATTCTGAAATGCTTCGCCTAATGAAATTTTTCTCAAGCTATTCCTTGATTTGCTTACCAAGCTCTCTTCTTTCTCGCGGGGCTATGTGCCTAACGGGCAATGTAACTGACTTGGCATTATCAACCAGATAAATGCGGAAATCTATCTCCCGCTTAGGGGGTAACCCCCCTTACTTCTTCAAAGACATCAGGATAGTCTCGGACAACCCTTACAAGTTGCAGATCATCGATGGACGAGTCAAGAGATTCAAGATAACATAGCCTGACGGGACCCCTAGGATTACAAGAAATTTCTAGGGTATCGAGGCGAGTCATGAGCCTCCCCACCCTATGCTCTCAATCGAGGATGGCTCCATAACTGGACAACCAATCCACACCCAAAATCAACCCGTATCCCGTGAACCCGAGAACATAAGCATTACACGTGAATTCTACGGTCAAGATAGAAATCTTCAAATCCACACAAATCATAGATAGATGGGCGGAACCCCCAATTGGATTTGAAACACAAACGGGATCCTCAACTAGGCTAGTACTTAGGTGCAAACTTTCAACAATGTCAGAAGAAATAAAACTATGCGATGCGCCAGAATCAAATAAGGTGCGAACAGGATAATCAGAAATATAAACAAGACTTTCTAAAGAAATACTACCTCGATCCTGAGCTGGAGCAACATTGAGAGCATGCACTTGCCCTCCAGAAGGTCCTGCACGCTGATTCTGTCCTTGCTTCTTGGGGCAATCCTTGCTAAAATGTCCGGTCTCTCCACAATGAAAGCATTCGCCCGACTTCCTCTTCCTCTTCTTACAGTCTTTAGCTATGTGCCCAACATTCCCACAGTAGTTGCATTTTCTTGGGTCCTTTGGCTTGGCCTTGTTGCCCTTGTTGTTCTGATTGCTCTGATTTCCTCCCCACTTGGAGTTTATCTTCTTGGCTTGGGTCTCATTAGTCTTGTCTTCCTCCTTGCTATTCTTATTGTCTCCTTGAAGCAATGCCATGTCTACTAGTCCCTCAAAAGTGGCCCCCATGGGTATATGAGATAGGGCTAAACCATGTAATGGCTCGTTCAACCCTCGTGCAAAGCGCAAAGCCTTCTTCTGGGGAGTATTAACCATGTCCAAACCGAATCGGGCGAGCTTGTTAAACTCATTCACATACTCTCTCACTGTCATGTCCCCTTGCTTCAAAGATATAAATTTTTCCAATTGCAGATTCGCCTCAGCTGATGATAGAAACTTAAGCCCAAATCTTGTCCTAAAGTCGGCCCAAGTCTCTATAGGCCTCGTAGCATTGGTGACCTCCCACCAATAAGCAGCTTCCTCTTTTAATAACCATGCTGCCAATAAAACCTTTCTATGGTCTTCCACATCAAAGATAGCGAAAAGATCTTCGGTTTCTTTCAACCAATTTCATGCCTCCACAAAAGTCTCCGTCCCAATGAAATTCTTGCCACCCATCGCCTTAAAGTCCTTGCAAACTTTAGCGAAATCCGCTTATGGATTCTGAGGAGGGGGAGGAGGAGGAGGAACCTCAGTTACGGTGGGGGTAGTTGCTGGGCCCGCATCGTTGGCCCTAGCTTCCAAGTACCTCCGGAACCATCCGGGAATGGTCACTCCCTAGGGAAGGTTAAGATCGGCCATACTGAAACGAAAAAGAAAAGATAGATAGATTCAGAACGAAGGATAGTGCTATGGATTTTGGGGAATAGCCTTTTAAAATAACTAGACTTTTCTTGGAAAATACTTAATTGGTTTTGAAAATAGTTTTTCAAAAGGTAAGTTTTAAAAACCTTTTGCTCGAATCTTATTAACCTGGCTCCGATACCAAATGTAACACCCCACCTCCGCCAGTGCAACTCTTGCATGCACACTGGCTTTGGAGTGGCGTTAAAGAAGGTAAACATGCATGCAGATATCACAAGACAGAACATATAAGTAAAACAGAGTAAATAAAGCAGCGGATTAAACTAGCATTTCAAAACCATAGTCATATTACAACAAAGTACTTGATCATTATTTTCCAACAAACAAAGTCTATACAAAAGCATAAACTGAAAAACTGAAATACATAAAATACTATCCCCAAAGTAAAGTGATAAACCATAGCTAGCTCAATGTCCAAAACCATACATGAGCAAATCCAGTAAGCAAGCTATAAAGATCCAAGCTAAGCTCCAATGTTCCCACCCTGAGAACCTGAGGGGGGAAACGGAAGAAAAGAGGCGAAAGAAAACAGGTCAGTCAAAAAGACCGGTAAGCCCTACTACTATCTTTCCATGAACTAGTAAAGTTAACTGGCATGAGAAGCTGAGATGAACATAAGGATAACAACATACTGGCATGATGATTAACTAACAAGATAGATAAAGGTGTCATCGCATAATCAAGGTTAAGTTTTGCACCACGGGTGTACTAGCATTCTAACATGTCAAATAAAAACAAGAATTGATCCCTTAGCCCAAGCTGGCCCCAACATCATGAGATGACCTAAATCAAGGTCCAACTACACGGTCTAGTCGATCGGCTCCCTATAAGCCTAACTCGTCAAGTGTCGGTGTCATACGGCTTAATCATGTAATGTAGTTGACTGTGCAGGGTCCACCCTAGGGTGTATCTGGCCCTACGGTGTAACCCTCAGACACCATTCCAGGATGCACAGTCTAAACCTACCGGTGCCCGTGTTCAACTCCGGACTTAATGTGCACGACCATGGTCCGCCTGAACAACCGGGGCATCATTCAGTCGTCTCTTTTGGTCTCTTACAATCAGCCCAGTAATCGTGCCCCACCCTAGCGTAGTCCTAGGGTCTTATGATACTATCTAGAAGGTTACTGCTGAAAAGGACCACGCAACTAGGGTTTCTTAACGGGTTAAATGTGGTTAACCCGATCCAAACGTGGATTAAATTGGTTAAGCGTACCCAAGGTTCCTGACTTAACCCCGACTAATCCATCAAGCCCAAATTGTTTAAGTATTAAGTGGACCATGACTTAACCCTAATCAGGAGGCATTAATTAACTTAATGCGCTTTAACCTCTCACATTAGACTTTGTTGTGGTTACTAGTTAAGCCGGGCGGGTCCGGGTAGCTTTACACCACAACTAGGTCTAACCTCGGGTTCGAGCACAACATGACCAACTTCTCACATTGGGTCCTATTGTTTGTAGCCACTAGTTAAGTCGGGCAGGTCCGGGTAGATTTATGCTACAAACTCAACCCAACCTCGAGTTGGCCACACTCATCTTTTCTAAGTGTCATGTCCATTATGTTTCCAAAACATAATTACATATCACGTCATGTTATAAAAACCATGTTCTTGTCATAATGTTACCCAACCCCAACGTAATCCCATCGTTTACATAATCGCAACATCGCATAAAGGATAAAATAGGGAACTTGGCATAATCATGACAAAAAGGTGTTGAAGCCACAAGTTTAACATGGTGGCATATGAAATGTACATATGTTCATATACTTGCATATTGCATTATTAGATTTCAAAAGTATGCATAAAACTAAACTTAGCATATAAGTGATTCATGGTGATAAATGATATGTAGAAGTTGCTAGAAGTTCGCATTTAGCCTCAAATGCAAGTTATCATAAGGGATATGATAACTTCCATGTTGCCAAAATGCAACCTTTAACATAAAGCTTGAAGCTTTAAGCTCACAAACTCAAGTTTAACTTGCATAACATGATAACATGATCAACCCAAACTTGCATAACATGATAACATGATCAACCCAAACTTGCATAACAAGATAACATGATCAATCCAAACTTGCATAACATGATAACATGATCAACCCAAACTTGCATAACATGATAACATGATCAACCCAAACTTGCATAACATAGCAACATGTGTCAACTTGCATAATGATCAACCAAACTTGCATATCATAATGATCAACTAAACTTGCATATAATGATCAACCAAACTTGCATATCATGATGATCAACCCCAAACGTGCATCATTCATTTAACTTTAGAGTTTCAAAAATGAAAGTAGAAAAGGGCTTACAATGCTATGAAGACACAAATAAATAGTTATTAAAAGATTGAGACGAAGCCCTTATGCAATCACCCAAATATGCAAGCTCCAAATGAAAAACCCTTGAGCCAAATCAATAAAAACCCTTGCTTTGTAATAGAAATATTGCAACTTGACTTGAATGCAAACTAAGAACACTCATACAAGCTTGAAAACACTTGTATGCACTCAAAATCTCTCATATAAATAACTTAGAAATTTTAGCATGAGAGTGGAGGCCATGAGAGGAACCAATTTAACATAGTTTAGTTGTAGGATTGAATAATGATGATTTAGGCTAGGCTTAGTGGTCTTTTTATAGAAGATTAGGATAGTATTAGCCATAGGATTAACCCTAGATTCAATCCAAGCCATCAAATCCCGTCACTAGCCTCCAAAACAGGTCAAAACAGCCAAAATGGGTGCACCAGGCTGCCTGGGCCGACCAGGCAGGTCGACCCCCAGGTCGACCCCCATGGGTCTGGCGGGAATTTTCCCGCCACTTCTGATTTTCTGAAATTTGAATCTGTTTTGAATTTGATTTTTTTGTGAAACTTTGCGAGGCCATATCTTGGTCATACGGACTCCGATTTTCGAAAAATCGGACTCTATTTCGCGTATTTTTCCGAGACGAACGCAATGGAACAGCCCATTTCCCTTGATTCATATTTTACAGTTTATTTCTGCCTCGATTTATGTTATAACATGTTATTCAAAAATACGGGTTGTTACACGCACTATCGACTCAAATTATATTTCGATTCAGCCGCAGGTAGTTTTGTGCATTGTTGGACTAGTGCATATCTTTGCTGTGAGAATGAACTTGTTGCGATCGAGAATGCATTCGAAACTAGTACGTCCAGGACAATGCATCGATTTCGAACATAACCCATGTTCAAAGAAATATCGGGGTTTGTATCGCACAAAGCATTAGATTTACTTTTAACAGAACTAAAAAGTGTTTCAATAGTTGGGTTAACAGTCGACAATTGTGGTTGTGTTTTATGGCAAGTAAATGGATTACCATGTGGACACATGCTTGTGGACTTTAGACACACACATGGTTTCATCCCCCTCAGCTTTATTGATCCTTACTAGAAGCAATTATCATGTACTCCACCAATTGTTCATCGATCCACTATACATTTTTTAGAGTTGCCTGAATTCATAGCAATGAAAGCTAGGTACGATGATTCACCTGATAATGTTCGCCTTGTTCTCCAGCAGCAGTTAAAATCTATAGCATTTCCTCAAACAACTACCGTCTTAGAACCCCCTATTGCTATTATAAAAAAAGGTAGACCTTCCAAAAAAGTCAAGTCCACCAAGCGAGAACCTTCGTACTACGAGCATGTTGAAACATCACTCTCTTGTAGCTCAAACTTAACACCTTGCGGTCGGTATTTGAATAAACTTGGCATAAAAAGTAAGGACTCTCCTGTCAACCAATTCAATGTCGAGTACTTGTGGCAGATGCCCACACATATTAGAGCGTACATAGTAAATATTGAAGACATGCCTAAGGACGGTAACTGTGGATATTGGGTTGTTGTTAACCAATTGAATCTTCAAAATAGACGACCGGAAAATCCATGTAAGTTTGTTCGCGAGTCTATGCTTGACAACTTGGTGTTACATGTGAACATGTATCGAGCTATGTGGGATGAATGTGGGGTTGAAGAAATGATGAATAAAATTCAGAATCTAGAGTGGATGCAGATGCTAGAATCAGGATTTATAATAGCTGAAACTTTTGGTGCCGTTGTCGTGTTGATAAGCAAGCATTTGTCTTGTACGTTTGTTCCGACCACTGTCTGTATGAACATGATGAATGAAAATAGAATCGTGGTTATGGGACACGTAGACGACTCACATTATGTTGGACTTACATTGACACCGGACTCACCGTTGCCACCAACTCCTCAGTTTGCATATTTTCAGCGGTTATACAATATCAACGCACGAGACTGGGTCAAACAGTATAATGGTAGAATCAATAAATGGTTAGCTCTTTCGAACCACGGTGAACAAGCAGACATATCCACGACAGTTGAACTAAGCTAGCTGTTAGTTTGAGTATTGCTCGAAATTGTATTTTGGCTTATTTGTAATGGGTTGACATCGGTATTTTGGCTTATTGGCAATTGTTAGTTTAGACAAATATGTATTTTGACTGCTAACTGGCAGTTGTTACTTATTGGAGTATTGCTAATTATTGGATCACTGCTGATTTATTCTGTACTTAGTGGGACTAAATGGCTTATTGCAATTGTGCAATTTGTATAACAACTTATTGACTAATTGCTTAATGTTAATTCTAAGAGTGTGTTAATGTTATTGGTGTATATGCCTTATCACGATAATAGTTTGTCGAGAAACATAAAAAATATTTCCTGAAAGTTCACGATAAAAGGCTGCCGCAATAATAAAAAAAACACGGTTAGGTGGTACCGCAACTAAGAACAAGTAAAAGTGTTTTGTGTTTTGCGACTGGTCCAGGCCGTAATATAGTTGTTACACGACAAGATGTCATACTCTGATAACATTTAGGGGTAAAAAAATTTCCTGAAAGATCACGGTTGGACCCAGACGTGTATAACGATATTCGACGATAAGGTATTACCGTACCAATATTTTATGTTTTTTACATTTTTTTCACGATGACATCGTACCGTGAAAATTCATAATTTACGGCCCCATCTTACCGTCTGAATACGAAATAATAAGTTGTCTCAATGCCGCAACTTTGCGGTCAAAGGTCATCGTAGAAATGAAATATGAAATATGAGTTTGCGGTCAGAGATCATCGTGAAAGGTCATCAAACTGTGACCATCAGTTTGTCCAACCAACAGTTTTTGCGGACAAAGGTCATTGTGAAATGAAATATGAGTTTGTCCAACCAACAGTTTTTGCGATCAAAAATCATTACCAAACATAACGTGACCATCACAATGTGACCATCAACTTCATGACCAAAAACCATTACCAAGAACAGCAGTATTACCACATCAAAATAACAATCATCACCTTCATGACCATTAATTTCGTGCACCAATACAACGGTATATCAAAATAACAGTAAACCATATACCATTACCAATAACAACCAATCATATACCAACATAACAACCATCCATACATGATTGTCAAAATACCATACAGCATTATACCATTACCATACAACTCCAAAATGATACCATCTCCATCTGATCAAAATAACAACCAACCAAGTAACAATCGTACAACCCATTAGACACTAACACATAACGACAACGGTTAAAAACAACACCAAATTTACCGAAGTCGACATATTCTAGTAACTAAAATTAATTCTTGCGACCTGCACGCTTTCCCCTGCCAGCGATGCTCTTCTTTGGTGCGACTACTTTAGATTTCTGCTTGCTCCCTCTACGGCCTGTTGTTTTCGTTGTCTGCTTCGATGATCCAACATCTTTGTCCACTGTCATCGTCTCCCCATATAAATGCGATGGTTCTGGGTTGTCTATATGCTTTACCTTCTCCATAATTTAATTGAGATAAGTGCTTGGAGGCAAGGACTTTACGAAATCAGCAAGATGCTGCAATCTCCTCTTCTGCAAGATTAAAAGGTTAGACATTTGTATAAAACATTAAAAGAGGGGGTAATAAAATTGTTTCACACTTACGATTCGTACGAGTTCGGCTATTGTATGGCTTGCAGAGACTGGTGTGGTAATTCTTTTACTTGGATTTGTCACTAGCGGATGAGAAGCGGTACGGTACCATTGCTCGTAATTATCGGCGCAGTCTATAGGATTTGCAACTACGTTCGAAGTTAAGCTTTCGTTCAGAAGGTGATTGGACCACTCCGACCACAACAAATCGCCAATGTGTTGGTATATTGCTTTGAACGACCGATTTGTCGATTTAGACCTCTTTTTATCTAGCGTGAAAGAAGCAGTAGGAATCGGCTGGACATAGCCAAAGTGTCGCAAGGTCCTCTGTGGCAAGTACAACTTGACGCAATCGAAGCACACAATGGGACCATTATACAACGCACATTGCTGAAACTTGTAAAAATCTCTCTTACCCTTGTACGGGTCCCAAACAACATCAGAACTCTGCAGATCGTCGATTCTTTCTCTCAAAGTAATCAATTCCGATGTCAATTTGGTGCCTTGGTCCATTGCAAAATAAAATGATGCTCTTACATCTCCTTCTTGCGCTCCTACACAATGCTTATGACGCCTTAACACAGGAAAGTGTTCGAAAATCCACACCTATTTGAATTACGTAGATTAGTAAGCTCTGTATAAGCAAACTTAATATTATAAACATAACACATACCTGCAACAACGTCATACATACAGACAATTGTTGAACATCTTTCCTTGATGTCTGACCTAGATTATACACTAACCAACTAAGACACGCTGTCACCCAGGAATACGTACGCACCTGATTGAGATCACCAAGAGACTGTAGAAAATGAACTCCCACTTTATTCCCTGACTTATCTCCACACACAATACAGCCTATGGTGTAGAGAAAATATGCAGTTGCACAACGATTTTTTCGCTTTTGAGTATCTGAATCTTTTGATCCAGCAAACTTACTTCTCAACCACTCAAGTCTAATCTTTTTTTCCCTCCCAGTGCCTGAATTGCATCAGGCATGTCAACCCCAAGATGTTTCTCTAGAAGCGCATACATATTATTACAAGAGATTGACCTTGATCCACCCATACTTCCTATAACAGCAGGCTCTTTGTTTAAATTTACGATTTGGAATGATTTTATTTTAAATGAATGGATTTAATGTAAAAGATTCAACGCGATTCCGTAAATTAGATCTCATGTTGAAGGTAATACTATTTCAGAAATATTATAAGCGGGTTTGGTTTACGAAATTGATTTGGGATATTGAGCTTATAATATTAAGTTTAAATTAATGTGCCAAATATTCAAACTAGAATTTATAAGGAAAAAACCGTATGAGAACGACAAATGATTTAATAAATTATAAAACTTTGATGTGTTGTTTGAATTTTGATTAAGGATTTTAAAGGTTTCAAATTCAAATTGGTTTAAAGAAGATCTTAGTCAATTTATGTAAGAACTTATTTAGTTTAACGGGTTAATCGTTTTAAATGAAAATTTTGAACTTTTGACGAACTGATCAAGTATAAAAACTGGATTCATGGAATCTGAATGCTGATTTAAAAAGAAGAAATTGAATGATGTTGGAATTTAATTCCAAACCAAACTTAAGTTAGCGAATTCAAATTTGGAGCCATGCTGTAATTTCACTTAACGCTTGATTTAAATCTGAAATTCATATTGCTTAAGTTAATTGGGATTGAACGTCGAAGATGATTAACGTTAAGTCAAACTCTGAAATAGCGGATAAATTGATTCAGATTGGTTTATTTCTCGAACTCGTATTACTTTAATTATATATATATATATCATCGCTATCTTATAAGCTACTTATTTGACTATTTATATTAAACTTATCGATTTTAATCAAACTATTTGGTATATAAACTTAACTATTTTTTATACCGAACCTATTTATTTATTTTTAAAATTATTTATACCAAACATATCTATTTTATTTGAAAAAATTTTATATTGAACTTATACATTTTACTTAAACTATTTTGTATCGAACTTACTATTCTATTTAAATTCTTTATATTTAAATTAACTATTTTTTAAAATAGAATTGTATTATTTCCAATCCGAGTAATTAAAATCCAAAATGGTTGATTGTAAAGATTAAACTGATTAATGATATATTTGTGATATGTCAAATGTGAAGTTTGAAAATGAATTTATTCGTAAATTTGAAATTTAAGTGACATCGAATGAAATCCTGAGGGTGAATGGATTGTAAATATCAATTTGAAATTTGAAGTGATATGGAATAATTGAATCGATTTGGGAAATTGATAATAAATTAATACCTGATGTTAATTGATTCTCGATATTGGAATATGATTTCAAATGTAAAGCCCACAGTGTGGAAAATGTAAACGTTTGGTTATCAAAGAGACCGGAGTCGGTATTGTCATACTCTATGCTGATACTGATACCACTTTAACAACTGTGCATATAGTGGAGAATCCATAATGAAGTAGGTTGGAATGGAGGCGATTACTGGATTGAAGATAGAAAACGATGATGGATTAGCCTTAACCTTCGGGTCATAATTAAAATGACTAAAACAAGTGCTATACCGTGACTAAGTGAGGTTGCACCTCAGATCTGACACACTTCTTTGATACCACCTCTTGCTATTGTGATTGATTTGTGGCCACCTTCGATTATGGGAGTGTGTTCCGAGGTGGGCGTAGTTATTACTATGCGTTACCATCGGTCCGGGCATGCAAATGGTAGAATCCTACCCTGGGTATTCCTTAGTGCCTTGTCATAATTATCCTAATCGAGCCCCCTATGATTTTGATTTAATGTTGTCATATCACGGCGCATCCCTATCTACCGACGTATTGGTGTTTTATATGCAATGTGTACGACAATGTCTGTAAACGGCGTAAGGGTAAAAATGTAATCCCACTTACGTTATTTTTATTTTATTTACTTTACCGAAAAGACACTATTGTAATAGCGTGTTATATTATATGTATCTAGTTCCATGGATCCTTAGAGGATGGAAATCCCAAACACCTCTAAGTTATTGATGCATTTTATTGGGAATTTCACTTGAGTTGATTCACTTGTTTGAGATTGTTAGTCCTGACTCGAGTGTTTGTGTTTTTGCATGATGCTCGGGTTAGACCAAGTATTACAGCTTTGAGATCTCATCTTTTGGTGCTAGAGATTTTTGAAGACTCATCTATTTCTATTTCTTTTTTTTTCTCCCATTAATTCCCTATGTATTAGAAATCCATATGTACTAAATTTCCGCTGTATTTATTCATGTAAACTCTGATATATTGTATCAATTTATATTCCATTGTGAAATGTTTTTTTTTATGTGTCTGATTTTGTGATTTGATTCTTATTAAACCGCATGGCAATAACAATCAGCTATTTCGAATGATTTGACTTAGTTTAGTTACCGACTTAAATGGTTTGAAATAACAGGTCATTACAAAAATGGACTAAGAATGTGATTTATAAACCAAATTAAAGATATGGTACAGAAATGTAATTTTATTTGTAAAATAATAATTTGAATTTTTCTCTGTTAAACGTAAGTTGGTGCGAATGAAAATTTAAAATGAAAAATGAATTGAAATGTGAAATACGGATAGTCGGTACGAATTTGGGTTATTATATTTAAACTAGAATATTATATTCAAATATTTAAATTACTGCTGCTATACAAAGCCGTATTACTTAAAAAAGTTTTACACTATTGTTCATAACCATTTTCTAACTAATTAGTTGAACTATTTTCTATATTAAGATTTTATAGCTTCTTTATTTAAAGTATATCAATAAAAGTAATTTTACTTTAAATTATATATATATATATATTAGCTACTATAAATTTATCTACTTTAAACCTATCTTTCAAAATAAAATCTATGTCCAATCTGAAATAGTAAGTCCGAAGTGATTAGAAATAAAGATCTCAAGTAAGAATGATATTTGAGAAATTGAAATCTAAACTTAAATCCATTTTAATAAGAAATGATTTTGTATAAGAGTTGAAATCTGATACTGGAACAAATAATGAATTATTTTGAGTAAACTGATTTTAATTCAAAACTTGAAGTTACTCATTACAATACTTGAATTTGACTTCAAATTTAGTGACCATAATGTTAAATAGGTGTTTGGTTGTTAAAGAGGCAAAAGTCAGTATTATCATACTCAATGCCAATAGAAATATCACTATAACAACTGTGCATATGGTGTAGAACTTAGAATGAAGTAGGATGGATTAGGCATATGATTACCGGATCGAAGAACAAGAACAATGATGATAGCCTTAATCTTTAGGTCATAATTAAATAAATAAAACATGATGTATACCGTGACTAGGTGAGGTCTCACCTTCGATTGAATTCACTACTTGAATACCATCTCTATTTCTTTGTGATTGACATGTGTGCACCCTTTGAGTATAGGAGTGTAGTTCGAGGCGGGCGGTAGCTGCGGCTATGCGTTACCACTGATCCGGGAATGCAACAAGGAGAATACTACCATTGGTACTGCCTTGTGTGCCTTTCCATATAATTATCAGTATCGAAACTTCTACGGTTTTAGTTTATGTTTTTTTTTGATGGAGTGGATTTGATGGCACTAGTTTATGGTGGATCAACGGTACTGTATAAACTACAATGCATATAAATAGTGTATTAGTAAAAATGAAATCCCGCATACGCTATTCTAGTACTTTACTTTACTGAATAAGCACTATTATTATAGCATATAATATTATATGTATTAGTTTCGTGGATCCTTAAAGGATGGAATCCTAAACTTTCATTAAGTTATTAGATTTCATTGAACATTTCACTTGAGTTGATTCACTTATATAAGAATGTTAGTCCTAACTCGAGTGCCTTGTCTTGCATTATGATCGGGTTAGCTCGAGCATTTCAGCTTTGGAGATTGGTGTGACGACTGCCCGTAACTCTCACACTTAACAAAGGAAATAGTGCACTGAAAGACATGTCAGGCAGCTATGGATGATCATCAAGGTAGAATATAACTAAGGGAACCTGCCGTATAACTCACAGCACTTGGATAAAATATAATAGAATATATACAACATGAAATAATAGTGAAGCACAATTGAATAGAATTTCAACTTTTCATACCTTCATGAAAATATCCAATACCAAACAACCGTATTAAAAGAAATATGTACAAAGATACTAACTACAATTTCATTCAGAGTAAAATATCAACAACATTAGTGGAAACAACAAATATGTATAGTAGACAGTAATACGTCAGCCTCCGGCTCGTCATCGCTCGATAACATCGCATTCGTCAGGATCTACTACCTGTCACTTAGTCGGCCCAGCAACAACAATGATGAGCAACCCAAAGTAATAAGAGGGAAGCATAAAATAT
The DNA here is from genome assembly GCA_030737875.1 of Allium sativum. Lineage (NCBI taxonomy): Eukaryota > Viridiplantae > Streptophyta > Magnoliopsida > Asparagales > Amaryllidaceae > Allium > Allium sativum. The sequence continues at coordinate 307,546,904 of CM060925.1, read as the reverse complement.
TGAATCAGGAAACAGACTTAATGAGCGATAAAACAACTATCAACATCAACAATAAAGCATATGGATAATAGGCAGTTCAGTCATCTGATCTGCGCAATACGTTAACAGAATAAGATTCTCAATCCTACTTCTCTTCCACAACCTACGTGATAGCCTACCCAGAGTATTCGAGAAGAAACAAATGAGAACATCCATAGCAACTAATTATCATTTATGAATCATCATAATCAAGTTCGATACCTCCCAAGCACAATACTTGAAGGCCTAAACCAACATTAGAAAAGCATCGAAAAATATCTTCCTCGACGTCAAATGATCCACACAATATGATATGACAAAACCACAACATCCATAACTATTGTTATAACCATCTACCTTGGCTTGAATCCATCGTTAATTGTATGACCAACCGATTCTGCTATCCGTCAAGGGCTGATGGTAATTGTGGTTCTAGCAAAACTCCATACGCTATCATGACCCGTATCTAGGCTCATCGTGATTGCCTAGTATACTCGACTAATCACCTAGTCTATTGGGCGTCCCCATTATACCCTTGCTTTGAGTTCGCTAGACCCTCCGACTAACAATGATCCCTCGGCGCTTCAAAACACTAGCCATCCTTCTAAACTCTATAACCATAAGCTCAAGTACCTTCTCGAGCAATCCATTATCTACGAGCTCAAACCACCTTTTTGAGTCATCTTCAAAACCTCGCTGCATCGTACCATAATCAACAATCTCTTAATCATGCTTCAAACATACCATCTAAACTCACATCGAAGCGACAACATTCAGCAAATCACATCTTCGTCATATTAGGTTCAACGGCTACAAAACTCCATATATAGCCATCCTAAACCCTACCCAAAAATATCACCAAAAATCACCACAATTTGGGGAATGTATGATGAGTTGCTCAAAAGTCTTCCATGGGCCGCTCATGACCCATCCCTAGGTCGTTCCCCCAATGTTAAGCATTCTTGCGACCCAGCGACTCGAAATTAGCGACCTACGGCCCAACGACCCCTGCCTACCCATATAGACCATCACCAATCCATGGGTTCCCTTTCTTACCTACTCGAGTCGACCCTTACATTGCCACACCTGAGCCGACCTATCAAACACCATGACCAAACTCACTCGAGTCCTTGTTTACTCTGCCTTGCACAACCAAGATGACCCGACCCATCTGAATTCACGAGCCGACTCAATTTCCTTACTTTGCTAACATCCTTGGTCGAGCAATTTCACAATTCAAGTTGACCCCACCTTTTCTCATGCGACCCATCTTTGCGTTAGCCCTTTCACCAAGCTCTTCATGCCATGCTCTTCCTCGATAATTTTTGCCGACCCGATCCATGCTATGGGCCGCTAACGACCTATCCTCTTTCCTACGACCCATCATAGAAATGAAGTTTGGGGCCCACAATTCCCGGACGTCCTAGACTCCTCCTTTAGAGTTCCTCTGCTCAGTTTCGTTCAATTCCGATAGGTTGTGTTTGAGTCAAAATTGGCTCAAACACCAAGGGTGCTTTGGAAGCACTTCACCAAATGGTCGGATTTAAGGTATTAGGGCCACAATCACTAAAAATCAAAGTAAAAGACAAGAGAAGTTATGGTGGTTCTATCTTAGGTGATCTACGCCCATTTTGGAAGGATTTCATTACAACATTAACGGTTACAAGGCATAGAATCTCTCTTTTTACATATATTTCTCTATTTAGAAGTAAATCTCACTTAGATCTATGTAAATTGGTGGAGAAATGATTGGACCAGTGGAGAAACGGTGAAATCGATGGAGGAATGAGGAGAGATATTCAAATGCAAGGAGGATGAAGGAGGATCTTCAATCTCTAAGACACTTGGTTGATCTCGATAGAAGCCATGGTGGATTAAGCTCTTAGATCTTCGCTTGGAGGTATTATATGATGTTAGAATCACTTGAAATGAGAGAGGAAGCAATTTGGCAACCGTTCGGGGTTGTGGAAATCCATCCCCTTTGTAGTGGAAGTCATGGACTATTTTTAGGTGAGCTTCTATGAAGAAATAATCTGAAATCCATATATGTAAGCTACGAATCGCTCTTCTCTTTAATTACAAAAATGCAACCGCCATGTTGCAGCCAACTTCCAAAAGTTGTATCCAGCTATCTCGTGCGAGCGAGCTTCTTGTGCACGAGTTGGTTGAATGGGTGAACGGGTGGTGAGCGACCGATCAGAGCTGCAGAGCAGGTGTAAGTGCGACCAACCAAGAATTAGCATGGGCCTTTCTCTGATCAACCGGTAGGTGGTATCTAAGTGAAGCAGTGATGTTTGACCAAAGAATGAGCAAGTGGGTAGTATTGTAGGAGAGCAAAGGATGTAAGTGTGACCCCGCCGCACTTGGGTTACTCGCCTAAGAAACATGTATGACCGACCGAGGTAGTTTGAATGAGCGATTGTGAAGAAGGATGAGCGACCTTTGCATGATGTACAAGCATTATTGTGCTTGAGCCGTATCATTCTTAAGCTTGCCTCATATGTACAATCTCCTTGTATGGTCGAGCTAAGTGGTTGCGCTCGACCCGGTTCTGATGAGCGAGCGACCCGACTGTTCTGGCGGTGGAGCGAGCTATCTTTATGTGCGAGCGGTCTCTTAAAGTGCATAAGAGCGACCTACTTCTTTAGATATAAATTACTGATTCTCATGCCAAGCTCGACCCTTGGCTTGTGCTCGATCATGTTGCATATGAACGATCTCCCCCTCTTACCTGACCGGGGTTTGACCGAACGACCTTAGCCTATTCAATCTGAGCATGTACGACCGAGCCTTATGATTCTCGTCCCATAGTCTCTGTTCATATTTAATAAATCAATTATATGTACGATTCTTAATGGATAAACATTTTCCCCTTGAAATTTGTAATTTTAACTTGCAAAAAATTACAGCCTTCGAAATAACCGAACGTAACATAGTTTGGTTGATTAAATTTGATTTTTCAATGGATAATCACATATAATTTTACGGTTGCATGCGGATAGACATGAGCGAGGCTGAGCAAGGTCGGGATCGTCCTTTCATATGATTGAACAAGCCTAGGTCGCTCGCCCTCTTTCCTTTTGGATCAAAACGTCAACACGGTCGAGCATACTACTGAGGCTCGAGCGAGTAAGCTGGATCTTGATGGGCAAACATACTTCATGTAGTCAGGCGGGCTATTCAAACTCGAATGAGCGAACGTGGAAAAATGGTCAGGACGAATCTTTTAGCCTTCTCGTTACTTTATTTTTCATATACTATCTCCTCGTGTTCCCCTTCTTCACTTTATTTACTCCTCTCGAGGAAGCTTGGCGGTGTCGTTTTAGAAAGTTCCACGCATTTCTTTGATTCCTCTTAGATTTTAATCATACTATCTTCTCAAACCCCCAATTCATCGCTGTGTTTGACCCTTCTAAAAAAGTTCTACCAATTTCAAAATCAATCGAAGCAATTCTTCCCTAAATCCGAGGCAGACTGCTCATTTACAGGTGAATTTCTCTCTTTAATTTTGTTTTGGGTTCGTTCCGAAGTGTGAACGAATTTTGGGGTACCACTTGTATAATTTGAATATGAATTGAGCTTCTTGAGGATTTCTGAGGTTATGATAACTGGAAATTCTTGTAGCTTGAGCTAAATGCTCTCATAATTGTTTATGCACTAATTTGATGAATCAGAATCACAACAACCTCCTGGATTTCCGATTTCAATAAAATGCCTGTAAGTTGTTTGTCGAAATCTTTCAAACAACCCTTTGTTGCATATTTGTATAATTATTCTGTCACTAATATAGCCCTTGCATTTTTGTTAATTATGGCTCAAACTTGAAATACATTTGTACTTGTATTGTAAAATTGAAGGATTTGATCATGTTTGCCTAGCACTTTGAATATACATTTGTTGTATTTGTTTTGATTCCTTACTCATCCTTGAAGCACTTGGTCTTACAATCATTTGGCACACTTGTTCGACCTCTGTGGTCGCTCGAGTTCAACTTGGCAAGGGTCGTTCTTGATCGACTCTTATATGGGGTCGATTACGAATAAGCCCGCTTTTTTTGAGTATGAGCGACCGCCTTGAGTCAAGCATGCACGAATGACGTGAATTGACCATGTGCGACCAGGGTTGGTGGTGGTATAAACGACCATGCTTTGGTCGTACATGCGCGACTGGGTCAAAACCCTTCATAAACTACTGGTCATGGGTTGCGTGTGATCTTCCAAGTTTAGGTTGTTCATGTTTAAACTTGGTCGGGTCGCTCTTACTTGACCCTACAGGAGTCGGTCGTGCATGACCTCGCTTTGTTTAGACATGTACGACCTCTACCATTTTGGCCATGCTTGATCTATCTTGGTGCCAAAGTTTTTATTGAATGATGAACCTTTAGGTAGCACTACTTTGTACTGACATAATCGTTCATGTAGAAATGCTAACTCATCATCAGTCACGCCAGAATCCTAAGGAAGGAAATATGTCTGGTGAGACTGGAGGTTCTGACCAAGTTACTGAAACTACATCGGGTACTGCCCCAAGAGTAAATGTCAATCAAAACTTTCCTACACCCCATCCACTTTCAAAAATACCTCGTTAAAGGCATGAGACAAAACTATCTTTTAGCTCATTCAGCAGCTGTGCAATCAATTTGGAATTTCGGAAAAGGAAGAGGCCAAGTTTCCTAAGAAGGATGAATTTGCTGACATTCCCCCAACTGGATATGCTGCTGTTAATCATGGTGTGCTCACTAGTGGGGAGATTCCTCCTTTTAATCGCTATCTAGAAATGATTCTTCAGCATTTAGCTACTGCCCCGTGCCAATTGCACCCAAATGAATATGCTGTTTTAGTGAGCCTTTACATGCTTTTTACAAGGGAAAAATATCGTGCGCCTACATATGATGATATATGCTTTTTATATTCTTTTAAGAGGAGTAAGAAGGATCATTGCTTATTTATCTTCGTTGAGAGCTGGGGCTCCAAAATAACTACCGGTTTGGTGGAAAGCATTCAAGGATTTCCAAACCAATATTTCTTTGTTCGGTGCCCTGCCAACTTCTATGGTTATTGGATGGAAGGAGGTGAATGCACTTATTTTTCAGTACTCTATTCCTTCCCTTCTTAATCTAATACCTAAATCTTTAGCTATGTTACAGTGCTCCTTAATCAGAGCATTGCCTTTGATCAAAACCTAAGTAATTCTTTACTTGCTGTTAGTGAGGGCGAAAGGAACAGGAAATTCTTGATTATAGAAAAGTTCCTTCGTCGATGCAACTTACTTCCTCCCTCGCGAACTCTCGCTGTGGATTCATCTAACAAAAAAGGTACTGCTAGCAAGTCTCCGGCCAAGAAGGCTCCAAAAAAGAAGTGTTCCGATCATGTTAGGAGCAGTTAAACACCTCCCAAATCCAAGTTGGTTCCTGTTGACGAGGCAGTGCCCAAGCATCGTGAAGGTAAAAATATAATGACTTTACCTGATCAGACTGAGAAGGAGGGTAATACCTCGAGTTCTACGGAGGAAACTGGTCAGGATGATGTTGGTGAAACTACTTCAAAAACTGCCTTAGATCCGATGAAAGATGATGAGCAGTTTGATGAAGCTGGAGTAACTTCCAAGAAAATTTTGGATGCCGAGGCATTTGATGGGAATCTTTCCATTCAGGGTAGTCAAGAAGAGGGTGGTTCAGAAATTTTTAAGGATCTTGGTGACCTTGACATGGCTAAAGACATCATTCAAGGTAATATTGTTGTCCAAGCATTTAGACCGCAAATCTTAAGTGCTGGAATGAGTGTGCTCAAAGCACCCATCTCTATACCAGGGAAATTACTTGCGAAGTTAGGGATTTCCTTAGAACCATCACATAAGATTGGTTCGTTAATAGTTATATACTAGCACATTTTCTTACTTATGCCATATATTCCCGACGCTCCGCTTAAGCCCTCTTTATCTTGCTCTAGAACTTTCTAATTTAAGTACTAATATTCTTTTCTTTCCTTTTTCCAGATTCAGGAATGAAGCATTCTTTGTCGGAAAACTTTTCTCGACAAGTTGGTTTTGTTAACCCACAAAATCTTTTACAGTTTCTCCTTTCCCGTTGTTCGAAGCATTCTAAATTATCTTTGGATCCTCTAACTGAGCACACTTCCGAACCTTCACTGACTGATCAACGGAAGAAGGGGAAGCATGATCATGTATCTGACAAAGTGCTAAGGAAAATGAGCAGGAGGGGAAGATAAGCAGTGACGAACAAGGTAAGGATGAGACGCCGAAGCATCATAAGTCAACTGAGCTCCCAGATCCTGATCTCCCTATTTCTTCGAAACAGCCATTTGCAGCCTCTCAATCCATTGTCCCGACTTCTAGTCAGATCCAGATGATCCTTGACAGGCCTCCCTATAAAATTCCGCCCGGAAATTTGAAGCTTAAGGATCGACTTGGAGGCTGGGATTTACGAGGAATGAACTTCGATTTGGATTTACACCCAAATGACAGGCGGGATGTTGTCAAAGAGCTGAGCACTATAAAGAACTGCATGGCTACCTAACTCAATACCACAAAGAGTCAACTTAAAACGTAGATAGGCGAGGCCGTGAACACAATCGGATGTCAATTTGAGTCGTGGAAAAAATTTGGCTATGATTTTTAGAGGTTAAACACCCGTCTTCTTGAGCATATTGAGACTTTGGAAAATGACAAGGTCGGAATGGTTCATGTGATTAAGTTCCTTGAATCTGAAATTGCATCTTTAAAGGATGGCAATACCAGGGTATGCAGCTTAGAGACCAAAAATGAGAAGCTTAGGAGAGAGGTTGAGGCTGCTAGAAAGCACATTCAAGAAGTTCAATCTGCCCGAGAGTTTGCTGAATCTCAATTGGCTTCGGAAAAGCAAGCTTCGGCCTTTTATCAACAGGAAAAAGGTGGTTCTTGAAGACAAGATTACATCCCAAAGAAAAGCCCTAAAAGTTCTAGAAGAAGACAACACTAAACTGACCAATGCTCTTGAACAAGCCAAGGGTAAAAATAATGACACTTTGTTCCAATTTTATGTTTATAGTGTTACGAATCGTGGAAGTTTAACTTATTTGAATGACGTTTTTCCATGAACTCTGGATATCATGTGCAAACAGGTGCTCATATAATCCAATGGTGGAGATGATTGTGTTTTTCAAGAGACACTTCTAGAAGTAGAGGACTGTGATGCTTTGGCTAAAGGCCAGAAGATATTGATAGAGGAGCGAGCTCAATCCCTTAGGGAGAAAACGCGAATGCTACCACTATTCATGCTCCATCCTACCCAGCTAATGTTGAGGCCTCAAGTTCTTAAACTCCTCTTGCGGACCTTCCTACCATTCATACCGATAAGAATGCTACCGAAGTTCATTCTACCGATGAGCATGTTATCAAGGAGGATACCGTCAATACGTGTGCAGGAGATGGTAAAGAAAATGATAATATTTAGACCGGTTGTATATGCGAGTGTCGGTCCTCGCTTACTATTTTATGCTTATACTGCTGACTCTGTAGCCCTATGACTAGTTTGTGACTCTGTGATGAAACTGTGCTATACTTTGTTTGCATGGGACAGTGTTTTTGTTTGATGTATTGCAGCCTATTATTCATCTTTGTCGTACCTTATTTGTACATTGCATGTTGCAATTGCATCACAGTATACTTGTATCACAATACATTTCGTCGATTACATGGTTGTAACGAACTTATGGTATGTAAAATTAGTGGTTTGCTTTTGATGTTATTGGTTATGCCCCCATACCAAAGTTTGTTGCAATTTTATTAGTCTAGAAGCGATCAGCTCTTCAAAATTCTCATAGTTATAGCTAGAATTCAGTTTAATTGATCGATTCATGCCATTTTTTAGTGTTCCCCTTTTTGAGGTGTTTTATATTTGTCATGCACTTAGTCGTATTCTCACTAACCTGGAAATCTAGGCCCTTCGGAGATTAGACTTGAATATATACCTTCGAAGAGGGGATTTTAAAAAAAAAAAGATATATCCAACCGTATTTCTCGCTAACTTGGTAGTCCAAGTCCTTTGGAGAATAAGTTTAAATACATGTAAGTTTAATCCAATTTTATTTCTTATCCGTTCTGGTTAACTCCAAATCAGAAAGTTTAAAATGGATACCCCTTTCGACTAGGATTTCTATGTTAATGTTGGTCCTTCCGGCCTGGGACTGGGGCTTCCAGCCTTGGTTTTGTCGGTCCTTCCGACTGTTGGTCCTTTCAGCTTTTTGTCGGTACTTCCGGCCTGATGATGGTACTTCCAACATCAGGTTTTGTCGGCCATTCCGACTGCTGGTCCTTCTAGCTTGTTGCTTTATCCCGCTGGGCATACGCTAGCTCTTTTGTCGAGTATTGTCTTGTTTTAAAGATCTGGTGCCCTGGATCTTTCATTTAAGAAAGTGCCTTGTAGTGGAACTTGTAATCTTTTACTTGTAGGTCAAATTGGGTTGCTTTCACCTTTGCATCTTAAACCACCCCTCTTTTTCTCTTTTCAAGGAAGTGTTTTTTGTAATGAAAGGTGCAGCTTCCCGACTTGGTGCCCATTTCCTGCGCTTCTTCACCGTTTGACTCTGGATAACTTATTTCTTCGAGACTTGCAAGGTGGTGCGTTTAATCATCTTGCTTAGTTTTCATGATGCTTTTAGAACTCAACGCTTGAGCTGTCCCATCAGTAATATGCTTGGAAAGCTCCCAGGTATGGTTGGATTGTAAACAAGTGGTTGTTCTTGTTTTGCCTACATTAAAAAATAAACTTTAGCAAGAGTTTGCAAATACACGATTCATGCAAGCAAGTAAACTTCCCCACTCACGACTTTTTATGTGTATATAGCTCAAATGTAAAGCTTGCAAATATTTACAACTTTTTAAAGCAGATTTGAACGATGCATTATAGAAAGTAGCGGCGGAGATGCTCGCTATTCCAAGCTCGAGGAATCTGGATTCCATCTGTGGTGGTTAATTTAAAGGTGACATCCCACAGTTTTTGGCTTATAACATAGGGTCGTTCCAAGTATGGTCCAAAAGCTCTGGTTCCAGTCATTACTTTTTTCAGCACAAGGTCTCCAATCTCGAAAGTCCTGTGTCTGACTTTTGAATTAAAATGTCTGGCCACCCTTCTCTAGTGCGCAGCAACTCTGAGTTCTGCTTCCTTTCTTTTTTCCTCGAGATGGTCGAGAGTCTCAAACTGTAATCTCTCATTTTCCTCGAGATGGTAGGGACTTCTAGCTCCACATGGATCATAGCTTCTGAACCAAAAGCCAAGGAAAAGGGATAGTGCCCGGTTGCAATTTTATGAGTCGTGCGGTACGCCCATTGTGCTAGCAGAAGCTCGTCTACCCAACCACCTTTGGATCTATCTAAATGCTTCATAATGGTTGATTTTATGATTTTGTTTACCGCTTCCACTTGCCCATTTTCCTGCGGGCAGGCTACTGCTGAAAAGCTCTTCTGGATTTTATATTTGGCATAGAAGTTTTGGAACTCTTTTCTCTCAAATTGGGTTTCATTGTCTGTGATTATTTTTTGCGGCACTCCAAACCTACAAATGATGTTCCTTAAGACAAAGTTAATAACTTTCTTTGAGGTTATGGTTGTCAACGGTTCTGCCTCAGCCCACTTGATAAAGTAATCAAAAGCGACAATGGCATATTTAAAACCAGACTTTGCAGTGGGAAGTGCCCCTATGAGATCAATGCCCCGCATGGTGAATGACCATGGGATGACCATTTGGGTTATGGTTATGGATGGCAATCTTGGAATCTTTGAAAATCTTTGACATCTATCGGACATTTTGGTGTATGTTGCGGAGATTGGATTTATATCTAGCTAGAAGTATTCGCAGAATTTTCTTAGCCGATGTCTGACCACCAGTATGGCCTCCGCATCCACCCTCATGCAACTCCATCATGATTTCCTTTGATTCCTTCTTCGTAACACACTGAAGTAGGGGCATAGGAAAACCTCGCTTGTATATTCGTCCATCCAGAATGAGATACATAGGAGCTTTTCGTAAAATCTTTCTTTGCTTCTTAGCATCTGCCGGGAGTGCACCGGTCATGATATACTCTTTGATTGGTATCATCCATGAGTCTGGCTCATCGGTTGCTTCCATGACCTAATCCATATCAGTCTGATCCGTGCTGGGACTGGAAAGGACTTCCACTGGAACCAAACCCATAAGTTGTGCACCTCCTATGCTTGCATATTTTACTAGTGAATCTGCCTTGGTGTTCTCTTCTCTCGGAATGTGAGATGTGGTATAGTGTTCGAAGCTCTCTAGTAGTTCCAAAGCATTGGATAGATATGCTAGCAAGTTACCCATTTTGTCCTAGAACTCCTTCCAAATTCGACATACCACCAATTATGAATCACTGAAAATTTGCAGGGTCTTTATCTGAAATTCCTTTGCCAGTTTTATTCCCGCAATGAGGGCTTCGTATTCGGCTTCATTATTTATCGATAGAAATTACATCCTTAATGCATAGCAGATAAATCTTCCTTCGGGAGTCTCCAGGATTAATCCTGCTCTGGAACAATAGTCGTTTGATGCTCCATTGTCAAGTAGTTTCCAGTGAATGTCGGTCTCAACAACATGTTCCTCTCTTTCCTCTCCTCGATCGTTGAACTCTACGATAAAATCTGCAAGTGCTTGTCCGTTGATTGGCTTTCGGGGGTGGTATATAATGTTATACTGACTAAGCTCGATATTCCATTTCAATAACCTCCCGGAAGTCTCTAGGAGAAACAAGACTTGTTTTAAGGGCTGATCGGTGAGGACCTTAATAGGATGAGCCTGAAAGTAGGGTCGAAGCTTCTTTGAGGCAATAAGAAAGCAATAAGCGAGCTTTTCCGACTTCGGGTAATTCAATTCTGCCCCAGTCAGCCTTTTACTAATGTAATAGACAGGCCTTTGGACTTTCGAATCCTCTTTTACTAAGGCTGCACTCAGAGCATGGGCGGACACTACCAAATATAAAAACAAGTCCTCTCCAACATTGGGCTTTGAAAGCATCGGAGGTGTGGCCATGTGTTGGATTAATTCCTTAAAGACTTTCTAGCATTCTGGAGTCCACTGAATATCTTTCTTTCCTTTTCTGAGGGCATCGAAGAAAGGAAGGCCCCTGTCTGTTGCCCTTGATATGAAGCGATTAAAAGCTGCGATTTTTCTGGTTAAGCACTGAAGTTCCCTCTTAGTTCTTGGAGCACGCATCTCTCTCAAAGCTGATATCTGAGCAGGGTTGGCTTCTAAACCCCTTACATTGACCATAAATCACATAAATTTGCTTGAAGCAACTCCGAAAGAGCACTTTAGAGGGTTCAACTTCATACCATACCAGCGTAGAATATCAAACATCTGGGCCAAATTCTCCAAATAATCGACAGCTTTCTTTGACTTCACCATCATATCATTGACATAAACCTCCATTATCCCGTTGATTTGTGCTTTAAACATGGCGTTCACAAGTCGCTGGTAAGTTTCCCCCACATTTTTTAGGCCAAATGGCATCACTCTATAGTAGTACAGGCCGAGATCAGTGGTAAAATTTGTATCTTCTTGATGTGGTCCATACATCTTGATTTGAGTGTAGCTTGAATATGCATCCATAAAAGACAACAACTCATGTTCAGCTGTAGAGTCTACCAGCTAATCTATCCTAGGAAGAGGGAAGCTATCCTTTGGGCAGGCTTTATTGAGGTCTGAATAGTCTATGCAGACTCGCCATTTGCCATTTTCTTTCTTTATGAGTGTGGGATTGGAGATCCAATATGGGTAGGTGGATTCCCTGATGAAGCCATTTTCCATTAGCCTATCGACTTCCTCCTTCAGAGTTCTCAATCTTTCAGGCACTTGGGTCCTCCTTTTTTGTTTGACGGATGGAACACGTGGATCAATGTTAAGCTTATAGACCGCAACGTCTGGGGATATGCTGCACATGTCAGAATGGCTCCACTAAACACATCCAAGTTAGCTTTCAAAAAGATAGTCAATTGACTTTTCAATTCCGGGCCCAACAGAGATCCTATATTCAGCACACGGTTTGGATCTTTTGGATTAACAGCAATAGGAATTGTGATCTCAGTTGGAGCCACTCTTCCGTCTCCTGAACTGGCTTTTCTAGGATCAATTTCTTTTCGCGCTCTATTGTGCTCTCCAGTGCAGAGTCTCCTCTCCAATTGCTATAAGGGGAGGTCTCGAATGCGGAGCGGAGCCTCCGCACTATTCCCCATGTCTTTATTCCTAGCCTCACGTAGCTCTGTCATATAACAATCACTTGCAGTGGCCTAATCTCCCTTTATTACACCAACTCCATTCTCAGTTGGAAACTTCATGGTTAAGCATAATGGATCTAGTGCGATTTTGAAGCCAGTTAGGGTTAGTCTCCCAAGGAAGGCATTATAGGCGGAGAGTTCATCTACCAAGACAAAAGTTTGCATCATAGACACTTTGTGTTCTCCTTCCGCCAATTCTATGAGCAAATCGATTATACCAATGGGCTGCGTAGGATGCCCTATGAACCCATGAATTTTACTCGCACATGCCTTCACATCTGTTATTGAGAGGTTCATTTTCTGAAAGGCATTTATGAAAAGCACATTGACTGAGGCTCCTATATCAACCAGGACTCTCCTCACAATCGCACGGCCAAGGCCAACTATGATCACCATGGGATCAACAATTGGTGTAAGTAGCCCATTAGAGTCTTTGTCCTTAAACACCACATCGTCAACTAAAGTTTTGGGTATTTTAATTGGAAATTCATTGCTCAAGATCAGGCATCTCTCTTGTTTTGGATCACCTTTCAGCTCGTTAGCATGTTTTTCCATATCCCCCCAGCTCTTCAGCTGGGTGGGGTCCTCCAGAAATTTTGTTGATTATCGGTCTTGAGTCAATAGGAGCCTAAGCCTTTTCACTGGATCCAGATTGAGTAGTAGCATTACCCTGCCCATGGGAAGCTGGAGAATTTTGAGGATTCCTTACATATTGCTGAAGATGGTTCTTTCTGATGAGCTCCTCAATCAGGCTATTCAGGCATCGGCATACATTAATATTTTTCCCTTGCTGGTTATGAAAGCGACAGAATTTACCGGAGTTGGCTTGCTGCTTCGTATGGCTTTATCTGAGGGAAAATGCCTAAATCCTTTGTGGCGGAGTAAATCCTCTCGGGGGTTTCATTCAGGGGTGTCTTCTTATTGGATTTGTTATCCTTCCCTTCGTTTCCCCTTTTCTGCCCAAGATTACTCTTTTGCTTACCTTGGACCTCACTACTTTTCCTTTCTTCGATGGAACTAGTCTCTAAAACATTCCAGGCAGTGGATGGATCGTCCTCCATGCTCATATACTCTTCAGCTTTCTTATAAAACTTCTTAAGAGTTTTGGGTTTTTTCATCTTGAGCCACTTCTCTAATTCTGACTTTTTGTCAATAGCACCTTTCAATGCTGCCAGTAATTAACAAGGTACTGGTTCTATAACTTCGGCTGTCATAGCATGGAACCTTGTAAGAAAACATTTGATTGTCTCTTGGGGCATTTGCTTCATTTCGTTAAGCGACATCACATCCCCTTGTAGTCAGAACTGGTCTTGAAACCTTCTCGCCAAATCAGCAAATTGATCAACACATTTAGGCGAAAGCCTAGTGAAACATAGTGAAGCTAACCCTTCCAAGCATACGAGAAAATATAAGCATTTTATATCATAAGTGGCCTAGCTCCATTCATGTGTTGATCATACTTGAACAGGAACATGTTCAGATCTCCAATTCCGCTATAGGGTGCTATTTTCGGGGGTGTGAACTTCTTAGAAAATTTCACTTGACGAATCCTTTCTGCGAATGGGCTCTTGCTGGGCGAAAATTACCATTCCTTTTCATCATCTTGATGGGCCATGTTTTCTTTCATTATTCGTTGGATCATGTTCCAGATACATTTCTCGTCACCCATTCATTCCACGAAGCAGGCATTAGTCATTTTACCGGAGTGACCCCGGTTCAAGTTCCAATGCCCAGGACCTCCCTTGGGAGGTTCTCCTTTGATGGGACTTGTGGTGCTTCGAGTTGTATGTTTCTTAACATGTTGTAGTGCTTTGAATTTGGAGTCCTCAACACCGGCCTCCCCCTTGTCTCCTACTAAGAAGTTGGATCAACTCAGGTCTAAGGCAGAGGAGTTCTCTTTTTCGTCTTTGTTGAAATGACCTTCGAAGATGGAGGATTGGCTTGAGCATTAAGCAAAGCATCAAGTTTTTCCAACAATATTTTAGTCGTAGCATCCGTTCTTTCATTCAAGCCAGTTACTGCCACATCTAATTCCCCCCGAGTTACAGATGGCCTAGAGGTCTCTCCAATTTCTCGATTCAGAGTTTGTGGTGTAACTTCATTATTGTGAGCATTTTCAACACTCATCATATTAGCTCTAACGGACTTGCTATTCTTCTTCGAATCAGCCATGATTTCAGACAACTTTTTGAACTTTGAAGCAAATTCTTCGATGGTTCTACTCTTTAGGCTTTGAGAGCCTACTGTAGAAAGTGGAATTCCACAAAAGACTTCAATACTCCGTCAAGGCTATGGACCTAGTGGAAAGCGAAAGCGGCCCCATGGTGGGTGTAACAACCCGAATTTTTAGCAACGTGTTAAGACAAGAATCAAGGCAGAATTAAATTATAAAATCTGAATCAGGATAAACGGGTTGCGCCATTGCGTTCGTCTCGGAAAAATACGCGAAATAGAGTCCGAAATTTCGTAAATCGGAGTCCGTATGAAGAAGATATGGACGAACGAAGTTAGGCAGAAAAACCGAAAACAAGCAAGAATGCACTGGCGCACTTGTGAAGTGCGCCAGCACAAAAATACGCTGGCGCACTTGGGAAGAGCACCAGTGTCGAGCCAGAAACCTGCACAGCCTTCGGGCTTGACCCTGGCTGGCCTGGTGCACCTGTTTTGGCCCTTGGTCTTGTTTTGGAGGCTTGTGACGAATTTTGAGGGCTGGGATCTATCCTAGGGTTAATCTAACGGCCTAAACTACCCCTAATCTCTATAAAAAGACCCCTAACCTAGCCTAAACCCTCATTAATTGATCCTACAACTAAACTATGCCAAAATTTCCAGTGATCATGGCCTCCACTCAAAACCCTAGCCTCCATCCTCTTGCCAAAATGCTATCTTCATTTCTATGAGAGGTTTCATGATCATGAGAGTATTAGAGAGTCCCTATGTTAGTATGAGAGCTCCTCAAGTTGATTTCAAGGAAAAAGTTTTGGTCTTTGTTCATAAAGATGGTGTATTTGTTGATTTGGAGCATCCATCTTTGGGTTTTTGGATGATGGCATGCATAAGCTTCATCACAAGCTTTAGTTTAATCGATTTAGGCCTTCATAGCAATGTAAGCCCTTTCCCTACTCTTAGATATTAACTATGAAGTTAAATGTTCATGTTGCAAGTTTGGGTTTGATCATTGAGTATGATACATGCTATCATGTCATGCAAGTTTATGAAGTCATTATCTTGATCTTGTGAGCAAAAAGCCACAACCTTTATGTTGAAATGTTGCATTATGCAACATGAGAATCTTCATAATCATTATGTCAACTTGCATATGAAGTCATAATCCTTATATGATGATATATGCGAGTTTCTAGCCATCATTCCATGTCTTTTATCACCATGATTCGCTTATTTACCAAGTTTGGGTTTATGCATGTTTTTGAGGCTTAAGAATGTAACATGCAAGCTAATGAACACATTTGTGCCTCATTTGCCACCATGATTAACTTGTGGCTTAATACCCATTTTTGTCATTCCTTTGCCAGGTCTCTTCTTTTAATCCATCACGTTGTTGCGAACGTATATGCTAGTTTAAAAAGCGTTGGGGTCACATTATGGGGAAACATAATGACATGAATATGACTTGGGTAAATGGGTATAAACATGACAACATGTAACGTTAAATATGACATGTGTTTATACTTGAAAACATGACTTGAAATATAACATGGAAGTTGACATGTAAGTATGCATAAAAACATAAGCTTGGGAATTTACCTATTAAGTTAGGTCTACCCATTGGGAATTTACCTATTAAGTTAGGTCTACCCAATTACTTGAAAACTTGACTATGAACATGACACTAGACTAAACATGAAAGTGGCCAACTCGTGGTTGGGTTGAGTTTGCAACGTAAAACTACCCGGAACCGATCGGCCTAACTAGTGGTTGCAAACAATAAGACCCAATGTGAGAAGTTGGTCATGTTGTGCTTGAACCCGAGGTTAGACCAAGTTGTGGTGTAAAGCTACCCGGAACCGACCGGCTTAACTAGTAACCACAACAAAGTCTAATGTGAGAGGTTGGGGTGCATTAAGTAATTAATGCCACATGATAGGGTTAAGTTAATTTGATTAATGACTCTTAACCAAATATGACATGGGTAAATGGGTTAAGTAAATTGGTTAGGCTAATGATACTTAACAAAACATGACAAGGTTGGGTAGGTTAAGTGATTTGATTTGCCTAATGACGCTTAACCATTTTTATACGACTAGTGGACGGGGATTAAGTTAACCAACACTTAATCAATCCAACATGATAATTTGACAAGGTTAAGTAAGTTTTCTTAATGACACTTAACCATACAAGATGATTAGGGGATGGGGTTAAGTAATTTACACATAACTAATCCGACACGGTAATTAGATGGGGTTAAGTAATCCACACTTAACTAATCTAAACACGGCAATTCGATGGGGTTAAGTTAAACACTTAACCAATTTAAACTCGGTAATTCAATGAGGTTAAGTAACCAATACTTAACCAACTTAACGTGACAATTTAATGGGGTTAATCAACTTATACTTAACCAATTATACATGATGATTTGATGGGGTTAAGTAACTTACACTTAACCAATCTAATACGCGGACCTGATAAGGTTAAGTCACAAGACCTTTTTAGAATATACTTAACCATTATAGTACGATTAGAGGATGGGGTTAAGCCAACCTATACTTAACCAATCCGACTCGATAATTTGATGGGATTAAGATAATCTATGCTTAATCGATCTAGCAAGATAATCCGATAGGATTAAGGTAAGCTAGTACTTGACCAATTTGACTTGATAAGGTTAAGTCATGAGCCTCTGGGTACACTTAACCAACTTGTGGGACTAAGTCTTGAACTTAAATACTTAGCCAATCTTTGACGTGATTCGTGGGCGGGTTAAGTCATGGACTTGAATGATAACACTTAACCCAATAGACAAACCCTAGCTAGAAGAACTAGGTAGAAAACCGTGGTTAATCAAGGATAACGGGAAAGGAAGCTAAGTGGTAAACCTTAGTTAAGGGTAACTAAGTAATAATTCTTAGCTAAGGACATAGGACTAATTCTCAAAACGATGAGTAACCTGATACGGTAGGTCATCGCTTAGTATACGAGGGGGAGCAAGTTATCTGACTTGGATAAAAGCTCCAGCGCACTGGGTGCCGAAGTGGAAGCTTCGGGGGACGTGAGGATATTCTTGGGATCCCTCTGTGGGCTGCCAGGTAATTATACTAGGCCCATGAGAGGTTAAGGTCTGCGTTAGAAGGACCAAGAGTATGCCTTGGTTGCTATGCGAGCAACCTAAAGACTGGGATGGATTAGCGTGGAGTCGACGATTCTTGTTTTTGCCCTGGATAGCGCATCGCCGACTACCTACCATCTTTAGTCAATCGTGTACGTGCGGAGAGGCAGGGAACCCCCAACAGACCATGTGCTTGCTATCGAGTCATGGGTGAGGTTGGCCCGTAGGAAAGTGGGCTATAGTGGGGCCGTGGAGTGGTTCTTATACATGATTTTTCTTGGATTTCCTTTCAGTAGTTGAGGGAGGGGTCACGTGGGACCATAGCCACGGGTACAAAAACAGACCTTGATATCTGCATCGGTAGACGATTTAAAGCTCCCGACCGAGTTCCGTATTTCTTGATTTGCCCTGGCACGGAACTCGGATGGCACATTGGGGAACATGTGCATCTAGACATGGAAAACGATTCACGATACATACGTGGGATCAAGGGCGCGGTTGACGGGTGGCGTAATCCCTAGTGGTCCTAGGTGGCCAAAACCCAAACCGAGACACGGAAACGTTCATTAGGTAGCATAATCCCTAGCGGTCCTAGGTGGCATAAATCCTAAGTGGACGCGCGATAGTTCATGGTAAGGAAACACAACTAGATCAAGGGTTGCAGTCCAAAACAACTTCAAGGATAAACCGTTTACATGGGAAAGCCCGTACAGCCTACGGCAAAGAACTGAACTTATACATGGAAAGAAACATATGAGTTGAGTAACCTATATATGCGGCATATTAGGTTGACATGGACCATTACACGACTTTTGAGTAAGGGTCATTCACGGATAACACGTGATACAATTGGGATACTAGTACGGTAGGTGCAGAGCGGGCATACAGGATAGATACCATGGGACGTTATGCGTGATAGATATCTTGGGATATTATACTTGATAGAAACCTGACGATGTGATGCCTTGTTTCATTTTGACATCGTAATTTATCATGACACTTTAGTTTATCTGAGTTCAGTAGTTCATCCTGTTATTTTGATTTAGCTTGTCTATCTTTTTATCATGCTCATGTTCATCTCAGTTCCTCATGACAGTTAACTTTACTAGTTTTTATACTAATAGTAGATAGGGCTTACTCAGTCTTTTTGACTGACCCGTTTTGTTTCGCCTCTTTTCTTCCGTCCCCCCCCCCCCCAGGTTACAGGGAGGAAATACTATTGTTTAGTTCGGACTTCTCCTGCTTGAAGGTCATCATGGATGGCTTGGACTTTTCTTGGCTATGGCTACTTTACTGTTTTTACTTGGGGAATAATTTATGAAAATGTCTTTATGCTTCTTTACTATTGCAAGACAGGTTTTGATGTACTCTGATGTAAAAGGCTTTAGACCTTATTTATTCATGTTATGAAAGGTTGATTTTACTTACGCTATTTTATATGTTCTGTCTTGTGATATTTCTGTGCATGTTTACCAATAATGCCCCTCTAAAGCTAGTGCATTCCTTTGCGAGTGACCCTAGCAGAGGCGGGGTGTTACATTTGGTATCAGAGCAGAAGGTTACCAGACTGGGCAAAAGTTTTTAAAGACCTTCTGAAAACTATTTGAAAATCGTTTACAAAGAAGCATTTTTCAAGAAAAATTTTCTTTTAAAAGAAAAAGGCTATTCCCCAAAGGCCATTAGCACTATCCTTGTTTCCTTAATTGAATCTCTTTTCCTTTCTTTCCTCCATCTGTAGTCACAGTGGTTTTAACTGCGACTAGTCTTTTCTATCTACGAAAGTGATTTCCATGCGATGGAGGTGGTTCTCGAGAGACCAGTGGTCGCGTTATAAGAAAGGATAGTGAGGAAGAGGATAAAGGATACGAGTTTAAGGATGAGCAACTTGTTGGTATGGCTCAACCCGGAATGAGAGAGAAGGATGAACAATGAAACCCATGACGAGAGAGTACCTTTGGCATGGTAAAACGGGACGGATAGTTAAGTATTATGGGAAAATGACAAGATCATCGGGAGGGCAGCAGTATGCTCTCATTTCTGGGGTACCTCGGAAGGAGGGTGACGATCTTGTTAAAGGTTTAGCTTTTCTTCTCTATCATCCCGTTAGGACTTTGTTTTGATCATCGTATCATTTAAGTCTGCTTCGATAGTTGAGTCTCTGCACCTTAAGTACTAGCGTAATAGAGAATCCCATTTTTGTCTCAAAGTCCTATTGGAGAATCAGTCCATTTATACATGACTTGTTTGGATTTGGGAATGTCTATGCCAAGTGTTGAGTTTGGAAATAATGCTTATGTTTATAAGCTATGGATGGATTCTAGGGATGAAGTGGTTATCCAGTAGGGGATGCCACTCTCGGTTTTGATAGGAGGGTAGTTAGACCTTTTGACTAGCCTTGGTAATACCCTCGAAGTATCGTGTAACCTTTTTGAGGTTCTGTCATGACTAGTTACTTAGAATCCCTTGATGCCTTTATTGGAAATTTGAAGCCCGATCGAGTGGTGTTCGCCGATAAGACGGACGGTTTACTTCATTTATGCATGGGTTATAGAGATCACCCTAGTAAGTGCGCTTGATAACCTGGTTGACATCTGTTTACTTTCAAGAGAAAGTTCTTCTACATGGAATACCTTATAGTATATAAACGAGATCCAAGATTCACTAGTAAATTTTGGAAAGCTTGCATGAGATCATGAGTACGCAGTCATGTTTGCGTCAAGTATTTTAGAAAAAGGATAAGTGCAAGTGGAACGAGAGGCGACGAAGGAATGAGTTCCAGCTCATGTTATGGAAACAGGAAATAAGAAGCTACGAAATCGCAAAGACGGTCAAGGCACAATGGAATTGAGTTCAAGGAAATACGACTTTGATGGTCAAAGACTAAATACGCGCATGATATCTCTTTTTGGGAGTATATCCTTGATCCCTGTTTTCTTTAGAGCTTACTTGTAGGCTATCTTTTGTGGACATCCTCTTGGTCCTATTTTCTGTTACAAACCCCATAAGGAGTTTGTCTTGTTTATCTTCTCGACCCTATTTCAGGGAATCCTAGGTAGAACCCTATGGATGTAAACATGTATTTGAAACATGTTATGATTGATATGGTTGCAAGTGGTTGCAAGTGGTTGCTCGTGGATGCGCGAATACACATTAGATACTAGCTCGACTCGGTCACATTTCATATTGCATATGCACGAGTATTTATACTTGTTTATGGATGAAATCGAATGTATTATCATGCGGTTGTTGCATATGAATGAATGATTGTGCACGCATATAGTACCTATGTGGCTAGGACTATTTGCATACATGTTGGATTCATGGCACTATACATATTTTGCATTAGAAAGATTATTCAGGCCTGATCATTAGCATTAGCTAAGGAACATGTACACACACGTTTTGCATATATTCATACAACATTAGAAATCATCTAAGGACAATGGTTTCTTGTGGATGATGTTTTGAGTAGATGGATGACGGATGGTAGGATACGTTCTTCCTAACTTGGAGATTTCGGGGACGAAATCCTTTAAGTTGGGGAGGATGTAACAACCCGAATTTTTAGCAACGTGTTAAGACAAGAATCAAGGAAGAATTAAATTATAAAATCTGAATCAGGATAAACGGGTTGCGCCATTGCGTTCGTCTCGGAAAAATACGCGAAATAGAGTCCGAAATTTCGTAAATCGGAGTCCGTATGAAGAAGATATGGACGAACGAAGTTAGGCAGAAAAACCGAAAACAAGCCAGAATGCACTGGCGCACTTGTGAAGTGCGCCAGCACAAAAATACACTGGCGCACTTGGGAAGTGCGCCCGTGTCGAGCCAGAAACCTGCACAGCCTTCTGGCTTGACCCTGGCTGGCCTGGTGCACCTGTTTTGGCCCTTAGTCTTGTTTTGGAGGCTTGTGACGATTTTTAAGGGCTGGGATCTATCCTAGGGTTAATCTAACGGCCTAAACTACCCCTAATCTCTATAAAAAGACCACTAACCTAGCCTACACCCTCATTAATTGATCCTACAACTAAACTATGCCAAAATTTCTAGTGATCATGGCCTCCACTCAAAACCCTAGCCTCCATCCTCTTGCCAAAATGCTATCTTCATTTCTATGAGAGGTTTCATGATCATGAGAGTATTAGAGAGTCCCTATGTTAGTATGAGAGCTCCTCAAGTTGATTTCAAGGCAAAAGTTTTGGTCTTTGTTCATAAAGATGGTGTATTTGTTGATTTGGAGCATCCATCTTTGGGTTTTTGGATAATGGCATGCATAAGCTTCATCACAAGCTTTAGTTTAATCGATTAGGCCTTCATAGCAATGTAAGCCCTTTCCCTACTCTTAGATATTAACTATGAAGTTAAATGTTCATGTTGCAAGTTTGGGTTTGATCATTGAGTATGATACATGCTATCATGTCATGCAAGTTTATGAAGTCATTATCTTGATCTTGTGAGCAAAAAGCCACAACCTTTATGTTGAAATGTTGCATTATGCAACATGAGAATCTTCATAATCATTATGTCAACTTGCATATGAAGTCATAATCCTTATATGATGATATATGCGAGTTTCTAGCCATCATTCCATGTCTTTTGTCACCATGATTCGCTTATGTACCAAGTTTGGGTTTATGCATGTTTTTGAGGCATAAGAATGTAACATGCAAGCTAATGAACACATTTGTGCCTCATTTGCCACCATGATTAACTTGTGGCTTAATACCCATTTTTGTCATTCCTTTGCCAGGTCTCTTCTTTTAATCCATCACGTTGTTGCGAACGTATATGCTAGTTTAAAAAGCGTTGGGGTCACATTATGGGGAAACATAATGACATGAATATGACTTGGGTAAATGGGTATAAACATGACAACATGTAACGTTAAATATGACATGTGTTTATACTTGAAAACATGACTTGAAATATAACATGGAAGTTGACATGTAAGTATGCATAAAAACATAAGCTTGGGAATTTACCTATTAAGTTAGGTCTACCCATTGGGAATTTACCTATTAAGTTAGGTCTACCCAATTGCTTGAAAACTTGACTATGAACATGACACTAGACTAAACATGAAAGTGGCCAACTCGAGGTTGGGTTGAGTTTGCAACGTAAAACTACCCGGAACCGACCGGCCTAACTAGTGGTTGCAAACAATAAGACCCAATGTGAGAAGTTGGTCATGTTGTGCTTGAACCCGAGGTTAGACCAAGTTGTGGTGTAAAGCTACCCGGAACCGACCGGCTTAACTAGTAACCACAACAAAGTCTAATGTGAGAGGTTGGGGTGCATTAAGTAATTAATGCCACATGATAGGGTTAAGTTAATTTGATTAATGACTCTTAACCAAATATGACATGGGTAAATGGGTTAAGTAAATTGGTTAGGCTAATGATACTTAACAAAACATGACAAGGTTGGGTAGGTTAAGTGATTTGATTTGCCTAATGACGCTTAACCATTTTTATACGACTAGTGGACGGGGATTAAGTTAACCAACACTTAATCAATCCAACATGATAATTTGACAAGGTTAAGTAAGTTTTCTTAATGACACTTAACCATACAAGATGATTAGGGGATGGGGTTAAGTAATTTACACATAACTAATCCGACACGGTAATTAGATGGGGTTAAGTAATCCACACTTAACTAATCTAAACACGGCAATTCGATGGGGTTAAGTTAAACACTTAACCAATTTAAACTCGGTAATTCAATGAGGTTAAGTAACCAATACTTAACCAACTTAACGTGACAATTTAATGGGGTTAAGCAACTTATACTTAACCAATTATACATGATGATTTGATGGGGTTAAGTAACTTACACTTAACCAATCTAATACGCGGACCTGATAAGGTTAAGTCAGAAGACCTTTTTAGAATATACTTAACCATTATAGTACGATTAGAGGATGGGGTTAAGCCAACCTATACTTAACCAATCCGACTCGATAATTTGATGGGATTAAGATAATCTATGCTTAATCGATCTAGCAAGATAATTCGATAGGATTAAGGTAAGCTAGTACTTGACCAATTTGACTTGATAAGGTTAAGTCATGAGCCTCTGGGTACACTTAACCAACTTGTGGGACTAAGTCTTGAACTTAAATACTTAGCCAATCTTTGACGTGATTCGTGGGCGGGTTAAATCATGGACTTGAATGATAACACTTAACCCAATAGACAAACCCTAGCTAGAAGAACTAGGTAGAAAACCGTGGTTAATCAAGGATAACGGGAAAGGAAGCTAAGTGGTAAACCTTAGTTAAGGGTAACTAAGTAATAATTCTTAGCTAAGGACATAGGACTAATTCTTAAAACGATGAGTAACCTGATACGGTAGGTCATCGCTTAGTATACGAGGGGGAGCAAGTTATCTGACTTGGATAAAAGCTCCAGCGCACTGGGTGCCGAAGTGGAAGCTTCGGGGGACGTGAGGATATTCTTGGGATCCCTCTGTGGGCTGCCAGGTAATTATACTAGGCCCATGAGAGGTTAAGGTCTGCGTTAGAAGGACCAAGAGTATGCCTTGGTTGCTATGCGAGCAACCTAAAGACTGGGATGGATTAGCGTGGAGTCGACGATTCTTGTTTTTGCCCTGGATAGCGCATCGCCGACTACCTACCATCTTTAGTCAATCGTGTACGTGCGGAAAGGCAGGGAACCCCCAACAGACCATGTGCTTGCTATCGAGTCATGGGTGAGGTTGGCCCGTAGGAAAGTGGGCTATAGTGGGGCCGTGGAGTGGTTCTTATACATGATTTTTCTTGGATTGCCTTTCAGTAGTTGAGGGAGGGGTCACGTGGGACCATAGCCACGGGTACAAAAACAGACCTTGATATCTGCATCGGCAGACGATTTAAAGCTCCCGACCGAGTTCCGTATTTCTTGATTTGCCCTGGCACGGAACTCGGATGGCACATTGGGGAACATGTGCATCTAGACATGGAAAACGATTCACGATACATACGTGGGATCAAGGGCGCGGTTGACGGGTGGCGTAATCCCTAGTGGTCCTAGGTGGCCAAAACCCAAACCGAGACACGGAAACGTTCATTAGGTAGCATAATCCCTAGCGGTCCTAGGTGGCATAAATCCTAAGTGGACGCGCGATAGTTCATGGTAAGGAAACACAACTAGATCAAGGTTGCAGTCCAAAACAACTTCAAGGATAAACCGTTTACATGGGAAAGCCCGTACAGCCTACGGCAAAGAACTGAACTTATACATGGAAAGAAACATATGAGTTGAGTAACCTATATATGCGGCATATTAGGTTGACATGGACCATTACACGACTTTTGAGTAAGGGTCATTCACGGATAACACCCGATACAATTGGGATACTAGTACGGTAGGTGCAGAGCGGGCATACAGGATAGATACCATGGGACGTTATGCGTGATAGATATCTTGGGATATTATACTTGATAGAAACCTGACGATGTGATGCCTTGTTTCATTTTGACATCGTAATTTATCATGACACTTTAGTTTATCTGAGTTCAGTAGTTCATCCTGTTATTTTGATTTAGCTTGTCTATCTTGTTATCATGCTCATGTTCATCTCAGTTCCTCATGACAGTTAACTTTACTAGTTTTTATACTAATAGTAGATAGGGCTTACTCAGTCTTTTTGACTGACCCGTTTTGTTTCGCCTCTTTTCTTCCGTTTCCCCCCCCCCCTCCCCAGGTTACAGGGAGGAAATATTGTTGTTTAGTTCGGACTTCTCCTGCTTGAAGGTCATCATGGATGGCTTGGACTTTTCTTGGCTATGGCTACTTTACTGTTTTTACTTGGGGAATAATTTATGAAAATGTCTTTATGCTTCTTTACTATTGCAAGACAGGTTTTGATGTACTCTGATGTAAAAGGCTTTAGACCTTATTTATTCATGTTATGAAAGGTTGATTTTACTTCCGCTATTTTATATGTTCTGTCTTGTGATATTTCTGTGCATGTTTACCAATAATGCCCCTCTAAAGCTAGTGCATTCCTTTGCGAGTGACCCTAGCGGAGGCGGGGTGTTACAGTGGGCGCCAAATGTTCGAGTCAAAAATCGGCTCAAACACCATGGGTGCCTTGGAAGCACTTCACCAAACCGTCAGGTTTAAGGTAATCGGGCCACAATCACTAAAAAGAAAATTAAAAGACAAGAGAATATATAGTGGTTCGATCTTAGGTATATCTGCGTCCACTTTGGAAGGATTTCTTTACAACATTAATGGTTACAAGACATAGAATCTCTCTTTGTACATTCATCTTCTCTTATTACAAGTAAATATCACTTAGATCTATGTAAATTGGGGACAAATGATTGGACCAGCGGAGAAATGGTGAAATCGGTGGAGAAATGATGATAAATCGTCAAATGCAAGAAGGATGAAGGAGGATCTTCAATCTCTAAGACACTTGGTTGATCTCGATGGATGCCATGGTGGATTAAGCTCTTAGATCTTTTCTTGGAGGTATTAGATGATGATAGGATCACTTGAAATGAGAGAGGAAGCAATTTGGCAACCCTTCATGGTCGTGGAAATCCATCCCCTTTGTAGAGGAAGCCATGGCCTATTTTATAGGTGAGCTCTCATGAAGAAATGAGCTGAAATTCATATATGTAGGCTATAAGCTGCTCGTCTCTTTAATTATGAAAATGCCACTGCCTTGCTGCAACCGACTATCGACAGCTGTATCCAGTTGTCCCGTGTGAGCGAGCTTCTTGTGCACTAGTAGGTTGAATGGGTGAACGGGTGGGGAGCGGCCGATCAGGTCTGCAGAGTAGGTGTAAGTGCGACCAGCCAAGAATTAGCATAGGCTTCTCTGATCGACCGGTAGGTGGTATCTGAGTGAAGCAGTGATGTTTGACCAAAGAATGAGCGAGCAAGTAGTATTGTAGGCGAGCAAAGGATGTAAGGGTGACCCCGTCGCACTTTGGGTTACACGCCTAAGAAACATGTATGACCGGCCGAGGTAGTTTGAACGAGCGACTGTGAAGAAGGATGAGCGACCATTGCATGATGTACAAACATTATGTGCTCGAGCCGTATCATTCTTAAGCTTGCCTCATATGTACAATCTCCTTGTATGGTCGAGTTAAGTGGTTACGCTCGACCCGGTTCTCATGAACGAGCGACTCGACTATTATGGTGGTGGGGCGAGCTATCTTTATGTGCGAGCGGTCTCTTAAAGTGCATAAGAATGACCGACTTCTTTAGACATGAATTACCAATTCTCAAGCTATGCTCTACCCTTGGCTTGTGCTCGATCTTACTGCGTACGAACGATTTCCTCCTCTTACCTGATCTGGGTTTAATCGAACGACCTTGGCCTGATCAATCTGAGCATGTACGACGGAGCCTTATGATTCTCGTCCTGTAGTCTCT
Source organism: Allium sativum (assembly GCA_030737875.1). NCBI lineage: Eukaryota > Viridiplantae > Streptophyta > Magnoliopsida > Asparagales > Amaryllidaceae > Allium > Allium sativum. The sequence continues at coordinate 307,519,919 of CM060925.1, read as the reverse complement.
ATTCAAATTTAGTCAATCAATTATATGTACGACTCTTAAGGGATAAACAGGTGGAAACTCCGATTTTCTCCGACCAACCAATCCTAAGCTTTAACGACAAATATCTATGTAAACAAGTCATCCAAATCGACCAAATTCGTCCAAGCAATCAATAACATGACAAGCAATCATCACACAAAAATAGCTCGGCAAATCATCATATAATCATACTAAATTCACCAAACCATGACAAAACGATAAATGAATCAATATTTAGATCTAAACTTGCATAGTTTATGATGACCATATGATTTTAATGTGTACATGTGAATTTATCATTATAAGCTAGATTAGATCCTATGGTGTGATCTGAATTCAAATTATACTTGTATTGGTTAGATCTAGGTGAATATAACTTATATGGATGAAATTAAGGTCAAACCAACCCATTTACTCAATTCAATCCATGTGAGAGTTGAGTATCACTCACCAAATCCACAAAATAGCTGCAAATCAACAATCTATAATCACAGACAGCAAAAAACAACGAAGAAAGGCCTCTGAATCAATTAAATTGATGCGATCTACCTTTTCTCGAAGTTAATCTTCAATCTTAGTCCGCAAATCTATGAACTGAAATGGAATAGAGGTGTATTTGATTGGGACGGAGAATCACAGGCACCCAACCAAATGAGGAAGCGAAGAGATGAAATAAATCTCTTTACCCTGCCCTCTTATTTATAGGCAACAGCCCCTAGCCTTAATGGGTCTCACTAATGACTAATTACCTTGTCCAGAAAAGTAGCAACACTAAAACAGCGATTTCTCCTAAACAACTCAGCCAAATCCTTAATGTAACCACTCTACAGATTTGGAAGCACCGTTCCTGATCCAATGAGATAGACCCTAGCTCCTGAATTGATCCCAATCAAAAGTTATAACCGCAAACAAAAATAACAGGGGCAATATGGCCATAAACAGAATTGGTGTAAATCATGGATGTGTCCTCCATCTCCATGCACAACATATCAAAAGATGAGAATGATCCGACCCTCAAGGAATAAATGAAAACATTTTACGATCATCCGATATGTAAAATATGGGCCGTTACAATCTTCCCACCTTTAGGAATTTCGCCCCATAAATTCCAAGCAAGTACGAGCAACCAAAACTATTCCGCATGTCTATCATCCACAACCAGCCAATTTACCATCCAATCTAGCATCCAACAAGCCACGCATCCATAGCCTTAACCTAACGAGTGGAATTTTATTGATAGTACAAGATATAATGGGGTAGGTCTGATACAATATCTGTGGGTCATACCAAACGAAGAGTTCTGTATAGGTCGCCTTTATACTCTCTTCTGTTTACCACATACAATCGTCGTCATTCCCATTCCATTGCACGTTGACTAGCCTAGCCGTCTTCCTTTTGAGCTGTTTCGTGTTGTTCTCTACAACGTGAAGCGACTTACGAGGTCTCGAAACAACGTGCTCGACATCAAAATCTTCACATTGGTTAGGAGATTCCACCACATTCGAATCGTGCACACACTTCCGTAGAAACGACACATGAAAAAGATTGTGCACACCTTACTTCTTCTTAGGTAAATCCAATTATACATGAGCTTTCCAATTCGCTCAACTATCGGAAACGGTCCAACAAATATTAGGGATAACATTCCGTTATTTCTGAATCCAACAACACTCTTTAATGGTGAAATCTTAATGAAAACCATATCACCAACGTCGAACTCTAAAACCTTATGTCTCTTATCAGCGTAACTTTTCTGACGGTCTTGGGTTGCCTTCATTCGTTGCCGAATGATCTCAATACAATTTGAGGTCTCCCTTCTCATTTCAGGTCAAAGTATTAACTTATTTCTTGTCTCCAACCAACATGCCGGGGAATTACACGGTCTACCATACAATGCCTTGTATGGGCCATCCCGATGCTCGATTGGTAGCAGTTATTATAAGAAAACTCAACCAAATGTAGATGGTCTTCACATGATCCCCCAAAATCCAATAAAAAAGCTCTAAGGAGATCTTCCAATACTCGATTAACTCACTCGGTTTGACCATCAGTCTGGGGATGACAAGCCGTACTCAAACATAGCTCAATTCCCAAAGTCTCTTGTAAACTCTTCCAAAATCCATTTATGAACAATGGGTCTCGATCACTTACTATGCTCCTTGGAAACCATGGAATCGAACTATCTATTTTATATATAGCTCAGCCAACTTTAGCGTTATCCTAGTCAATTTGACAGGAATAAACCTTGTGCTTTTGGTCAAGCGATCCACTATGACCCAAATACCTTCATTTCCTACCTTGGTCCTAGGTAGTCCGTTGACAAAATCCATCGATACTTTCTCCCACTTCCGTGTAGGAACTTCTAATGGCTACAGAAATCCACTTGGCTTCTTCTGCTCAGCTTTCACCAATTGATAGCTCATACACTTAAAATAAAATCTCCAACATCTCTCTTCATGCCTTCCCAATAATAAGTTTGTTTCATGTACCGATACATCTTATTACCGCTAGGGTGAATCATCACTTAGAGTGATGACATTCCCTCAAAACCTCATCTCTCAATCAATCAATATCTGGAATAACCAATCATCCTTTCTTATGAAGCCAACCATCTCGATCGACGGTGAATTCCTTATCCTTTTCTGGTTCCCCTCTCGTTTCCAATTCCTTATCCTACAAGTTGACCAATCAGCTTTAGCTCAACAAACTTTTTGAATAAAACCGACTTCTAGGCGTTAGATATGAACTTCGTCTCAAACTTGATTCATAGTTGATGCCAAGTGATCTCATCCTTAGGAGTCTCTAAGTGTAACAACCCGTATTTTCAATAACCTGTAATAACATAAATCGAGGCAGAATTTAATTCTAAAATGGGAATCAAGGGAAACGGGCTATGCCATTGTGTTCGTCTCGGAAAAATACGCGAAATAGAGTCCGAGTTTTCGAAAATCGGAGTCCGTATGACCAAGATATGGCCTCGCGAAGTTTCACGAAAATTCCCAAATTAAAGTATACTTAATTAAGTGAAATGGGTTGTGTAGATATATATATATATATATATATATATATATATATATATATTGATATATATATATATATATATAATTGAAAATTTAATAAATAAATATGCAAAAATGCTCAAAACAGCGAATTGGGAGAGGGGAATAACCGAACCGGCCGATTTTTGAAGTCGACCCGAGCCCGCTGGGTCGACTAGGGGTTAATCCAGGGTGTTTGGCTGTCAACCCGTGGGCCGATTCGCTCAAGTGCAGATTTTGCATTTGAATGGTTCTCATGGTCCATCTTTAATCTAAAGGCCCTAGATGGTTCCTACACTTGACTTCTTCCCCAAGACATGCTTTGATGGCTTGGATTGAATCTAGGGTTAATCCTATGGCCTAAAACACTTGCCTAATCTATAAATAAGACCCTAACCTACCCTAATTCATTCATAATTAAATCTAGTGACTAAACTATGGCAAAATGCTAGCTCTTATGGCCTCCACTAATTTTATGAAGAGGGTTGCATACTAATCACTCTCTAATCAACTTCTAATCCCTTCTTAGCATCTTAATCTTCTTCATTTGGTGTTCAAAGTTGCTAGTTGTGAGTTTCTATCACTTTGGTGATCTTTTGGTAAACTAATTAGATGATATGTGATGAGATTTATGGTTTTGTATGTGGGTTAATGAGCTTTGAATCATATGATATGATGTTAGCATTAATCTTATGTTTATGCATGTTGAGTATGTAAGCTTATGCAAGTTTAATATGATGTATGTTATGTTTGCATGATGCTAAATATGCAAGTTGTGGGCTATGTAATCATATGCATGTTATGCAAGTTCATGGTAATATGCTATGCAAGTTACATGTTTGTTAATATGCAAGTTACATGTTTGTTAATATGCAAGTTACATGTATGTAAATATGCAAGTTACATGTTTGTTAATATGCAAGTTACATGTTTGTTAATATGCAAGTTACATGTATGTAAATATGCAAGTTACATGTTTCTTTATATGCAAGTTACATGTTTGTTAATATGCGAGTTACATGTATGTAAATATGCAAGTTACATGTTTATTAATATGCAAGTTCATGATGACACATTATGCAAGTCTATAAGCTAATATGCAAGTTTGTTATGCAAAATGAATATGTAAGTTATGTGACATATTATATGCAAGTTATGTGACATGTTATGCAAGTTCATATGCAAGTTATGTGTTTGTTAATATGCAAGATGGCACCTTTGAAACATGTTCATTCATATGCAAGTTGACACCTTTTATATGTGTTATATCATGAACGAAATTACGTGGGAACGATGGGGTAATTAAATGCATAAGTTAATAAGATTGTGTGAAATTAATATAATTATGCATAACACAAAATAAATAAACATAGTATGGGAATTTGCCTATTTGGTTAGGTGTACCCATACTATGTGTTGGGAATTTACCTATTGAGTTAGGTCTACCCCATGGGAATTTACCTATTAAGTTAGGTCTACCCATGTTAAGAAAACTTGATTAATTAGGGATAATTAATATAAAATTATGAGGGTGATTAATTAGGTGTAATTAATTGACTAAGACACGAGGTTGGACTCAGTTGTAGCGTAAAACTGCCCGGACCCAACCGGCTTAACCAGTTGCTACAAATGTTAGCCCAATGTGAGAGGTCTTAGGCACAAACTAAATACGTAATTAATGTAAAGACACGAGGTTAGACTCTGTTATGACATAAGGCTGCCCGGACCCAACCGGCTTAACCAGCGGTCATAAAAGACAGTCTAATGTGAGAGGTCTTTACAAAGGTTACGTTCTTAATTAATTAATTAAGAAACACTTAACCACATTAGCATGTAGAGGGACATGAGGGGTTAAGTGGGTGCCTCGGGTGGCATGAGAAAATCTAGTGGTTGCCTTGGGTGGCAATAGAAAATACGATTAGAATACTTAACCAAAATAGAACATGTAATTAAAACATGATTAAAGGGTTAAGTGGGATATACTAGAAAAAGGGACAAGCTTAGGTGGGTAGCTTGTGGAGGCCCATTTCAACCAGTAACCCATACGTATCTTTGTGGGCTCGACCCATGTCGAGGACGGGACACGCATACTGGGCTTGACTGTAAGAGGCAAACGGGTTAGCGGTGGCAACGCAAGTCCAACGGGCTTCATATGCGTGAGTGGGCCCGGGCTGGTAGGTAAGCCGTTGTTGCATCGTGTAGATATAAGCCGTGCACTGTTAGTTTTATCAGGTTGCCACGTTGGGGAATGGTACACCCCACGGTGGGGCCAGCACGGGTATCTACGTTAGGGAGCCGATCGAATGGGGAGTAGTGTGTACATCTGGTGGATTGTAGGGCCCCGTGGCGCCTACTTGGTCACCTAGGGGTACGCAAGTACTATTAGGTTAATTTTAAAAGTCCTTGGGTGGGATCAACCTTTAAGTTAGGGACGACTGGTGTGGTGCAGTTTAGTAATTTACCTTAGGAAGGGTAGATGCGTCTTTATCTTTTATCTTGGTTTAGTTAACTGCTTAGTATAGCCGTTCATCCCTATATGTTACCGTATATCAAGTTATGTCTTCTCTGGTTACTTTAACGATTGTATTGTTAAAGTTATAGGACTCGCTCAGACTTATGTCTGACCCTGTTGTTTTTATCTTTTTCCCAACCCTCAGGTCCTACGGTGGATCCTAGCAGTAGTGGAGCTTGATCGGATTGCTGTTCCAGTCTTTAGGAGCTTGGATAGATGTAAAGCTCCAGTTATCCAGTTATCTTTTCTTTTGTTTGGCTATTGTATGAGAGTGGGATTATGTACTTCTTTATTTTGATGGATATTGTACTTGACCTTTATTGTGGTTTTATGATGTAACCAGACATGTTTTACTTCCGCTGTTATGAGATGATGTTTTAAAATTTCAAGTACTATTTATATCTGTCTTGTTGTAATTTTTCTGTTCTATATTCACTAAAATACTCCACCGATGCTATGGCATTCCCTTAGTGAGTGATCATAGCGGGAGTGGGGTGTTACACGTGGTATCAGAGCTTGGTTACCAGAACAGATAAATTTTTTGAGAAAAACTACTTTCTAAGAGTATTTTCGAAGAAAGTATTTTTAAAAGCATGTCTTCTAAGAGAAAAAGTTTTTGAAAAAGAAAAGCATAATCCCCAATAGCCATATCTTTATCTTTCGGAATCTCCTTTTTGAATCTTTCCTCTTTCGTTTCAGCATGGCTGAAGATCTTAACATCCCGGAGGGTTTAGTTATACCACTATGGTATAGGAGGTTGCAAGAGGCTAGGGCCGCGGCTGCGGGTCCGGCCAATGCTACTACACCAGAGACAACCGCTCCTCCTCCTCAGCCTAGAGTGGATAATTTTGCTAAGGTTTGCAAGGAGTTCAAGGCTATAGGAGGAAAACCTTTTCTTGGTTCAGAGACTTTCGTAGAGGCTAGAGATTGGCTTAAGGAAGTGGAAGAGTTGCTAGATATCTTTGAAGTGGAAGAGGGAAAGAAAGTCAAGTTGGCGGCTTGGTTAATGAAGGGAGAGGCCTCATTCTGGTGGGAGGTCACTAATGGAGAACGCCCTGTTGACTCTTGGGCAGATTTTAAGCAAAGGTTTGGGGCTAAGTTTCTCTCAAGGGCGGAAGAGAATCTGTTTATGGAGAAGTTCTTGAATTTGAAGCAAGGGAATCTCACGGTGAAAGAATATGTCAACAAATTCAATCAATTAGCAAGGTTTGGCATAGAGTTGGTGAATACACCGGAGAAGAAGGCTTTGAGGTTCGTTAGAGGCTTGAACGAACCATTGCAAGGAATAGCTATGACTCACATTCCTATGGGGGCCACTTTTGAGAAGCTTGTCTACATGGCACTTATGCATGAGGATGATAAGAATTCTAAGGCACCAGAGAAAAAGGGGGATCAGAAGAAACCGCAACAGCAACAACAAGGCAAGGGCGGAAAAGGCAATGGTGACAAAAAGAAGACGAAGAAGAAGTGCTTCAATTGTGGAACACCAGGACACCTCAGTAAGGATTGTCGCAAAAAGAAGAAGACCGGTTGCTTTCATTGTGGTGAAGCAGGGCATCTTGTGAAAAACTGCCCAAAGAAGGGGCAGAAGACGGGGTCTACCTCAGGAGGCCAGGTGCAAGCTCTTATAGCACCACCTCAGTCAGGGGGGCAAGTTCAGGTTCTCTCAGTTCCACCGATTCAGCAGAGAGGTAGAACTATTTCCGTTGAAAGTCTGGTTTTTCTGTTTGATCATCCAGTTCGTACTTTGTTTGACTCTGGCGCATCGCATTCTTTTATCTCATCATCGTTAGTTGAGTCACTGCACTTAGACACCAGTCTAGTTGATGATCCCTTGGTTGTCTCAAACCCAATTGGGGGCTCCATATATCTGTCTATGATATGTTTGGGTTTGAAGATTTCTATACTTAGCGTTGAGTTTAGATGTGATGCTTTTGTATTGGGCTTCACGGGCTATGGGTTGATCTTGGGCATGGACTGGTTATCCAGTAATGGTGCCGTTCTTGATTGCGAAAGGAGAGTTGTCAGGCTCATGACCCGCTTGGGTAACACTCTCGAGATCTCTTGCAATCCCATGGAATCTGTTTTGCTAAGTTATCTTGAATCGCTCGATGCCTCGGTCGAAAGTTTGTGTTCTGTCAGAGTAGTCCGGGAATATCCGGATGTGTTTGAAGAAGTAAAGGGTTTGCCTCCGAAGCGGGAGATAGATTTCCGAATTTATTTGGTGGATAATGCCAAACCAGTGTCTTTGCCAGTACGCCACATGGCTCCTCGTGAGAGAAGAGAACTTCATAAGCAAGTAGGGGAGTTGCTTGAGAAGGGGTTCATAAGGCGAAGTATATCGGAGTGGGGAGCTCCAGTAGTGTTTGCCACGAAGGCGGATGGGTCCCTCAGACTTTGTGTGGATTATAGGGAACTTAATAAGCTCACGAAGAAGAATAGACACCCATTACCGAGGATAGATGATCTCTTTGATCAGTTGGTTGGCGCGTCAGTATTTTCGCAGATGGACTTAGCTACAGGGTTTCATCAGTTAAGAGTGGCGGAGGACAGTATAGAGAAGACTGCTTTCCGGACTCCGGATGGTTTTTATGAGTGGCTAGTGATGCCATTTGGGTTGACAAACGCCCCCGCATACTTTGTTGATCTCATGAGTAGAGTGTTCAGAGAGTATCTGAATAAGTTTGTAGTAGTTTTTGTGGATGACATCTTGGTCTTTTCCAAGAATGAAGAAGAGCATGCCTTACATCTCAAGGAAGTGTTGGAGACTCTTCGAGCGCATAGTCTTAAAGCTAAATTCTCTAAATGCCATTTTTGGAGAAGAGAAGTGCGATTCTTAGGGCATGTGGTCTCTAAGGAAGGGATAGCTGTGGATCCCGCAAAGATAGTATCTATCCAGGATTGGAAAGTTCCTAGAAATGCTACCGAGGTAAGAAGTTTCTTGGGGTTGGCAGGATATTATAGGAAGTTCATCAAAGACTTCGCGAAGATATCAGCCCCATTAACCCGCTTGACGAAGAAGAATCTGGTTTTCTCATGGGATGTAGATTGTGATGATGCTTTCCGACGGTTAAAGAGAGCTTTGACCACCGCTCCAGTTTTAGTGCTTCCAGATGGGAGTAAGCCGTTTGTTGTTTATACCGATGCTTGTGGAACAGGATTAGGCGCAGTCTTGATGCAGGAGGGAAGGGTAATAGCCTATGGAGGGAGACAATTGAGAGTGCATGAGAAGAATTACCCTACCCATGATCTAGAGTTGGCCGCGATTGTTTTCGCACTTAAGTCTTGGAGCCATTATCTTCTTGGTGAGAGATTCGAGTTGTTCACCGACCATAAATCATTGAAGTACTTATTCTCTCAGAAGGATTTAAACTTAAGACAGCAAAGGTGGATGGAGTTCTTAGCATCCTATGATTTCGAGATAGCGTATACCCCTGGTAAGGGTAACGTGGTGGCAGACGCCTTAAGTAGAAAAAGGCTATCTTTGAGTCCATTGTTCGTGGAACGACGAAGCTTGGAGTTTCTTTCTTTGTTTGACTTCAGACCTTCTGTTGATTTTGTACCTGGTTTGTTGGCATCCTTGGAGGTTAGACCTACTCTTTTGAGACGGATTGGCGAGGCTCAGCGAGACGACCCACAGTTGGTTGTGTTGGTAGAGAAGCTTATAAGAGGGGAGTCGTCCAGCCATTTGGGTAGATACACCATAGATGATAAGGGATGGTTGCATAGAGACGGTAGACTTTGTGTACCGCAAGATGAGGGTTTGAAGAAGGCTATTTTGGATGATGCACATCGTTCAAGAATGACTATTCATCCCGGTGGAGACAAAATGTACCAAGACATGAAGAGAGTTTTCTTTTGGGCCGGTATGAAGAAAGATGTGGCCGAGTATGTGGCTAGATGCTTAGTGTGCCAACAAGTTAAAGTGGAGCAAAGGAAACCCGGTGGGTTGCTACACCCATTGGAAGTTCCACAGTGGAAGTGGGATAGTGTCTCGATGGATTTCATCGACGGGTTACCGAGATCGAGGAAGGGCAATACGGGAATCTGGGTTGTGGTAGACAGACTTACAAAGAGTGCCCATTTTATACCCGTAAAGAGTAAGAGGACCGCTCCATGGCTTGCTTCAGTCTATGTTAGAGAGATTGTTAGATTGCATGGCGTACCATCCAGCATTGTGAGTGATCGAGATCCTATTTTCACTAGTGAGTTTTGGAGAAGTTTGCAAGAGGCGGTAGGGACTCAGTTGTGTTTGAGCACCGCATATCATCCTCAGACGGACGGTCAGACCGAGAGGGTGAACCGTATCTTAGAAGATCTTTTGAGGCTTTGTATCTTGGATTTTGGAGGTACATGGGAAGAACATCTTCCTTTGGTGGAGTTCGCATATAATAACAGCTTTCAGTCCAGTATTGGTATGGCTCCTTTCGAAGCTCTTTATGGAAGGCCTTGTCGATCTCCTACATGTTGGTGGGAATCTACGGATAAGATCTTGCTTGGGCCGGATATGGTTAGAGAGACTTCAGAGAAGATTGATTTAATTCGAAAAAGGATGAAAGCAGCGCAAGATAGACAGAAATCTTATGCGGATCGGAGAAGGACGAATCTTGAGTTTGAGGTTGGGGACATGGTTTTTGTCAAAGTATCTCCATTGAGAAATGTTGTTCGCTTTGGGTCCGTAGGGAAGTTAGCACCGAGATTTGTTGGGCCGTTTCCTATTAAGGAAAGGATTGGACGGATGGCATATAGGGTGGAGTTGCCCGACAGACTTAGTGGTGTTCATGATGTATTCCATGTATCACATTTGAGGAAGTGCTTACATGAGACCGCGGAGGTGGTAGAGCCGAGCTTGCTTAGAGATGTAGAGGTAGAGCGTGATGCGACGATTCGACGAGCTCCTACTCGCATCCTTGGGTCATAAACTAGGAAGTTGAGGAACAGAGAAGTTCAGCTAGTTAAAGTGCAATGGGGAGATGACGAAAGCAATGCTACTTGGGAGACGGAAGCAAAGATGCGTTCTTTGTATCCATTTCTTTTTGAGAGTATGTCTTTTAACTTCTCCTTTATTGCTTGTCTAGTACTTATCTTATCTTTAGTATATCCTCTCGCTAATACCTATGACCTTTAGATAGGGTAAAACCTATGGTTGAGACATGTGTTTGAAACATGTTATGGTTGATGGATGCATATGGATGCAATTGTTTGCTAGTGGTTGCTCGTGGATGCATATACACACACAGTAGGCACTAGATCGGCTCAGTCACTTCATGCTGCATATTGCATAAATGGATGTGGTAGTTAGATTGATGGATGTATCATGGCTGTGTTATCATATGGATGATGCATTTTTGTGTATGGTTGTGCACGCATGTAGAAATTTGTATGTGTCAATAGGGTTTCGCATACATATTGGATGCATGGCACTATCATGGTTTGCATTAAGGAGGTTTACTGTATCAGTAACCGCCTGATTTTCGCATTAGGTAAGTACATATACACACACTTTTGCATATATCCATCCAGCATTTAGAATCTTGTAAGGACAATGATTGCTCGTGGATGATGCTTTGAGTAGATGGATGATTGGATGGTAGGATACGTTCTTCCTAACTTGAAGATTTCGGGGACGAAATCCTTTAAGGAGGGGAGAATGTAACAACCCGTATTTTCAATAACCTGTAATAACATAAATCGAGGCAGAATTTAATTCTAAAATGGGAATCAAGGGAAACGGGCTATGCCATTGTGTTCGTCTCGGAAAAATACGCGAAATAGAGTCCGAGTTTTCGAAAATCGGAGTCCGTATGACCAAGATATGGCCTCGCGAAGTTTCACGAAAATTCCCAAATTAAAGTATACTTAATTAAGTGAAATGGGTTGTGTAGATATATATATATATATATATATATATATATATTGATATATATATATATATATAATTGAAAATTTAATAAATAAATATGCAAAAATGCTCAAAACAGCGAATTGGGAGAGGGGAATAACCGAACCGGCCGATTTTTGAAGTCGACCCGAGCCCGCTGGGTCGACTAGGGGTTAATCCAGGGTGTTTGGCTGTCAACCCGTGGGCCGATTCGCTCAAGTGCAGATTTTGCATTTGAATGGTTCTCATGGTCCATCTTTAATCTAAAGGCCCTAGATGGTTCCTACACTTGACTTCTTCCCCAAGACATGCTTTGATGGCTTGGATTGAATCTAGGGTTAATCCTATGGCCTAAAACACTTGCCTAATCTATAAATAAGACCCTAACCTACCCTAATTCATTCATAATTAAATCTAGTGACTAAACTATGGCAAAATGCTAGCTCTCATGGCCTCCACTAATTTTATGAAGAGGGTTGCATACTAATCACTCTCTAATCAACTTCTAATCCCTTCTTAGCATCTTAATCTTCTTCATTTGGTGTTCAAAGTTGCTAGTTGTGAGTTTCTATCACTTTGGTGATCTTTTGGTAAACTAATTAGATGAGATGTGATGAGATTTATGGTTTTGTATGTGGGTTAATGAGCTTTGAATCATATGATATGATGTTAGCATTAATCTTATGTTTATGCATGTTGAGTATGTAAGCTTATGCAAGTTTAATATGATGTATGTTATGTTTGCATGATGCTAAATATGCAAGTTGTGGGCTATGTAATCATATGCATGTTATGCAAGTTCATGGTAATATGCTATGCAAGTTACATGTTTGTTAATATGCAAGTTACATGTTTGTTAATATGCAAGTTACATGTATGTAAATATGCAAGTTACATGTTTGTTAATATGCAAGTTACATGTTTGTTAATATGCAAGTTACATGTATGTAAATATGCAAGTTACATGTTTCTTTATATGCAAGTTACATGTTTGTTAATATGCGAGTTACATGTATGTAAATATGCAAGTTACATGTTTATTAATATGCAAGTTCATGATGACACATTATGCAAGTCTATAAGCTAATATGCAAGTTTGTTATGCAAAATGAATATGTAAGTTATGTGACATATTATATGCAAGTTATGTGACATGTTATGCAAGTTCATATGCAAGTTATGTGTTTGTTAATATGCAAGATGGCACCTTTGAAACATGTTCATTCATATGCAAGTTGACACCTTTTATATGTGTTATATCATGAACGAAATTACGTGGGAACGATGGGGTAATTAAATGCATAAGTTAATAAGATTGTGTGAAATTAATATAATTATGCATAACACAAAATAAATAAACATAGTATGGGAATTTGCCTATTTGGTTAGGTGTACCCATACTATGTGTTGGGAATTTACCTATTGAGTTAGGTCTACCCCATGGGAATTTACCTATTAAGTTAGGTCTACCCATGTTAAGAAAACTTGATTAATTAGGGATAATTAATATAAAATTATGAGGGTGATTAATTAGGTGTAATTAATTGACTAAGACACGAGGTTGGACTCAGTTGTAGCGTAAAACTGCCCGGACCCAACCGGCTTAACCAGTTGCTACAAATGTTAGCCCAATGTGAGAGGTCTTAGGCACAAACTAAATACGTAATTAATGTAAAGACACGAGGTTAGACTCTGTTATGACATAAGGCTGCCCGGACCCAACCGGCTTAACCAGCGGTCATAAAAGACAGTCTAATGTGAGAGGTCTTTACAAAGGTTACGTTCTTAATTAATTAATTAAGAAACACTTAACCACATTAGCATGTAGAGGGACATGAGGGGTTAAGTGGGTGCCTCGGGTGGCATGAGAAAATCTAGTGGTTGCCTTGGGTGGCAATAGAAAATACGATTAGAATACTTAACCAAAATAGAACATGTAATTAAAACATGATTAAAGGGTTAAGTGGGATATACTAGAAAAAGGGACAAGCTTAGGTGGGTAGCTTGTGGAGGCCCATTTCAACCAGTAACCCATACGTATCTTTGTGGGCTCGACCCATGTCGAGGACGGGACACGCATACTGGGCTTGACTGTAAGAGGCAAACGGGTTAGCGGTGGCAACGCAAGTCCAACGGGCTTCATATGCGTGAGTGGGCCCGGGCTGGTAGGTAAGCCGTTGTTGCATCGTGTAGATATAAGCCGTGCACTGTTAGTTTTATCAGGTTGCCACGTTGGGGAATGGTACACCCCACGGTGGGGCCAGCACGGGTATCTACGTTAGGGAGCCGATCGAATGGGGAGTAGTGTGTACATCTGGTGGATTGTAGGGCCCCGTGGCGCCTACTTGGTCACCTAGGGGTACGCAAGTACTATTAGGTTAATTTTAAAAGTCCTTGGGTGGGATCAACCTTTAAGTTAGGGACGACTGGTGTGGTGCAGTTTAGTAATTTACCTTAGGAAGGGTAGATGCGTCTTTATCTTTTATCTTGGTTTAGTTAACTGCTTAGTATAGCCGTTCATCCCTATATGTTACCGTATATCAAGTTATGTCTTCTCTGGTTACTTTAACGATTGTATTGTTAAAGTTATAGGACTCGCTCAGACTTATGTCTGACCCTGTTGTTTTTATCTTTTTCCCAACCCTCAGGTCCTACGGTGGATCCTAGCAGTAGTGGAGCTTGATCGGATTGCTGTTCCAGTCTTTAGGAGCTTGGATAGATGTAAAGCTCCAGTTATCCAGTTATCTTTTCTTTTGTTTGGCTATTGTATGAGAGTGGGATTATGTACTTCTTTATTTTGATGGATATTGTACTTGACCTTTATTGTGGTTTTATGATGTAACCAGACATGTTTTACTTCCGCTGTTATGAGATGATGTTTTAAAATTTCAAGTACTATTTATATCTGTCTTGTTGTAATTTTTCTGTTCTATATTCACTAAAATACTCCACCGATGCTATGGCATTCCCTTAGTGAGTGATCATAGCGGGAGTGGGGTGTTACACTAAGGTGTCAGAGTTACACCAATTTATAGCTCTTCTTTGTAGATGCCTCGATGCAAGCTTTCTCTTAGTTGCATCGTCAATACCCAAATCTCTGAACATCCGGACACAAGTATCAAGCCACCCATGAGTTTTGACAATCGCCTCTGTCCCTAAAACCGGCTTCCCACCAAAAGCGGTGAAATCCTTACATAGATTAGAGAAATCAACCATCCAAGGTACCTGCATCTGAACACCAACATCTACCGCGGTTGCTTCTGGAGCGGGTACCCTCCTCATGATCGCAACCATCATGACCTTGAACATAGTTGGGTAACCAGGTAGATATCCTCGCAATCTCCCTCCATGTGCCGGTTCCACCCTAGTAATATGTTTCGAAGATCGACGACTCATTCTAAATTTGAAAATAGAATTATTGGTCCACACATGAGAAAAGTTGCGGTTGAGTTCAAGTGCTAATATACTATACACTATAATATAGTAATCACCCATTAGAAAATTACAAATACGTCTCTCACGCGTCATAACGCTCACAAACTTTGGATAAAATCAATCAACCAAAGCTCTGGTACCAAATGTGACGACAACCCACAACTCCCAGACTTAACAAAGGAAATAGTGCACTAAAAGACGTACCAAGAAGCTATGGATGATCATCAAGGCAAAATAACACCAAGGGAACCTGTCATATAAATCACAATGCATGGATAAAATATAATAAAATATATACAACAGGAAATAATAGTAAAGCACAATAGAATAGAATTTCAACTTTTCGTATCTCTATGAAAATATCCAATACCAAACAACCATATTACAAGAAATCAGTACAAAGAGCCTCACTACAATTTCACTTATAGTAAAATATCAACAACATCAGCGGAAACAACAGTTATGTAAAGTAGATAGAAATACGTCAGCCTCTGGCTCATCGTCGCTCAACAACATCATTTTCATCAAGATCTACTACATGTCACTTAGTCTGCCCATCAACAACATTGATGAACAACCCAAGGTAATAAGAGAGAAACATAAAACCTTGAGTCAGACTACAATCTTAATGAGCGATAAAACAGCTATCAACATCAACAATAAAGCATATGGATAATAGGCAGTTCAATCATCTGATCTTCCTAATACGTCAACAGATTATGATTCCCAATCCCACTTCTCTACCACAACGTACGATGATAGCCTACCCAGACAATGGGAGTGGATGCAAATGAGAACATCCGTAGCAACCAATTATCAAGTATGAATCATCGTAATCAAGTTTGATACCTCCCATGCACAAACCCTGAAAGCCTAAACAACCATCAGATAAGCACCCAAGAGATATCTTCCTCAACATCGAATGATCTACAGAATATGATACAAATGAACCACAACATCGATAACCCCGTATATCACTGTCTACCTTGCGTTAAATCCATCATTAATCATTTGACTAGCCCAATCCTTCCATCCGTCAAGGGCTAATGGTAACAATGGTTCTAGCAAAACTCCATGCGCTATTGTGACTCGTATCTAGGCCCACCATGACTTCCCAGGGTACCGACTGATCACCTAGTCTTTTGTGTGTCCCCGTTATACCTCTACTTTGAGTTCGTCAGAACCTCCGACTAACCACGATCCCTTGGCGCTTTAAAACACTAGCCATCCTCCCTAACGACTATATTCATATGCTCAAGCACATTTTCGAGCAATCCATTATCTATGAGCTCAAACCACATTTTTCAGTCATCTTAGTAACCTCGTTGCATTGTCCTATGATCAACGATCACTTAATCATGCTTTGAACATTACATATGAACTCGCATTGAAGCCACAACATTCATCAAACCACATCTTCATCATGTTAGGTCTAATAGCTACAAAACTTCACATATAGACTTCCTAAACCATGCCCAAAAATACCACAATCCGGCGAATGTATGGTGAGTTGCTCACAAGTCTTCCACGGGTTGCTCACAACCCATCCCTGGGTCGTTCCGCCACCATTTAGCATTCCTCCGACCCAACGACTCAAAACCAGCGACCTGCGACCCAACAACCAACCTATCCACTTAGACCATCACCAATCCTCGGGCGACCTTGCTTGCCTACTTGAGACGACCCTTACATTGCCACGCCTGAGCCAGCCCATCGAACACCACGATCCGACTCACTGGAGTCCTTGCTTACTCTACCCTGCACAACTAAGACGACCCGACCCATCTGAATTCACGAACCGACCCACTTTCCTTACTTTGCTAACGTCCTTGGTCGAGATGTTTCATAATTAAAGATGACTTGACCTTCCATATGCGACCCTTCTTTGTGTTAGCCCTTTCACCAAGCTCTTCACGTCATGCTCTTACTTGATAATTTTGGCTGACTCGATCCATGTTATAGGCCGCGAACGACCCATCCTCTCTCCTGTGACCCATCATAGAAATGGAGTTGGGGTCCCAAACTTTTAGGACCTCCTTATCTCCTCCTCCAGAGCTCCTCTGCCAAGTTTCATCCAATTCTGATTGGCCGAAACTTTGATTTGCTTCGACAAACCAATCCTAAGCTTTAATCACAAATATCTGTGCATACAAACTCATCCAAATCGACGAATTACATCCAAGCGATCAATAGCACGCCAAGAAATCATCACACAAATATTAGCACGACAAATCATCATAGAATCATACTAAATTCACCAATTCATGAAAAAATGATAAATGGATCAATAAATTGATCTAAACTTGCATATACTTAATGATAAACATCTGATTTAAATGTTAATATATGATTTTACCATTATAACTAGCTGGATTGGATCCTATAGTGTGATCTGAATTCAAATTATACTTACACTGGTTAGATTTAGGTGAATATAACTTGTATGGATGAAACTAAAAAAAACTCATATACTCGATTGAATCCGTGTGAGAGATGATTATCACTCACCAAATAAACTAAATAGCCACAAATCAGAATTCTCTAATCCCAAATAGCGAAGAACAAGGACGAATGTCCTCTGAATCAATCCATTTGATGTAATCTACCTTTCCTTGATGTTAATCTTCAATCCTAGTTCACAAATCAATGAATTAAAATGGAATGGATGCATATTTGATTGGGCCGGAGAATCACATGCACCCAACCAAATGAGGTGAAGAGACTAAACAAATCCCTTTACCCCTTCCATCCTATTTATAGCCAACAGCCCCTAGCCTTAATGGGACTTACTAATCAGCCCACTAATGACTAATTAGCCATTCCAGAAACAAAGCAATAATAAAACAGCAATTTCCCCCAAACCACTCAGCCAAATCCTTAATGTGACCACTCTATGGAATTGGAAACACCCTTCTCGATCCAATGAAATCGATCCCAGCTTCTGATTCGATTCCACTCAAAAGTTATGCCCCAAACAAAAATAAAAGGAGTAAAACGGTCACAAACAAAATTAGTAAAAATCATGGACATGTCCCACATCCCCATGAACAACATATCAACAAATGAGAATGATCTGACTCACAGGGAATAAATGAAAATATTTACGGTCCTCTGAAACATAAAATACAGACCGTTACAATTTGTTTGCTGGGGCTAGGGATTTACTAAAGAATAGCTATCTATATATAATTTTTTATTACATTTCTATCATTTATTGATGTATTAGTGAGATTATGTATTAATTCTTCCGATGTATCAGTATTATTATATGCTTTCATGTCATTTATAAATTAAAGATTTTGTATTATTATATAATTTTTACTTCCATTGCGAAATATTTTTTGTTTCTATGTTTGTGATTTTATGATGATTTATTTTAACCTCATAGTAAATAATATTCTATTGTTTTGAATGATTTGATTTGGTTTACGTATCTATTCAAAATGGTCAAAAGGTTTGGTAGTTAGGCATTCCCTTAAACATCTAAAAAATTGGGCTATAGAGAGAAAACACAGACACATAGTTGAAAAGGGTTTATTTCTACCTGTTCATGTTTCAGTGGCTCTAAAATTCTAGCTTCATTGATTAAATACAATAATTTATTTAGTAAATATATTGCCAATAAGAATGCTAAATAAATTAAATTCTTTAGAAAAAGAATTGGTACTAGACCTGGTTATTAAAATATTTGGATTTTACGTTTCCCATGTCTTAGGTCGTATTATAAAAATAAACTTAACTTTAGGTCAAAACCATGTACTTTAATTGGCTGTGGGTCTAATAATAAAGAATATAAATGCTTAGATGATAGTAGAAGAATTATTATTAGCAGACATGCTGTGTTTAATGAGCATGTGTTTCCCTTCAGTAGATCAGATATCAAAGCAACATGCAAGGTACTCAACCAAAGGAAATTTATACCAAACTTACCAATATATTTAGAAGTCATGAAAATGTAGAAACTAAAAGGGCTAGATATGTATTAGAATCACAACTAAAAATGCCCACAAGACCGGGTGAAGAGACTTCACAATCATCAAGTCACACAGATCAACTTCCTGCAACATCAACAAACCAAATCGTAGATGAAAATTTAGGAGAAAAAGATACAAATTTGGAAGTAACACTGGAATAAAAAGAAGGAAACTTATCTTTAAATAGAAACCAGACTAGAGCTAAACAACTCATGATAACAAAGCAAAAGGTGGGATTATTGACGTAGCGGAAGCACGATGATTTCGAAACTATATTCGAAACGATGGTGATTTAACCACAATTCACAATCACAGATAAAACTGATACATTCCAATGCAGAACTAAACAAGATAATTCCCAATTCCGTTGATCGAAGACGATGTCAAAAAAGTACTCAACTACATAGATCTCGATGGAATTGGAGATAAATAGAAAAAATAATCTTCATTGATCCGAAGATGTCGGAAACGTGATCACCAAATCTTTGTTGATCCGCTGATGACGGAAAAATGATCTTCCAAGTCATTGATCCACAAATAGATACGTAAGTGAGGACGGAGAAACTAGCTCCCAATAACGGAGGACAACCAAATTTTCAATTTCAAAATCAACTAACTGTTTACAAGTACTCAACCAGCCTATTTATAGTGTTTGACGGTCGGGTCAACACCTATAACAATAAAACCAGAATACGATACCGAAACCAAATACGAGTGGTTCGATAAAGAAAGTTAACATACAACAACACACGTTAATAAAAATAATGACATCGACACTAACTAAAGAGTCATCCTATAACAACTTTGCTTGAGCCGGTACCGAAAGCAGAAAGAAGCTTATGCTGAAAGCCGAAAATAAATCCTGTTTAATTGAAACCAAAGGTGAAATCTTCAAAGTAGCTTTATTTCAAAAGCCGACAGAAAAAACACCTAGACAAACTGAGTAGCGACACGAAACCAAGGTACCGACATAAAAGAATAGCTTAGAGGCTTATTTGATGCCAAGAACCCCTTCATTTGATACCAACACTGAAGTTGTCAATGTCGAAACAACTGTCCACCAAACCCACACATTCCTACGCTGCATCATCCTCCCCTAGCTCGAAAGAATCCGTCCTCGAATTGGAAACAATATCTTCAACCAAATTATCCTCATAGTATGGCATCAAATACTTAACATTGAAAACATCAGCAGTATGAATATGGCTTGGTAATCTCAATCGATAATCATTTGGATTTGATTTTCTCAATAATTTCTAAAGGTCTAATCTTTCTTGAAGCCAACTTGTTGTATGTTCCAGTAGGAAATTGGTCTTTCGTTAATACTTCCCATACAAAGTCACCCTTTTGAAACTCGACATGTAGACATTTTGAATCAATAGCCTGCTTATACTTGTGACTTGTTTCAACTAACCTTTCTACACCAAGCAATGGAGCTCTTTTAAATCCAAGACAAGGTCAATGGCTTTTTCCTACGCACTACCTTTTCTAGTAATCGAGTTAGATATAAGGGGCTCTTAGGTACCACCGAGTACACAATTTTGAAAGTGCTGACAACATGATTATGCGCGAACTCAGGATGGCACAATTTAGAATCCCAACTTTTCAAGTTGTCATTAACAAGATTTCTTAGCAAATTTCCCAATGATCCGTTCATCACTTCATTTTGTCTATCTGGTTGCAGATGATAGGTGCTACTAAACTTTAATTTTGTTCTCACCATTTTCCGCAAGCTTAACCAGAAATGACTCGAAAACCGAGTGTCACGGTCTGAAACAATTGAATCTGGTAATCTATACAGTCGATATATTTCTCGAAAGAATAGTTGTGCCACGTTCACTTCGTCTGTCGTTTTTTTGCAAGCAATGAAATGAACCCTCTTCGAAAATCAATCATCGACCACATAAATGGAATCATTGCCTCTCTGTGTTCTTGGAAAACCTAATACAAAATCCATGCTTACATCAACCCATTCCGAGAAGGAACTGGCAATGGAATGTACAATCCAGCTTTAGTTGCGATCCCTTTGGACATTAGACAAATGTGACATCTTTGCACGAACTTTTCAAATTCTTTCTCCATTGATGGCCAATAATATGAATCCACAATAAGATGTAGTGTACGGTATCTTTCAACATGACCTTCATTGTGAAGCTCTCATATTATCTTCATTCGAAGACTACAATCCGGAATGCAAAACTGATTCCCTTTGAAAAGAAAACCGACTACCAATGAAAAATCTGTCATGTCCCCATTCTTGAACCTTTTAAAAATCTTAAAAAATTAAGGATCTGTAGCCAAAAAATCTGAAGGTAAGTCAAACCCCAACACTTCAACTTTCACTGTGGTCAAAAGATTGCTTCTCTGGCTTAGTGCATCAACTACATTGTTCATAACCCCTTATTTATGCTTCACCGCAAAAGTGAACTATTGCAGATAAGCAATCCTTGATGCATGTCTTGCTTCGACTTTGTCTTGACCCTGGAGATGCTTTAATGCTTCATGGTCCATATACAAAATGAATTCTTTATGAAAAAGATAATGCCTCCAATGCTTAACAACTTGTATCACAGCATAAAATTCAATATCATAAGCATTGTATCTTATCTTATCCCCTTATGAGTCTTGAAAGCAGTTTTCCACTCATCACACGGTCTGATTTTGATTTGATGATATCCACTTTTCAAATCAATCTTTGAGAAAATAACTGAACCACTGATCTGATCTAGCAAGTCACCCAGTCGTGGAAAGGAAATCGATATCTCACTGTGATCTTATTAACAACTTCATTGTTTGTGCACATCCTCCATGATTCATCTTTCTTTGGAACTAACAATGCATGCACGACACAAGGACTTAGGCTTTCTTGAACACAGCCCTGACTAAATAATTCCTCTATTTGTCATCACAACTATTTGTGTTCTCTATGACTCATTCGATAATGCAGCCTATGAGGTAAAATAGGACCTGGTTCCAAATCAATTTGATGTTGGATGTCTCTAAGTGGCGGTAAACCATCTGGTAGAGCTTTTGGAAATAAATCTTCGAATTCACATAGCAATGACTTTACTAATTCGGGAATTTCATCATTCTCTGCAAAATAAAATCCCAATAGCAAATATACATCGCCATTTTCTTCCACATTATCCACAAAATCTTTTAATGAAAGCAAACTGAGAGTCTCAATCTTCTGCTCTAGTTTTGCTTCACTTTGAATACACCTCTTTGGAACTAGCGTGATGTTAGCGCCTTCAAATATGAAACTATAGTTGTTTGTGTGCCCATCATGTTGCATGACCCTTTCAAATTGCCATGGCCTCCCCAATAAAAGATGGAATACATCCATATTCACAACATTACACCAAATTTCATCTTTATATTTTAGGCTAATAGAAAAAGGAATAAAAGCTCGTTTAGAAACTTTGACCTCTCCTCCTTTCTTCAACCATGCAAGCTTGTAAGTCCTAGTTAGCTTTTTTGTCTTGATTCCAAGCTTTTGAATAGCCTCTTATAAATGATGTTGTCACATCTTCCTGCGTCAATCACGAATCAACAAATTTTCCCAAAATAGTGCATATAGATTGGAAAATATTGCTTTGTAACCATTTAGATTTGTCGGTTTCTTTTGGAGTCAGATAAGTTATTTTCATAGTTAGATTACATCCTTCATTGCCAATCGCAGTTTCTTATGGTTCTTCATCAAACCGCGGTGGACCTGAGAATCTAACTCTAACTCTTCGTTGCACACTTCACTTTTGTCTGCGACCATAGTTCCCTTGTTAGGCTTTGTACGTTCAAAACTATTGTGACCAAATTCTTGACAATTAAAACACTTCATATTACTACCTTCTTTTGCCTTGGTAGGATTTAGACTAGTAGAGGCACTACTACCAACATACTTACTCCGACTAATAGAAGTCGAGTAACTACCTCCTCGTTTACCCTGCTTCTCCCATGCAAGAGCTCTGTGATGTTCTTTAGCAACAGATTTCAGATCAAACATATTGACCATATCCTGAATTTGAACCCGAAGTCCTCCTATGTACCTTGCAGCCAATTGTTCCTCAGTCTCTGATATATCATTATGGGAAATTAAGTAAAAAAAAAAATCCTCTGTGTAATCATTAACTGAATGAGTTCCTTATCGTGGATTCTGTAATAACTGACACACTGGCGACTGATAGTTATAAGGTAGAAAAGTAGCCCTCATTAACTTCTTTATCTTCTCCCGTATAAATACCTTTGGTTTTCTCATCCTTGCTCGAGTCAATTTAGTTTGTTGCAACCATGTTGTAGCTCTTCCTCTCAATCTTGTAGCAACGAAGCTAACTTGATGCTCTTCGGTAACTCTTTTGTATTCCAAAATTTCTACGACATTGGAAGTCTAGTCTAGAAATTCTTCTGCTTGCATACCACCCGTGAATTCTAGAATTTATATTCTCATACGTGATTCCCATCGCCTATCCATTGCGTGAGTCTGAATTTGTGATTTCATATCTTCTCGATGTTGTGATTGATAACTTCCATGGTCTTCTTTATAAACAAACATATTTTCCAATGCAGGTGGAGTTCTTTGCCTTCAATTTTGATTCATGTCCAAAATCATTCTTTCTAAGCGTCCAATTCCATCATCAATTCTAGCATTAAGATGTTCCTCTATTTTTGCATTTTCCTAACCATAAAAATCATCAATATTACGATTTCTATTTGGAAGTCTTCGCAGCATTTTTAATTTGATTTGAAAACAAACTCTCGGTTCTTGCTTCAACAATGAAACGATAACACTTAACTTTGAAACCACCTCACTATAGAAATCACTTCATTGTCGGAACAACTTTACTGTCGTAACCAATTTCGTTTTCATGGTTACTTGCTTTCGTAACTCAATCACCCTCGTGCTGATTCACCGTCGCATTGATTCACCATCGCACGGATTCACCGTTGCATTGATTCATCGTCGCATTGATTCACTATCGCACTGATGCGAACTCAATTCGAAATAGTGTTGATCAATACTTTTGGTTGCAATATCAAGCTTTGCACCAATTCTCAAAACTAGCACAACCATTACTGGAAAATCAAGGAAACACTTCTCAATTCTCAAGACAACGATCCAATTATAATCCAATCTTCAACACGACGCTTCAAATCTCGGGAAACCAATCTACAAAAAAATAAAACTTTAGAATTACTTCCGATCGATGCTTTTCATTGGAACTCGAATCAAGATAACCTCTCAATCCAATATGGAGCAGTACCGAACCTAAAAATCGCTTTGGCTCTGATACCAAACTGAAGTAGCAAAAGAACATGATTTCGAAACTATATTTGAAACGATGGTGATTTCACCACAATTCACAATCATAGATAAAATTGATACATTCCAACGTAGAAGTAAATGAGATAATTCTCAATTCCGTTGATCGAAGGCGATGCGAGAAAGTTACTCATCTCCATAGATCTCGATGGAAATCCGAAGATGGCGGAAACGTGATCATCAACTCTCTGTTGATCCACTGATGTCGGAAAGATGATCTTCCAAGTCGTTTTTCGACAAATGTATATCGTAAGTGGTGATGGTGAAACAAACTCCCAATAATGGAGGATAGCCAAATTTTCAGTTTTAACATCAACTAACAGTTTACAAGTACTCAACCCGCCTATTTATATTATATGAAGGCCGGGTCGACACCGATAACGATAAACCTAGAAAACGATACTGGAACCAAATAAAGTGGTTCAATGCCGGAAGTAAACATACAACAACCCACATTAATAAAAGTAATGACACCGACACTAATTAAAGAGTTAGCCCGTAACCACTTTGCTTGAGCCATTACCGAAAGCAGAAAGAAGCTTATACCGAAACCTGAGAGCAAATCCTGTTTGATTGGAACCGAAGCTGAAAGCTTCCATGGAGTTTTATTATAGAAGCTGATAACAGAAACGATACAGAGATGAAGTGAGCTGCGACAACGAAACCAAGGAACCGGAAATTAAAAAAAAACAGCTTAAAAGCTTATTGGATGCCGAGAACCCCTTCATTCGATTCCGACACCGAAGTTGTTGGTGTCGAAACAACTGTCCACCAAACCCATACATTCCTGCGCTACATCAATCTAAAATATACACAACAATGTTAATTAAATGTAAACCATAAAAATTCAATGAAGCTATCAAAGATGCAAACCAGAAGACAAAATGAATGAAGAATATAATGCACTTGTTAAGTATAAAACTTGGGATTAGTTCCTCCTCCAAGTAACAAAATATTGTAAGATAGAAATGGAATTACATAATAAAAAAATCCAGATTGAACTACAAAAAAAATACATGGTTAGAGGGTTGTTAAAATATGGACTCAGAAATATGGGATTCGTTTTAATGAAACTTTCTCTTCAGCGGTTAAACTGACTACTATCATACTTGTGTTTATTATTGCTTTATACAAAAATTGTCACATAAGGCAATTAGATATCAATAATGCATTTGTAAATGACACACTGCAAGAAGAAATCTATATGAGACAACCACAAGGTTATGAACAAAACACAACTATGTGTGTAAACTCAAAAAAGGCATACATGGGCTTAAACAAGTAACAGGAGTATGCCATGGTAAGCTGATTAATGTGGGCTTTCAAGTTACTAAATCTAACACCTTCTTTTTTTATTAAAACTAACCATATATCATCAATTTTTGCATTGATTCATGTTGATGGTTTAATTATTACTAGTGATGAAGAGAGCAAATCAAGGAACTGATTCAGTACTTAAACAAAGAATTCTCAGTCAAAAACCTAGGTGACATAAATTATTTTCTTAACGTAGAGGTCACTAAAAGATCCAACACAGAGATGATCTTAAGTCAAAGAAAATATACTAGTGAGCTACATATTAAAGTAAAAATACATGGTGCAAACCTTTAATCTACACCAACGATAAGCAGTTAAATCTACTCCAAATACAGAGGGGAATTTATATCAAATATTAAGCAATATAGAGGTGTCATTGCTACATTATAATATACTACTATAACTAGGCCAGACATAGCATTTGGTGTTAATAAATTGTCTTGGCTTATGCAGAAATCATAGGACAACCAATGGAAAGCTATCTAAAGAATCTCAAGATATATCACAGGGACTATCAACCATGACTTATCGATAAAGAGAAGAAACAATCTCAACATTGTTGGACACTACGATGTTGACTTGGCAAGTGATCTTGGTGACAGAAAACTCGTCACAGAGAATTGCATTTATTTTGGTGACAATCTCATATCATGAAGCTTAAAAAACAAACCACTATCTCAAGAACATAGAATTGCTTGTTGTGCTACTATAGAAATCTGGTGGTTATAATCTTTGTTGAATGATTAAAGATTAAATCTAATAGCAAACCAACACTATGTTGTGATAATCAAAGCAATGTTCATATGTGAATAAACCCTATCTCAAGAACTAAACACATAGAAATTGATTTATACTTCGCTATTGAACAAATAATCAAAGTGGAACTACAAGTGTGTGATGTACCATAATTTTTTTAAGAAAATTGGTACTTTATTATATATATATATATACACACACACATACATACATGATTTTACATCCCCAGTTGTTCAATTCCAAATAAATGACAGATTACTCAATCTATAAACTCACTCGTACTGGAATATACTGCACAAACTAAAGATGTAAAACCTATATACATCTAATGACTTAAATAAGACTGATGAAGACCAAATATAAAAGACTGATTATGAGACCACAACATCAGATGACCTCTTATAATTTATGTTTGCTGCATATCTATCTGTAAGAGGCACCTTAACCAGAACAGGATAGTGACTCCCATTTCTTGAACTTTTTTGCCTTCTTCTTTTTCATCTCCTTTATTTGTTCATCAATGTGTTCCATTTTGGATTGTCAATGACCCCAATTTCTGGATTTGTCGGAAATTCAAAAGGCCCTTCATCAGAACTGACCTTTCGTACTACCTTACATTGGGGCGGACACGGTCCTAGGGTAGAATTGCCTAGTTTTGTGCCATCAGAACTGTTCATTACGTCCATTGCATTCCTCTCTTTTTCGGTGGCCATGGAAGTAAAGTCATCTGGTGACTGATCATGTAAAAAATCTAGTGTATCAGTCCGTTGCATCTGCGACTGCCTGGTCTCCTTCTGCAGTGTAGGTCTTTCACCACCATCATTAGGACTTGTACGCTTAAGCTCATGAGTTTGTAAAGGAGGCCCCTCTGAATTCTAACAAACCAGACAGCTGTATATCCAAATCAACATCCATGTCCTGCCTTCTACAATTCTGAAGATCAACCTTCTTAGGAACCTATACTTTTGTAAATTGACAATTGTTGCTTATGTGGCCAAATCTGTTACAGTTCGGTCATACAGTAGGCCGTCACTCATATTCGATATATTGCATTAATATTTGTCTATCCGTCGTTAAAATTGGAACTAGCTAGGAAAGGAAGACGAACTAGGAATTTCGACCAAAACACATCCAAATGCGATCTTTTGGATATCTTCTATCACCTTATCAAGTCTAATTGGATTACCAAGGATGGACGCTATTCTGCTAATTGCTACAGCTGTCCAATATTCTAAAGGAAAAATATAAAATTTAACCTAGATAGGAGCAGGACTCAACATATGTTTAGTAAGCTTTGCACCCAAATACCAGCCTTTCATCATCATTAACTGGCCATTATAGAAATACGGGTCTCTCTCAAGTATTTGGTTGCAATCTTGTTTTCATAATATAAAATCCGTCTTCTTTAGAATATATTCTAAATTCGCTTGCTGGTTGCCATACTCTATGAATATATGCTTTAAAAAGAGAAAATGAGGCCTAGAACCTGCTACATATAGAACTAGAGGTGAGCGTGGTTCGGTGCGGTTTGAAGCTCAAACAGCTGCCGCACTGCATCAAACGGTTGGTAAAAAATGCAAACCATTATACTAATCGTTCAAACGGTTCGGTTTCGGTTTGGTTTCGATGTAATACGGTCCGGTTTTGGTTCGGTCCGGTTTGAACCCGTATTAAATATGAAACAAGAAAATTACTTCCATCAACAAACAATTTACGATTGTATGACGTTGTGTCACCTGAAGTTTAAAACAAATACTGTTATCTTTAATTAATATAACTACAACATACACTGAAAATAGAATAAATATCGTTAAATTAAAAGTTAGATAGAAATTTGTTAATTTTTTAATCATAACATTGTCGTTGTAGCTATGCGGTTCGGTTCGGTTTAATATGGTCTGGTAAAAGTTCAAACCGCAACCGAACCATATCGTTGCGAGTCGGTTCGATTTGGGTTGTTTGCTTTAGAAAGAGAATTCGATGCGGTTTTCCACACCGTTTTTGCGGTTCGGTCTGGGCGGTTTTCGCATTGCGGTGCGGTTTATGCCCACCCCTATATAGAACAATAGCATTTTCCCAAAGTGGTTGTTCTTGAGTCAAATCGATGTCCATTTCGACAAATTTTATATTTTCATGGTTTGTAGGATGATAAAATTAAAGAGGGATAGAAATTGGAACCTGATTACTT
This sequence comes from Allium sativum, assembly GCA_030737875.1. Lineage (NCBI taxonomy): Eukaryota > Viridiplantae > Streptophyta > Magnoliopsida > Asparagales > Amaryllidaceae > Allium > Allium sativum. The sequence goes on along the minus strand of CM060925.1, from coordinate 307,491,483 downwards.
TCAGCAACATTCTTCCAAACACAACTGGACTTCATCGGTGAACATCATTCAGCAGGACAATGCTTTCTAATTGGCTGAGGAGGCAATGGCAAGCACAAGGGTTTTGATCTTGACGAAAGCATCTGAGCGTAGCTTGATTTAGGATGTCCATTTGCAGAGCAATTACCAGAGCGGCTACTGCCATTTTCGGCGTTTGGCAGATGTGACCATTCGTGATTTATTTGCTCTGCAACCGGATTTTTGCTGCAGTATAGCTAGAAACCCTAGGCTGATTTCATTCCTGCCAGGCTTTAGTTTTTCTTCGAGCGATTACTAATTGGAACCCGTCATCATCAATCTCAGAAGGCAGTGGAACTAGGGCAGCAGGATTCTCAGTCGGAGTAGGGTAGGCTGGAGATGTTGACTTTGCCAGAGGTGAATCTGCAGAGTCGGCCTGCGTCGAAGACCGCAATTGTTGTCGAAATTTCGGGGATGAAACTAGGGTTTTGTTGTCCGCATGTTGCAATATTAAGCTGTAAGAGCAGTCCCAACCTTGGGGGGTTGCTGGCTGTCAACCCAGGGGGGTTGACACCAGCACCCCCCCAACCGGCTATGGGTCAAAACCCATAGCCGGTTTTGGTGAAACCGGTGTATATTTCACCGGTTTCACCTTGACCGGTTAACCGGCTATGGGATTTGACCCATAGCCGGTTGTGGTGAAACCGGTGAAGTATACACCGGTTTCACCATGACCGGTTAAGGGATTTATACCCTTAACCGGTCTGATCGGGTCAAAAGACCCGATCTCCCTCTCCTCCTTTTCATTTTACCTCTCCTTCCGCCACCACCCACTCCATTTTTACTTCTTTCCACCGCACCCATTTTCCCAAAAAAAAAAATGAGAATGTTAGGTAAAGCTATTTTTGGTTCTCGAAGTAGTAGTGGGAGTAGTAGTGCCGCAAATATCAATGCAGAAGAGGAGAATGAAGCGGTTGAAGAGACCGGTCCAAGCGAAGCTCATGGTTCAAAACACGTTAAGCGAAGGCGGGTTGCTAAACCCGATGTTTATGCTATGCTGGATCCGCATATTGATGTTAATTTGAATAGAGAAAAAAAGTTGGCTAATTTTCGGGAACTTCCCGAAGGTGAAAGACACCTTACCGAAACCGTGAAGACGTCTTTAGAGGTATAACTTCTTCAACTGATTGTTGTAGTAATTTGTAGTTGAAAAATAAGTTTGTCGTTATATAAGTAGTAATTGTTTTGCATGTTAATAGGCTCGTAATGATCGTACACGAGGATCGTGGGTTAGTATTGTTCGTTTGTTTACGACCGTTCGTGCGTACGACACAGATGGCATTATTGCGGAATATCTTAGAAATATGGGACTTGGAGATTTCTTGAGTACGTAATTTTGATGATCTCACTTACATAATACATATGTTATATAACATAATGTATTAACTTGATTTTCTTATTTTTACTTTAGGTATTCAAAACCTGTACAATAATGATGTTCAGTTATGTGGTGCATTAGCCATGTGTTGGTGGAAAACAACACATACATTTCACTTTAGTTTCGGAGAGATAGGTTTTACGCCACTAGATTTTACCATGCTTACTGGCATTCCAATTGGTCAGGGTGCAACTTTACCTTACGATGAGCGATATCAACGGTATGACCTATTGGTTTGTATATTCCCACATTTGAACTTACAAGGGGGAGGCTTATCAAACAATCATCAAATTAGAACCTCTTTCATTAGGCAAGCCATCATGGAAATAGTGAAACTTAAGCCTGCAGTTCACCACTTATTAGAGATTCTCGGATTATTCTTATTATATATGATGAGTAATTTATTCTTTACGAATTCATCAAACACATTGCCAGGTGGCTATGTTGTTGTTGTTGCGAACGTGTCGTTCGACAGTACTCCTACTACATATGACTGGGGTACGCCGATTCTCGCTCATTTGTACAAGGGTTTGGACAAGCAGTGCACTATTAGGTCTCATGGGTCTTCGATTATAGGTTTTTGGGAGGTTTTGCAGTATTGGTACTTTGAATACTTTCATAACATGACCTTTCCGACATTGGATCCTACACTATCACATTTCTATCCTCGTGTGAAAGCTTGGGCCCCCGAAAACCGGCGGTTTGTTCCAGGAGGTGATTGTCGCCATGTATTTGCAGTGGCTCGTAATCAGATAGAGATGAGGACCACACGAGAGTCAGTTTTGTGGCATCCGTTTGCCAATTCCCCTTTCTTGTCAGGCCCAGCCCAGCAACACGCTCAGTTTCTGTCACGTAGACGATTTCCATTGGTATCATCACCACCTGCTTTAGGATGTTATTGGTACCTGGGGGAGCGTTGTTGGCGACAGTTATTCGATGTTGATGTTGTTCCCGATGATCCCCACCCTGATACAGGTCATCTACGGGTTTATTCCAGTGTTGATTTGCAGCAGTATGCCGGCGAGTGGTGGCCAGCTGAAAGATTTCTCATTCCCTTTAGAGATTACATTCCTTTTTGGGAGTCGTTTTATTCGTCGTGTAATACGGCAACATTTGTTCATGCCGCCGCAGTTGATTTAGTTTGTCCATCTACCTACACTCCATTTGGTGATCCAGCTGTATTACGTGACATGTCCTAGGGTACGCTTACTTTGCAGAAGCCTCCTCGTTATCTGCCTACTCAGCCTCCTCGGCCTCAGCCTCCTCAGCCTCCTGGACATCAGCTTCCTCAGCCTCCTCGGCCTCAGCCTCCTCAGCCGACTAGTTACGGTTGGACTGTGGGTGTTCCTGGCACATCCGGTCCGGATACGTACGTAGATATTTCACGGCCTATTGTTACACAGTTTCCAGATCCCGCTGTTCTTCCTTACGAGGAACTATATCGTATGCATATTGGACTTCGCGATACTATGTATAGAGAGCGTAAGCGCGCAGTTGATCAGTTGACGGCTCGTATTAACGAGCTAACTGCTAAGGATGGCGAGCAATCTCATTCGACACGAAGAGAAGATGACGATGATGATGACCATGTCGATAGTGTACCAGAAGTTGATCTTGCGGATGATTCATGGTTCTTCAGTGATATGCGTTAGATTCATTTTATGTGGTATTTAGTGTAGCTGGATATATATGTACGTTATCGTATTAGTGTGTTGTACTAGTAAATTTATGTACTATGGATCTTATTGTTATCTTATTTGTTAGATTGTAATCTGATATGTAAGCTGTATGCTTGTAAGATCTTTTATTGTTGTTATCTTTCTGATTATTTGTAATGGAGTTGTGTAACAACTATTGCTTGTAAGATCTTATTTGGTAGACTTTAATCTGAAATGTAAGCTGTATGCTTGTAAGATCTTATTTGTTAGACTGTAATCTGATATCGTATTAGTGTCTTTTGTACGTTGTAACTTATTTGATTATTGGTAATGGATGTGTGTAACAACTAATGATGCGCATAAAGATATAAAAGTGATTCAGTGTCCGTTCACATCATGACAGTAAGAAAAGCAGATTCCCTACTCCCCGCCGCTATATATGTTACTCAATTTATGCACATAATATCTCACTCAAACAACTTCGTTCTCATTCTATTACTTCCTCCTCATTTTAACACTCGCTGAAAATGCCTTCTTGGCTATCAGAAACTGACTCTGAAGAACAGGCGTGGGGACAGATGAGACTTCAGGAGCTCGAAGACGAATTCGATGTTCTAATGCAAATTAGGCCCCAACAAGTTCATGTACCGCATGTTCAACCATCGCATGAACAGGGGAATGCAAATCTTCCACAAGAAGTTCAAGTACCACTTGCTCAACTATCGAACCAACATGCTCTCGCTCAACCACAACAGGAAGTAGATTTCTATCGAGTACCACCGCAAGAACATGAAGGTGAATCTTATCGTGTACTTTGCTATTGCGGTCACGCGGTCCAAGTTATGGTTCGAGCAGAAGGCGACAATATTGGTCGGCGCATGCAGGCTTGTCCATTTTATCCAAATGGATGCAGCTACACGGAATGGATTGACGAGCCGTTGTGCCCAAGGGGAATAGTATATGCAAACGAACTCGAACGAGAGATAAGGCGTCTCGAAAATCAAGTTCAGGAGTTGCGACTGAACGCAATGCGACTCCCTTAAGGCTGAATATGTTGCTTTTAAAATGCTTTGATGTTTTAGTAGGCAAGTACTATTATTCGTAGTTGTATTTGTAACGGTCGGTTGTTGTAATTTGAACTTGATGTTTGGGTATTCAGTTGTTGTATACTTCTCCAGCACTCTTAGACTACATTGACTAGTCAAGTTCGAGATAAATGATATCACGAGATTAATAGTCAATCTTGTGATATGAATGGTCACTGTAGGGAATATAACATAATATCACGAGATTAATAGTAACATAATATACCCGTGAACTAAAGTCATTATCCGTTTTATGTCTTTTTGTGTACCCGTGAACCAACATTGGATGATTGCATTAATAACTCACCTACAAAGGCGACTGAACCAAACACATTCAGTTATGTTCCACAGAAATAAATAATATACACCATGAATGCTTTGAAGAGATTATCGTGCTTCTCAAGTTCATCATCGTCTTCGTCTTCTTCCGACGAAGGTCAAAACCATCACAACAAGCAACGTATGTATCAACGTGAAACTGTAAATGCGATGCAACGTGATTTCGCAGAGAGCTCAAAATCAAACCAAGTAGGTAGTACAATGGGGAAAAGAGATATACGCTACGGACGTGACTATGCGGGGGGGCACAACCAGTTGATGAAGGATTACTTTGTGTCAAACCCAATATACGGCGATGTATACTTCCGTCGTAGATTTTGTATGTCAAGGACAGTGTTCGATCGAGTTCTAAACAAGGTTTCCGAGTCCAATATATTTTTTACCCACAGGAAAAATGGAATCAACGAACTAGGAGTTTCACCACTTCAAAAAGTAACTGCGGCACTTCGTATGATTTCGTACGGAAATTCAGCTGACTCATTAGATGACAAATTACGGATTGGTGCATCAACGGCAGTTTTGTGTTTGAAGGAATTCTACAAAACAGTTGTTCGTGTCTTCGGTGAAGAGTACCTCCGATCACCCACCGAACACGGCATTGAACGATTATTAGCAATGGGAGATCAACGTGGTTTCCCTGGTATGTTGGGAAGCTTAGATTGTATGCATTGGACGTGGAAAAACTGTCCAGTAGCACTACAAGGCCAATACAAAGGACACACTAAAAAAGCTATATTGTTGTTAGAAGCCGTAGCTTCGTTCGATTTGTACATATGGCATGCCTTTTTTGGCGTTCCTGGATCACTCAACGATATTAATGTCTTACGACAATCATACTTGTTTAACGATTTGTACAACGATCTGTCGCCGCCGTGCAACTACAAAATTGGCGATAACGACCATTCTGTTGGTTATTATTTAGTAGACGGAATTTACCCTAAATGGAAAACACTTGTGCAGGCATTCAAAAAGCCGAACAATGCCAAAGAGGCCAAGTTTACAAAACAGCAAGAAAGTTTACGAAAAGACATAGAAAGAGCATTTGGAGTTCTGCAGGGACGATTTCAAATTTTACGACAAGAAGTGCGCTATCATGATCAGGCAGTTATATCAGATATTATGTATTGTTGTATTATACTACATAATATGATAGTTGAAGAAGAAAGGGGAGGATTTGAACTGCAACTTCAGAACTATCCGGATATAGCTGTAGCGTTTACAAGAAAGCCTTACAAGGACCCGAATACTTTTGCAGAATACTTGCAACGTATCAAGGACATTAGAGATCCCCAAGCACATCTAGAATTAAGGGACCAATTGGTGGAACATTACTGGGAGCATGCGGGAAACCAGTAGGGAGTGGATTAACATATCTACCTTTTCAAGTTAATAACTTAAGTTCGCTTCGTAATATTTATGCTATTATGTATCATTGAATGCTAGTTTTATGAAATATTCCGTTATTGTTTTCTTGTAACAACATAAAAGCCAAATTTAATTAATGAACTGGTACAATACTAAGGACGGTTACACTACATCCATGGCTAATACATCACCGGTACTTAATACTTAGATAATGAAAAAACAACATAAAAACAAACAACTACCGAAAAACGATAAAAACTTCAATCCGTCCTATCCCATGCGTCTTTTGCGGCAGGCTTCTAGTTCCTGCTCCATTAATAAGCGTTGCATTGGGTTTAATGTATCAAGGTTGACAGACATAAGTGCCTTGTCATCTAAACGTTCGAGTCTAGCCAATTCACGCTCCCTAATATCCAAATCACGCTCTCTTGATGTTTGTAATTCTTCATGTCTTCGTTGTTTTTCCTTAGCTCTCTCAGTTCTCTTAGCTTCCTTGGCTTCCGCCAAAAGGCGATTACATTCATCAGAAGCTACCATTTGACTATGTAGTTGTTCGTAATACGAACTATAATCTGTGACTGCTTTTTTTTTCCTTTGAATTTACCAGGAGGCCTACCCCCAGCACTAGTAGAAAAAGGAGTGCTTTCGTGAGGATCTGGACTTCTCGGGCTAGATTCCTCCATCGGCCTCCTCGGCATAAATCGCGATGCTGTGTGTTCTTGGCGTATGTTGCTCCATTTTTCTTCCCGAGACAGAATGTCGTAACAGTTGTGCAAGTTGAATGGTACGTTTTTGTGCTCTGCCATGTACAGTTCGTTCGCTTTGCTTAGCTGTGTCGATTTAACAAGTGTAAGTTGCTAAAATTATGCGGTAAAAAAATTGTATAAGTAACTATGTAAGTGATAATTACCAAGTCAAAATCGTTGGCACCGCTTTGCCGTCTACTTTCTAGTCCTGCCATAATCTCCTTCCAACTTTGACAGATAGCGTTGATTCTCTTCCACGACTGTTTCAAAGAGTTTACGGTTCTCATTGGATTTTGTGGACTGCAGCCGTTGAATAATCTTAGAACAGAACTCCAAAATGAGTTTTTCGTCTGACTCGTACCTTTTACATTATCTCTAGAGCATTCAACCCAACAAAAAGCTAGTTCTGCTTGTTCTTCTGCAGACCATTTCACTATTTTGTTTGGTCTTCTCACTAGCGTGTTCGCATACATATCAGGAATTTCAGTAACGTCAACTTCTGTTTCCTCAATCAAGTCGTTATTGTCTCCAAAGACACTGTTTAAATTTCTTGATATATTTGGAGAAGTTTCATGCGAGACTAACCTTTGTTGGCTACTAGGAGAAGCGTAGTAATGATCAAAGTAATTTTGCTGCAAAGGCAGGTTATGGCCAGAACTAGAACTTTGAGTATTCTGATAATAATTGGAGTTTTGCTGCGATAGATAGAAATTTGGGCTTTGTTGAGTATAACAGTTTGGACCATTTGGGAAGTTACCATAATGAGGATTTTGATTCTGTGGATACGTGGATTGCATAGAAGACTGATTGCGGTCGGACTGGTAATTCTGTTGATTTCGAGCAGTTTTTGCAGCAGCTTTCTTGCCTTTGACATTTTGTGACATTGCAAATAAATTGAAAAGGTAATGAAGAAGTAAGATATGAGTGTGTTATGCTGTAAAAATCATTCTGATATATATAACCATCAACAAAACGGCCACAAAACAAGCAGAACGGTCAAAAAATGCAACGGTCGGAAGGATAAAACGGCTATATAGCCATATACGGTTTGTGTAAAGTCGGCCAAGGGGGGAGAATTTTTAAAATTCTCCCCCCTTGGCCGGTTTTGCACAAACCGGCCAAGGTGGGGATACACGTCCCCACCCAAACCGGTGTGTGTAAAACCGGTTATGCCATAACCGGTTTTACACACACCAGTTATGGCTGGGTTGCTGGAGCAACTAACCGGTTGCTCCAGCAACCTTCAGTGTTGCCAAAGCAACACTGAAGGTCAGTTTGACCCAACCGTTGGGCACGGTTGCTGGGCAACCGACCCACGGTTGGGAGTGGTCTAACCCACTATCCAGTTCTTAATAATGTACATTATAAGGGTTCGTTCGGCATCTATAACGGAGGTAAAAAGTAACAGACACGTTCGACGAGTCAGATTAAATAATTATTTAATTTAATTAAGTCGGTCCATTTAGCTTAATTATTTAATTTAATTAATAAATTAAAGTTTTTATAAATTTTAAAAATTATTAACTTGTGCTAATGAAATCCGTTTGAGACATTTTTTTTTTTACATTGCGTTTGTATTGAAGTGCTCTACGTAATGAAGTTGGTTTGAACTAAATTGGAGCAACTTATAATATTTCAATTTATTTATTCAATTATTTATTTGTGTAAATTATTGATACATATTATTTATCAAACACAAATAATAAATTAATTAACCATTAATTAATTAAATTACAAAATAAAAATAAAACGCTACGCTCAAATGGTCTGCATAATGCTACAAATGCAATCTCCGTTAACTTCAATTCTCCGCTATAATACTTCGCTGAAATACTCCGCTAAAATTCTCCGCTTTCGCTTGCGTCACACACCTAAATACTTTGTATCTGTGTACAGGAATGTATTCAAAGTATCAGTTCGGTACATGAGACCTCTTTGCAATATTCAAATACAAAATTCTTTTTCTCAATTCTTTCAAAATTCATTAAAGCCAACCATTCAAAGTGATCAAAACTTCAGCAATTCTCGTTTTCTTTTACTCCATTTATTGGTGACTGTATCACAAGTGTCAAGGTTTCCTCAAGCTTCAATAAACTATTTTTAAACTCGTCTTTAAGTATCATAGTTTGCATAATAAACGGATAACAAAAATTGATTTCCACTAAAGTTAACAAAAATAAGCATAAATCAATGACCTAGATTAAAAGAAAATACGCTAAATATCTAACACCAATCCAAATATACAATGCGAAGAAATCAATCCTGAAATCGAATAGATAGTGAATGTTTATTGTCCTCCATACCCACCAATGTAAATTTCATGCTAATCCTAATCTTTTCTTGAGCGCTTTTGGTTGCAAATTAATCAGAGAGTCTATATGACATACCTATACTGCTGGGAATAAATCACATCGATTGGAAAAATATTTGAATAAAACGTGCCAGTTCCCTTCCAATACAACCATTGAAAAGTTTCTTGATTTGGATATTTATTAACATTGTCAGTAGCTATTAATTAACCGCTTAACAATGTACGTAGAAGGCAATTGATAAAAACTAATTAATGGTTCGCATTGAATCACTTTCATATGAAGTGGTAAAACATCAGATTTGATTGCACATTCATCTCTGGTACATTTGCATCTGGTGTGCTATAGGTATGTATACCTTGTAAATCACAAATTCCAACAAAAAGGAAAAAAAAAATTGATCCCACAACGAAGAATTTCATCGTGTGTTGTATATAATCAATAGCCAATTAATCAAAGAGATCAGTTGAGTCCAGAAGCAATAGCTTTGCTCTAACCCCAGGAGAAATACGAACAGGGCGATTGTTTTTGCCAACCAATACTATTTCTGCTTCAGCCTTTAATATAAGCTCATTATCAGGTATTCTGAAGATGTATGTTTCAACGTAGATGCTTGTTGTAGAGATGCATGAAACTTTCACTTTCACAGAAAACTTATCTCCATGTTCTAATGGTGTATATAACTTGGAGGAGAAGCTGGAAAGAGTGGTAGCTTTGCAATTTCCACCCATGGCTAATCCGACATTCTTCATCATTTCATCATGACCATATTGACAATACCCACGATAAACACTATTTTCCACAATGCCCATTGCGTCCATGTCCTCTTCTTTCACTTGCAGTTCTACTCCATAGTATTTGTTCATCCTTCATGAAGAAAATAAACAACATTAATTCATATTCGAATTCAAATATAATATTCAGACAAAATTAGTGACAGAGAGGAAAAACCATTAAGGAAAGCACCTACACAAACCTCAGATCCTCTTCATAATCAAGAAATGACCACGACTTTTGATCAGGAGTAGTGATTGCCTTATAACAAGTGCGCAAGTTGTTTTCCTTGCATTGATCAGCTTTGGGGTTAAAGTTTTGATTGATCATCACCATTAATGGGAGCTTCTCAGCTATGATCAAATGTGCATGTTTAGGGGAAATAGAAGGGAAAGAGTTAGACACTGCGGAGACAAGAGATTGCATGTTAGCTCAATGAAGTATGGAGCAGCAAATACTGAGCTTGCTAAAGCGTAGAAGTAGCTTGTATTTTGAAGAGGTTAATTTGTTATTAGTTTGCATGTGATATTTATAGTGTGCAATATCTATATAACAGTATCATTTTCTGGATATTAGTAATCAAATAAATATAAAAAAGGCAGAAAACAAATAGCAACTGCCATACAAGTTGCATTACTGATTATGGGAATTTCTTGTTTTCAATTATGGCGGAAGAGAGGAAATAATAAAACATTAATTCACCAATCACGTGCTGCCAGCGAAGTGAAGAATTGGGAATTTGAAAAATAAAAGTTAAGTTTCAAGTCAACGATATCATCATCAAACTTGACAAAGTCCAAGTACTTAGCTCAAAGTCACTTAAAATATCTACGATATCTGGTTTACATTAGACGGACGAAAATCTACGATGCTAAGATTTCACTTATGAATTAATCTATTATGCATTATTTGACCACGTTTAAAAGTGCATGTATGCTGCAATGCTTGACCTTACCACGTTAATGGATGTGCTTATTAAATGGTAATTTTTTTATTTCTCACATGCACTAGTCATTGAAGTCACACATCGCAATGTTTTTGTACACCAATTACAATTAAGTACCAAGCTTGATTATTTTACTCATCCTAGCTGTTATATCTGGTATTCATTGGACGGACGGATCACGTACTTCAAACACTTATTATAGCTAGATTGTTATTTGGATAATTCACTATGTTAGCCATGTTTTTAAATTTTATAACGTAAACAGGCTTGTTTGAAAAGTAATTACGGAAATAGACATGTTTTGAAATAACGAAATCACCTTTTCAAAACACGGACAAATGCGAGTTTTCAAAAATCGCCTGTATAGTTTGTGGTTTTATATTCCATAGCGACTTTCTTGAAATTTGATTTGGACATAACTCAATATCTATAATATAAAATTTCCATTTTTCTAGTTCCATTACTAAAATATAGTTCTGTAGATTCGAACGTTTTGTGTTTCAGTGAAATCCGATGTATAACGATTCCTATATATTCGAATGAAGTTGTAAATGTTAAACTACGAAATACCACGACATTTAAATAGTATATATAGCTTAACAAAACAACAACAAAAATACCAAATTCTAATATGCAAATATAAGAGAGATACATAGTCCGATTAAGGACAGATAAGATCGAAACATAAGAATTACAGATACACGAAAAACAACACACTGACATCGCATCAACGAACATACATCTCCATTTTAGGCTACTGAAGTACACCGCTTTATGTTATGGCCCTGCGATCCACATTTGCTGCACCTGTTTGTTTTGGGTGTTTGATGCTCGTCCATAACATTTTTTAACCTCGTTAATTTTGGCCGTCCGGCTAATTGTAACGACCCGGCTTTGTGACCGGTTCTCGCCGGTAATTAAACCAACTTAAACCGTTCATAAAGACGGATTGTTATGGCTACTTACATATTTGCACAAAAATAACAGAACTTTCTATTTCATTATCATAATATAACATCAGAGTTACAAGGAATACATCAGAGTACATCGATTTCACAGCGGAAGAAATACTAATTCAGCAGAAGAATGTGAATGCTCCAAAACATATAGCTCTAGCTAAAACCAGAATCCTGCTCCAATTAACTCCAAGGCTAAATCTGCGAACCAAGCTACTAGGTTGTCCGTGTAAAAATTATGGACACCCAGAGTTTAGGTGAGGGAACAATAAACTCCAGATCAGTCGTGGGACTGGTGTGAGAGCTCAAAAACTGTTGTTATTTAGGATTCATTTTAAAGTTAGGTAATTCAACGGACCACGCCGCTAGTGCGGAACGGGTTTAGTCCATATGAATTCCCATGCATAGAAATTCGCAATGACTTTTGAAAAATAATACTATCATAAGGTCTCGCGGCACACACACAATGTAAACGCACACATGGGTGAGGATTCTCCTTATGATAGTTAAAAATGCTTGATACGTGAAAATCCTCTTTCAATACTATAATATAGTGTGAAAAATCCTTTTGAAAGTAAACGTATCAATCCTAGCCAGCATAGGTACCATATACTATACTGACATATAGTATACAATCAAAATCGTACGGGCTCGTAGTGGAGATTGGGTTTCCAACAATGACCAGGCAAAGGAACTTCCTTCCGAACCGAATTTTGAACACCTCTAGAGGGATGTTCGAGGATCAACTAATGCTCCTCATGCCAACACAAAGCCGGGTTACCCCTTAACTGGGTAACTTTGAGTACGCCTGAGTATGTCATCTCCCAGTCGTTATCGACCTTTCCGAGCGTGCCCCAACAACAACCACAAAAGTAGATGCTTTTACCACATAGGTTAATACCCGGGCTCCATACCATAGTACACCTTTTATCTAGAAGGAGACAACACCCTATAACCTTGCCGCATTTTTTCCTGTTTTGACTATTTACCGGGATGTGAGGCTTGCCGAGGTCACGATACACAAAGCTACGCTTAAATAAGCCATGCTTTGATCATCCATAGCTCACCACATATCTTAAGTATGTCACATTATTAATTAACAACGCATCACTGATTTTCAATATATAACATCTAAGTTCATACGTCTTAGAGAAGGGTGTTAAGCAAGAGAATAATTCTCCGCCACCAAACAGATATATATTGATAAAACAGTGTTACGCAGTTAATTACAATGTTAGACACACAATCCATACAAGTCCATTTTGGGTCTGAACGAAACACCAATCCGAAAATCTCAAAGTATATTCAAATGTCATGCCACTTATAACCTCATACCGGGGATCAGCCCAATCGAGACATCAGCAATCAATCCAAACAATTCAAAGGATCCCGGTCTTCATTCGTCGCTTCCCAAATCTTGAATTGTTTCATAATGTCGTATTATTACTTGGAAAGGTTTTCGAACATATATTCGATCCCGGTCTTTCGAAATAATAAGCGTACTTTTAAAAACACAATTACGAAACACACAGCTTTCAACCAAATCTCCTTCCGTCTTGGATTTTGTTAAATTAAACTTCTTTAAACAAAATCCATATTTAACCTTTCTCTTTTAAAACACATCCCTTAAATTAAAAATAATTTAGCCTCGAAGCCTTAATTAATTTTCCATTTGATAACTCGTTATCAAAAACCCTGTTTCCTTTGGAAACCCTTACCCCACATTTCAACCCTAGTTTCCAATTAAATTGGTTTCCGAATATTCATTTATGTAATCTTAACTAAAGGATTATTCTTCCTTCCCAATTCCTTATTTTTAATTTCCTCAAATCAAAGATTTGGTTAAATCCCCAAATTACGATATGAATTTCCATAACTCAATTCCATTGGGTTTCAAGAATGATATTATTAAAGATATGATTCCCAACAAAACCTAAATCAATCGATATTGAACATAAGTTACACAGAAATTGTATCTACTTATATTCGATATCAATTCTCATAATCAACGAATACTCACTACAACAAAACTTAGTTTCCACAGCTTTTCCTTTCAGCGTTTTTAGGCTGAAAGCTGTTAAAATAACATTTGTCGGTACTTGTTTTTTGTTCTAACGCTGAGAAAAAAAATTAGGTTTGTCACTGAATGTTTTTTCAGTTCCCCCCCCCCCCAATTCCAGATTTTCATCTGTTTGCGCGGCAGTGATTTCCTCTCCCGCGGTTTCCATTTTCCCCAAAATTAATTTCGATTTTCACCCCTTCATTCTCCACGTAGATTTCTCCATCCGCGGTTTCCTTTTCCTTGGCGATTTTCCTTTTCCTCTTCAATTTCCTTAACCGCTGTTGCCTCAAACCCAATCGATTTCCTTCCCATTTGCCCTAGCTGTGGTTGAGCTTCCTTCGGTGGAGAGTAGCAACTTTGGTGAGCGTCTTTTAGGTTTATTTTCATTTCGATTTCGAGTTATTAAGGTTTATTTTCATTTCGATTTCGAGTCATTATTGTATTTGATTTACTTCCTTATGAATTACAGGTCCATGAGCATAGTGCTCTGACATCTTGTAAGTGTTTTCTTTTCTCACTTTCTTAGTATACTCATGTTGTAATTAGATTTGTTTAACAATGCTACTACACTTTATCAGCTTTAAGATGATGAAAGGGTTTGTTTAGCAGTTTTATTAGCAAGTACAGTAATGTATTAATAATGATGATAAGTATCCCTTATGTTGTCTTATGTCCACAATGTTCAAATTTTTTCCACAAAGAAAAAAATTGCAATGCTATAGACCATAGCCAAGACCGAACAACCTCAGTTATTATTCACGTCTAGACAGGTTTTCCTTGGTCAATGACTGAAATATATTTAACATGCATATGATATTACTGAGCAATTGCTATATAACTATTATATCTTACTTGTAATTGTTAATTTTATGGTTATGTGTGTGTTATTGTGTATGTCATTGGTTGTTGTTTTCATTTGTGTACAATATCACCGTTTATTTAGGATACCGAGAAGAATCACATTTTTGATGATATAGTAACCATTTTCAAATAAGAATATATGATCTACGTTTTTTTTTTGAAGTGTTTTTCTTACTGTTTTGACTGATGGGATTATTTATTCTATATATGTTTAGTTTATGTACATAAATAAATCATTGGTAATCTATTAATGAAAATTGAAAAGAGTTTGAATCATTTGTAGTGCATAATTGATTAATGATATAAGCTTAAAATTAAATTTGAAACTTTATTATGCTTGCAATTTAGAGTTTGACCTGTGCTCTATATCATTAAATTAGACTAACTTTGATGTATGATTCAGACGTGTCTATTATTGTATAATCTCCAATTCTTATAAGGGTTACAATTGTTCATATTATGGCCATTATTATCTGAAATTTTTGCATTATGAATGGGGTTATGTACTCAATTGTGTGTATAATCACTTTTCCTTCAAAGAGAATTATTATTCATGCGATCCGGAAGATCTGAGTAGAATTTTTATTTTCTATTGCATCCAAGTTTGGAAAATTTTCATTAATAACGTCTATTTCTATCTATGTGAGTTTTGGCATTCTAAGTTTCTATATCTTACATTATAATTTGCTCAAATTCATTTAAAGTAGTAACTTGTTTCAAGCATGTGAAAATGCTAGCAATTTACATCCAAACCCACCTGTGATATTGTAACTACTTCTTCAGCGAATTAATCCAACTTAATAGGTTTAAATGTCTTGGTATAAAATCCTGTTAGCATCAATTAACCATGTTTTACAGAAAGCTAGCCCAAATTTTTTTTTTTCCTCTGACATCAGAATGTGAATATGTAATACAACATAGGGAAGAAACTTAGGTTGATGGGATTATAGTTAAATTATGTTTAAAATATCATAACACTATAATTTTTGTGCTTATATGCAATATATTTGGCAATCAAATTGAGCTCTAACTCAAGTGCGGTTATCATTTCTAACTTACTGTTATGTGTGGGGCCTGGAAGTAATGTCGTAGAGAAGAAAAATTACTTTGGTGCCTTTAATGGTAAGTGAGCTTTTATTATAACATACATATCTCAATAAATCCAAGGGTTTATATGCATCATAACTATGGTTCAGACTCCGCACTTTATGAACTCCGCAAAAGTTTAAATTAGAACAAATAATAAAAGTAATGAAATACAGAAACTGAAGTTTACAGTTTTATACCATTAGAAGAACAGTTTCTACATCCATTCAGCCATGTGTACAAATTATTATTATCGTGTCATGTCAAATGTGGTGCTAATCAGTTTAAAGTCTTTGGACACTGAAAAATTGATGATTAACAGATGCTACATCAAGAATGCTGTATGTTTTAAGATATACTCACAAAATTAAAAATCTTCTAATCAGCTCAAACATAGACGATTCATTTGCTTTGCAATTAAACAGATCGTCTGTGTATATGTCAGCTTTGTGAGTTCCCAGAGCATATCTACAGCTGTAGGTTTCGTTCACCTTAGGAATGCAAATATGTTAATATGAGACATCGAAAGAAATTTCGTTGACCACAAAAGTGTGATTCCTTAAACATATTCACTTAAGTGATAGATCCGTTGACTGCAAGTATCCTGTGAGTTCTTAAGGTCAAAATTTCTTGCAATGTGTTTTCAAAGTCAAGTCATTTATTTACTAATGCTTAATACATAAATATGGCTAATGTATTTCTCGTAAGTGGTTCAATTGGTTACCAGATGCACATGTTAAAAGATCTAATAATCAATATTCTCTCTCTAACCTTAAATTTTAGTTTTGTAGACCATGCGTTGCCAAAACTAGGTCTGCACTCAATAGGAAGGGCCTCATTAGGAGCTTCAGCTACCCCATGAAGTAGTTGACCAGAAAAATATTCTTTGTACTCTACCTGTACAGATATATAGACATAAAAATAAAACATGCGAACGCAGTACAGCAAGCAGGAAATATACTCAAGTAGATAAAGTATCAAGATTGTGTGATATTGAAACGTTTGGCATTTTCAGGTAAGTTGTATGATATGGTAGTGATTGTCACTCATCAGACCATATTGATTTCTTTTGCAAAATCAACTGTTAAAGCAAAAGCCATACTCTAAAGTTCCTAGGTTATCCACTATCCAAAATTTCAAATTTCTATCATTCATACCAGTACTTATGAGTTATGAATAGGTAGGCCACAGGAATTTTTGTTGTCCGTTAGTTTGTATCATAAGTCATACCTATAGTTAGATTTAGTTTTTCTTTTTAATACCCCCAGCCCCCACCCCAAAAAAAAACACTGTTTCCAAAAAAAAAAAAAAAAACCACAAACATTATTTAAGTTCTGCTTTTTCATCTGTTTACTTTTACGTAGATATTGTCTCATTTCTGCACTGATTCATCTCTCCATCTTTGTTTATGTCCATGCACCATACCATACAACAACTCTACTTTTCTAATTTTCATATTTATGGATGTCGCTTGTTACATCGCTCTAACTTCCTAATTTTAACTTTGCTTTATTCTGATGATTTTCATCTTTGTTTACATCGCTCTAATTTTAAATAATCTCAGGCATTTTATTTGCATTTAGTGCCTTTAACTTAAAAATATGTTAACCACGTGTGTTATGGGCTAATCATATGTGCTAAGTGCACTATGTACTGCACATGCATATATGCTAAGTGCACTACGTACTGCACATGCTTATAGATGGCCTTTTTAAAAATAAACCAATTTCAATTAATTGTATACAAAAGCATAGAAATTTCAGTTTTGTTTGTTAGTATTGCATTCCCTGTAAATAGTTTATGGCATTCAACTTGTTGGTTGAGTTTAAGGAAATGTTCACATAGTATATGCTTGAATCAAACTATAAAAAAAAGGAATTAGATGATTTGTCTCATGATCTTTAGCACATTTTCGTGCATATAGAATTTTTTTTTATAGGAAAAATGACATGTTATAATTTGGATTTGATTATCCATGTGAATTGTGTTTTTGCCTGTTAGTCAGTGGCAAGAAGAAAAAATATTCTCTTCTAGTGCTTAACTTAGAATAGGAAACTTGCATGTTTCTTTATTAATCAGATGCGCACCTGATTGTAACTAAAGTTGAAGTTTATGAATCATCGATAGACATCCACAAAAATCTACTTTAAGTACTCTCATTTTGCTTATATCTAATGTTATTATTTCAATGCATCATTTATTCGAGTACAATTGTTGCCGCTTAAGAGGCATTGCTTATTCATTGCACGAACCGTTTCTCGTGACTTGATAATAAATTACTATTTGAATTTAGATACTTGGTTGCATACATATTGTGTGTGATGATGGAGAAAGATTGGTTGCGTCTACATAGGTAATCATGTGGTAACTAATTTATACTTAATTTTTGAATTAATATTTTGGTAATAAAAGCTATATTTTTTTTCAATTTTAATTTTAGAGCTAGTAGAGAGTATGGCCAAGGAGCAAGGAATTTTGTGCGTGTTGCAAAAAAAATTTAGGAGATGTGGAAAAAATATTTTGTCCATGTCTAGATTGTCGATATCTTAGTCGTCAATATGGTGAAACCGTTGTTGAGCACTTGATTATAAAGAGAATGTATCCTAAGTATAGATATGATACATGGTATAATCATGGCGAGCAAGTGAATGTTGAAAATAAGACTAAAATGAGCGAGACGTACGACTTGCTCAAGTTGATTCACTATGAAGATGAAGACTATTTTAATCACACTTTTTTTCATGATGACAAAGATAAGGACGATGCACAAAGACGCCATGGTGATTTGCTTAAACATTTGGAGGATGCAGAAACCCCATTTTATCCTGGTTGCATAGAGCATATAAAGTTATCTGCCATCACTACTTTGTATAATCTTAAATGTGAAACTGGATTATCTGATACTGGTTTTGATAAACTTCTTACCTTCCAACATTTGTTTTTACCCAAGAATAACGTACTCCCCAAGACTTTGTATGAAGTAAAGAAATTTCTCAAACTATTTGACATGTGGTTTGAAAAAATTCATGCTTGTGAAAATGATTGTTGTCTTTTCCGTAAAGAGTACAAAATTTTTAATGAATTTCCTAAATGTGGTTCATCGCGATGGAAGATAAATCAAGATACTGAGGAAATTATGCAGGGTATTCTAGTTAAGGTGCTGAGATATTTTCCAATAATTCCAAGATTTAGAAGAATGTTCAGATCTGAAAAGATGGCTGAAGAATTAAGATGGCATTTCAAAAATAAAAGTAGTGATGGAAAGATGCGACATCCTGTAAATTCTGTAACATGGAGCATGGTTGATGAAAATTGGAAACCATTTTCAGCCG
Source organism: Allium sativum (assembly GCA_030737875.1). Lineage (NCBI taxonomy): Eukaryota > Viridiplantae > Streptophyta > Magnoliopsida > Asparagales > Amaryllidaceae > Allium > Allium sativum. The sequence goes on along the minus strand of CM060925.1, from coordinate 307,472,529 downwards.
ATCCACGTAATCTTAGACTTGGTTTAGCTACAGATGGGTTCAATCCATTTTCTATGTTAAGCTCCAAGTATAGTTGTTGGCCAGTAATGTTTGTGACATATAACTTGTCGCCTATGTTATGCATGAAAAAAGAGAATATTATGTTAACACTTCTAATTCCAGGTCCAAAGCAACCAGGAAATGATATTGACGTATATCTGGCGCCATTAGTAGAAAACTTGCAATATTTGTGGAATAGTGGAGTTGAGACATATGATGCATTAACCAAGATACTTTTTAACATGAAAGCTATCGTACTGTGGACGATAAATGATTTTCCAGCTTATGGCAATCTTGCTGGATGTAGTGTAAAGGGAAAGAAGGCTTGTCCATTATGTGGTGTCAATACTCGTCATCGATGGTTGAAATATAGTCGGAAAACTGTTTATATGGGCCATAGAAGATTTTTACCCTCTTCAAATCCGTTAAGGGAAAAAAAAGCTTGGTTTGATAACACTGTGGAGGACGGAGAGATGCCTAGAATTCTAACTGGTAAAAATATCTCTCTTATTTTGAAGGATTTTCCAAATAATTTTGGAAAAGATATGGAAAGCGAAAAGAAGAGTGTGAAGTTAAATAATGCAAGACAAGCTGAAAAAGGAGATATTAGGGGGAAAAGTAGAAAAAGGAAGATCGATGACAATAGCGAAGATGATGATAATGAGGATAATGATCCTATTAAAAAAGATCTTCTAAGGTGGAAAAAAAGATCAATCTTTTTTGACTTGCCATATTGGGAGGTTAGTATTTAAGATACATTTTTCGTTATCAATCTATTAAAAAGAAAATATAATTTTTTTAATGCGTAACTTTTATTCTTTATAGGAACTTCTATTACGCCACAATTTAGACGTAATGCATGTTGAGAAAAATGTTTGTGAAAGCTTACTGGGTACTATGTTATATGGCAACAAATCAAATGATGTGATTAATTGTAGACATGATCTAGAGGATTGGGGAATTCGGCATGGTCTTTATGCACAACCTCGTGGGACTAAAACATATCTTCCACCGGCTCCGTATACATTGTCGAAATTGGAGAAAAAATATATTCTGCCAAAGGTTGTATGATTTCAAAGGCCCTGATGGTTATTGCTCAAATTTGAAAAAATGCATACATTGGTGGATTGTAAAGTTAGTTGTTTGAAGTCTCACGATTATCATGTTTTAATGCAACAAGTATTATCAGTTGCACTACGAGGTTTGTTGCCTATAAAACCTAGGAAAGCAATTACTCGCCTATGTTCGTTTTTCAACAAAATATGTCAACGTGTTCTTGATAGGGAGAAGTTACAACAACTTGAAGATGAGATTGTTAAAATATTGTGTGAACTTGAAAGATATTTTCCACCCTCGTTTTTCGATATTATGATGCACTTGACAATTCATCTTGGAAGGGAAGCATGATTGTGTGGACCAGTTCAATTTCGTTGGATGTATCCTTTTGAAAGATATATGAAAACACTTAAAGATTACGTAAGGAATTATGCACGGCCAGAAGGATGCATTGCAGAATGCTATCTTGCATAAGAATGCATGAGATTTTTTAATGAATTCTTGAAAAAATCGATAAACATAAAAAAAAAATGACCGGAATGAAGATTATGTAGATATTGCAATACTTGAAGGACGTCCAATTTCAATGTCCAAATCAGTTACTTTGTCTTTCAAGGAAAAGGAAATTGCTCATTCAGCGGTGCTAATGAATATGGCTGTGGTGGAACCATTTGTGGGGTGAGTATATATTATATTATGCTTCTGTTGATTTTCTCTGTTTGTAATTGCAATTATAACTTAACATCACTTTTATTATACTAGCTTGCATTTAGAGGAGTTGCAGAATTTAAACAATCGTTTAGAAAAAAATGCAACATTACTTTGGAAAAGCCATGGAGATAATTTAGCTGAGTGGATCAAAAAGAAGGTTTGTTAATTTTCTTTTTATTTTATATCAATTAAGGATACTATTTTTAAAATCCGTTTTTAATATGTTTCTTCAGATACCTATTGACTCAAAGGAAGATGATGAAATGTTAAAATGGATTGCATATGGTCCTAAAAATACCGCGTCGTCCTACAAAGGATATATAATAAATGGACAAAGATTTCTTACAAAAGATGTTAATAGAGAAACCCATAATAGCGGAGTGATATATGATGTGACTACCATGTGCAGAGCAAGTGCAAGAGATATTTCTCTAGTGGTTGATGTGGTCACTTATTACGGAATATTGACCGACATAATTTTATTAGATTATAATGTATTTTATGTTCCTCTTTTTAAGTGTCATTGGGCGAACATAGGAAATGGGATGAAAGTTGAAGATGAATTTACTCTTGTTAATTTACATCAAAGTCAGGTTTCATTTTCAAGAGATCCTTATATTCTCGCATCTCAAGCGAAACAAGTTTTTTATTCAAGGGAAAATGAGTCTTCTAATTGGTATGTTGTGATGAAAGCACCGCCACGAGGTTTTCATGAATTAGAGGTGGATGATTTTGATGAAGAAGTAAACCATGTTGGAGGAAATTGTGAAGAATTCGAGGATGACTTGGTCGAGGAAGCTAGTTACGTTAGGGACGATTGTGAAGGCATACTTGAGTAGTTTTAGTGTCATGTTTCTTTTGGGTAGTTTTGAATTAGATTCGATGTCTTATGTTGAATTGTAATCCTATTGATTTGGAAATTAATAGAGTTTTAAGATTTGGTAAATCAGTGCGGTCTTTACTTCTACATAAATTAGCTTACTTTCTACATATTGATCTCATTACATTATTATTTTAACTATACAGAAATTATACAGAAATAACAAAAAATTAACATTGAGTTTACAAAAAATTAATAGGCTCAGATGGACTATTATTCTTGCATGTTGCATAACAGGAATCACATAAATGCATTTTTTATGTTATAATATGGTTTGTTTTTGGCTTGATCTCAACGTAATTTTTTTTTTCAAACATGATAAACAAAGTTAGATTCCTTTGCCAAATTTCTAAATCTGGTGATTTCTTAGTTATTGATGGGTTTGAACATTTTTCAGTGTTCCAGTGTTAACCGAAGCAGAGTCTCTAGGAACATCTAGAGACTAAAATAGAAGAAAAGCGTCTTCCAAATTTTTGGAGCCAGATTTAGATCTCAACTAGTTTCCAGGTATTGATCTTTACATTACATTATGTACAAACTTGCCCTTGATATTTCGTATTGGTATTGGGTCATTACTATTTCGTCTGTGGGATAGAGGTTGTAATTTCAACAAATTTTCATAGCTTTTTAGTGTTCCATTACTTACAACCTATGGAGGTTGTAATTTCAACAATTTTTCGTCTACATATGAAAGCTATGCAAAATTAAAGCTACTAGTATTACATAATTTCTTTGCTAGTCTAAACTTTGAATACATCTTTACAGTTCATCAAAAATATTTGTTATACATGCAGAATTTAACTAAGTGTGTAGCAGTTTAACTAAGCGGTTGTTTCCTGATTAAAATATTCAAGAACAAAAGCGGATTTTTATGAATAAAAAGCACTCACAAGGCATCATTTTAATGTCATCATATTGTTATAAATAGCACGCCCACCATTCCCTCAACCACTACTTGCATGAGTATAGATAATTTTCGATGATGATTTTATTCTTACATTCAATTTTTGGAAATATGTCACCCTCACGATCCACTTTGATAATAAAACTACTCATCACACCAACTTCCACCGCTCATGCAAAAATTACTTGCTACCTTAGCATGTAATAGACTAATAGTATGCGTATAATATGATTACATTAAAACATATTTTGAGCATATTTAGCAATGAATTCAATGTACAGTCATAAAGCATACAGGGTAACAGGAGTGACGGTTGAAGTACCAATATAACGTGGATACATACTTTAGGATGAACATATAGAAAAAATTAAGTACTCTTGCACATGATAGTTTGAATTATTCACAGCCATATGTTGCTGAAATAAAAAATAATTGATAATGAAATTAAATTTGAGATCATCACCGCACGCACTGCAATCTGAATCGCAAGTATAAGTGTACAATTTAATTTCAGTATTTATAAAACAATTAGTACGTTACTGCTATACGGTGGAAACAAAAAATATACATCTTTGTGTATGATGTAAAAGTTTATACACAGAGCGGTACATATTTTGGCTACAACATGTTACATTTTGCTAAAACATGTTGTAGAGTGCACTGGAGCGGAAATTTCAAGTGCAACATGATTCTCATTATCTCAAAAGCTGCTACACACTTAGTTAAACATTTGATAATAGTTCCCTGAAATGCTCAGAATTTTGTTATACATGCAGAAAATGGTTAAGAAGAAAGCAACAAACAAGAAGCTTACTCGCTCTCAAAAAAGACTTCTAGAATCCGAATGTGCATCCGATGGGTCTAATGCAATGGTAGATCGTATTGAGCCTCCTTCAGAAAATATGGATGTTGGAAACGCAAGCAAACCAACCACATCCACAACGATGCAAATCGTTGAAAATCCTGAAACTGCAGTGGAAGTGGATAGACCAATCAAAGATGTTGAAGGAAAACAAGTTTCAAAAAAGAGGACTAGAGGCGCAACTAAAGTTAAAAGACTTCCTTCGGATGTTGCTAGTCGAATTGAAATTGAGTTTAATTCGTCAGGCGTACCGATAGGGGAAGGGTCAGTGAAATTATCTTCTTACTTAGGCCCACTTGTCCGTGGGCATGTTCCATTTACGCTTACTGATTGGAGGCTACTTGGTGACGATTTGGAAGTAGTTCTATGGAAATCCGTTCAGGTAAATAAATTTAATGCACCAAGAATGTTATTTTAAAAATGGTGAGTTGAATGTTATTTTAAAAATGTTTATGTAATTGCAGACACAAAAATTTAATGGTGACAATAAATAGATGTTGTTTGAATTCTATGCGTAATCTTACTCGATTTTGATTAAAGAATCAGTCTACTTAATTTGCAGTTTCCCAACTCGGATTATCTTTTGTAAACTTTTAGATCTATCCGTTTCATGTTTCTACTTTCCGTATGCTAATTAAAATGGGGCTTGCAATCTTTACCACACATTAACACTGGTCTCTAGCAGATAGTTTATCACTGTCATTAACAGATAAGCATTCACTGCTTTTTGTTTAGATGTAGGGATGCGGAAAGCTGACAGTCTTTATCACCATATGTTGCATTGTTGCTCGACCAATAATAATGAAACACCGTTATCCGAAAACTGTTGTCTCTTTACATTTTTTTTTTGAAGTCATTGTCATTATTGCATGTTTCATTTGGAAATGCTAATTTAAAAGAATATATATATTTACAATTCATTTAAGGAGTTTTTATTACTTTCTACCTTATGGAGCTTTACTGGATTAGATATGACCCGATTTAGTCATTTGTTTGTAACATTAACACAGATTTGACTAGTGAATTAATGGTAACCAAGAAGTGGTTAGGTGTACACTGACGTTTTTTTTTGTAAGTTCTTCATATTATTTCATTCTAGCTTTTTTGGTCATGAAGTGTGGACCTTTAGAGGGTAAAGCTGTTTGTGTTTTTATCTAATTAGTTTAATGTTCTGAATTGATCTAATTAGAGGCGACAAAAGAACGACTTTTAATAATCTAAGTGGATTTAATAAAGGCCAGCACCAGAGTAGAGGTTAAAAATGATAATTACATGCTGTTGCTATTTTCAGGATTCACACCCTGATTGGGTATGCATAAACAATTTTGTCACTGCTTTTAATAAAAGCACCACTTAAGCATATCAATAAGATCATATATTACCCTTTTTTCTCATATATAACAAGTGTGATACTTAATTTAAATAGAGCATTTATTTTCTTCTTTTATATTATTCTTGTTTTGCTGAATTTAAATAGATCATTTATTTTCTTTGCCAAATGTTTTCTCAGGTATTTGCTTTTAGGATTCAAATTTTTTATTTTTTTTAATTCTGATATGCCAAATTAATTTGTGCTTTCTATTTGATACTCATTTTCATCCGAAACTTTCTGTGTTCTTTAATGTGACTGATTCTGATATCACCATATGTTGCATTGTTGCATTAATTTATGAAAGTGCAGAAGATTGCCTTGCTAATGGTATGGATTCATTTGTATCAAAGCCTGTAACCCTTCAAAAAACTGAAGTAGTGTCTGGAGCATACTTTTCTCTATTGCCTTATTGTTTGTTCTTCCTTATTGTTTGTTCTTGAAATAGGTTATATTTAAAAATCATAACAGAGAACATATGCTGGAGAGATTGCTATTTTTCACAAATAAAAGATGGTTTTTTGGTCTTGTAATGAAGTTATCATTTACTGTTTTCCTGATTTTAAGTAACTTGGATTATTTTATGATACACGAATTATGTTCTGAGAAACAAGTTTGAAATCTATATGAGAGTAAAGCATAACTGGGTTGCATGGAATGTATGCAAAAAGAAGGGTCAACTAATGTCAATGTTGAATAATAAAACTGGTTCCATGAGTTCGTATTTTCTCTACTCAACCCAACAACGAAGACTCCACTATTTCTTATTATGGTTTTTTTCACAGTATCTTCTCACGCACCTGCACTTTGCTCCCAAAAACAATTCAACCAAATATGTGCCATTGGATGGCAGTCCAGAAGACAATATATTTTGTGCGTATGAAATAAGTGGGGTTATTAACAATGTTATGCTTTATACCCGAGCACTATTTCATCTTGTAAAGTGTTTGCAAGATGTTTGAAATGCTTGAAGTAATATGATTGTCTTTTTATGGAATCTATTGTATAATTAATTTATCACTATGGAAAACATGAATGTCCAGTTATTTATATTTAAAAAAAAAAATTGAGTTAATCATACATGTAGGCTTCAGGGTTCACTGGTGTGTTGCCAGTATGGACATTAAATATGTATTTCTCTTGTGAAAAATAAATACCACAAATAAGAAGTGCACATGTTTAATAAGTGCTAAAATTTTTGTTAAACAAATTTAAACTAGGGGTCAAATTACTTTTGATGATTTTATCAATTTGTCCTTGTCATGGTCATCCAAGTTTTTGTATTTTTATCAATCCGAAACTTTCTGTGTTCTTTAATGTGACTGATTCTGATATTACCATATGTTGCATTGTTGCACTAATTTATGAAAGTGCAGAAGATTGCCTTGCTAATGGTATGGATTCATTTGTATCAAAGCTTGTAACCCTTCAAAAAACTGAAGTAGTGTCTGGAGCATACTTTTCTCTATTGCCTTATTGTTTGTTCTTCCTTTGCATACTTTTGATGAACAGCAGTACAATTTAATAACCAAATGCCATGAAAAATGTAGATATATAACCATCTTTTATTTGCCTTATTGCCTTATTGTTTGTTCTATGCTTATATAATGAATTTGCTATGCACAGTCCATAAATCTGATATGTTCCAACTGAAGTTTTTTATTATGCTGAATATATATATTTTAGGTTAAATCCCCTAAAAAATGTAGATATAATATTATGCTGAATCATCAAAGCACAGAATGGAATTACAAGAGTAGAATACTCAATAGCATATCGTTTCTCACCTCCTATGTTGCAGGCAAGATTTAAATTAGACGAGGAATGGCAAAAGACTCCCATTTTTCAACAAACGGGATGCATTTGGAGGAGTTCAAAAAGCATATTCGTTAAAAAAGTATTGGAAGCAAAAACCAAGGAGCAACAACTTCAACTAAAACCAGAAAACGTCAGAAGTACGAAGGAATGGAGAAAGTTTATTGAGTCAAAGACGAGTAAAGAGTTTAAGGTAATTGCAATGTAATTTTTATCATTTCTTATATGATATATAGGCGTACATAAAATTCACATTAACTAATCAATGTGATACAACTTTGTAATCTAGTTACGAAGTGGAAAATTAAAATCCATGAAGAACATGCAAATGCCACACACATGTAGTCGTCGAGGGATGGCACGATTAACTGAAGATTTGGTGAGAAAAATATTTGATATATTAAATATGGTTATTAGTTTTGTTTAATGTTGTCTTTTTTTATGCAGAAAGAGGAAAGTATCAATCCCTCTTCCATTTGTAGATCCGATGTTTGGATTAAATCTCACACTCGAAAAAATGGTGAGCCGGTGAATACGCATGTTGCAGATGCTATTGTAAGTGCTATGACTGTTTATTTAAGCATAAATTTTTGAAAATATATTAATTTAGAAGTCATTTACAAAATATAATTTTTCACTTTTGTAGGAGAAAATAAAAAATGTTGAAAATGAGTCACAGTCTAGTTTAACATGTAAGTTCAAAGAAGATTCTCTCTCACAAGTATTGGGACCAGATAGGCCCGGACGACTACGAGGAATGGGAAGAGGTGTAACCATGACCAAGGCGGTTTTGTCTCAAATTAAAGATAAGGAAGTAGCTCAATGTCACCGTAAGATTTCAGAGCTAGAGCAGTTGGTTCACAGGTTAGCGAAACATCAGGTATGGTTTCAAATTGGCCGTAAAGAAATATAGTTACCACGACACCCAACACCAACATATCATAATGGTAAGCAGAGGGTTTTCTAAGATTGAATTGTTTATGTTGTGCGAAATGCGATGCCATGCTGTGGTCAAAGAAATATTGGCCTGCAACCATCATAGCAAGAATGATTGTAGCATAAATATATGTCACAGGAATCAACATCATATCCTGCATAATCGGATTAGAAAATTATACTTCAGTGTATGAATGACAGGATACGGATTTGTACCGCATGTTTTGTGTAAGAAGAATGTTTTGAACCTATATAATGTACCAGGCTAATTTATTTGTTAAATAAATACATCCATAAGCATTAGTTTATTATGGATTATTCATTAACAAGATTAAGATCCTATTGACCAAGTTATGCAGATTAAATAAAGACTTCTTGTGATGTATTCAAAGTTATGCAGATTAAATAAAGACTTCTTCGGCATAGTATAATTTTTCAATTCTTCATAGCAATACGTAGGGAGAAAACCCTACAGAAATACAAGTTCGTAATATAGGTACTTTAGTGGAACCGGAGAAGTGTGTAAGCTGATACATGGTATATTAATATCTGGACAGTTAAGTTCAGAACAACATAATTAGAGCCTGTTTAAGTAAATTAGCTTAATTTTCGTCATCATTTTAAGGGAACTCAAGTGCGGTAAAAAATCTAATGTCAATATGTAGGAGTAACCATTTTTCATCACAATCTGTTATTACTGCATGTCCACTACAAATTCATTATAAGTTTTAATTTTCTAATATATTTCAAATATTATTGATTTGGCAGGATAAAGTAAGTTGTGAAGGGAGTGTATCTCAAATGGTAAAAGTATACCATATTGAAGTTAAAACATCATATAAAATTTTATATCTAAATCTATAATTATGTGATCTAGTTTTTATTAATTGCAGAGTAAGCATAACCAAATAGCTGACAATTGTAGTTTACTACGTTGGCATGGGGATGATGATGAGGTTGTCGCAAATGGAAAAATTGTGTCAACTGATCTGAAAGAGCTTTTCAATGGGGTACCTTTAGGCCCGAATGCCACGAAAATCTTGGTAGTCCATCCTATAGAATTTGATGCTTTTTTGTGGAGGCCTTTGCCTGGTTTCGTATATATAGGAGACGCCAAGAATGAGGTGGTAGCATGGCCAGCTGATAGAGTTATCCGCGAAAGGGAGAACTCCGAAAAACAAAGTGAGGTATGGTACAAAATATAAACTCTCTAGAAATATAACTAAGCTAAGTGCTTCAATAGTGGCATATGTAGCTTCAAATTAATTTGAAAAGCACCTTAAAATACCATAGCAAATATTGAGAATATGCTGTTTAAAATAGGTTAAGTGGTCAAATGATTTTCATAATATTTTTGTATGCTTTTGCGTGTATTTACATTTGCTTTTATTAGATGACTATATTTTTTTCTTTGATAGAGCAAAACTAATAGCATAGAAAAGAAATGCAAGTTGTTTGATTGGGTTAGGAGCAAAGAATTGGTTGCCGAAGGACGAGTATACTCGAGTGATTCAAAAACAAATTATTAATGGCATTCCTCTTGGACCTGAAGCCGCGATAGTTTGGGTGGACAATCCAAGAAAAGAAGATGCCTTTTTATGGAGACCCATAGTAGGTATGACATGCATCGGAGAAGCCGTTGGTAAGAAAATAGCATGGCCAACATCAAAATTGGTTTTTGAAGACATAACAACCCCTACTTCTGTGAGCAGCGTGTGCCAGCATCTCATAAGGTATATGTTTATATTGCTAATATTTTTTGATAATGTATCAACATTTTTTTTATATGATTAGACTGCAAATTTCACGCCGAATACCAAGTGCAAGTTGTTTGATGTGGAGGGCACGGGAAAAATAGTAGCTGAAGGTACCGTATCTTCAGTTGATCCAAATGATAAGGTTCATTCTATTCCACTAGGACCAAATGCAATAAGAGTTTGGGTGGATATTGTAAAAGTCCCAGATGCACCTCTATGGAGGCCTACGTCACTCATGGATTGCTTATCAGAAGCTATTGGTTCGACGGTTGCATGGCCTACTGCGAATGTTAGAGCGGATTCAACTTCTACGTAAGTTTCACACATCTTGTTTATATACGTAATCGTGCACTTGTTTTATTAAAAGGGGCATACAATTAAAAAAAAGGAAAGACAGATGATAAAATTCTAAGAGAGCCCAGAGCCCAAGAATAAAAATTTAGATAATGCTCCAGTTACAAATTAATTATATTGATTAATTTTTGTAAATATATATTGATAAGTTTTACTTGATTTACTTGAATCTGCATATATTAAAGTTACATGTGGCGTTCAAAAATACACTGTTATATAACCTGAGGCAATTTTAGAAAAAAAAGGGTATTGGAATCTTTGAATCGAAATCAAAATGGAATTTTCAACATTTCTAGAATGAGGCTGAAATGCTGGAATATTTCAATGTGGCATATGAAATTTAATATTTTTTTTTTTGATTACTACCATGTTTGTATTATATGAAATTTAATATTTTAGTGAAAAGGAAGACAGGAAATTTGAGTATAAATGAAGGTGATGATGTTATGAGGGCAGTGATGTTATATAATGACAGAGTGCCTCGGTGTTGTTGCAACAAGGAAATGGGTTGTAGTTGATGGTGCCGCGGTCAGTTCAGGCAAGTATGAAGCTTCGTCTGAATGAAGGAAGGCGTTGCGCATCTTAGTAATACATGCGTGATGAGTTCATTGGGAAATTTACATGTACCTAAATAACTTAAGCATATTTAATTATGCCAGGTTCCTCAAACCATCTTGAGTCCTAAACTAAGTAGTAAAGCATAAAGGAAACAATGTGAAAAGAAAAAGGGTAAAATAATTTAGCTTGAAAGTATTTGCTGAACTATATGGAGGTGTGGAGTGTACGCATTACTTTAATGCATGAGTGGAATCAGGTGTTGCGTGTTCTTTTTGGGTACGATCTAAGTTGTACTGGAAGGATCGGGGAGTGTAGAAAAAAACTTGAATTTTTAATCTTGTATTTCAAGGGTTTCAATTTGAAGTATGCTGGGAGTTTAGTTTTAGGGTAGCCAGAGTTCGGACGTGAACTGCTTCGTCGAGACGGCAATATAGAGTTGCGCACCAGTGGGAAATGAAAGGCCGGGTTATCGGCCAACTCGAGTCGGATTTCGGTGGTGATCCATAGATCGGGGTGGTGGCGCTTCGGTGGAAGTGTCGAATTTGGAAATTTTGGGGTGATGGAAGTTCCGATGGTGGAACTGAGTTCAGGCGAGGAAACCGGGTATGCGCCAATGATCAGAAGGGTAGGACATCGACGGAGTTCATCGTGTATGCGCACGGGCGAAGCTGTGAACAGGGGCAAGGATAACAGCATGTTTTAGAAAAGAAAGTGAAAGAAAGAATGGGGAGGATACAAAGTAATGATCGGGCAGAAGGGATCCTTGTTTTGATAATGAACAGGTAACGTACAACAAATGGTGGATTGCGGATGGATTGTTTTTCCATATTAGTATCATCTTATGCTAAAAATTGATGAATAGGACTGTCCATCATCCTCTGTTTTCTACAATTTGTTAGCTGATATCGCTTGTGGTTGGAGGAGCTGCATCCGAGGACGCATTATATGGCTGATACGTTATATTTCTATTTTTCTGGAGAATTACTAAAACGATTCACGTTAGTAGCCTCATTTTTGTTTGTTTCTTATAATCAGTCATATACCTATATATATTATCCTATTCGAACTTAGTATCCTTTATAGTTTTCAATATATGAGAACTTATATTATATATAAGAACATATAAGAGCTGTTGCATGATGCCTTGGGATTTAGCAGTCGTTTTCATGCTCTTAGTAATGTAAAAAAGAAAAATAAAATAAAAATATATATGGATATAAGGGCCACCAACTGACAAAGCTATTTCATTTAGCAATGATCTTAGTGTCCACACTAGTGAACAGTTAGGCAGAAGGTATGATTGGATCGGATAAATTTGGCAGGAAGGTAGGGATTGGATCAGAAAAAAAAGAGGTGAGCGGACTGGAATGACTGGCATTAATTCTTCTTTGGTTTTTATTTGTTGCTCGACATATGTTTTCTTTGGGTTTGGTTACCTGGCACAGAACAGGAAAGGATGAAGTAAAACCGTCGGCATGGATGGTATTTGAGGAATGGGCCTTCTGTGTTTTTTTTAGGCCGAGTTGAGCCTGTATAAAAAAAAGTTGTTTATTTTAATAAGTCTTAACTTAAACTATTTTTATTTATATATGAATGAAGAAGCGAGGCGTGTACAGGAAATCGACATAAGATATTTGCGATACGCAAGTTTTAGGCCGCAATGGATATGTCAAATATTTTTATTCAATTAATTCGATTTAAATAGGAGTTAAAAGTATATGAGTGTATATATATTTTATATTTATAAAATAAATAAATAAATAAATGGGTAAATAATAAGAAGGATCGGAAATTAGTGGAATTATCTCGTGATGGCAAAATAGACGTCGTCGTATAAATTCAAGTTCGAAACTACAATAATATATACGGACAGATTAGGACTCATTTGGTTTCATCCTGTACTCTGAGTTTTTGTGCTTTCAACATGCACTAACAAATACCAAGAAATAAAAGAATAAGATTTACAACTCTTAGCCATTATGACTATCAACGGGGGTATTAATTGTTGTCATTTTCTGATTCGATCAGATCAGAACATTTGTAAAGCTATACGCTCAGTTATAAATGTTTCTATAATGTTATGGTGTTATTTAAAGCTATACAATCAGTTATAATTTTGTATTATTTCTTATGTTTCAAAATGCATTGACATGATATGGTGTCACTTAAAACTGGAGCAGACAGTAGCATTCGGGCTGTAGGAGTATGTGTGTTGGCTGTGATGGTGGTTTCTAATGTGGAGTTTGGTGTTGTCATGAACTGTAGGTTAATGAACAGTAGGCTATGAACTGTTTTTTGGTGAAGGGAGGGAAGTGTTTGAGACAATATGAGCGGTGTTGTCATGAACTGTAGGATAGATTTTCAATATTACTGCAAGTATGTTTGAAACTAGTGTATGACATTTACACGGGTGGAAAAGCAAACTAGTGTATACAAATTAAATGTTATTTTACATGTGCTTTTCATCATTGACTTTTATATTTCATTATTACAGGTATGAGGAAGCTTTTGGATGCAAGAAATGCACGAGATACTCTATTGGTTTTTGGAGGTTCTGCCTAGTTAGCATATGAAATTTTTTTGTTTGCGTGTGTTGTACTCGTTAATATTTGATGCAATTTCTTTACATGTTGTGTCTCTGTCTAATGTTGTATGAATATGATTTAGAAATTTCATCGTTGTTTGTGGGTAACTTTGTTAATGGATATTGTGTTCAATTTATTTTATGACAATGATCAATTGTTATGCTTCTATTTTATTGTTTTTAGATTGATTTGTATATATTTTGTATATTAATCAATTGAAATGTAATTAGATCCAATTAGATTAATGGTATGTGAATATTGCAATGGCACAATGTCTTAAACGACAGCATTTAAGATATGCTGTTGGTTTTCAGGAAAAATAAATCAAGTTCACACAACAGCGTTTATGTTTTGCTGTGAGTTAAAAAAAATAAAGATTATATATACAACATCATTTACAAACCGCTGACGAAATATATAATAACAGCTTATGTAAGCCGTTGTCGAAAACCTATGAAAATACTATATACAACGTACATTCAAGGCTGTCGTAATCCTAAGAAAACACCCTGAACACATTTTCACAGCAATTAATAAACGCTGTCATCACCTTTAAAAAACACCTTAAAAATATTTTCACAACAACATATAAACGCTGTGTTAATTTTAAAACAGCAAAATATTAATGTTGTAGAAGGTAAATTAACAACAGAGAAACAACGCTGTATAAAACAATTTTTGACAGCGTTTATTTTTTGCTGTTAGAAATTATGCCTCAACGACAGCATGTCGTTATACAACGTTTATACTAATGTTGTTGTAGCTTATCACAACGTTTTTCCAACGTTGTAAAAAGTTGTTTATGGTGTAGTGACTATAAGTGGAATAACGATATAATAATAATATCTTCCAAATTCTTAAAATAGTATACGTTTACACCAAAGAATTTCATATCAAATATCCGAAGATTATTTCTATCCAACTTATCCCAATCAAATTGGGAACTCGTATCTTATTTAAAAGATTTATCGAACTCTTTAACATTAGATCTGGATAGAAATATCATCAACTTATCCTCAATATAAATCTCCTTATCTAACTCACACCATAAGCGGAATAACAGTGAACTACCTTTTAAATTCCTCAAATAGTAAGAGTCATCGTCTACTGAATTAATATCAAACATCCGAAGATCTATCTCCAACCATTTCTAATTATTTAAAATTGAAAACCCGTATTAATATCAAATTAAATTCCATAAAATATTTCCAATATTTTTAGACCTTTGACAACATTCCACAAAATTATTACTTATCGTTCGGAAAATAGTTTGCAGGTTAAAAACATCAAAATGGATTGTTTTCAAAGAAAGCGTTATAATAGCGTTTCAAAGGTATTACAAAAGCGTTACAAAATAGTTGTCTTAACTATTTTTATCGTTTATCTTAACCAAAACTTAAAGTTTACAATTCAAAACACTTTTACATAATTTATAATGATTTTACAATTTTTTCCATATTTTTAAAACATTTAAACAGTTGTTTATAGTTATGGTTGACAACTACTCTTACAGCGACCCTTTTCAAAACGGTTTTAAACATAACTTAAAAATTAGAACTCAAAATTAAAATCTGCTTTCACTCATTTGAAACCTCTTGCTAATGGAAACCAAACATTTTTCGTCTCATAGAAATCCGATTTAGATTGCAAAAGTTATAGGCGTTTAAATTTGTAACTAAAATACACAAATTGCCATTGTGCGACAAGCTCTATTTTAACCGTAATAACAATTATGATTCAGTATTTCAAAACACCTTAGAAACCCATTTTATACTCATGTAAACCATTTAAAATAATTTACATTGACTTTCCAAAATATTTTGGATCTAAAATTCAGCCTTTATTTTTCACTTAATATTTTTATTAAAAATCCAATTTTATTTCTAAATTCAAATAACTTCAAATTAACCATCCCATCCGTCGGATCAGTTAGGGATAGGCAGGGAGAGCAGGAAATTATATTTCCAAACCCAACCCTAGACACTATCCTCTCTGTCATCCTAGAATGTTCCGGTATTTATTTATTCATTTAAAGAACTTTATCAATATATATGGATTCATACATATGGTCTTTTCCAATTATTAACCTTCAATTTCAATAATGATATTGTTTTTAATTATGAAGGAGATCTGTCGATCACCAATGTGATACCATAATTGTTGTGTCATAGTGTGTGCAAAACAATATCAACAACCATTTAAACATCAATAGCAACCATCATCAACATAATTAAATAAATCATAACTGTGCACAAGCGTTATAACACTAACGCTTAATAGTGTGTGTTCTAAACTACACAACCACCGTCCATTACAACAAACATCAACCCTCATTAATCATTAATAATTCATCAATATATTTAAATTAGTCTAACTACTAATTAAATATATAAATTGTGGTTAAAGAATTCTCACCAAGCAGCTTTCCAATCTTCACAGTAGGCAATCATAGTTGAGCGAACCGTCGGACAGTATTTCGGCGCAACGCCTTCTTCACCAATGTATATATAATATACACTAATCTCTCTCTCTCTCTTTTTCTATTATAAGAGGAGGAGGAATATGACGACGAACTTTGGTAAGGTGGTGGTGGAAAAGAGGAAGATTTATGCCATGGAAATCATGGCTTTAAGCTTTAAGAAGAAGAGATAAAGAAGAGAAGTGATAATGAATGAAAAAGTGGAAGGAAATGGTGATATTTATAGGAAAAGTGAAGTAAAGAGAGTGTGAGACCTAAAGGGGCAAGTGGAAAGCATGCATGAAAGTTTTCATGCAAAAATACAAGTGTCCTCACACTTGTCTTAAGGAGAGAGAATGAACTTTTGGTAGCACTTACCTTAAAACGTTATGAAAACTAAGAGCAACACTTCATTCTAATGCTACTAATTCATGTTGTGGTTTAACAAATCCGATTGAATGACAAATAGTATTAATAAATTCAAGCTTATTAATACTCATTCTCATTTATAATTCAAATAAAATCAATCAAAATTATTAAATATTCTTAACCATATATATTTATGTTAAATTAAAATTGAGTAATAAAAATTTCAATTTTAATTTAGTTAAAAATTCTGGATCATTACACTAATCTTCTTACAGGCGGAGCCAATATTCATGGAACGTTGTACGGTTCCCAGTATTTCTTATCGCGTGTAGGATTAAACTCTGGGTCGTATGTAGCTCTATAACTTTGGACGGAGTAACATTCAGAAGCAAAATCGTGATGTGCTCTATTACTACCAAAATCTTGTGTTGAACAAGCCGCTATCACATAAACCCACGGTATCTCTGCAGAAGTGGGATTCTGCACGTACAGGTGACATGAGAACCGTCGATCACAACATCATATTCGTCTCATAACCGTGAATCACTTGCCATTTATATCGACCAAATCGAACAAGACTACAACGCCTTGCTTCAATAGCACGAGCTTCAATTTTAGCTTTCCATTTTGGAGTAAGTTTTGTAATCATACCGTCCCATTTTTCTCGCCTCTTGTAGAAATATTCAACTGATTGAAAGAACGTTCTTGCAACCAACGCCTTTATAGGCAAGGATCTGGCACCTTTTAGTACGCCATTAAAACTTTCAGATCTGTTGGTCGTCATAATATGGAATCGGTCACCGTCATCCCTGCAAAGAGCCCAGTTTTCTTCATAATTCTCTAGGCTTCGTTCATTCCAGTTATGCACCTCCAGGTTAGTTGCCTTGATTTCTTCTCTAAGTTTAGTGTATTCAACCACTTCTGAAGCACATGCATCAGCGTAAAACAAGCCTACGAGTCGCTTGTCTCGATGACCTGCAGCATGAAAATTTGCTTTCAGGTGCCTTGCACATAACCTATGTTTGTGAGGTTCTTGCCATTTATCCTATAAAACACTTGGGATCCCTTTCATTTTGTCAGATATAAATGTAATGTGTGTCGATTTCGTACGCTATAAATGAACTCACACATGCATGAAAAGAACCAGGCCCAACTATCATATGATTCGGATTCGAGCACCCTATAAGCTAATGGAAAAAGGCAGTCGTTTGCATCTACAGCGGTATCAACTAGCAGTATTCCTTTATACTTACCACACAAATGTGTCCCGTCAATAGAGAGCACTGAACGGTAGTGTACAAAACATGCAATGGAAGAACCAAATGCCCGAAAAGCATGCTCAAATTCCCCCAATATCATCGTGTACTATATGTCCTACTGAACCTGCATTGCTTCTTTTTATTTCCGCAAAATACTGAGGCAAATAAGAATACGATTCGGCCCAGTCACCGTATACTTTTTCCAACGCTTTATTCAATGTTCGCCAAGCTTTCATGTAACTTATTTCGATGAAGAGTTTGTTGGGGATTTCTGGTTTGAGACGGTAATGGAGGAGAATTATTTTCGTACTTTTGACTTCAAGGACTTGCAGAGCAAATTCTTTCAGACAATAGTTCAACCCACCAGGTACAAACGGGTTAACGAACTATTGACTTCAGGATTCAATGAAGCCTTGAAACAGCGTAATCGAATTCAAAATTTGTAAGATTTTGATCCGACCAAGCGCACTCTTAAATTTGGTTTCTGATGACGCAAGTAGAGAACAAGAACGAAGAGAAGGAGAAGAGAATAAATCTGCAACACTTTCTGGGTTTTGCAACACCTCTAAAGGCGTTATAGGAACGGCAGCGTTAGAAACGCTTTAATGGTGTCGTGGATCAGTGGAGGAAGAAGAAGATGTAAAAATTATTTTGAGTACTTTGCAACAGTTCTGGCGTGGGTACTTATAGACAGCGATGTGTGATGTCTATTTTCAACAGTCACATCTGTTGCTATTCGGAAAAATGTCACGCCCGTTCATTTGAAGCCATGTCTCTTCGTATGCAATGTTCTGAAAGCGTTGCGATTCAAATGCGAGCGTCAATCGGTCGACTGCATGATTTTCACTGGTCGGTCATTTTTGACCAGAGTCTAAAACGGTTGATCGGTTGAAATTTAACCTGTCGACTGGTTGGTTTCCGCTGCCCAATGGATCG
This sequence comes from Allium sativum, assembly GCA_030737875.1. Taxonomy (NCBI): domain Eukaryota; kingdom Viridiplantae; phylum Streptophyta; class Magnoliopsida; order Asparagales; family Amaryllidaceae; genus Allium; species Allium sativum. The sequence goes on along the minus strand of CM060925.1, from coordinate 307,453,681 downwards.
CGAGACCCCAAGAGCCCCAAGGCCCATCTTTTGACATTTTAATTATTATTATCTATGTCAAGTTCATGCCCAAGGCCCATTTCCTTATAGTTCCTTCTCTTCTTTCTTTTGATGTCATATATCAAGCTTTTACATATATAGAGACAAACTCCTCTATATTCTATAATGTGGGACTAATCCCTACACCTTATCTTCTTTCATTCTTGCTTCCCTCTTCAAAAAAGAAACCCATATCCCAAAACTAATTTTGAAAATTTACAACAATCTCCCCCAATTTTCAAAATAAATTAAAGTGGACGGCTGAATCACTAGTGTGACTTCCTACATACCCAAGTGGGATCAAGCCTATGTAGTTCTAAGATTAAGATTTCCATCATCGTAGAAACAACACATGAATAAAAGTATCTTTTGGATTTGAACTTTTACTTGGTGTAAACCATTCAAAGTTCTATCGAGATTCTATGGTGAACGAATCCTGAACCAAGTATCCCTTAATGATAAAACCGAAACAATCACACATGTTGTATTCCTTAGTTAGAGTGTTCTGCATTGCTCATCACATTAATGGTCATGTTCTTAAATCCTGGTTCATGAGTCTACCTGGAAAACGGTCTTACTTTCCTAGGAAACGACCTGATTTCCATACTCATATAGGTAAGTCACTTAATGTGTTTCTGCGAGACACATTTTAGGGTTTCTACACATATTAAGGATATTTATCCATCCATTTTTCATGCAGAATTCAAAACTAAACATTATGGGATTATTGATTTAGTGTTCCATAATCAATTCCTTAACTTGTTGGTACCCATTGAACTTTGTCTATCCTTTTCAAGACACAAGTTGGGTTTCTATTAAGGATGATCAATCTTCATTCACAGACCTTAGTCTCATTTCTTTAGACTTTATAGAAACCATAGTCGTTGGAAGACTCTTAGTAAGTGGGTCAGCCAAGTTTTTCTTCGTTTCTATGTAGTCAACAGTTATAACTCCACTTTTGAGTAATTGTCTCACCATGTGATGTATTAGACTCACATGTCTAGACTGTCCATTATATGTTTTATTAGAAACATTATATATCGTTCACTACAACAAGCAGGACCTTTTATGGCATTGAAAAAACGCCATACAAAGAATTAACAGCGTGTTTTGGTACGCTGTGTATCAACATGCAGTTAAAAGTCAGAAACAAACTATAGCACTAAGTCAACACCGTGAAAAGTATGATTCAATAGCGTTCAATATGTGCTATTAATACATTTCATGGCATTTCTGCTGATTACTTCGAACTTTCTGTTAGCGTTTTTCTAATGCCAACAAAAACATATCTTAGCGGTTCTCGAATGCTATAAAAAATATTTTTCAGCGCTCTTTATGTGCCGTAAAAAGAACTTATAGCGTTGATCTTTTGTTATTATATTTATTAATAGCCTTTATTAACTACTATAAATGTTTTCATGTCAAATTTTAAAAATACTTTTTATGGGGTTTAATAAATGCCATTGAAAAAACGCCATGAAAATTTTCAATAGTGTTGTAAAAACGCCATAAAACGTCTAAAATCAATCTGACAAATGCTTATTCTAGTTTAAAATGTGCACATTATGTCGATACCACAATTCAAAATAACCACATCATACTAATAACATATTTTATTTCAATCGCACAATACACAACCAAGAAGTAAAATTTTATAACTAAAATATGCAATATTCTCATCGAGAATACACAATAGGTCCATAATAGAACAAAAAATAGTAGTGTTATGTCAAACATACACATACACAAGCAGTAGCGACCAAAAAATAGTACTACATAACATTCTTACAAACCAGAATAGTTTTAGCAGCATAAATAACTTCGCCCCATAACTAAGCGCAACCATGTCATCAACGTCGTCGTTTATGCACCTGTAAAGCAAAAAAAATTCAATATTGTTAGTCCATTCCAAAGCGAAGTTAATCATCAGTCTTTATGAGAAACATGTACACGAGCGAAACTTTGTGATTTAAAAATCGGAATAGTATAAAAATCTAAACAATGTATTTTTTCTTCATCTATTTCTAGTATTTCTCCATTTTTTTCATTTCATCTATTCTTGACCAGTATGAAAGTCGGAAATATGTATGTTCTTTCCTAAATTAAACGTTCATGGTTGTGCAAGCACATGGTAGCATAGTTGCAAATTTCTCAGGACACATTCATGGCTCTGCAAAAGTGAGTGAACTGATGCAAGTCTGTAAAAAGAGTGAATTTAACCTGGAATCATGCAATGAGATTCAACAAATTTCTCAGGATACGTTCATTAATAAATACAATGAGATTTAGCAGTGGCTACTTCTTCCTCTGGTAGAATTATGCAAGTTTGTAAAAAGCAATAATGCACATGTTAATGAAGTGGAAATTTAACCTGGAAAAAATAACTCCTATACTTCTGGTGGATAATGCATTAATGAATTTCCATCGCTGAGCCAACATAAAAATCTAATCTGTGTAATAGAACAGAGCAGGTGTAAACCAATTATACAGTTGATACCCGAGAACGTCAGCCAAAATTCTAGTATATTTACTTTTACTGATCAACACTGCTCAGATCGAAGAAATGAAGGCCTCCTTACAAAATTGAGTAATATGGATAAGTTAAATGTATTAGTCGAAAGCAGTATTAACATAAAAGATAAAAAGCACACTGATAAATGCATGAAAACTGAACATGGAAATTGAACTGGCACACACATGAAATATAAAACAGTAGCAATGCAGGTAGAATAGAAGCAAAGAAAATGAAGTCAGAATGAATGCAAGTGTAAGACACGTCCAAACATAGCCTGCCACACACACACGCCACTGCACATAAATAAATGCAAGTGACAGCAAACGCACAACATATAGCTTTGCACTAACACAACTATAAACACATAAAAATTCTAAAATGATAGAATCTAATACAATACTAGTAGAATGAAGTATCACAGTCACTATTTAGTCAAATTCTTCAAAATTTCATCAAATCTATGACTAGGTTGTTCAAAAGTGTGGTACATAAAAATCTATTACCCTGTCTAACAGCCCCAATTCTATCCATAAAATTAAAGCTAGCTTTATACTGGAATCCACAATTCGTATTATAGAATTTAGTATCCTTCAAATATAATACACAACTTAATACGACTTTATCGAGCATTGAGGATAAAAATAAATTAAGATTACATTCCTTTCAGAAGGTTTGTTCCTTTCAAAAGCAATGGCTTTTAAGTAATATTACATGGCTCTGACTATATTTATACTCTTCAAAGAATGAATATTGGGATAAATTTTAAATAAGCATATTGTTGAATAGTAATATTACTTAGTAATATATTTAGAGTGTTATTGGTTTACTTATTTTGTGAAATAATAAATTTAGAAAGAAAACAAGTCAAATACATCCTTGTTTATACTATGCATACATTTAAGGCAACTCAGCTTTAAAACTGTGCTTCTACTAGAGTTGTGCAACTTGAGATTAACAGGATATAGCAAGCACGATGAAGGCATTCATTGAATGCATGGGTTGGTTTTATTTTTTGAACGGAAAAATGCTACTCAGTCTTCAAACAAGTTGCACACGTGAGACATGTTGCACAACTCAATTTCCAAGAAAAATCAATGTTTTTCAAAATAAATGTATGGTCAGAATAAGCAAATAATTTATATTAAGATTTGACAGTATAGTTCATTAAGTGACTAACTCTATCTTTTAAAAAATGAGCTATGTAATCCTCCCTTTTATTACTTTTAAGACTTGATTATTAAATTATATTCCTTGTCAAACCGTTATTATAAAAGTTGATTACTTGTGTACATATTCAACAATAACCATGAGAAATTCAATTGATTAGTCTATTTCTTGTCAACAAATATATCTTGCATTGTATATATATAAACATATGAAGGTCAGCGTCATTAAAGCTTTTTTTTACTCATAATTTCATAATATAGATGTTTAGTTATGTTCGGATTTTTATACTCGCAAATCAGCATTATTTGACCCAACAAAATAAAAGGGCAATACGCGTTCAAGTTGATTAAGGCACCAAAGATCAGAGTGGTGATGTACAGATGGGTGAGGCTAAAGTTAGTGAGCAGAAAAATTAAGATAAATAAAAAATAGTTTAGGAAAATTTAAATTTCTTCCGGAAACCAGGTTCTGACAGTCCGTATTAGCAAGTAACGGAATTAGTACACCTATCATCTAATATTTTCTTTCAGCTAAAATAAAGCATAACCAAATATGCATCTTGGCATTTATGAAGAAAATATAAGCAAATGTTTTTCCTATCAAAATATTAATGTTAGGTTGAACTTACCGGAACTTGCATCTTGTATAACCTTCTCAACAGGCCAAGCAATTGCAGTGCCGATGGCATTTCAATGTTTTGTAAATCGGATGTTGGTCTCCATAGATGTGTGTTTGGAGCATTCACAGCATCAACCCAAACTTTACCTGCATTTATCCCTAGAGGAACAAAATTAACAATGCGCTTGGATGGATTGAAGCGACACGTCCTTCAGCTACAATTTCTCCCCTTCGATCCAAATCAATCAGCTTGTCCTCGTTATTTACTATTAAATTTGCACTTAATCAATTAAGAAAGAACAATTTTATCATGTGATCTAATACTGGCAAGACGAAAGAATTACTTAATTATAAGTAATACATGCAGTGAACAAACCTAAAATATATGGTATACAACGCTATATAATGCCATTATTTTGGTTTGTTCCTGTGAAATTCAACTAGAGAAACAAATACAAAGCATATATTTTAGCCTGCATGATTTTTTAGTATAATTATTTATACTCTGAATGCTTAGACACATAACTATTTGCACCTGAGGTCAGCTCCAGCTATATACTGGCTCCTCATAACAACAAGGTCAACGGCGAGTACTTTCCTAAGATGCTCGAGAAGCTCTTTGGCATGACATAATCCGAAAAAGGATCTGAAGTGCACATTAATTATGTATAAGGATCGAGAAGCTCTTTGTCAACTACATCCATAACTTGTTGTTTCATTGGTATTCATTACTACCGGTGAGCATTGTTCAACTTTGAGAATTACTCACCTCTCTGAACTGCAGTTATGGACTCTTCCTCTTGAAGTTTCCGCTTACAATCTTACTCAAATCTATCTAAGACATGCCATTCATGGTATAGTTCCTCAAAATGCAACAAGTTGACAATAGACAAGTAAAGAAAGACAAAATATTGTACATCTAAATATGCTAGAATAGGACATACTTCTTAAAGTAGCGATCTGAGTTGTGCAATTGAGGATCTTTACAGTGATTCCCAAATCAGATAACCTCAACAGTAAATATTTTCAGTTCCTCCCTAGTCATCAAATCGGATAACCTCACCAGTAAATATTTTCGGTGTGTCGACAGTCATGCCCTTGGTTATGACCTGCAACAACAAGGAAAAACCATCCTAAACTTAAAACACATTCATAGTTAGGAAAGCCTGAAATTTGGAACATTTCAGTGCGTCGACAGTCATGCTCTTAGGCTTGTTGTTCCGGAACAGCAAGCTCTTAGGCTTTCTGTTTCAGAACAGCAAGCGCAATTGCTGTTTCAGAATAGCAAGCCTGCGCTTGATGATCCGAATATGTTCCGAATAGCAAGCCAGAGCTTGCTGTTCTACTGCAGCAAGCCGAGCTTGCTTTTCCAAGGCTGCAAAGCAGCAAGCTTGCATTGGATGATGCTAGCAGTTATATAGAATTGTGCACAAGAGAAATGTAAGAGCACTGAATAATACCGGGAGATAGGGAACATCTTTGGTTTCAGGTATATTACACTACCATAACTCTGAATAAGAGTTTGATTTCGTGTTAAGACATTTCCCTTATCGCTAACATAAACCAACTTTTCGAGGAATTCTTCAAAGATGGCACACAAGTTCTGGGAATATCCCTCTGATATCTGCATGCAAGCCCGGCTTAATAGAAACCGTATCATAGTTCAGAATCAAATTTAAAATTAGCAGTATCTAAACATGTGAGCACACAGCTTATCTAGACAAGCATAGCTTACCCCATCAAAAAAACTTGAACAGGTATTGCAGCTATGGAACCGAATAATTTTACAAGCTCATCAAATAGTTCTTTGGTCCTGCATACTTAAATGAAGTTCAGATATTATAGGATTTGTCAGTAAGCTTCTTCTTTTATCTAGTACTATCGTTTTCCTGCAAATCAAAAGGAACAAGAAGAAAATTTGAGAATTGCTTGATTTACAGTCTAATTTAAAAACCAAGTTTGTTTTCATGCAGGACAAACTCAGGTCATGTCAAAACATGAAAAGAAAGAGGCTTATATATAATAGAGGAGATCTAGAAAATTTGGGATGATGAAACAAATATAAAATCAAATCAAATGGCATCATAGTTAGGATAAAACGCATATTTATGATGTTGTATTATGTAATTTAGACACGACAAGGGATATGGTAATTAAAATATATAGTAAAAAACATCAGAGTAATCACTCTGTAACAAAACGTATAGTAATTAATGTAACAATAGAATGGATTGAACAAACAAAATTGAATTACACGCACTGTATCTCCATTGATTGATTGACAAATAATGATAAATCAACAAATAATGGTAAATCATTCATTATAGCCATGACAATCGATGTGGGAGTTATGTGTATATTCATGTTTTCTAAAATTTCCTTTTTCAAAAATCAATTGTACTTCTAAACCTTTCAATAGCCATCAGTGTTAAACTTTTGCAGACAATAACCAAGATCAAGAGTATAGCCAATAGCACAATTGTAGTTACATTTTATTCATGAGTTCTCTCTCTAGCTTTATTTCCATAATAGATATTCCTTTAAATAATATTACCATAATTGTAAAAAAAATGTGAATTTTTTTTTTATTAATAATCTAATTTAGAAAGCCAGGTTATTTTCATGCAAAATTTGCTCAAATCACATCAAATGGAGAATAAAACATCATAGCATATAAATAGAAAGAGGCTTGTATATTTTACAGGAGATTTAGAAAAAATAATGGAATGATGAAATAAACAACATAACCAAAGAAAATGGCATCATAGTTATAATTAAACACATATTTACGATGGCTTATCATGTGATTAGACATGGTAAGGGATTATAGTAATTAAAATTTGCAGTAAAAATTGCCAGAGCAATCACCATATAAGAATACTACAGTAACTGATGTAGTAATAGAATGATTTAGACAAATGAATTGGGATTTCTTGCATCGCATATCCACTGATTGATTTACAGTTAATGATAAATCAATATATAATCGTTAGTAATTAATTATTGCCGTGATAAATAATGTTGGAGTTATGTGTACATTTCTATTTCTAAAATTTTCACCTGTTGAAACTTCAATCGTACTTTTGATCTTTTTATAGCAAACAATAGAAAACATTTGCAAATAGTAAATATGGAACATTTACAATTATGTGCATTTTATATTTTCACAATTCATTTCTGTTCCATGTTCCCAACCAGCGGCGCGGTTCTGTTAAGAAAAAGTTCTCATTTCCTTTTACAGTGTTCTTACATTTCTTCATCTGCTTTCTTATACTCGGTAATCAACCAAAAAAATTACACGACACCCAATTCCATCCCCTCCCACAGTCAAATCACTTGAAAAACATTCCTACCAAATTGCCGCAACATAAACAATTTCACTTCATTGACATTCAGCCCGATGCAGCACCCATTTGTAATAATGATATTACTAATATAAATAAATATGTTTTGCAGAAATTTCACCTTGGGGTTACCAAGCAGCAAAAAAAATTGGTTTGTAGAAATGGAGGTCTTCATTGACAATTTGGTTGTTGGCCAAACAAGAATCTTTCATCATTTTGAGCCATTGCTGTATCAATTCTACTCCACTTGGAACGAACAGTGATTAAAAGCAAAATAGTTGTGTGACAAAAAAGGCCACAACATGAACCCATCCACAGTCCCTGGAACAAATTTTCAAAGACCACTTATTATTTTCCAATGCATGCACAAGCATTCGTACACAAGCGTTTAATGTGAGGATATTTTATATGAGTAGAAATAAAGAAAATGAAAAAAAATCAAATAATAAAAAAGAAAGAAGGAAAAGATCAGAATAGACCATATCTAAAAATCATGATTTGAACCCAACTAGAAGAGCTACTGGTATGCCAGTCATGTAAAAGGCAACATGATTAGTCCAAGCAGCCAAGTGCTTCCAACCGCAACCTCAAGCACAACTAAACTTATTTGAAATAAATATTATACAAATGCAATAATTAATCACAAAGTTTACCTTACTAAAATAAAAATACCTGACATAACTCCTTGAGCAGAACCCAACAATATAGACATAGAGAGCAACGAAGTAATATAAGAAAATCGCTGAACAATTTCAGTACTCTCAATAAATGATAAAGCCCAAATTCAGCAACTAAATGCTAATGATAATAGAACTGCTAGAGCGAGAAAACTAGATAGTTTCAATGCCACGATCTCATTTGACACACGAGTGTTGTTATTTTATAAATAAATCAATAACCAGGATATTGATATTAATATAGGATTTGACATTTGAGCGTTGCTGGTTACCTCACGGCTATGCTGAATCCGTATGTGATCATATATGCTATCGACTCTGTATTGGCACCGTTAGATACTGGCTTTTAAGTGCTTGTGTTATTTTATCAGTTTTGCCTCATGCCTCTTCTCTAAGCCATTCGTGCCTTTGTTTCATGTTATAGCCTTCTTATGCAGCAGTAACCCTTGGGCATTACTTGCAGTGAATTCCAGTAGTGTCCATTTTACTAGATTGCTTCAATCTACTAGTTATCCCTTTTATTGGAAGAAAAGAGATTAAAGAAACATACCATATGATAATGGTGCCTGGATAACTTGAATAACAAAAGATTCCTAAACATGTATACAGTTTGAATAAAGCATTGAAAAAGAATAAGGGATGATAGCCATAAAAAAAAGTAATAATCACCTGTAGAGAATTAAATAACCTGAATGCAAAACTAGACTGAGTTTGTGCTTATAACCTATCACGTTCTAGTAGCTTCAAACTTTGAATCCTATCCAGCCTCATAAACCTTCTGAAAGATTTCCTTAAATTTGTATATATTGAATGAGGTCCCATAAATGATGCATGCAATTGTAAACTCATATAAGGTACTATTATGTTTATTTCATGATAGTATTTCTTGCAATGGAGATAAAATGGCCACTTCATTTTGTAAGCAGTATTTAATGAAGCCCCAGCAAATTCATGGATGGACCATAACATATTTGTATGAACATAATCCAAAATCAAAATAATATAAAAACATATAATTTGACTTCATGTTATTCATTAATCTATTAATTTCGGTTACCTATGATTCCATGATAGGTATTATCCTTTCTATCATGGCACGTTTGCTTATGATTTTAATGGACTTTGGAATATCCATATGCTTTATCCTCTGTAGTAGCCACTGTAGCGTTGAAAAGTTATATTTATTGATCAACTTCTCTGCTAATTTCAAGTTATTATGTAGTGAAGTCATCTTCAATGGATTAATCATTATCCCCAAGACCCACTAGCACAAGGGGATTCACATTTATATGTTCCAAATATAGATGATTAACAAATTAGCAATCGTAACAAAGACTAATCTTGATTAACTAGTCACTGTAAAAAGTCTATACTGCTGCATTTTGAAATACCTTATGCGTGAATTATTTTAAAAATACTAATGCATGGGACCTTTAAAATGTCGTAACCAAGATGGCATTGAGGTGACCCAAAGTTGCATCCACTCTTTTTTAAAAAAATGGACACTTGGTTTTGAACTTTTTCTTTCCGATGTATCTTCTTCTTCTTTTCTAAAGGCATTAGATACGTTATGTGGAAAGAATATCAAAACTACAGTAGAACGGTGTTGTGGTCAATAGTTTTATCCAGTTGTTATTCATGATATAATATTGTATTACCTCAAACCAATAACGTCTAGGATCAGTTTATATATTATATGATTAAAAGAAAAAAAAACAGGAAAGTTCTCAGTCCATCAATTAAGTGCAGATGCAATCAACATACGATACATTTTGTTTAGTGGCTTGGTTGTCTTTTTCATGGCCTGCTAACTATTCATATCTATGATTTAATACACAAAGACTTGAGGAATAAAATAGAGCAAATCAAAAGATGTCTCAACAAGAAAAGTTGCTTAGACCAAAGAAAAAGAATCAGCTTTAAATCTAAAGCAAACAAGTAAAGAAGGAAGCTAGACACTGCTAAGGCACTAAACTAGGCAATGCTAGCTACATAGGCTGCGTGTGCAAGCTGATCAAATTGGGGAAGGCAACAAACGGCCCAACAACCATACCCATGGCGATAGGAAACAACGAAAATATAAACAGTAATCTTAACATTACTAATAGATATTGTGTGATTCATAGAAAACAGAGCAAGCCAGACCGTATACAAGTTGAATTCGGTTCAGCTTTATCTAAAACATAATGTACATGTGCACCTATACAAATGCATTCAAATAAGACTACTCAAATACACTAACAAAACACGTAACACACACCCCAAACCCGCATACACATCATCGTCGACACTTTCAAGCCAAACTGAGTACATATTAGGTACAATTAGTACGTATAAGAAGAAACTTGGACATATTAGATGGAATAAACAACGCAGTAATGATACTGGAAGCAAAGGCTGTGATTTAGTTTTATTGGACAGTTCCATTTAGATTTATATGGAGTTAAATATATCATAATAACATACCACTATGTTATGTAGGCTTACTGCCCATTCCTGTTTATGTTAACTCATTTTTGCTTTTTTTTGATCCATTAACTTACATCTACATCTCACTCATTAAAAGAATACTAAAATTTATGTCTAAGTTAGCCCATCAAAACTACTTGAAGCAAAAACAAAATAATCTATAAAATCTGAAAATTACTAATTAAGAAAGGAACTCTAACTTGTGGAAAGCTTCCCAAATCCATGAATTCAACGTTTGAATTTTACAGAAGCATTTAATCCCAATTTGTTCGTTTAAAGCCTAAGAAGCGGCGATTGACCAAGTGGATTTAACTTTCCAACGCAAGCACCAAGCGTATCGAAGTAACCACGATTTCCTCTTTCGTGAAGGGAGCGTAACAGGGAGGGCATCATTTCTAGGGATTTGAAAAGGAGAAGCCCGGCAATAATTAGGTTCAACGACATAGTAATGGATGATTTGGGATTTAGGGGTTACCATGGGTGGAAGGGAAAATTACGTTTAAGGAGGTAAATGAAAATAAAAGAGGGAAACTTTGTTAGGATTAGAAATTGACGGGGTGGAGATACACCGCGTTCTATTATGATGTTTTTCGTGTTTTTTTTGGATCTCCCGCTTTTACATCTATGGAACATTGATGACTACATTAACTGCTCAAACGCTGTAAGGATCCTAAACCTCCCCGGTCTCCGAAGAGAAGAGGAAGAACGGATTGCTTTGAGAATAAGACAAATCAGAACACAAATAGAAGAACATTTCATTGCTTATTACAACAATTCCATCAGAGTAAAAGAATACACGGAGTATAAATAAATATTACACATTTACTAAATATCAGAGATTTACAAGTTACAATGCAGCGGAAAACAATACAAAACACAACTGATAGGAATATACAGATACAGAGCTTTCCGAATATCATTCCAGCTATAAATTAGTATCCTGTGAATACAAATCTGCAAAACCAAAACTACTAGCTGCCCATGGAAAATAAGGGCACCCAGAGTTTAGGTTAAAACAATAAACTCCAGGTCAGTCATGTGACCGGTGTGAGAACTGAAACAGTTATTTAAAACTTTACTTTAAATCAGATATATCAAGGGACCACGCCATATAACACGGAACGGGCTTCCTCCCAAGAATACCAGTGCATATAACAAAATAGCGCATTGCTTTCTAGAAAAATGAATCTATTATAAGACCCAGGTCCCATCACACAATGCAACGCAAGCCGGAGGATAGGGTTTTACCTTATAATAGCCAAACATACTTTGAACATTTAGAACAATTCATTTGATACTATTATAAGTGCATAGTGTATAAAACAACTTCAAATATAAATGTATCAATCCTAGACGGCATGGGTACCATATATCATGTCGCCAATACTAGGCTCTACAATCAAAACCGCAAATGTCACGTATCGGAAGTTGGATTTCCATCTGTGAAGCAAGGAAAAGGATCGTCCTTACCGCTTCGATACTGTCTAGCCCAAGCCTCAGGATCAGAGCTCAAGTAACCCTTGGATCGTCAGGGCCGGTCGATGGATTAAAATGCCTGAACAGTGCGTTTCTCTGCCCTGTGGGGCGTAAACTGGTCATATCCCGACCAAACTATCGGGCGCGGAATGACCGATATAACCGAGGCACCTCGCTATCCATCATCCGCATAAGTAAAATGTCAGGGCATGCAAAATGCTAACACCACTCCTAGCTAGAAGGAAACGCATGTCTTCCCTGAAGTCCTCTCCTATTTCTGGTTCACACCGGGGTGTGAGGCTCGCAAATTAACGCTACACAAAGCTACGCTATATTAAAGCCATGCTTTGATCATCAACCACAAAACTCTGCTTTTCAACAGAAGCCTTGATCATTTGCATCTCAGCATGCCACACATGCACTTCACGCTATGCATCCGATGTCAATCAATCACACAGAAAGAAACCCGATGTCAGACACACATCCACTTACAAGTTCATTCTGGGTCTGAACGAAACCGGAGGCACATTATTCCTCCCCATATGTCCAATACAAGTGAGAGGTCCTCACATATCTGGTCGATCTCCAAGTACATCTGGACGATCACCACTTATTACCTTGTCTTAGGTGCAGCCCAATCAAGACATCAGTAATCATCCAAACGATGTGAAGACCTCCGGTCTTCAACCACCGTCTTCATCCATGACATATCGTCGAATCAGTTATTCAGAATGGGATAAACCCGATCTTTCCGAATAACTCGCGTATATAATAAACAAAGGCTATAAAACACAACATACGCCTTATTCCAATCCAGAATATTCCTTTATTCAAATATTCTTATACTTTGGGAAAGGTTCCTATTAATTTTATCAAAGATATATTCTTTAAATTTATTTTTTAATCTTCTTTTTTATATCATTTCTATCTAATTAAAGATGCATATAAACTCCACTTGGTTTTAATCTTCCCAAAAATCAATATTAACGATTGTTTAACTTGGGAAATCATATCCTGTCTTTAACTGGGTTAAAGAACCAATGTCATTTAAAACACGGTTCACGATAAACCCAAAATCACATTCCATTTCATCAACCTTTAACCATAAATTAGCAAGTCAACAATTCCCTAAGTATTAACCCCGAAGGCTGAAACCAACATCAGATCAATACCCAGGAAACCATTCAACTTAACTAATCTCCAGTTAATTTCGGATTTCCTTAACTCCATTGGGTCTAAGAATAGTATTATTAAAGATACCATTCACGACAACCCAAAATCTTATTCCTATCCTTAACTGGGTTAAAGAACCAATGTCCTTTAAAATACGGTTCATGATAAACCCAAAATCACATTCCATTCCATCAGCCTTTAACCGTAAATTAGCAAGTGAATATTCCCTAAGTATTAACCTCGAAGGCTGAAACCAACATCAGATCAATACCCAGGAAACCATTCAACTTAACTAATCTCCAGTTAGTTCCTGATTTTCTTAACTCCATTAGGTCTAAGAACAATATTATTAAAGATACCATTCACGACGACCCAAAATCATATTCCATCGTTAATCGGGTTAAAGAACAAGTGTTATTTAAAACACCGTTCACGATAAACCCAAAGAGCAATTTCAATTCCATTCCAATTAAATATCAATTAATTGGTATACTTCATTAAATCTAAATAAAAAGATTTAATCTTTTCTCAACTGGGTTCAAGAATAGTGTTAATGAAGACAACATTCATGACAAACCCAAAATCACATTTAATATTAAATACAAGGCTCTGAATTGAAAATATATCGTCTTATATTCAATATCAAATTCTGGATCAACAAATACCGTATTGGAATAACGATATAAATATCTTCCAAATTCCTCCACAATATCCGTATAACCACGGATTCCAATATCGAAATATTCCGAAGATAATTTCGATTCAAATTCATATATGGGAAATTCCGGCTTTTTTTAAAACCATTTCGAATCCAATTTAATTATTTAAAAACATTGGATTTATTATTCTAGTTCATAACTAGTTCATTTCGATAAAAATACCTTTTTATATTCAAATACAGAATTTTTCATCCCAGTTCTTTCCAAATCATTTATTATGATTTTACACAAATTATCGATAATTTTAATAATTTTACCAAGGCCCGTACAGTCGATTTCCACAAACAGCCATCGAACTGCACTGACAGCGACCTTTTCCAAATTTGATTTGGACATAATTCCAAATCCAACCGTTAGATTTCAAATCTCTAATATTTTTAGAAAGCTCTTTCCGATACGAACCCAACGGTTCCGGTTTTAGAAGAATCCAACGGTCGGATCTCCCGTAATGTCCATTCGAAGTCAATGGTCGAAATTTGCGAACTACCGCAGCGCGACGCATTCTTATTCAGGCCATTATATTATATATATATATATATATATATAATATTTCGTTGATTTCCATTTAAAAGGTATTTTATAAATCATTTTAAATTTGTTTTCAAAACGATTTCAACTTCAAATTCAATTTCAAATCAAAATTGAATATTCCATATCATCGATATATAAATAATAGTATTTTCAAAACATTGGATTTCAAAATCATTTCCTTTTCGATATTCATTATAGAAGTGAATCAAAACAATATAAATGTCGTTTACGTCAAAATGGCGTTAATCTAATCAACACGGCTTTATATATTTAAATATATTCATGTCCATCCCAAATCGGACATCAAAATTTGATTTTGATATTTTACTGAATATTAATTTAAAATATTCATTATTTAAAATAATGGTTATTTTAAAATATTCATTCTGTCTGAACATGAATCAGACACAGTCAATTAACATATAATTTAATTTATATGGATTTCATACACACATGTACGACAACAATCAAACAGAGTCAACCATCATCCAGAGTGCATTCTACACTACATAATCATCAAATATAAATATTTAACGCTTACAACAGCCTGTCAATCTATCGATCGACATACCGCTAATTATTGGGACTAGTGTATGTCCTATATCATCCCAATACCCATGTGGAGTTTCAATCAACAAATACAGATTTATTTGTGCAGTTGGGCAATGTGTAAAATTTATCGTTCCAATCAATATCAGTCAAATGTATGTACATAAACAAATCATCCGATTTGTTTATAAATATTTATTTTATATACACATTAAAAATTATATTCTTAACTATCAAATATTTATTCCATTCCACATCACACAATCAATTTTCACAACACAAACCAACAAACAAATAAGTCGTCCATGGTCTGTGGACGATGGGTGTCGGGTGCTGCTAAGCACCGTCTGCATCCTAGTATATATATCTAACTAGAAAATAAATTAAACTGAGGAGTTCTCACCTTTGGGTTCCACTCCGCCATGCTTTGATTGTTGGTCTATGTAGTATACCTACGTTAAAAATTATATTTTTAACCATCAATAATTATTTCTTTGTATGATTATTTTATAGATAACATACATAGGCTAAAAATATTCTAAAAATTATTGCATATTTTTATAACAACGCTACATAGATAAAAATCACATTTTTCTATCACTACTATATAGATAAAAATCGAATCTTTCTATCGCTAATGAATATATAAAATTCACATTTTTACATTGCCATTTAAACGATAAAAATCGTATTTTTATTTTGCTATCTATATGATAAAAATCACATTTTTATATTGTCACTTCATATATAAAAATCGAATTTTTATTATCTCTATAATATATAAATCATATTTTTTTTAATCAAAATATAATATTTTTCATTTTCAAAAATCAAATCTCTTCCGTTTTCAAAAATCAATTCTTTTCATTTTTGAAAACTCCATATTATTAAACCCTTAAAGATCATATTTTTCTTATATGGAAAATCTGAACTTTCATGCAAATAAAAAAAACGTAGCTTTTATAAAAATAAAAATAAAAACCTTACATTGTTTTTAAAGATGAAAATTTACTTAATTACTTATCAAAAATCACTTCTTTTCATTTTTGAAAACCTTGTATAAAAATCAGTTTTTTTATCATTCTAAAAAACCACTTACATTAAATAAAGTAAATAAATAAAAGAAACTTACATAGAACTAGGAAAGGGGGGAGCGTTCACCGTCGAAGGGGATTGGCGCAACTGGCCGGTGGTGGCGCTAGAATGGTCACGGCGGCTGATTGGTTAGGGTTTGGGGTTTTTTTAGTTAGAAGAGGGAGAGAGGGAGGGCGGCGAAGCTGTGGGGGTGGCGTGGTGTGGCCGACGACGAAGTAGCGGATTTGGGGGCGATGCGGCGGCTGTGGGGGAGCCTCAAGGGCGGCGGGTGGATCGCGATGGCGTCGAGCTGGGGTGACGGGCGGTTCGTACCTTCTCTCTTTTTTATTTATTTTGAACCTCGATCTGAGTCAATGGGAGGTGCAAAATAATATAAGGGGGGTTTACAAAATTTAATTATATTATACTATTTTAATTCTCCAAAAGTTGAAATTTCGTCCGAACTCCTAACGAGACACAACGACTATCGCTCCTTGCTAATTACCACCATTTCGAACACAATGGGATATGTTTCGTGTGCCAATTCGACCGTTTCGATTAGTTTCCGTTTAAATTAAAAATATAAATCATTATATTGAATTTTAAACGTACATTTCAATTTACTTGGGTCACAAACAGATCCTAAAAATTCCAATAAAATAAATCTGGCTATGTTTTGACGATACGGTCCTAACAAAACTAATTTCGTCAAATTTGGAGACCGTTTGAAAAATTGTCATTTTCTGGTCGATCCAAATTGATAGAAACTGTCAAAACACATTTTCCTGTGCTATGCTTACATATTGATCCCAAAAATTATGAAAATTGGAATCTAGCAATAATTTGACATCCCGGATCCAACAAAGTGGTTTCATCGAAAACGGTGGTCGTTTGCAAAATTTCCATTTTAAGGGCTTTAATTCCATAGCGACTATTCTGAATTTTCAACTGAGTATAACTTTTTACTCCCGCTATGAAATTTCAATTTTTCGGATTCGTTGGAAAGATATTTTCAATTAGATTGTATTTTTTTTGGTTTCGCAATTCGGTTTATGTTGAATCCTGTACATACATTTGAAATTTGAAATCAAATTTTCAAACTACCGCGCACTTTTCAATTCCTTTTATAATTTAAAATAAATATTTATATTCTAACATTGATTCAAATAAGTATATATGTTCTAATTCTACTCAAAATAAATTTCTCATCGTTATTATTTAAAATAATTCATTTTTAATTTCCAAAATTCATTAAAACTGCCAAAATAAAATTTTTAAATTGGTTCTGATTTTCCGGTTTGTTACAATCTCCCCCAGTTAAAATCTTTTCGTCCTCGAAAAGGAACGGAGCTGAAAGTTGTTTAACTAACCAACTCAACTCTCATTCTTTTCATTATGGCTTAAGTTCTCCAGCTTTTCAGTTTCTAAGAACTTTTCAAATTTTTCAAAAATTTGGCTAACACCCTAAATTTTCAAAAAAAATCGCCCTAACCCCCTTTGTACGGGAGCATCAGGAAAATCCCCAAACCACCACACAGGCCTCTCCAATCAAAAAGAAAAAGAAACAGATAAGCAGCTAGCCAATCGGCTAATAAAATCGTCAAAAACCCCAAGAAATACAATAAACATGTACTTATTTGTCAGGCAAACAATTTTATTCCTCTTTTCTAGCCTCCTTGCAATGACCTGTTCAATGTATATACATGTACATATATGCATTTTCAAACAAATTCCAATTTAGTTCAATATCTAATACAATTTGGTTATATGTACCGTTCATTCACATAACGGTTTTATTAGTTAACAAATAATCATATAACACAACCATCAATCAATTAGTGGATTATCGTTTCAAACATATAACTTTAATACAAAAATCATATTTTTGATGCCAAATCACAATAAATAATCCTATCTAGTTTTGGTTCTCACACCAGTCAATTGGAATCATATAGATATCCCACTTTCGAAACTCAAACATAACTTATGATGATGAAGCTTCAACCATCAGAATCATTTCCGGGTGACTGGAGTGTGATTCATGTGACTGGTGTGAGAACTAAAACAGTTATTTAATACTTTACTTTAAATCAGATATATCAAGGGACCATGCCGTATAACACGGAACGGGTTTTCTCCCAAGAATACCAGTGTATATAACAAAACAGCGCAATGCTTTTTGGAAAAATGAAGCTATTATAAGACCCAGGTCCCATCACACAATGCAACGCAAGCCAAAGGATAGGATTTTACCTTATAATAGGCAAACATGTTTGGTACGTTTAAATCAAATCACTTGATACTATTATAAGTGCATAGTGTATAAAACAACTTCAAATATAAATGTATCAATCCTAGACGGCATGGGTACCATATATCATGTCGCCAATACTAGGCTCTACAACTAAAGCCACAAGTGTCACGTATTGGAAGTTGGACTTCCATCTGTGAACAAAGGCAAGGGATCGTCCTTACCGCTTCGAGACTGTCTAGCCCGAGCCTCAGGATCAGAGCTCGAGTGACCCTTGAAGCGTCAGAGCCGGTCCACACAGAGTGGTTTAAATGCTTGAACAATGAGTTTTCCCACCCTATGGGGCGTAAACTGGTCATATCCCGACCAAACTATCGGCCTCGGAACAACTGATATAACGGAGGCGCCTCGCTATCCATCATCCACATAAGTAAAATGTCAGGGCATGCAAAACGCTGACACCACTCCTAGCTAGAAGGAAACGCATGTCCTCCCTGAATACCTCTCCCATTTCTGGTTCACACCAGGGTGTGAGGCTCAGGAATTAACGCTACATCAAGCTACACTATATTAAAGTCGTGCTTTGATCAACAACCACAAAACTCTGCTTTTCAATAGAAGCCTTTACCATTTGCATCTTAGCATGCCACACAGGCAATTCACGTTATGCAACCGATGTCAATCAATCACACAGAATGAAACCCGCTGTCAGACACACATCCATTTACAAGTTCGTTCCGGGTCTGAACGAAACCGAAGGCACCTTATTCCTCCCTTATATGTCCAATACAGGGGAGAGGTCCTCGCATATCCAGTCGATCTCCAAGTACGTCTGGACGATCACCACTTATTACCTTGTCTTGGGTGTACAGCCCAATCAAGACATCGGTAATCATCCAAACGATGTGAAGACCTCCGGTCTTCAACCACCGTCTTCATCCTCGACATATCGTCGAATCAGTTATTCAGAATGGGATAAACCCGGTCTTTCTGAATAACTCGCGTATAAAATAAACAAGTGCT
Organism: Allium sativum; assembly: GCA_030737875.1. Taxonomy (NCBI): domain Eukaryota; kingdom Viridiplantae; phylum Streptophyta; class Magnoliopsida; order Asparagales; family Amaryllidaceae; genus Allium; species Allium sativum. Next base: position 307,434,056 of record CM060925.1, on the reverse strand, counting down.
ATAAAACACAACATACACCTTATTCCAATCCAGAATATTCCTTTATTCAAATATTCTTATACTTTGGGAAAGGTTCCCATTAATTTTATCAAAGATAAATTCTTTAAATTTATTCTTTAATCTTCTTTTGGATATCATTTCTATCTAATTAAAGATGCATTAAAACTCCACTTGGTTTTAATCTTCCTAAAAATTAATATTAACGATTGTTTAACTTGGGAAATCATATCCTGTCTTTAATTGGGTTAAAGAACCAATGTCATTTAAAACACGGTTCACGATAAACCCAAAATCACATTTCATTTCATCAGCATTTAACCGTAAATTAGCAAGTGAACAATTCCCTAAGTATTAACCCCGAAGGCCGAAACCAACATCAGATCAATACCCAGGAAACCATTCAACTTAACTAATATCCAGCTAGATTTTGATTTCCGTAACTCCATTGGGTCTAAGAACAGTATTATTAAAGATACCATTCACGACAACCCAAAATCTTATTCCTGTCCTTAACTGGGTTAAAGAACTAATATGCTTTAAAACGCGGTTCACGACAAACCCAAAATCACACTCCATTCCATCAGCCTTTAACCGTAAATTAGCAAGTGAACAATTCCCTAAGTATTAACCTCGAAGGACGAAACCAACATCAGATCAATACCCAGGAAACCATTCAACTCAACTAATCTCCAGTTAGTTCCTGATTTTCATAACTCCATTGGGTCTAACAACATTATTATTAAAGATACCATTCACGACAACCCAAAATCTTATTCCATTATTAATCGGGTTAAAGAACAAGTGTTATTTAAAACACCCTTCACGATAAACCCAAAGACCAATTTCAATTCCATTCCAATTAAATATCAATCAATTGTTATACTTCATTAAATCTAAATAAAAAGATTTAATCTTTTCTCAAATGGGTTCAAGAACAGTGTTAATGAAGACACCATTCACGACAAACCCAAAATCACATTTAATATTAAATACAAGGCTCTGAATAGAAAATATATCGGCTTATATTCAATATCAAATTCTAGAATCAACAAATACCGTATTGGAATAACGATATATATATCTTCCAAATTCCTTCACAATACCCGTATAACCACGGAATCCAATATCGAAATATTCCGAAGATAATTTCGATTCAAATCCGTTCCAATTCATATATTGGAAATTCGAGTTATTTTTAAAATCATTTCAAATCCAATTTAATTATTTAAAAACATTGGATTTATTATTCTAGTTCATAATTAGTTCATTTCGACAAAAATACCTTTTTATCTTTTCAAATATGGAATCTTTCTTCCTAATTCTTTCTAAATCATTTATTATGATTTCACACAAATTATCGATATTTTTAATAATTTTATCCAGTCCCGTACAATCGATTTCCACAAACGACCATCGAACTGCACTTACTGCGACCTTTTCCAAATTTAATTTGGACATAATTCCAACTCCAATTATTAGATTTTAAATCTCTAATATTCGTTGGACAGCTCTTTTCGATACGAACCCAACGGTTCCGGTTTTAGGAGAATCCGACGGTAGCATTTCCCGTAATGTCCATTCGAAGTCAATGGTCGAAATTCGCGAACTGCCGCAGCGCGGCGCATTCTTATTTAGGCCATTATATTATATATAATATATATTTCTTCGATTTCCATTTAAAACGTATTTTATAAATCGTTATAAATTCGTTTTCAAAATGATTTCAACTTCATATTCAATCTCAAATCAAAATTGAATATTCCATATCATCGATATATATATAATAGTATTTTCAAAACATTAGATTTCAAAATCATTTCCTTTTCGATATTCATTATAGAAATGAATCAAATCGATATAAATATCGTTCACGTCAAAATGACGTTAATCTAATCAACACGACTTTATATATTTAAATATATTCGTGTCCATCCCAAACCGGACATCAAAATTTAATTTTGATTTTTTACTGAATATTATTTTAAAATATTCATTATTTTAAAATAATCGTTATTTTAAAATAATTCATTTTAAATATTCAAAATTCATTAAAATTGCCAAAATAAAAATTTTAAATTGGTTCTGATTTTCCGGGTTGTTACAAACGCTGAGCTATACTGCGGTTAAAAGCAACTTTTCTTGTAGTGGTTGCATGATTATCACAATTAATCAAGACTGCTGGAGATGGCTTCCTCCATAACGGGATTTCTACTAACAAATTTCTAAGCCATTCCTCTTCCTTACATGCGTCTGCTAATGCAATCAATTCTGATAAGATAGTTGAATCAGAATACAAGTTTGTTTCTTGGAAGCCCAAGACACAGCAGCGCCTCCTAATGTAAATATCCAACCAGTCGTAGACTTGGATTTGGATTTTACATTGTTCTAGGTTGCATCACTATATCCTTCTATTACAGCAGGATATCCTTTACAAGATAAACCATAGCTTATGGTTTCCTTCAAATAAGTTAAGACTCTGGAAATGTCTTTCCAGTGTTCGAAACCTGGATTACTCGTAAATTGGCACAATAGACTTATAGCATGTGCGATATCTGGTCTAGTGCAATGCATAGCATATGTAATACTCCCAATAATACTGGAATAATTCTATTTGATAAATAGTACGTCCAATGTTCTTTTCTAATTTTATACTTGGATCTAATGAAGTTGGTGCTGGTTTGTCATTATAGTGATCATACTTCTTTAGGAACTTCTTAATGTAATGAGATTGAGTTAGTAATAACTCTCCCATTTTTCTAATGATTTTAATTCCTAAAATTACATCAGCCTCTCCCAGATCTTTCATATCAAATTTAGAAGATAGAAACTTCTTAGTTTCATTCACACAGGATATATTGGAACCAAATATCAGCATGTCATCAACGTATAAACATATTATAACATAACCGTTGTTATCCGATTTGCTATAGATTCATTTATCTGCATCATTAACAATGGATCCAAATGACAGTGCAACTTTATCAAACTTCTCATGTCATTGCATGGGAGCTTGCTTCAGGCCATAAAGAGATTTAACTAATTTACAAACTTTCTTTTCTTGGCCTGGGGTTATGAAACCTTCATGTTGTTCCATGTATATCTCTTCTTCTAAATCTCCATTTAGAAAAGCTGTCTTTACATCCATTTATGTATGACCAAGTTATGAAATGATGCAAGTGCTATTAAATAGCGTATCCAAGATACGCGAGCCACCGGAGCATATGTATCAAAATAATCAACTCCTTGTCTTTGTTTATATCCCTTAGCAACTAATCTGGCTTTAAATTTATCAATGCATCCATTTGTGTTCAACTTTTTCTTGAACATCAATTTACATCCTATTGGTTTAGCACCAGGAGGTAAATCGCTTAAAACCCAAGTTTTGTTTAACATTATGGAATTCATTTCATCGTTGATAGCCTCTTTCAAGAAATTAGAATCTCTAGAACTCATACCCTCAGAATAAGTTTTGGGTTCATCATCGACGTTCATTTCATATCTTGTTACATTAAGTACTTTGTCCTTATTGCCTTCTACGAGATATGTTATGAAGTAAGGACTATAGTCCTTCTCTATTCTCGCTCTTTTACTTCTCTTGTGTTCAGTACTATCATATGGTACTGATACTTCCTTGTTGTTTTGAGCAGGAGCATATTCATCGTCATTTGTATCATTAGTCTCAGTTGGTTCTGGACTAGATGATCTTAATGGATCCTCAATAGTTTGATTTTTAAAAAATTCTACGTCTACAGATTCTATGACTTCTAAGGTATCAAGAATCATAAATCTATAAGTTATACTATTAAGAGAATATCATAGGAAAACACACTTAAAAGCTCTATTACCTAACTTTGGTTGTTTAGGGCCTGGTATTCTAACATATGCTAAGCAACCCCAAACTTTAAGTCTATTAAGATTCGGTTTTCTATTAAACCATAATTCATACGGGGAAATATTATTCTTTTTAAGTAGTACTATATTTAAAATGTAACACGCAGATAACATAGCATCACTCCATAAATTGTAAGGTAAATTAAAACATATGATCATGGCGTTAACCATTTCAACTAAAGTTCTATTTTTCCTTTCAGTATCACCATTTTGTTGTGGTGTATAAGGGGAGGTACATTGGTGAACAATACCATTTTGTTTGCAAAACAAAGTAAACTCATTTGAATAATATTCACCACCAAGATCTGAATGTAACACTTTAATTTTTATTCCTAATTGTCTTTCGACTTCTGCTTTGTAAATTTTGAATTTATCAAAGGCTTCATCTTTAGATTTCATTAGATATACATAAGCATATCTAGAATAGTCATCAATAAATGTTATATAGTATTGGTTACCACCATAGGTGATATGACTCTTTAAGTCACCCACATCACTATATACTAAATCAAGCAAACTAGTTTTCCTTTCTATAGATTTGAAGGATTTCCGATGTATTTTTGCTTGAACACATATTTCACATTTAGAAATAGATTCGAAATCACAATTAGAAATTAATCGTAATTTATGCATATTTCTAAGTGACTTATAATTAACATGTCCTAATCTACTATGCCATAAATTAACAGAATCAACAATATACGCAGAAGATTTCTTCATTAAATTCAATTTAATCATGCCATTACAAGAATATCTCTGTCCAATAAATTTGTTGTTCTTGGACAACACAAACTTATCAGACTCATACACCATCTTGAATCCTCCTTTGTTAAGAAGGTATCCAGAAATCAAATTCTTACATATATTAGGTAAATAAAATACATTGACTAAAGTAAGAACTTTCCCAGAGGTAAATGTCAATTCAATGGTGCCTTTTCCCAGAACTTTGCTTGCAACTTTGTTAGCACCAGTTACTTCGCAGGATTCTCCATTATTCTCATCGTAAGTCTTGAACAGATTACGGTCTTTGCAAATATGAATAGTTGCTCCAGTATCGAGCCACCAATCATTTTCAGTGCCACTAATGGAGTCCGCCTCTTGTACGACAGCCACAAGCTTTTCTTGGACAACATTCGCTTTTTGTTGTTTCTTCCGAAGACGACAGTCTCGGGCATAGTGGTCGGGTTTGTGACAATAGTAACAGTCACACTTCTTCTTGTTCTTGGAATTATTACCTTTCTTTTTAAACTATGTCTCATTCTTAGGCTTCAACTTATCGTTAATTTCAACATTATTAGCCTTAGATTGAGACTCAGTTTGCGGATTATCATCTAGTTCGCGTTTACGAGAATCCTCTTCAATACGAAGATGACGCTGTAAATCGTCCAAATCATAATCCGTTTCCGCATGTTTTAATTTTTTTCTTATAATCATTCCAAGAATTCGGGAGTCTCGAAATAATAACTCCAACAACAAACGATTCAGGGATATCAATACCGGCATCCTTAAGTTGATTTACCAACAGTAGGATTTCACTTACTTGTCCAATTATGGACTTGTTGGTGACCATTTTGAAATCCATAAAATTCAATATAAGAAATTTTTTATTACTTGCCTTAGATATCCGATATTTGCTTTCTAGCGCAGTCCAAAGAGCCTACGCGGTGTCCAAGGTCCTATGAGCATTGTATATAGGAGTAGACAGTGCATTCATAATGTGGCCTCTGCATAGAAAATCTTCCTCTTTGCGCTTTGCTCTTTTAGCTTTTAGTTCCGCACTATCTTTATCGGCTTCCTTCGGTATTTTCTCCAATCCATCTTCGAGAATATGAAATAATTTGACCGTGATCAGGAAGAATTTCATGGTCTCTTGCCAACGAGTGAAGTTCTCTCTATCTAATCGCTCTAATTTCATCAAATGTTGATTCATCACTTGCAATGCGCTCAAACTTTCCATGGTTGAAAATATTATTTGAAAATTTGTTGGGGATTTCGTGGTTTGAGATGGTAATGGAGGAGAATTATTGCCGTACTTCTGACTTTAAGGATTTGCGAAGCAAATTCTTTCAGACAATAGTTCAACCCACGAGGTACAAACGGGTTAACGAACTATTGACTTTAGGATTCAATGAAGCCTTGAAACAGCGTAATCGGATTCAAAATTTGTATGATTTTGATCCGACCAAGAACACTCTTAAATTTGGTTTCTGATGATGCAAGTAGAGAACAAGAACGAAGAGAAGAAGAAGAGAATAAATCTGCAACACTTTCTGAATTTTGCAATACCTCTAAGGCATTACAAGAACGACAGCGCTAAAAACGCTTTAATGGTGTTGCGGATCAGTGGAGGAAGAAGAAAATGTAATTTTTTTGAGTACTTTGCAACAGTTCTGGGCGTGGGTACTTATAGACAGCGAAGTGTGATGTTTATTTTCAGCAGTCACATCTGTTGCTATTCGGAAAAGCGTCGCGCCCGTTCATTTGAAGCCATGTCTCTTCATCTGCGACGTTCTGAAAGCGTTGCGATTCAAATGCGGGTGTCAATCGGTCGACCACTTGATTTTCACCGGTCGACCGTTCTTAACCAGGGTCTAAAACGGTCGACAGGTCGAAATTTAACCTGTCGACTGGTTGGTTTCCGCGGCCCAATGGATCACGAGACCCCAAGAGCCCCAAGGCCCATCTTTTGACATTTTAAATATTATTATCTATGTCAAGTTCATGCCCAAGGCCCATTGCCTTATAGTTCCTTCTCTTCTTTCTTTTGATATCATATATCAAGCTTTTACCTATATAGAGACAAACTCCTCTATATTCTACAATGTGGGACTAATCCCTACACCTTATCTTCTTCCATTCTTGCTTCCCACTTCAAAAAACAAATCCATATCCCAAAACTAATTTTGAAAATTTACAACAGAGTTGCTCGTCGACAAGCGCTTGCATCGTTCCAGCTGAGATATCCTAATTGGCTTTCACAAAAGCCATGATTTTGGATATAAGAAACCCATAAATGGCTTGATTGTGGTTGGAATTAATCGTAGGGTTGGCACAGTTATGTTGGTGAGGCAGTTTTCTGATTTCCGACCATCCAGTTTGTGATTTCTTCGACACTGTGAAGAATAGACCATTCCGTAAGTTGGTAGAGAATCTGTTCTTTGCTTTGTAATACCATCCCAACAGCAAAACCATTTTTTACGCACGCAGCCGAGAATTTTTCGCCAGAAAACTCTAGATTAGTCACTACGGATCTGGCCATCATTTGCATCGCGCATAGATTATCCTCCATTGGTACTTCCATTTGAATCTCATCATCATCTTCTTCGTAATCTACTATGTTTGGAAAGTCATAGTTTAGTGGTTCATTGTTGATTTCGGTCCAACATGTATCATCAACAGTTGCTGTGGCAACCGCCATGCTGTCAATATGTTCGGCCTGTTGTGACGGACCTGCACCCTTGTCTTCTTCGGATTCTACAGTCAATCTGTTAACAAATGCATTTTAGTTAAATCTTACATTTCAATGAGTAGTTATAAAACTAAATTGATGTGGAACACAGACCTTTGGCTCATATCTAACAGTTTTGACTGATTAGTTTGTTGTTCTTCTTCTTGTTGCTGCTGCTGCTCAGCCGCATTTGGTGGACAATACGGATTAGTGTAAAAAGGAGAACTAAAGATGAGTGATGGATCATGAGTTTACAACATTTCTGTGAAATAACCTAAACCGCTACTCACTATAGGCGGTGTGATTATTTCTTCCACGACATCTTCCACGATTTCTTTTGCTGTTTTTACAATAAACAACTCAATCAATTTCTTAACAGTAGAAAACATTATTTGTGAATCTTCATCTTCTAAAAGTCATACGGCTCTCGTCCCCGAATCAGTAGGCCAGTTGACCGACAACTCGATATCATATTCGAGAGGGTTAATTTTTGTTGCTTGGAAAGCTGTTTCTTTCAAAGCATCAAGTCTGTAACCCCTTCGAACTCTCCCTGATTTGCAGAATCCTCCCACATAACTTCCATTTTGGTGCTCATCCACGACCAATTCACCGTCATAGTAGTAAAGTGCAGTAATAAAAGTAGACGCCATTGTTGAGTGAGTTTATTTTTCTAGAAGTTATTTGAAGACAAGATTGAAGTGTGAGAGAAATAATGTGCTGAAGAGTTATGAAATAGGGAAACCATCTAAGCAACGTCACTGTCATATCAACTTTAATCAACTCAGTACGGTCGTTGTCAAATCAGAATTGACAGAGCTTTAATCATGTCAACGATTTCAAAATAAAGTAGAATCAATTTCCAAAAAACAAGCCTTGAATCAGAATTGGGAGAGCTTAAATCATATCTTCAAATTCGAAATAAAGCATTGTCATTCCTCCATACAATGCCTTTATCCCAATGGACAAATATTGAGCCAGATTTGGCAGATGCTTGTCAACTCAACCATTTCGAAATATTGGACCAACTTTATCAATGTCTAGTCAAATCACCTGATTTGCGGCAGATCGTACTGTACATAAACAGACTGACCCAGCTTTAATTTGTGGCAGCTAGTTGTCAATTCAACTTTATGTCATAATGTGTAATGTACGCCAGCAAACATACAAAGCTTTAGTTCAAACTTCAAAAATATATAATAAATTCAAGCTAAACTTCATAAACATACAACTACAACGGATAATATAATAATTCAAACTAAACTTCAGAAACCTACAAAGACGACGGATAATAGAAACACTAATGGTTACGGTTAAATTTCAAGTCCTCTTGGAGTTTTTTGAGACGTCTAATTTTTTGCTCCAGCTCATTCGCATATGCTATGCCCTTGGGACAAAGCGGTTCGTCAATCCATTCTGAAAATTTGCATCCGTGGGAATAATTGGAACAAAGAAGACTTCGACGACCAATGTTTCCGCCATCATCTGATACGAAAACTTCAGCCATATATCCACAGTGGCAGCAATCTGGGTACGAGTTAACCTCTTGCTCCACCATTGTTTGAGAAGTCATTTTGAAGATATATGGAGTTGAGAAAATGTGGTTGGGTTTTTGGAATTATGAGAAGACTAGTGAGTACAGTTTGGGAATGACCCAAAATACACAGGCGAGTTTTCAGAACTCGCACACAGGCGAGTTTATAAAACGCGTCAATATCCCTCACCGAACAAAACAGGCCTATATTTGTTATTATTTCTGAAACATGACTAATCATGTAATACTTTCTCCATACAAGCCTACAAATGTGATTTTTTCTTGTTATTTTGATCAAGAAATAAACCATTTTAGAATACGAAATTTTTTGATGTTAAATACTTATGGTTTCACTTATGATTTAACCTTTTATATGCCTTATTTGATCACGTTTAAAAGTGTGCACATGTACTTCATTGCTTGATCTTATAAGTTAATGGATGTACTTATTAAGTTTTATGTTTTTCTGACATGCACTGATCATTCAACTCATATTGCAATATTTTTTTACATCAATTAATTACCAGTTTTCCATTAAAGTCAAATCTGCAACGATTGCCGAGTAAACACACTTCTAAAGTTTCAAACTTGGCTACAAGGCACAAAAAAGATATTGTTGACTTAAATATACAGTGTTTGAATTAGAGGCGTAAGTTTAGAATTGCTGAATAAATATACTTGTTATTGTGGTAAAAAGAGTGGTACACGGTTCGTGCACTATTACGTCTTGAGTCTTGACTATGTAAAAGAAAATAATGCAAACCTAAAGGAGAAGATCATTTGCTCACAACCTGCAAATTTGCACTTCTATGTGCAATTCCTTTTTAGATGACCCAAACCCAATGCAGCCTTGGTTTTTTTTTTTTTTTTTTTTTTTTTTTTTTAATTCGTGAGAATATCATAAGATGGGATTTTTGAAAGCTGTATTCCAATCCAAAAATGTTTACTTGATTGTTTTATGATTATCAAGTACATGCTCGGTTAATAGAACAGCAAGTAGTGGGTCCTTAAAAAATTATCTAGCTCTTTAAAGATCAAACTTGACTTTATATTAACCTAGATCTAGCATTATTCTGGCTTTCAAATACGGTAAAAATCCATTCTAAGGACATATCCAATGGAAGCAATTCAACCACTTAATAGTTAATATTGAGAAACCCGTCAACATTCAAAGATTATGCACTTGATATTTAGACGAATGTTAACGAAAGGATTCAGAAAATTGAATAAGACCATCTGCAGTTAAAGCGCTTAGAGGATCGTGCAGATCCAAAAAGCCATAGCAGGAATTAAGCGAGAAACAGTAGGATATAGCGGATGACTCTAAAATAGTGCATTTAACTCATTCGTAATATATTTACGAATGTAAAAATGATAATTAAATGGTAAAGTACCACTCAATTTAACTATAGGACAAATTTTCCAAAGAAACTGGTTTTTGAAACTAATAGTACAAATAAGCTAGTTTCAAAATTATTTGCAAATGTAGACTAGTTTTGACCAATTCAACAATGAACTGACCATCTTTTTTTTTGAATATGGGGTGCAATTCTGAAGTGCGTCCACATAATATTATACTGACGCACTTGCCAAGTGCGCTAGTATAAATTTCTACCGACCTACAACTTCCAATTTCCTGGCACATATACACAAATATAAAATTAATAATAATAATAATAATAATAATAATTAGCATATACTGATTAGTTGATTGGTAGTTTAAATTCTTCGAAAATACTTTATCAACCGGAAATAAATAAATTTAGTCCAACATGGTAGATTATGTTATTGGTGACGTGGTTGCAAATTAATCAAAGAGATCTATCCGACGTATCCCTGTGACGTATCCCAGTGACATATATGTACCAACAAACCATATATGACATACCTATATTGCTTGGTATAAATCACATCTTATAGAAAAATATTTGAATAAAACGTGTCAGTTCCTTTCCAATACAACCATTGAAACTTGTTGATTTGGATATTTATTAACTTTGAATGCAGCATGCATAAAGTTAGCCATAGAACCTTTTTTGTGTCCTTGACCGCATGATTGTATGATATTCTTAAAGATACTTCTCTCAGTAGCTTTTAATTAACCGCTTATAAACAATGTACGCAGAAGGCAATTGATAAAAACTAATGGCTCGCATTGAATCACTTTCATATGAAGTGGTAAAACCTCAGATTTGATTACATATTCTTGTCTGGTGCACTTACACCCCGTAAGTTGTAAATTACAAATAAATAAATAAAAGTGAATTCTTGTTTAATCCTACAACGAAGAATTTCGTCATATGTTTATATAATGAACCAACAGCCAATTAATCAAAGAGATCAATCGAATCCAGAAGCAATAGCTTCGCTCTAACTCCAGGAGAAATACGAACGGGGCGATCGTTTTTGCCAAGCAATACAATTTCTGCTTCAGCCTCTAATATAAGCTCATTATCAGGTACTCTGAAGATGTATGTTTCAACGTAAATGCTTGTTGTAGAGACGCATGAAACTTTCACTTTCACAGAAAACTTATCACCATGTTCTAATGGTGTATATAACTTGGAGGAGAAGCTGGAAAGAGAGGTAGCTTTGCAATTTCCACCCATGGCTAATCCGACAATCTTCATCATTTCATCATACCCTTGCTGACAATAGCTAGAATAAACATCAGCTTCTACAATTCCCACTGCGTCGATGTCCTCTTCTTTCACTAGCATTTCTACTCCATAGTATTTGTTCATCCTTCATGAAAAAAATAACAACATTAATTTATATTCGAATTCAAACAAAATTAGTGACATGGAGGAAAAACAATTAAGGGCACACAAACCTCAGATCCTCTTCATAATCAAGAAATGACCATGACTTTTGATCAGGAGTAGTGATTGCCTTGTAACAAGTGCGTAAGTTGTTTTCCTTGCATTGATCAGCTTTGGTGTTAAAGTTTTGATTGATCATCACCATTAATGGAAGCTTCTCAGCTATGAGTTGTGCATGTATATGTTTAGGGGAAATAGAAGGGAAAGAGTTAGACACTGCAGGGACAAGAGATTGCATGTTAATTAGCTGGATGAAGTATATTGAAGTAACTTGTGTTTTGGAGAGGTTAATGTTGGTTATCAGTTTGCATGTGATATTTATAGTGTGCAATATCATTTTCTAATTATGGGAGTTTCTTGTTTCAATTATGGCGGGAGAGAAGAAATAATAAAACATTCCAAGTAGAAGTAAAAGGTTCATCAATCACCTGCTGCCAGCGACGTGATGAATTAAGTGGGAATTTGGAGGATAAAGCCAAGTTTCAGTCAGCAATATCATTCTCGAACTAGACAAAAAGTCAAAGTACTTAGCTCGAAGTCGCTTGGATTATTTGACTGTTGACTATATAAAAGAAAATAATGCAAACCCAAAGGAGAAAAATCTGATAAACCCCATTAATACCTAAGTGAAGCAAATCTTACAAGGTTATCCCCAAACTATATACAGACCAGAAAATACAAAGTCCAATACAAAGGCCCAAATACAAAACAAACATAAAAGAAAAAACCGTGTACAACACATATATACAAAACATATTTACAATTTTATACAAACAACACAATACACTCAACATCCCCCCCTCAAGATTGACTTGTTGAAGCAACAAGACCAATCTTGGAATACACAAAATGATGTTGCTCAACACTTAATGGCTTCGTCATTAAAATCAGATAATTGCATAGTTGTCCCAACATGAGATAATGCAATGAAATTACTCTTTATGTGATCCCTTATATAGTGACAGTCCATTCTCAGGTGTTTAGTTCTCTCTTGAAATACTTCATTTTCAGCTATGTACTGTGCAGATTTGTTGTCACATAAAAGATAAACTGATTAAGGAATGTTTACCCATATCTCTTGCAGCAAACCTTCTATCCAAACTATCTCACTTGTTGTTTGGCTCATAGCCCTGTACTTAGCCTCAGTTGAACTCTTAGAAGTGACCTTTTATTTCTTTATCTTCCATGATATTAAAGAATCACCAGGAAAAATGCAAAATCCAGTAAGAGACTTTCCAGAAAATGTGCAACTACCCCAGTCTGCATCACTGCATGCCTTCATCTGCAATACAGTATTTGCTGCATAGAATAATCCATGATTCAAAGTACCCTTCAAATACTTTAAAACATGCAAAACTGCTAAAAAATGTGGAGTCCTAGGATCCTGCATAAACTGACTTAATTGCTGCACAGCATAAGATATATCAGGCCTAGTCATGTTTAGATAAAGCAATTTTCCAATTAACCTTCTATATATCTCAGGATTTTCTAACTGTGTACCTTTAATTGTACTTTAACTTCAAACCTTTTGGAAGAGGAAATAGTGCAATCTTTGAATTTTCCATATTTGTAGAACTGAGCATATCCAATATATACTTTCTCTGATTTAAAAAAATACATCTATTTGTTCTACTAACTTCAAATCCAAGAAAAAATGTGAGTTCCCCTAAATCTTTGATGGTAAATGCATGATGCAACTGCTTCTTTATCTCTGAAATAATCTAAATACTTGAACCAGTAACAAGTAAATCATCTACATAGCATACTATAACAGTAAAGTCATGTTGATCAGTTCAACTAAATAATGAGCAATCCTGCTTAGACTGAACAAAACCAATTTGAAAAAGAAAATTCTTAAGCTCTTTATTCCACTGTCTAGCAGCCTGCTTAAGTCCATAAATTGATTTTTTTTAATTTGCAAACTTGTCCAGACTTTGCTTTAGTGTAACTAGGAGGGGGTTTCATATATATTTCCTCATCAATAAAACCATGCAGAAAAGCATTATTTATATCCAATTGATGTAAATGCCAATTATGAGCTGCTGCTAAAGCAATTACAATTCTTACTGTTGTAAATATAGCAACCGGACTAAAACAACAACAACAACAACAACAAAGCCATATATCCCAAACAAGTTGGGGTTGGCTAGATATGGAACCCAAAATTAAAATAAAATAAAATTAATAATGATGATTGTAACAACCCGTATTTTCAATAACCTGTAATAACATAAATCGAGGCAGAATTTAATTCTAAAATGGGAATCAAGGGAAACGGGCTATGCCATTGTGTTCGTCTCGGAAAAATACGCGAAATAGAGTCCGAGTTTTCGAAAATCGGAGTCCGTATGACCAAGATATGGCCTCGCGAAGTTTCACGAAAATTCCCAAATTAAAGTATACTTAATTAAGTGAAATGGGTTGTGTAGATATATATATATATATATATATATATATATATTGATATATATATATATATATAATTGAAAATTTAATAAATAAATATGCAAAAATGCTCAAAACAGCGAATTGGGAGAGGGGAATAACCGAACCGGCCGATTTTTGAAGTCGACCCGAGCCCGCTGGGTCGACTAGGGGTTAATCCAGGGTGTTTGGCTGTCAACCCGTGGGCCGATTCGCTCAAGTGCAGATTTTGCATTTGAATGGTTCTCATGGTCCATCTTTAATCTAAAGGCCCTAGATGGTTCCTACACTTGACTTCTTCCCCAAGACATGCTTTGATGGCTTGGATTGAATCTAGGGTTAATCCTATGGCCTAAAACACTTGCCTAATCTATAAATAAGACCCTAACCTACCCTAATTCATTCATAATTAAACCTAGTGACTAAACTATGGCAAAATGCTAGCTCTCATGGCCTCCACTAATTTTATGAAGAGGGTTGCATACTAATCACTCTCTAATCAACTTCTAATCCCTTCTTAGCATCTTAATCTTCTTCATTTGGTGTTCAAAGTTGCTAGTTGTGAGTTTCTATCACTTTGATGATCTTTTGGTAAACTAATTAGATGAGATGTGATGAGATTTATGGTTTTGTATGTGGGTTAATGAGCTTTGAATCATATGATATGATGTTAGCATTAATCTTATGTTTATGCATGTTGAGTATGTAAGCTTATGCAAGTTTAATATGATGTATGTTATGTTTGCATGATGCTAAATATGCAAGTTGTGGGCTATGTAATCATATGCATGTTATGCAAGTTCATGGTAATATGCTATGCAAGTTACATGTTTGTTAATATGCAAGTTACATGTTTGTTAATATGCAAGTTACATGTATGTAAATATGCAAGTTACATGTTTGTTAATATGCAAGTTACATGTTTGTTAATATGCAAGTTACATGTATGTAAATATGCAAGTTACATGTTTCTTTATATGCAAGTTACATGTTTGTTAATATGCGAGTTACATGTATGTAAATATGCAAGTTACATGTTTATTAATATGCAAGTTCATGATGACACATTATGCAAGTCTATAAGCTAATATGCAAGTTTGTTATGCAAAATGAATATGTAAGTTATGTGACATATTATATGCAAGTTATGTGACATGTTATGCAAGTTCATATGCAAGTTATGTGTTTGTTAATATGCAAGATGGCACCTTTGAAACATGTTCATTCATATGCAAGTTGACACCTTTTATATGTGTTATATCATGAACGAAATTACGTGGGAACGATGGGGTAATTAAATGCATAAGTTAATAAGATTGTGTGAAATTAATATAATTATGCATAACACAAAATAAATAAACATAGTATGGGAATTTGCCTATTTGGTTAGGTGTACCCATACTATGTGTTGGGAATTTACCTATTGAGTTAGGTCTACCCCATGGGAATTTACCTATTAAGTTAGGTCTACCCATGTTAAGAAAACTTGATTAATTAGGGATAATTAATATAAAATTATGAGGGTGATTAATTAGGTGTAATTAATTGACTAAGACACGAGGTTGGACTCAGTTGTAGCGTAAAACTGCCCGGACCCAACCGGCTTAACCAGTTGCTACAAATGTTAGCCCAATGTGAGAGGTCTTAGGCACAAACTAAATACGTAATTAATGTAAAGACACGAGGTTAGACTCTGTTATGACATAAGGCTGCCCGGACCCAACCGGCTTAACCAGCGGTCATAAAAGACAGTCTAATGTGAGAGGTCTTTACAAAGGTTACGTTCTTAATTAATTAATTAAGAAACACTTAACCTTTGTAAAGACCTCTCACATTAGACTGTCTTTTATGACCGCTGGTTAAGCCGGTTGGGTCCGGGCAGCCTTATGTCATAACAGAGTCTAACCTCGTGTCTTTACATTAATTACGTATTTAGTTTGTGCCTAAGACCTCTCACATTGGGCTAACATTTGTAGCAACTGGTTAAGCCGGTTGGGTCCGGGCAGTTTTACGCTACAACTGAGTCCAACCTCGTGTCTTAGTCAATTAATTACACCTAATTAATCACCCTCATAATTTTATATTAATTATCCCTAATTAATCAAGTTTTCTTAACATGGGTAGACCTAACTTAATAGGTAAATTCCCATGGGGTAGACCTAACTCAATAGGTAAATTCCCAACACATAGTATGGGTACACCTAACCAAATAGGCAAATTCCCATACTATGTTTATTTATTTTGTGTTATGCATAATTATATTAATTTCACACAATCTTATTAACTTATGCATTTAATTACCCCATCGTTCCCACGTAATTTCGTTCATGATATAACACATATAAAAGGTGTCAACTTGCATATGAATGAACATGTTTCAAAGGTGCCATCTTGCATATTAACAAACACATAACTTGCATATGAACTTGCATAACATGTCACATAACTTGCATATAATATGTCACATAACTTACATATTCATTTTGCATAACAAACTTGCATATTAGCTTATAGACTTGCATAATGTGTCATCATGAACTTGCATATTAATAAACATGTAACTTGCATATTTACATACATGTAACTCGCATATTAACAAACATGTAACTTGCATATAAAGAAACATGTAACTTGCATATTTACATACATGTAACTTGCATATTAACAAACATGTAACTTGCATATTAACAAACATGTAACTTGCATATTTACATACATGTAACTTGCATATTAACAAACATGTAACTTGCATATTAACAAACATGTAACTTGCATAGCATATTACCATGAACTTGCATAACATGCATATGATTACATAGCCCACAACTTGCATATTTAGCATCATGCAAACATAACATACATCATATTAAACTTGCATAAGCTTACATACTCAACATGCATAAACATAAGATTAATGCTAACATCATATCATATGATTCAAAGCTCATTAACCCACATACAAAACCATAAATCTCATCACATCTCATCTAATTAGTTTACCAAAAGATCATCAAAGTGATAGAAACTCACAACTAGCAACTTTGAACACCAAATGAAGAAGATTAAGATGCTAAGAAGGGATTAGAAGTTGATTAGAGAGTGATTAGTATGCAACCCTCTTCATAAAATTAGTGGAGGCCATGAGAGCTAGCATTTTGCCATAGTTTAGTCACTAGGTTTAATTATGAATGAATTAGGGTAGGTTAGGGTCTTATTTATAGATTAGGCAAGTGTTTTAGGCCATAGGATTAACCCTAGATTCAATCCAAGCCATCAAAGCATGTCTTGGGGAAGAAGTCAAGTGTAGGAACCATCTAGGGCCTTTAGATTAAAGATGGACCATGAGAACCATTCAAATGCAAAATCTGCACTTGAGCGAATCGGCCCACGGGTTGACAGCCAAACACCCTGGATTAACCCCTAGTCGACCCAGCGGGCTCGGGTCGACTTCAAAAATCGGCCGGTTCGGTTATTCCCCTCTCCCAATTCGCTGTTTTGAGCATTTTTGCATATTTATTTATTAAATTTTCAATTATATATATATATATATATCAATATATATATATATATATATATATATCTACACAACCCATTTCACTTAATTAAGTATACTTTAATTTGGGAATTTTCGTGAAACTTCGCGAGGCCATATCTTGGTCATACGGACTCCGATTTTCGAAAACTCGGACTCTATTTCGCGTATTTTTCCGAGACGAACACAATGGCATAGCCCGTTTCCCTTGATTCCCATTTTAGAATTAAATTCTGCCTCGATTTATGTTATTACAGGTTATTGAAAATACGGGTTGTTACATTCTCCCCTCCTTAAAGGATTTCGTCCCCGAAATCTTCAAGTTAGGAAGAACGTATCCTACCATCCAATCATCCATCTACTCAAAGCATCATCCACGAGCAATCATTGTCCTTACAATATTCTAAATGCTGGATGGATATATGCAAAAGTGTGTGTATATGTACTTACCTAATGCGAAAATCAGGCGGTTACTGATACAGTAAACCTCCTTAATGCAAACCATGATAGTGCCATGCATCCAATATGTATGCGAAACCCTATTGACACATACAAATTTCTACATGCGTGCACAACCATACACAAAAATGCATCATCCATATGATAACACAGCCATGATACATCCATCAATCTAACTACCACATCCATTTATGCAATATGCAACATGAAGTGACTGAGCCGATCTAGTGCCTAATGTGTGTGTATATGCATCCACGAGCAACCACTAGCAAACAATTGCATCCATATGCATCCATCAACCATAACATGTTTCAAACACATGTCTCAACCATAGGTTTTACCCTATCTAAAGGTCATAGGTATTAGCGAGAGGATATACTAAAGATAAGATAAGTACTAGACAAGCAATAAAGGAGAAGTTAAAAGACATACTCTCAAAAAGAAATGGATACAAAGAACGCATCTTTGCTTCCGTCTCCCAAGTAGCATTGCTTTCGTCATCTCCCCATTGCACTTTAACTAGCTGAACTTCTCTGTTCCTCAACTTCCTAGTTTCTGACCCAAGGATGCGAGTAGGAGCTCGTCGAATCGTCGCATCACGCTCTACCTCTACATCTCTAAGCAAGCTCGGCTCTACCACCTCCGCGGTCTCATGTAAGCACTTCCTCAAATGTGATACATGGAATACATCATGAACACCACTAAGTCTGTCGGGCAACTCCACCCTATATGCCATCCGTCCAATCCTTTCCTTAATAGGAAACGGCCCAACAAATCTCGGTGCTAACTTCCCTACGGACCCAAAGCGAACAACATTTCTCAATGGAGATACTTTGACAAAAACCATGTCCCCAACCTCAAACTCAAGATCCGTCCTTCTCCGATCCGCATAAGATTTCTGTCTATCTTGCGCTGCTTTCATCCTTTTTCGAATTAAATCAATCTTCTCTGAAGTCTCTCTAACCATATCCGGCCCAAGCAAGATCTTATCCGTAGATTCCCACCAACATGTAGGAGATCGACAAGGCCTTCCATAAAGAGCTTCGAAAGGAGCCATACCAATACTGGACTGAAAGCTGTTATTATATGCGAACTCCACCAAAGGAAGATGTTCTTCCCATGTACCTCCAAAATCCAAGATACAAAGCCTCAAAAGATCTTCTAAGATACGGTTCACCCTCTCGGTCTGACCGTCCGTCTGAGGATGATATGCGGTGCTCAAACACAACTGAGTCCCTACCGCCTCTTGCAAACTTCTCCAAAACTCACTAGTGAAAATAGGATCTCGATCACTCACAATGCTGGATGGTACGCCATGCAATCTAACAATCTCTCTAACATAGACTGAAGCAAGCCATGGAGCGGTCCTCTTACTCTTTACGGGTATAAAATGGGCACTCTTTGTAAGTCTGTCTACCACAACCCAAATTCCCGTATTGCCCTTCCTCGATCTCGGTAACCCGTCGATGAAATCCATCGAGACACTATCCCACTTCCACTGTGGAACTTCCAATGGGTGTAGCAACCCACCGGGTTTCCTTTGCTCCACTTTAACTTGTTGGCACACTAAGCATCTAGCCACATACTCGGCCACATCTTTCTTCATACCGGCCCAAAAGAAAACTCTCTTCATGTCTTGGTACATTTTGTCTCCACCGGGATGAATAGTCATTCTTGAACGATGTGCATCATCCAAAATAGCCTTCTTCAAACCCTCATCTTGCGGTACACAAAGTCTACCGTCTCTATGCAACCATCCCTTATCATCTATGGTGTATCTACCCAAATGGCTGGACGACTCCCCTCTTATAAGCTTCTCTACCAACACAACCAACTGTGGGTCGTCTCGCTGAGCCTCGCCAATCCGTCTCAAAAGAGTAGGTCTAACCTCCAAGGATGCCAACAAACCAGGTACAAAATCAACAGAAGGTCTGAAGTCAAACAAAGAAAGAAACTCCAAGCTTCGTCGTTCCACGAACAATGGACTCAAAGATAGCCTTTTTCTACTTAAGGCGTCTGCCACCACGTTACCCTTACCAGGGGTATACGCTATCTCGAAATCATAGGATGCTAAGAACTCCATCCACCTTTGCTGTCTTAAGTTTAAATCCTTCTGAGAGAATAAGTACTTCAATGATTTATGGTCGGTGAACAACTCGAATCTCTCACCAAGAAGATAATGGCGCCAAGACTTAAGTGCGAAAACAATCGCGGCCAACTCTAGATCATGGGTAGGGTAATTCTTCTCATGCACTCTCAATTGTCTCCCTCCATAGGCTATTACCCTTCCCTCCTGCATCAAGACTGCGCCTAATCCTGTTCCACAAGCATCGGTATAAACAACAAACGGCTTACTCCCATCTGGAAGCACTAAAACTGGAGCGGTGGTCAAAGCTCTCTTTAACCGTCGGAAAGCATCATCACAATCTACATCCCATGAGAAAACCAGATTCTTCTTCGTCAAGCGGGTTAATGGGGCTGATATCTTCGCGAAGTCTTTGATGAACTTCCTATAATATCCTGCCAACCCCAAGAAACTTCTTACCTCGGTAGCATTTCTAGGAACTTTCCAATCCTGGATAGATACTATCTTTGCGGGATCCACAGCTATCCCTTCCTTAGAGACCACATGCCCTAAGAATCGCACTTCTCTTCTCCAAAAATGGCATTTAGAGAATTTAGCTTTAAGACTATGCGCTCGAAGAGTCTCCAACACTTCCTTGAGATGTAAGGCATGCTCTTCTTCATTCTTGGAAAAGACCAAGATGTCATCCACAAAAACTACTACAAACTTATTCAGATACTCTCTGAACACTCTACTCATGAGATCAACAAAGTATGCGGGGGCGTTTGTCAACCCAAATGGCATCACTAGCCACTCAGAAAAACCATCCGGAGTCCGGAAAGCAGTCTTCTCTATACTGTCCTCCGCCACTCTTAACTGATGAAACCCTGTAGCTAAGTCCATCTGCGAAAATACTGACGCGCCAACCAACTGATCAAAGAGATCATCTATCCTCGGTAATGGGTGTCTATTCTTCTTCGTGAGCTTATTAAGTTCCCTATAATCCACACAAAGTCTGAGGGACCCATCCGCCTTCGTGGCAAACACTACGGGAGCTCCCCACTCCGATATACTTCGCCTTATGAACCCCTTCTCAAGCAACTCCCCTACTTGCTTATGAAGTTCTCTTCTCTCACGAGGAGCCATGTGGCGTACTGGCAAAGACACTGGTTTGGCATTATCCACCAAATAAATTCGGAAATCTATCTCCTGCTTCGGAGGCAAACCCTTTACTTCTTCAAACACATCCGGATATTCCCGGACTACTCTGACAGAACACAAACTTTCGACCGAAGCATCGAGCGATTCAAGATAACTTAGCAAAACAGATTCCATGGGATTGCAAGAGATCTCGAGAGTGTTACCCAAGCGGGTCATGAGCCTGACAACTCTCCTTTCGCAATCAAGAACGGCACCATTACTGGATAACCAGTCCATGCCCAAGATCAACCCATAGCCCGTGAAGCCCAATACAAAAGCATCACATCTAAACTCAACGCTAAGTATAGAAATCTTCAAACCTAAACATATCATAGACAGATATATGGAGCCCCCAATTGGGTTTGAGACAACCAAGGGATCATCAACTAGACTGGTGTGGTGCAGTTTAGTAATTTACCTTAGGGAGGGTAGATGCGTCTTTATCCTTTATCTTCATTTAGTTGACTGCTTAGGGTAGCCATTCATCCCTATATGTTACCGTGTATCAATTTATGTCTTCTCTGGTTACTTTAACGATTGTATTGTTAAAGTTATAGGACTCGCTCAGACTTATGTCTGACCCTGTTGTTTTTATCTTTTTCCCAACCCTCAGGTCCTACGGTGGATCCTAGCAGTAGTGGAGCTTGATCGGATTGCTGTTCCAGTCTTTAGGAGCTTGGATAGATGTAAAGCTCCAGTTATCCAGTTATCTTTTCTTTTGTTTGGCTATTGTATGAGAGTGGGATTATGTACTTCTTTATTTTGATGGATATTGTACTTGACCTTTATTGTGGTTTTATGATGTAACCAGACATGTTTTACTTCCGCTGTTATGAGATGATGTTTTAAAATTTCAAGTACTATTTATATCTGTCTTGTTGTAATTTTTCTGTTCTATATTCACTAAAATACTCCACCGATGCTATGGCATTCCCTTAGTGAGTGATCATAGCGGGAGTGGGGTGTTACAATGATAATATATATATATATATATATATATATAAAGGGTTTAAAATAACCAATCAAATAAAAAGTCGTCCGATAAAGGGTTTTTTTTAATAATAATAATAAGAAGAAGTAAAAAATGTTCAATAAAAGTGAAATAAAATCTAAAATAGTAAATAAAAAGTAAAAAGGTTCAGTAAACGTGGAAAAAAAAATTATGGTTCTGGTACATGGATTGCTAATTTCCATGCATTCCTATCAACTACGAGCTCTTCCGATAAACTCCAGTTACTTAAATCTCTCTTTATTATCTTCTCCCATGTCATTTTAAGTCGACCTCTACCTCTCTTTGGGCCTTCGGCGCGACCTAGATTTCCAGCGCGTACAGGTGCATCGTATGGTCTACGTTGGATAGGTCCAAACCATCTCAAGCGGTATTGGACTAACTTCTCTTCAATAGGTGCAACTCCAAGTTTTTCCCGAATATCCTCATTTCTAATCCGATCTCGTCTGGTATGCCCATAGCTCCAACGCAGCATTCGCATCTCTGCTATACTTATCTTCTGGACGTGTTGCCTCTTAGTAGGCCAACATTCTGCACCACATAACATTGCACGTCTGATTCCTGTCCTATAGAACTTTCCTTTAAGCTTCTGAGGAATCTTCCGATCACAGAGAATGCCAGATGCTAGTCGCCATTTCACCCATCCTACTTGAATTCTAAAACTAACATCCTTATCAATCTCTCCATCAAACTGCAACATAGATCCTAAGTATCGAAACGATTCCTTCTTGGGTACTAGGCCAGGGTAACATCTCCGTCATCTGACCTGACACTGCTAAACTCACACTTCATATACTCTGTTTTAGTTCTGCTAAGCCTGAAACCCTTTGATTCCAAGGTCTCCCTCCACAACTCCAGTTGTCGATTAACCCTTATTCTACTTTCATCAATCAACACAACATCATCGGCAATGAGCATACACCAGGGAATCTCCCTTTGTATATCTCTTGTGATTTCATCCATCACTAATGCGCAACCGGACTAAAAGTATATTTAAAATCTTTACGTTTAATCAGCTTGTCTCCTCTTGCTACAATTCTGGCATTACACCTTTCAACATCTCCATTCTTCAAAAACTTGGTCTTATATACCCATTTGCTTCCTATTGCATATCTGTCTGATGGCAACTCCACCAATTCTGAAGTATTATTCTTCTCCATTGCTTCAATTTCTTGTTGCATTGCTGCTACCCATCTAGGGTCTTCCTTTGCTTGATTATATGAGGCAGGCTCTTTTGTAGATAGCATTTTGTTGAGGTTTGTCAAAGCTTCAGAATTCAGATGAGACAATGATGGTTCTGAGAACACATTAAAAATCATAGATTTAGCTGATGAGTCATGTGGTGTAGATAATGGTTTAACATACTGAATTTCAAAATCTTTAAACCTGGAAGGTAATTTTGTTGGTCTAGTTGATTTCCTTTGAGGAGGAATTGTAGATATAACTGGTTCAGTCTGTTCATTAGTATTAAAATGATGTTGTTGAGAATGAGTGGAGGTAGAAGGAGTTTCTGGAATTATATTTTCATCTATAGGAAGATTTTGTGAAGAAGGAATATTTGAATTTGATCCACAAATTTGTTCATCAGGAATTAAAATTTGAATTTGAGGAGATTGAGTTTGAGAAGGTTGAATTTTTGTGTATGGAAAGGAATTTGTATTTTGGTAAGGAAAAATAGATTCTTCAAAAAACACATCCCTGCTAATAATAGTCTTGTGCTCATCCAAATCATATAATTTGTATCCTTTTTGAGCATAAGGATATCCAATCATCACACATCTCCTTTCTCTTGGTGCAAACTTGTTAGATGTTTTTATGGCAGAATAACATAGACAACCAATTACTCAAAGATGACCATAATCAGGTTCCTTTCCCATTAATTTTTCATATTTTCCACTGAAGCACCACACTAGGCATCAAGTTAATTAAATATGCAGCTGCTAGAATACATTCACCCCAAAACTTAACAGGCAAATTAGCATATATTTTTATTGACCTGGCAGTTTCTAAAAGGTGTTTGTGTTTTCTTTTTGCCCTTCCATTTTTTTGAGGAACACCTGGTACACTTCTCTGATATATGATTCCTTTTTGAGCAAACAAATTACTACATGATTCATTTAGTATCTCTGTTCCATTATCACTTCTGATTATTTTAACCTTGCTAGAAAATTGAGTATCAACATAAGCCAAAAAATCTGAGATTATTTTGTAAACTTTTTGTTTGCTATGTAAGAGATGAACCCATGTAGTTCTACTATAATCATCTAAAATGGTTAAAAAATAACTTGCACCGGTCAATGTAGGTGTTCTGTATAGTCCCCATAAATCTATATGAATCATTTCAAAAGATTTATCAGCAATTGAAGATGACAAAACAAATGGCAACTTATGATGTTTACCTAAAATGCATGCCTCACAACTAAAATCATCACTTTTATTGTTAGAACATGGAACTGTTAAATGTTTCATAGTAGATACACTCACATGTCCTAGTCTTGAATGAAGAATATTAAAACTAGGTGCAGAAGTGGAATTGTTTAGAGTGTAGGTCCTGAAACAAACATTTTGTTTGATCAAAATAGACCACAAGATTATTATGATCAAGTAACTTTCCAATGGATAAGAGATTATGCCTGAAATCGGGAATGTATAGAACATTCTTTTGAGTTATTTGAGGTGTTAAATGAATTGTTCCAGTTTTTGTAACAATTTTAACAGTTCCACCAGGCAAACTAACACTTAAAGGATGTTTTAGTGCTTGAAATGAAGCAAAACATTTAAAATCATACTCCATACGTTCAGATGCTCCAGAGTCTATGATCCAATTATTATGAGAAGTAGTATTTGCATCATGATCAACACTGGAAGCAATAATACCCACAAAGTTCACTGCAGTGTAATTCTGTGACAAAGGATCAGAAGAAGGAGAATCCTACTGTATCATGTGTACTATGGCTTTGTAAACTTCAGCAACCACTTTTTGATCAAGTTGATTTCCTGAACTGCTGTTCTTTTCACCACCCTGCGGAGGAGCATTTCCCAAAATTCCAGATCCAGATGCATTTTCTGCCATTTTATTTGTTGACTTGATATTTTTTCCTTTGTGAAACCAATCTGGATATCCTCTCAGTTTGAAACGCTGATCAATGGTATGGCCTTTCATCTTGCGATTCTCACAATTCAAATCATTTTTGAGTTTCTTGAAGTCTCGTTTTCCAGAATTTTGCTTTGCAGATTGTATTTGGAAGGCACTTGTCTCAACAGAAACACTATTAATTCCATTCATATTCTGTCTCTCAACCTGTTGTAGAATATTGTAAGCTCGATTGACAGTTGGTAGAGGATCTGAACTAAGCAAATTGATTCTGACTTGATCATAACTTCTTATTCAGTCGTGATAAGAATTGAATTAGCTTCATTCTTTGATCTCCTTCAATTAACTTCTTTAAAACCCCACAAGTACAATCCTTCATTACTCCACAAGTGCAATCATGAAATCCATCAATTATTTGTAACTCGTCCCAAACCCTCTTTATCTTACAATAATAATCAGAAATCGATAAATCTACTTGTTCAATTAACATCAGTTGACGATGCAAATCATACAATTGTGGAATGTTTGTTTTACCATATCTTTCAAGAATTTCCATCCACAATTGTCGAGATGAATCACAGAAAATAAAGCTTTCAGATATTGATTTATCAGTAGAGTTCGATATCCAATTCATAACTACATAATCATTTCGAATCCACTTTTGATAATCAAAAGAAGTTACCTCGGGTTTTGCTAGGGTTCCATCAACAAACCCTAATTTATTTCGAGAAATCAGCGCCATCCTTATCGCCCTGCTCCAGTTGATAAAATTACTTCCATTAAAGATGTAATTGACAATTGGAACTGTCGAGGTATCTCCGACAGTTAGGAAATAGGATCGTTGTAATTGATTACGACGTTGCTTTGTTGTGGAGCAAAATTGAAAGAAGAATTCTCCGATTCATTCATTTTAGATGAAAATTGAAGAAAAAAGAAAAGAATTAGGTTTGGACTTTGATTCGATCGGTTTGGATCTTGATTTGCTTTGATACCACGATAAACCCCATTAATAACTAAGTGAAGCAAATCTTATTTCAGAACCGAATGAAAAATGTTTAGAAGGTTATCCCCAAACTATATACAGACCAGAAAATACAAAGCCCACTACAAAGGCCCAAATACAATAAAAACATAAAAGGAAAAACCGTGTACAACACATTTATACAAAACATATTTACAATTTTATACAAACAACACAATACACTGAACAAAATCGTTTGTTAATTGATTATGTGAACTATAGCCTCTTAATATTTATTCAGGATCTTAGTTGAATATTTCTCGATGTGACATTTATATTTTCAGCACTCTCCCTTCACGTTTGGTGTATTTGAGTCTTCTACGTGATCATCATCAGTTTTTTTATTTTTTTTTTTTTTTATTTTTTTTTTTTTTTTTGGAATTGAGTGAAGGACATATGGCGGTTAAGCGCATACGTACTGGTTGAATTAGTTCTAAACCTTGCTCCGATACCACTGTTGAAAATATAAGTTCCACGTCGAGAAATATTCAACTAAGATCCTGGATAAATACTAAAAGGTTATAGTTCACATCAACCAACTGGTTTTGTAAACAAACTAAGTAGCTATTTAAACTATAAAACGCCAACAGTGGTATCAGAGCCTAGGATTTGAACTAATTCAACCAGTACATATGCGCTTAACCACCATATGTCCGCCACTCCATCAAATAATAATAATAATAATAATAACTATGATGATCACGCGCCATATGTCTGCTACGCCAACCAAAAAAAAACTATGATGATCACGTAGATGACTCAAATACACCACACGTGAAGGGCGGGCACTAAAAATATTAGTCCCACATCGGGAAATATTCAACTAAGATCTTGGATAAATACTAAGAGGCTAAAGATCACATCAACCAATTGGTTTTGTGAACAAACTAAGTAGCTATCTAAACTATAAAACGCCTAACAGTTCACAACCTGCAAATTTGTACTTCTAAGTTTTTTCTGCATTTCCTTTTTAGATGACTGCAAACCCAATGAAGTTAGGTTCCTTTTTTTTTGGGTCGTCAGAACATAATATGATAAGATGTTTTTAAAGCAAGTAGTGGATCCTTATAAAATTATCTAGCTATTTATAGCTCAAATTTGACTTTGGGTTAACCTCGATCTAGTATCATTACTAACAAATACAGTAAAAATCCATTTTAAGGACATATCCAATGAGAGCAAATCAACCGCGTAATATTGAGAAAACCAACCCCGTTCAAAGATTATGCCTTTGATATTCAGACGAACGTTTACGATATTATTCAGAAAATTGAATAAGACGTAAACGCTCATTAATAGACGAAGACACACATTTTATAAGTGCTTGACCACCAAAGAGTTCTATCCCAAAAGAGCTCTTTCAATGTTATGGTTTGAATTCACTAAAGATGCCACAAATACGTAAAATTATGTTTGCACTCCTATTTCTTTGAAATAGTAAAAAAAGGAAAGAAAAAGACCACTCTTCAACTTCCTGGGTTACAAATTACTCTGCCGATAACCTTTTCTAAGGGAAAAAATGGAACAGGTCCGGGATTTTATCATTTTTTGCAATGCAAGGAAGTTAAACCTTTTTGAACTAGTTTGAAGAGTCGATGTGTTATTAAAATATTTAAATGTTTGTAATACAGTAAATCTACCTAGCTCCAGTGCTCTAAGCCTATTATGTATATTGGACGGAACAATATAAACTTCGTATATGGCGGACGGGCCACCTTAAAAAGCGTATTAGTTGATTGCTAACCACAATTGTCTATAATATATTGTATTTTTTATTATTGGTTATAATAAAAAAGTGTTACAGATCAATATAAAAATCTGTCGGCTTTGAGAAAAAAAATACAAATGTTTGTAGCTTTACAATTTGACATTTCTCTCAAATAAAAAAATATCAATGGCTTTCACTAGTGCGTCTATGTCCACTCCTTTTTCTTTTAATCTTCCCTCATCTATTAGGATTTGGGAGAAAATCCTGATGTTCATGAGAGCACAACCAACAATAGCTTGTTCAGTTACTAAACAAGCCACAGAGCAACCAGGTACGGCTTGTTCAGTCACCCGTGGCTAGTTTGAACGTGGTTCGTGGCTGGTTGAGTGAACAGAGGTTGGTGTTATAACGACAAAGTGTTTGCCGTTATAAACTTTTAATAATAAAAAAGCATTCAAATGCTGTTTTCTGTCGTGAAAAGTGGTAATATTGGATAGAAGGGGTGTTTGCTGTTTTGTATTGTTTGTATTATATATATAATATTTTTTTAAAATGATTTGTGGCTGGTTGTGGCTAGTTTCGTATTGCTGGGTGTGTTGTGATTTGTTTGGATGAAAGAGAAGAAGTGAACAGAACGGATTACTGGTTATGGTCTAATGATAGCTTCCAAACTGTTTGAAATAGCAAATGATTTCAAACAACAAAAATACCAAGATCCCTTAGAGCATTCTTCCTTTGATTTAGATTATATTGCTCTTATTAACTTACGAGACAAATGAATTACTACCATTAAAGAAGCTATAGGAAAAATTACAGAGGAAAAGTAGAATAATTCAGTTTTTTCTTACATCATTGGTCCAAGGCCTTGCTGTCATCACTTTAAGGAGTTTGCCATCAAAACATGGAACGCTACAATTTGGATGTACAGTCGAGATGACGAGTTTTTTTAAATTAGATTCTATGATTCAGATGACAACAATAAGGTTGAAAATGGTGACCCTATTTTGTTATGGAAAGCTTATCATTTAAAAAAAAGGATAAAAAGGATTGTGTTTTGACATAGATTTAATATCAACTATTCCCACTTGGGACTGGTTACCTAAAGTTATGGGATAGAGAAGCCTTTAGTGTCGTAAGAAGTGTTGTAAGAACTCCTCTTAAGTTGGTCGAGCCAACAGCGGCTAAGTCAAAATTCGGTTACACAAGGATTCTCGCGGAAATTTAGGTAGATTAAGATCTATCAAACGTGGCATATATCATTGTTTACGACGGTGAAAGCATTACGTAAACAATTGAGTATGAATGAATTCCGCCTAAATGTGTGAAGTGTGTGTTTTTGGCACTCTACTAAAGCATGTCAATGCAACATATATATATATATATATATATATATATATATATATATATATATTGTAACAACCCGGAAATGCGAGCCAATTCAAAAATTTTATTTTGGCAATTTTAACGAATTTTGGATATTTAAAATGATTATTTTAAATAATATCAACGAGAAATTTATTTTGAATAGAATTAGAACGTATATATTTATATACGTCGTCGTTAGAATATAAATAATTGTTTATAATTATAAAAGGAATTGAAAATGGCGCGGTAGTTCGATAATTCGATTTCAAACTTCAATTGAATGTACCGGATGCGAAATAAACCGGATTTTAATGAAACCAGAAATATTTGAATCTATTTGAGAATATCTTTCCAACGAATCCGAAAAATCAAAATTTCATAGCGGGAATCAAAAGATTTGCCCAGTTGAAATTTTAGAATAGTCGCTATGGAGTTTCGGCCCTTGAAAATAGCCGTTTTGCAAACGACTTCGGATTTCGACGAAACAACTTTTGTTGGATCCGTGATGTCAAGTTATCGCTAGATTCCAAAATTCGTAATTTTTCGAATCAATATGTGAGCGTGGCAAAGGATAACGCGTTTGACCAATTTCAGTCAATTTCGATCAACCTGAAATTGGCCATTTTTCGAACGGTCTCAGAATTCGACGACACTAGTTTTGTTAGGACCGTACCGTCAATACGAGGCCAAAAAATATTTTTTTGGAATTTTCGAGTTAATATGTGACCCCAGTAAATTGAAATGTACGTTTAGAATTCAATATAATGATTTAAATGTAAATTCAAGGGAAACTGATCGTAACGATCGAATTGGCCTTCGTAACATATCCCATTGTGTTCGGAATGGGGGTATTTATCTAGGGACGACATGCAGTGGGTTTGATTTCGTGTTCGAAATAAAAAGTTACTTTTTGATAGAAAAATAAAATATTAAATTATATTATACAAGCCCTTACCTACTCTCTTCTCTCTCTCTATTCCTTTAGCCCGATTCAGAAATTAAAAGAAAAAAAAAACCAAATCGCGCTGACCCTCCCTCTTCCACCTCATCGTCGGCAGCAACCCCCTCCCCCCCCAGGTGGCGCGCCTCCACCGCACACCCCCGCCTCCCGTTCTTCCCCTCCGCTGCTTCCTCCCTCTTCTCCTTCCGCTACCCCCTTTCCTCTCCCAATCGTGACGCGCAAACCCCATGACGCTGCCCCGCCTTGCCTGGCCGCAACACCCCTGGGCCCCGTCAGTTGTCGACGCGCTTCCAGCTCCTCCCCGAGCCCCTTCAACCACTAAGACAGTAAAAGGTGTGTTTTATTTTGTTTTGTTTAGTTAAATAATTTAAAAATAGGGTTTTTATGAAAATAAAAACACATTGTTATAAGGGTAAACTTGAGTGGGATTTTTATTTTCAGTTTTGACTTTTATTAAGTGTAAATAAATTAGTATTGAAAACATATATAAAGATTTCATCTTTGAAAATATATATAAAGATTTCATCTTTGAAAATATAAAGATTAGATTTTTTAAAAATATATGGTAGCGATAAAAATTGGATTTTTATTATATAAAAGTAGCGCTATGAAAATATAACTTTTAATGAAATAAAAATGGGAAGTGGCAATATAAAAATAAGATTTTCATATTGAAAGTGAACAAATAAAAATGCGATTTTTATTTATATAGCGATAATATAAAAATATGATTTTTATTTATGTTGTAGAGAAATAAAAATCTGATTTTTATTATATATATATTAAAATAAAAATGTGATTTTTATAGCGATGAAATAAAATTTCAATCTTTATATATGAGGTAGAAAGATAAAAATATAATTTTTATATAGGAAGAAGCGGTTTAAAATATAATCTTTATTATATGAACATCGATGTAAAAATAGAATTTTTATCTATATAGTAGCGATGTAAAAATAGAATTTTTATCCATATGGAGTGATTATAAAAATATGATTTTTGTATACATAGTAACAATATAAAAATGTGATTTTTATAGATGTAGTGGCTACGGGCAACGAAAGTGACAAAAGGCGAGAACAGCGATGACTTCTACATAAGAAGAGTCGAGGCGTTTGGATTAGCTTGGGTGAGAACTTCTCACTTTAATTCTTCATTTCTAGTTAAAAATATATATACTAGGATGCAGACGGTGCTTAGTAGCACCCGACACCCGTCGTCCACAGACCATGGACGGCTTGTATGCTTGTTTGATGTGTTGTGAAATTTGTTTGTGTTGTTGATGTGAAATCGATAATAAAATGTAGATGGTTGAAATAAATTAATTATCTTTAAAAATATAATTTTTAACGTGAATGTGAATAACTAAATATTCATTTACAAACCGGACGGTTTGTTTATGTACACCTATTTGAAGGATATTGATTGGGATGATAAATTTTACACATCGCCCAACTGCACAAATAATATTCAGTGTTTGTTGATTTGAAACCCCACACGAGTGTTGGGATGATATTTGGCGTACACCAATCCAAATTATTTAATTGTATGTCGATCGATTGGTCGACATGCTGTGTAAGCGTTAATTATTTATATTTGATGCTTATGCAGTTGTGTGGTGCACTTTGGATGATGGTTGATTGTTTATCGTTGCTATTATATACATGTTTTGTATGGAATCCATATAATTAACATTATATGGTAATTGATTGGGCCTCATTCCAATTGGGAAAATAAAGAATATTAGACTATAAAAATATCATGTGTTGGCGATGCTCATGTGTTAAGAATATTTATGTGTTGAAACTATTCATGTGTTGAGTAAAATATTTTAACAAAAAATTTTACATCTTTATCATATTTAAGAATAGACACTACTTTACGGTTGGAGTCTAATTAAAAATCAAACGATAAATACCATAATTTTATAAAATATATTACATAACAAAATAATTATATGTTGACAGTACTCACGTGTTGAGATTAGTCAGGTGTTGAAAGAAATATAGATTCATGTGTTGAATAGAATAAATATTCATTTGTTGAATAGAATAACGAATTTATTGAAATATATAAAGCCGTGTTGATTAGAGTTGCACTATTTTAATGTGAACGATATTTATATCGATTTTATTCGTTTTTATTGTGAATATAGAAAAGGTAGTGATTTCAAAATATAACGTTTTGAAAATATTATCATTTATAAAGTAATGACATGAAATATTCAATTTTGATTTGAAATTGAATATAGAGTTGAAATGGTTTTGAAAACGAATTTAAAACAATTTATAAAATACGTTTTAAAAGGAAATCAATGAAATATATATATATATATATATATATATATATATTATATATAATGGCCTGAATAGAACGCGCCGCGCCGCGGCAGTTCGCAAATTTCGACCATTGACTTCGAATTGACGTTGCGGGAGATCCGACCGTCGGATTCTCCTAAAACCGGAACCGTCGGGTTCGTATCGAAAAGAGCTTTCTAATGAATATTAGAAATTTGAAATCCAATGGTTGGATTTGGAATTATGTCCAAATCAAATTTGGAAAAGGTCGTTGTAAGTGCAGTTCGATGGCCGTTGATGGAAATCGATTGTACGGGCCTTGATAAAATTATTAAAAATATCAATAATTTGTGTAAAATAATAAGAAATGATTTGGAAAGAACTGGGATGAAAAAAATCCACATTTGAAAGGATAAAAATAGATTTTTATCGAAATGAACTAGTTTTGAACTAGAATTAAAATCAGTTTATTTTTGAAATAAATAAATTGAATTTGAAAGTGGTTTTAAAAATAATCAGAATTTCCAATAATTGAATTGGAAGTGTTTTGAATCGAAATTATCTTCGGAATATTTCGATGTTGGATTTCGTGATTATACATATATGGTTGTGGAAATTTGAAAGATATTTATATTGTTATTTCCAATATGATATTTGTTGGTTTCAGAATTTGATATTGAATATAAGCCGATATGCTTTCTATTCAGAGCCTTGTATGTAATATCAAATGTGATTTGGGTTTGTCGTGAATCGTGTTTTAGATGACATTGGTTCTTTAACCCAGTTAAAGACGGAATATTGATTTTTGAAAAGATTAAAACTAAGTGGAGTTTTAACGAATCTTTAATTAGATTGAAAGTGAATTGATTATTTAAATTATCAAATCTGAAAAGTGATCGAGAATGGAGTATCACCTGTCTTGCTCCAAAGCAATAGTTAAATCTTTAATTAGATTTGAACGTGAAATGGTAATTAATTTTTACCGATAACACCGTGGTGTTAGATATGGAGTATTACCAGTTTTCTCCATGGGATAAATATGTTAGGATTGGGAAATAAAATAAATAATTACTTCGGTGTGGTTTGCTAATCCCAACTAGTTTGGAAAACCATAATTTGGTTTGAAATGATATCCAAAGGAAGATTAAAGAATAAATTTAGCAGAATTTATCTTTGATAAAATTAATGGGAACCTTTACCTAAGAGTGTGAAAATTTGAATAAAAGAATATTCTGAATTGGAATGAGGCATTTGTTGTGTTTGTGTAACATTTGTTTATCATATACGTGGGTTATTCAGAAAGGCCGGGTTTATACCCATTCTGAATAACCGATTTGACGAGATGTCGAAGATGAAGATGGTGGTTGAAGACCGGAAGTCTTCACATCGTTTGGGTGATTACTGATGATCTTGATTGGGTTGTACACCCAAGATGAGGGAAACAGTTGGTGATCATCCAGACGTACTTGGAGATCGATGGATATGTGAGGAAAGTGCCTCCGGTTTCGTTCAGACCCAGAACGAACTTGTAAATGGATTGTGTGTCTGACATTGGATTTTATTCTATGTTGATTGACCTCTATTAAATATACATCTGTTTGGCGGCGGAGAATTTATTCTCTTGCTTAACGCCCTTCTCTGAGACGTACGAGCTCAGAGGTTGTATATCGATGGACATCAGTCGCATGGAGTGAATTGCCAGTATGGCACGCGTAAGTGGCAATTGATCAAGGCTTCTG
Source organism: Allium sativum (assembly GCA_030737875.1). Lineage (NCBI taxonomy): Eukaryota > Viridiplantae > Streptophyta > Magnoliopsida > Asparagales > Amaryllidaceae > Allium > Allium sativum. The sequence continues at coordinate 307,399,490 of CM060925.1, read as the reverse complement.
TTGAAAAGCAAAGTCTTGTGGTTGATGATCAAAGCATGGTCTGTGTGACGTAGCTTTGTGTATAACGTGGATTCGCGAGCCTCACACCCCGGTATGAGTCAAAAACAGGAGAAGGACCCAAGGAGTGCACGATGTTTCTATCTAGCTATGGTGGTGTCAGTGACCTACCAGCCCTGACATTTATATCTACTTTTCATGTATGTGGTTGTTGGAATGCGACGCGATTCGGATATAGGTCTGTAAGGACCGGGAAACGTGTGTTCAGGAATTGCCAATCCTCAAAAGTAAGAGAGGACCGGCCTTGGAGGATCCAGGGATTGCTGTGTGTGGTCCCAAGGCATTTGCTAGAGTGTCTCGAATCGGAGAGGAGCTTGCCCCTTGACTCGACTTATGACGGAAATCCAATTTCCAATACGTGATATTGCGGTTTTATTTGTAGAACCTAGTATGGCGACATAGTGGTATGGGTCATTAATGCCGTCTATGATTGATATTTATGATTGAAATTGTTTTGACACTATACACCTATAATAGTATCAAATGATGTGTTTTTAACGTACCAAGCATGTTTGGCTATTATAAGGGAAAACCCTATCCTCGGGCTTGCGTTGCGTTGGGTGATGGGACCTGGGTCTTATAATAGCTTCATTTTTTCAAAAAGCATTGCGCTGTTTTGTTATATGCACTAGTATTCTTGGGAGGAAACCCGTTCCGTGTTATACGGCGTGGTCCCTTGAATTACTCTCTTTTAAAGTAAAGTTTAAAATAACTGTTTTAGTTCTCACACCAGTCCCATGACTGACCTGGAGTTTATTATTTTAACCTAAACTATGGGTGCCCTTATTTTCGACACGGGCAGCTAGTAGTTTTGCTTTTGCAGATTTATATTCACAGGATCCTAATTTACAGCTGGAACGATGCTCGTAAAGCTCTGTATCTGTGCATTACTTCTAGTTGTGCTTTTGTATTATTTTCCGCTGCGATGTATTTAAATGTAATTTAAATCTCTGATATTTGTTGAATGAAATTTATTCATTTATACTCTGTATATTCTTGTATCTGCTGGAATTGTCGTAATAACAATGAAATGTTCTTCTGTTTGCATTCTATTTTGTCTTGTCCTCAATTCTATCCGTGCTTTCCCTCACGGGGAAGTTTGGGTCATCTCATATATATATATATATATATATATATATATATATATGGGATAAAACGTCTAAAAAACCATTTTCAGATTCCAGAACCAAACAAGAAACAAGCTTTTCAAAAATGGTTCAAACTCTTGCTGAAAATTCAAATGTTGATCTTCAAGATAAGAAAAAATCTGCTGTTAAAAAAAAACAAAAGCATAAATCTAATATAACAGAAGGTAGGAAACGGGTATTCAGGAAAATTTGAGCACAAATTTTGAGAATCTTGAAAGTGATATTAGAGAAAAGATTCCGTTTTTTTTTAACTTTCAAAAAACGAAGCATCAAAGTGCAAAAATGTTAATATTTTTAAAACAAGTCAACCTTAAAACAATGCGGGGAGTGCAAAATGCAAGTGATTTCAAAGTTCTCATGAAAATTTCATTAATCTTACCACTAACAAAACTCAAAAGAGAAACCAAACAGTCTCAATTTGAATATATCCATAGTGCTATCGTAAGTGATGACGACGAAAATCAAGAACCAGACGTGCAAATATGTTCAGGGGATAACAATGTATAGTTCACGGCTCAACTGTCACCGTAGAAATAACCAAGTATATTTACAAGTTAACGATATTTTTCGTCAACACCCGATGTAAAAATTAACAAAGCACATGTAATGGAACTTAGAGGGTGATCGATCTAGGGGACACCTAAGGATAAATAGTTCCACCATGCTCGGCTTAACTTGCCATTTCCTATATATCAAGACCTAAGTCCAAAGATTAGTTACCCCTCCTTCCAGATGTTAGTATCACAATTACAATACATAAAAGATCAACAGTTACCTTGAGATAAGGGCCTTATAAACCTAAATAAGGTGTAGAGAACCTTATCAAGAAGGTGTACCGTAGACTTAGGATAGAATAATATGCATTGTGTTAAGAGGAAACATGCCAATATACCAAAACGGTTATATCAGATGACATGTTGAAGGAAAAAATTGTCACACGCCAACACCCAATGTGTATGTGTGAACAAATATCCAAATAAGCAGTAAATAATGTAAGTGTAGGGAGACACAGCTTTTATAGTGGTTCGGCGCAAACACCTACATCCACTTTATAATCATCATTCATCATATCATTGGTCGATTACAAAGTTATAAAAGTTTGGACAATATCTAAGTTCAAAGTGTTACAATAGAATAACAAAATATGCGTTTGTTCTATACTTTGACCAAATTGCCATTCTTCTTCTTCGTTGAGAAGCGTTGACCTGGTCAACAATATCCAAGTTTAGAGCTCATGTCCATGAAGTTTAAAAGTAACATAACAATCCTTGTTAATGTCCTAGTGTTAATGGAAAACATGCACGCCATGTTATAATTGTCCATGCCATCTCCAATGGCCATGGTGAAGGTGTTGGAAGCCATTAATGAGTGTTTGGAGCTCTCAAAGTCCAAAAATTCCAAGGAAAAAGGTTCCAAATGAAGGCCAAGGCTTTTGGTATTTATAGGAGGAAGGTTAAGTGGGAATAGGTAGGAAATAGGGACCACAACTCTTAATTTCGGGCCAAAAAAGGGCCTCTATACAGAAATTTCGCACCCCCGGCAAGGGCTGCGAAAATTTCGCACCTCTCCCGAGTGTGTGGAATTTCGTGCCTCCCAGGGTGTATGGAAATTCGTGCCTCCCCGGGTGGGGGTGCTGAAATTCATGCCTCCCGGGTTGGAGGGGGGTGCGGAAATTCGCGCCTCCCTAGGGGATGCGGAATTTCGCGCCTCCCCGTGGGCTGCAGAAATTCGCACCTCCCCAGGGGCTGCATAATTTCGCACCTCCCCAGGGGTTGCGGAATTTCGCACCCCCTGGAGGGGTGCAAAATTCGCACACCACCGAGGGATACGAATTTGATGGAGGAAGGGGGTCGAGATCGTGCTGTCGAGGGAGTTGAAGCTCCCAAATGCGAAGAGAGGGAATCCTCGGTTTTGCTGGTCCGAAGTAGGGGATCTGGGCTTCCGACATGGAGAAAATCGTATGAATTTGGGTTTTCGGCTCAGAGCACGGTTCGCCTTCGGCTCGGATGACGGTTTGCCTAAGAGTTCATTGGGCCCGAACGAGTTCATCTGATAGAGGTTTCGGGTCTCCTTGTGTTTGCGACACAACTTCGACCCAGCTGCTTTGTGTTCTTTCACGCTTGAGCACGTCGCTCACCGAACACTGGACATGTGATAGCTTTGACAAAAAAGTGTGTCAACATTTGCCCCCCCCCAAAACACTTCTTGTTTGGTCCAAGGAAGGTGTGTTTTGCGAGGAGAGGATAGATCCAGAAACCAAAGTCAGGAGAAGTCCGGAGCGAGCTTTTGTATTCATGAGAAGGAAGAGCCAAGACCTCGCTGGGTCGTACTATCCAGAAAACCAAAGCCGATAAGTCAGAAATCCATGATCGCTTCGGATCATGTTAGTGGAAGACCATGATCGTACTAAGGAAACAAATCTGACGATCGCTTGGGATCGTATTAATAGAAAGTCACGATCGTTTCCGAGAGATTGGAGGAGCCCAAAAACCATGGCAAGTGGAGTAAAGGCAACCTTATCGAAGAAGGACAAGAGGCCAAGATAGTCATGGGTGGATATTCTTGTCGTCTAACGGGCAAGTCCAACAGATGTATTCCAAGGTCATTAACAAGATGACCCACTAATCCAAACGAGCAGGATTGCAGAAGATCTGATACTCGTCATAAACCCACAAGTGAATATTCTTGTCGTGTCACAGACAAGTCCAACTGCACTAAACAATGGTCATTGACGAAGCGACCCACTAATCCAAACGAGCAGGATCGTAAAAGATCCGATGCTCGCCGTAAATCCGCAAGTGGATATTCTTGCCATTCCACTTGACATGTCCGCCCGATGTAATTCAAGGTCATGGACAAGGCGACCCACTAATCCAAACAAGCAGGATTGAATGAGATCCGAAACTCGCCACAAATCCATGCGTGGATATTCTTGTCGTGTCACTGACAAGTCAACTCGATTTAATCCAAGGTCGTTGACAAGGCGACCCATTAATCCAAACGAGTGGGATCGTGCACGATCCGACACTCACCATGAGTTGAGGCAGTCTCGTCGAAGTAGGACGAGGAGCCAAGATAGCCAAATGCTTATTAGAGTTTGCAATCCCGTTATCGATTTCATACTTCGCAAGTAAGCGTCCTTACTTTGCGAAGTAATTTTATTAAAATCATAAAAGTTAGGGATTTTCAGTAAAGCCACAAGAAAACCAACCGTTCGTCATCCGTAAAAAGCGTGCTTTGGGAGCTGGCCTGCCCCCGTGCATGGGTAAGCGGACTTGGCCGTTTTTCGATTCCAAATTCATTTATCAAGGAAAGTGAATAGCTTATTGTTTGTGAAGAGCATGCCTAGGATCTCTCTGGTTCCTATTACATTGGTAAACAAACATAACCATTCACAATCCAAAGTCGAGAAAAGTAATTTTTTCACGAATTACCAAATAGAAGGATACATCCAAAGGACTAAAGTCCTCAAAGCTAATGCCATGGGCCTAAGCCCAAATAACCGAGCCTAGAGAGCCAGAATACGAAAGCCATAAGTGAGGAGTGCATTATTTAAGAGCCAGAGAATCCATGAATCAAAATCCAGAGCCCATAAGACAAAGAACCAAGGGAGGTTAAAAACCAAGGCCCAAGCGCCAAAGGCCCTAAACCAAAATCCAAGAAGCTGAAAAATCCAAAAGATAGGAAGCCAAGAAACCAAACCAGAGGTTCCAAAACAAGAAGACCTGAAAACCAAGACCAATATCTGAAAGGTCATGAAGAACCAAGACCACTTAACCAAAATATCCACCACGACGGAAGACCAGACCCGCAAGCTGAAGGATACTGGTGCCAGAGAGACTTGCATCCAAGACACCAGAGCCAATAATGGGTCTAGTATGAAGCGAACCCCCGAGCACAGGGCTCGGGCCTATCTTGAAAAGCAATTGGGGGTTGTACCTGTCCTTATATCCTAGCCCGAGTTCGAATGAATCATGCTAGTTCTCCATTTCTAACATGCTCTTTAATGGCATTCTTAAGATCACGACACTCATTTGTATTGTGACCAGCGATGTCATGAAATATGCAGTGTTGGCCAGAATCTCTTTCTTGTTGAGAGGGCTCCCGAGCGAGAGGCTTTTTGAACAGAGCAATAGGGTGAACTTCTTGGTAGATCTCCTCGAGAGTGTGAGAAAGCTCCGAGTAGGTCGAGAACATATGTTGCCTATTAGCCTTGTTATGGGGCTTTCCTTTACTTGAGACAATAGCTCGAGTATCCAAAACTTGTAGGGCTGTGCTTCCATCGGGAATAGGGGTGCCCCCGAGAGTCCAAGGAGAAGCGCCGATCCGAGGAACGGCATCATCCTGTTGTGGAGTGTGCGAGGTTGCCCCCATGTCCTGAGTTACAAACTGCGGAACATGGGCACTTGCTCCAATGACGTCTGTTTGGTCAGTTGACCTTCCAAAACCATGTAATCTACCCTCAATCTGAGCGAGCAACGTGTTCATAACTTCTGCTTGTCGATCCAAACAAGCGATCAATCCTATAGCCAATTCCGCTAAGTCCTCTCGAGTTACCAAGTCCGAGAGTTCTTCCGTCATAGTCCATTCTTGACTTTCCTCGCTACTAGTGGTTTGAACATTAGAGGTAGCGTTGAGCCATTTACGTTTAACCATGTCGAGAAGCGATTAGCGAAGTCGGAGTCAAAAACTGAAACCGAAGTTGAGATCCAATGTCCAAAGAAGAGGTCAAAGCTATGCGCCCCCCCTCCTGGCACGGTTTATTCTGGTTCGACGCTAACACCTTCGTCCACTTTACAATCATCATACATCATATCTTTGGTTGATTATAGAGTTATACAAGTTTCGATAATAGCTAAGTTCAAAGTGTTACAATAGAATAACAAAATATAAGTTTGTTCTACACTTTGACCAAATTGCCCTTCTTCTTCTTCGTTGAGACGCTGACTTGGTCAACAATATCCAAGTTTAGAGCTCATGTTCATGAAGTACAAAAGTAGCATAACAATCATCATCTCGGGAATAGGGGTGCCCCCGGGGGCTGCGGAAATTCGCGCCTCCCAGGGGGTTGCGAAATTTCGCGCCTCCCCTGGTGCTGCGGAATTTGGCGCCTCCCGGGAGGGTGCAGAATTTGGCTCCTCCCCAGGGGCTGCGGAATTTCGTGCCTCCCCGGGGGGTGCAGAATTCGCACCCCTTGGAGGGGTGCGGAAATTCGCACCCTACCAAGGGATACGAATTTGATGGAGGAAGGGGGTCGAGATCGTGCTGTTGAGGGAGCCGAAGTTCCCAAATGCGAAGTGAGGGAATTCGCGGTTTTGCTGGTCCGAAGTAAGGAGATCTGGGCTTCCAACATGGAGAAAATCAGACAAATATGGACTTTCGGCTCGGAGCATGGCTTGCCTTCGGTTTGGATAACGGTTTGCCTAAGAGTTCATTGGGCCCGAACGAGGACATCTGATAGAGGTTTCGGGTCTCCTTGTGTTTGCAACGCAACTTCGACCCAGCTTCTTTGTGTTTTTTGACGTTTGATTGCATCGCTCACCAAACACTTGACGTGTGGCAGCTTTTACAAAAAAAACGTGTCAACATGACATATCATAGCTTTTAGTCACAAAAATGTGATACTTTCAAAGCGATCTAGCCCAAGAAAGACCTTGCTTGTGTCAGTTATCACATCATAAGGTTATAATAGTCATTTCGGCGTTGTGATATGTTAGACATATTATAAAAAAGACTGAAGCGAAAGTATAAGCTATAAAGGAAGGATCACTGCAACAAAACTGGTATTTTATAATGGTCTACAACTATTATTAATAACAATTATAGCTGTTCGATAACGGTTGTATATCGACATATTATAAAAAACTGCTGATTTTTTACAACGTTTTTTTGCCGCTGTAAATGGACATTGTTTTTTAGAAAATTTCGACCGCTATGTTATTTTATTACAATAGCTCATTTTAACCGATATAATACATCAAAATCTCAATGAAAGCGAGAATTTTTATAACATAGGATTGCCGCTATAACATAACTATTCAATAACAGATATTTGATGCAATTAAATTAGCATGTTATAGTATTGCTAAATCCTTTTGCAGCTTATATATTTTAATAATAGTAATCAAAATGAATCTTCACAAAAAGTTAAAGATGAATACACAAGATATAATAATAGCAAATAAAGTGTCAACTATAAAAGAAATCAATTGATGAGTTAACAAATTCAATACATATGTTTTAAATTCCCATAGATGTCAACTTGAGTACACAAATACAAAACATAGTTCATACTTGTTCGGTTAACACACAAAAGACAAAACATAGTACGACAAAACACCCCAAATATGCTAGACAAAACATCTCAAACAACTTAGCACCTCCGTCTTACTTTCATTTGCCTCATCACCCTTTGTCGGCATGTATACAACAAAAACGAATCGTTAATGAATATAATATAATTTAAGTCTAGGCATAATTCGCTTTATCCACATGCACTTCTTCCCAGGAAGGAAAAAGCTTATGAATATGAGCCTTGGCATAAGGGCAACTCCAACAAAGCATCCGATTTACAAAATGCTGAAATCCAACCTCAAAATGCCTCCCAACAACGTGCGGATTTTACCTTTCGTTCAGATTTCAGGAGGAAAAATTCGGGAATCCCTAAACTCTTAAGGCGCTTGTTGAACCTCCTCGTAGAGTAACGCGCTTGTTCAACAAGCGCTTGAAGCACAAAGGCTTTATTCTCCTCGCGCCTGTTGAACAACTGCGTAGTGCCAACCGCTCTATTTTCAACGGCTCCATTTAGTAACGGTTATATTTTAACCCTTACAAATACACCACCCCTCTATTTTTCTTCCAAATCAACCCGTCTTTTACCATATCTTCTTTTACATCTACTCATCTTCTACTACATCTATTTAAAAAAATGGCTACTGATTTTGATGTTGATGCCGCAAGAATGAGCTTTGAAACTTTTGGTTTACAAGATCTAGGCCAACCTTTTCGTGGAATGTTAACTACTTCAAGTTGGAGTGCTACTGAAGACTATGATCTTAGCTACATATACTGTTCACTTTCGGTAGATCCTGTCCGTTGTGCCAATTAAAGTAGTGAAACATTTTGGGGGTAGAATCACTAATGCATACACCAGGAAGAACATGGATCGGAATAGAAGTGTAGCTTCCATCAAAGGTCGTTATTGTAAGATTAATCGTCAAACGCAATGCTTTGATTCACAAATGTTCAAACAGATGTAGAGTAACCAAAGCAGATTTGGAAGTGAAACTCATATGGTAAAAAATGTTTACGTTTTTTTTTGTACTTTACATCTTAGCGTGGTAGTAAAAGCTTCATGTTATTGATGCAGAGAATTGCCGCAAACAAGTTATTCAAACAAATATATAAACCAGATAGTAAACAAGGACCTCATTTCTATCAGTTCATGCATGTGTATGACCTACTAGTTAATCATGTGAAATGGAAATCTTCACTTCAAAAAACTGTCCAAGACGCCAATCAAGCAGTAGTCGTGGGAAAGCTACAAGATTTGGAGACAGTTTGGTGTAAGTTACATTTTGTTTATGTAGCGTAGGAATGGAGTTTGAAATTTAAAATGGAGTTTAAAATTTTGTTTGGTGTAAGATGCATTTTGTATATGTAGCTTTGAATTGGAGATTGAAATGGAGTGTGAAATGGAGTTTGAAATATAAAATGGAGTTTGAATTGGAGTGTGAAATGGAGTTTGAAACGGAGTTTGAAATTTAAAACGGAGTTTGAAATTTAAAATAGAGTTTGAAATTTAAAATGAAGTTTGAAATTTAAAATGGAGTTTGAAATGGAAAATTAAACTGAAAATGAAGTTTGAAATGGAGTTTAAAATGGAGTTTGAAATGGAGTTTGAAATTAAAATGGAGTTTGAAATTTAAAATAGAGTTTGAAATGGAAAATGAAATTGAAAATGGAGTTTGAAATGGAGTTTCAAATGGAGTTTAAAACGGAGTTTGAAATTTAAAGTGGAGTTTGAAATTGAAAATGGAGTTATAAAAAAAAATCCATAGCGACTTTTTAAATTTTAAAATGGACACAACTTTCAATTTATATTACGAAATCTAAATTTTTCACATTCGTTGGAAATATATAATTAAACAGATTCGAAAGTTTTTGGTTTTACTGAAATCCAAATTACATTGAATCCTACACATTCAATTGAAATTTAAAATCGAGTTTTTCAAACTGCCGCGTCATTTTAAACTCATTTTTAACTAAAATAAATCATACCAAGCTCCATTTTAAATTTCAAACTCCATTTTAAATTTCAAACTTCATTTTTAATTTCAAACTCCATTTTAAATTTCAAATTCCATTTTAAATTTCAGACTCCATTTCAAACTCCATTTCAAATTTAAATTTCAAACTCCATTTTAAATTTCAAACTCCATTTTAAATTTCAAACTTCATTTTAAATTTCAAACTCCATTTCAAACTCTATTACAAACTCCATTTTAAATTTCAAACTTCATTTTAAATTTCAAATTCCATTTCAAACTCAGTTTTAAATTTAAATTTCAAACTCCATTTTAAATTTCAAACTCCATTTTAAACGCTAAGCTCCATTTCGAACTCTATTTTAAATTTCAAACTCCATTTCAAACTCAATTTTAAATTTCAAATTTAAATTTCAAACTCCATTTTAAATTTCAAACTCCATTTTAAATTTCAAACTCCATTTTAAACTCCAAGCTCCATTTCAAACTCCATTTTAAATTTCAAACATCATTTTCCATTTCAAACTCCATTTTAAATTTCAAACTCCATTTTAAATTTCAAACTCCATTTTAAATTTTAAACACCATTTTAAATTTCAATCTCCCTTTTCAATTTGAATCTTCATTTTAAATTTCAAATTCTATTTCAAACTCCATTTGAAACTCAATTTTAAATTTCAAATTTAAATTTCAAACTCCATTTTAAATTTTAAACTCCATTTTAAATTTCAAACTCCATTTTAACTTCCAAGCTCCATTTCAAACTCCATTTTAAATTTCAAACTTCATTTTTAATTTCAAACTCAATTTTAAATTTCAAATTTAAATTTCAGACTCCATTTTAAATTTCAAACTCCATTTTAAACTCCAAGCTCCATTTCAAACTCCATTTTAAATTTCAAACTTCATTTTCCATTTCAAACTCCATTACAAGCTCCATTTTAAATTTAAACTCCCTTTTAAATTTCAAACTCCATTTTAAATTTCAAACTCCAATTTAAATTTCAAACTCCATTTTAAATTTCAAACTTCATTTTAAATTTCAAATTCCATTTCAAACTCCATTTCAAACTCAATTTTAAATTTCAAACTCCATTTTAAATTTCAAAATCCATTTTAAACTCCAAGCTCCATTTCAAGCTCCATTTTAAATTTCAAACTTCATTTTCCATTCCAAACTCCATTTCAAACTCAATTTTAGATTTCAAATTTAAATTTCAAACTCCATTTTAAATTTCAAACTCCATTTTAAATTTCAAACTCCATTTTAAACTCCAAGCTCCATTTCAAACTCCATTTTAAATTTCAAACTTCATTTTCCATTTTAAACTCATATTTAAATTTCAAATTTAAATTTCAAACTCCATTTTAAATTTCAAACTCCATTTTAAATTTCAAACTCCATTTTAAAAATTTCAAATTTAAATTTCAAACTCCATTTTAAATTTCAAACTCCATTTTAAATTTCAAACTCCATTTTAAATTTCAAACTTCATTTTAAATTTCAAATTCCATTTCAAACTCCATTTCTAACTCCATTTTAAATTACAAATTTAAATTTCAAACTCCATTTTAAATTTCCAACACCATTTTAAACTCCAAGCTCCATTTCAAACTCCATTTTAAATTTCATACTTCATTTTCTATTTCAAACTCAATTTTAAATTTCAAATTTAAATTTCAAACTCCATTTTAGATTCCAAGCTCCATTTAAAACTCCATTTTAAATTTCAAACTTCATTTTCCATTTCAAACTCCATTTTAAATTTCAAACTCCATTTTAAATTTCAAAATCCATTTCAAACTCAATTTTAAAATTTAAATTTGAATTTCAAACTCCATTTTAAATTTCAAACTCCATTTTAACATCCGAGCTCCATTTCAAACTCCATTTTAAATTTCAAACTTCATTTTCCATTTCAAACTCATTTTTAAATTTCAAATTTAAATTTCAAATTTAAATTTCAAACTCCATTTTAAATTTCAAACTCCATTTTAAATTTCAAACTTCATTTTCAATTTCAAACTCCATTTTGAGTTTCAAATTTAAATTTCAAACTCCATTTTAAATTTCAAACTCCATTTTAAAAAATACTCATTGTCAAAACACGTGTAATCAAATGCATGGCAGACATAACACCGGACAGTAATACAAACCATGTCACATGACATATAATACAAAAACATACAACAATGTCATCATCAACATACCGTCAGTCATAAAACAAATATAAAACCATGTCATCATCAACATCACATGTAACATAAAACATGTCAGCCAAAACAAAAACATACAACCATGACGCTGCATGAACCATCAGCCAATATGCATAGAAGGCTACCTGCCCCATCGGAACTGTTATCATTAATGTCATCAAAATCATCATCCATATGTAATCCATCACCAGAACCCTGCTGCTGTAACTGAGTCTGTAAGGAAGCAATTTGGGCCTCGTACTGGGACTGCTGCTATGCCAAAGCTCCGTATAAACTCTGGTACATCAACTGTGTGTAATCCAACGCCATACGCTCAAAAGCAGCCAATATCCGTCTATCATGGTCCATATATAGCGAGTACTATTAATGAGACAACTTGTGTTGCACAAATGCGGTTTTTATAATGAAATTGTATGCCTGTATTATTGTATAACTCTTATGTAACTGATGTGAATGATACAAACCGGCTGACGGTACTCCGAGAGGATAAACAGGTGGATACTTCAACGGAATCTCTATAATCTGACCCTGTATGTCATACGCCCTAAAATTGTGTGGCAGAGGGTCCAACGCGCCACTCTGCGTGAACTTAGACGATACAGGCGCAAAGGTAGGGGGATTCTCCGGGAATTTGCCTCCTATTAGAGATAGCCCGATATGGTCAAAGTTCAAACCCCGAATATAGTCTGGTAAAGCATAAGTGCGTGGCGCAACTCGAGCCCAATAGGTATCAAAATCTTTGGGCACTGTAAAAGGCTCACCGTCCATCCAGCCTGCAGCCCTCATATCCGCAATATATGATGATCCCACCTGTATATCCCCGAACATCTGATCCCATGGGAGTGGATCGGAAGGAATGCGCTCTAACCTGTATAGCTGTGGCCAACATCGCTCCCCCAAATACCAAATGAAAGGGCATGTAGGCACCTGGAAGCATACCCTACGCCTCTAAAGACTATAATGGAAAATGAGCAGGTGGTCCTGCTGAGGAGCCATAAAATCTATGTGCGTCTGCCATGGACGTCGAATAATGCCATCCCGCTCCCTCAAATCAATATGCGTGCGCGCCTCCGTAAGCTTGTTACGCACACCATGTGCAAAACGAGCGAGATGCATAGCAGGACCTAATCGTCGTAATCTCGGAAAGTATATGTAAGGTGTAGTGATGGCCTCATCAATAAGTCGGGGGTGCATGTTCGCCATGTACTCGTAATACCAAAATGGGAGAATATACCAGAAACCGTATAGCTGGTTGCAGCGCTGTATGGCGTAGGTATCCAAAGCTACATAAAAATAGCCTAATATCGCTGTACCCCAATTGAACGAATACAGCTGCTCTATGTCTACAAGGCTAGCCAAAAAACTAAGCCTAATAGTCCCCCAGTTGTTGCTAAAAAAGGCGGAACCAAAAAGGTATAATAAAAAGGCCCTGATAATGGGGGTTTGCATAGCCACAGTGGTCTAATGTGCAATTATACAGGCATACAGAGTAGGTAGGCTAACGGCTTATGAAGAAGCAGTATGAGGATCTAAACCCGGTAACTGCTCTGAAAAGCTATCAAACTCCTCAAATGATACATCAAACGGAATGGGTAGACCACCTAGACGACCAATCTCGATGCTCGTGAGGATGTAAAAATCCAAAGTAGTAAGCCCTAACTCAAAATCAATTAAGTGAAATGTGTGTGTAGTAGGCCACCATCGCTCACTAATAGCCTCTACAAGGCATCGGTCAACATGAGCAAATCTATGTAAATCTAAAAAGGCACCAAATGGTGAATCTAGTAGTCTAACTACTATCTACTGAAAAAGTGTCGTACAACGTGACCGACTACCTCGCATAACAATATGTTGAACCTAAATGTATGTAAATTTGTTGTAAACATATAATATTAAACAACATTCATGAATAGTAAAAAGGTTGTACGTAACAAAGTTATAAAAGTATACCTGAGACGTCGCAACCGCAGTAGACACTCGGTGTGTAAATGTCGCAGACAGATTGTGCAATACTCTATGGCTCTCAGCAGTCACGGTGGCATTTGGTGGGGCATGTACAGGTCCGACAGTAGGATCTGTCGGAGGATGACTGACCCGTCTACCAGACTTAACTTTACGTGGTGACATTTTGTCGTAGAAATTAATTAAAAAACGTTTAAAAGGAGGAAAATTAAAATTTTAGAAATGGACAAATGGGCATTTCCACCTGATATAGGTGGAAATGTTCAAGCGCTTGTTGAACAACCACACTCCGAAACATTTGGAGTTGCTCTTATCATTATTCTCTTTAAACATATAAAATATATGAATATATTTATGTTCAATTTTGAACATGCACTGCTGACCAGTGTAAGAAGTTAAAAGCTTTTCTTTCTTTGGAGCTAACTGAACATGTGCCAGCACAACCTTATTCATATATTACATGCATTGCTGGATAAAATTAATTTCTTTACCTTAACTTGATATTACATGTATCTGCCCAAGAAGGAATATTACATATGTTATTAAACCATGGTACTGTTATAAAAAAGACAACATAGAGCGGCTCTCTGCATCTACTCAGGAAGGAACCTACTAAGAAAAAAAAGTGTAGCTACAAATAATCTTGTTAGCCTACTTTGTAAACTAGGTTATACAAAGTCAAGAAGTCAGAAGATCAAGTAAACAGAAGACACTCTGTAACACATTCGGTTCGGATCGGAGTTACAGAGGTGAGAACAGAAGCATCACAAAGCTGAAAGATCAAGCTGGATCGGATCGGGTGTAATCACAGAAAAGCAAAGTGAGACAAAGTGAGGGAGGCAAAATTCAATTCGGATCAGATCGGATGGGATGATCCGATCCGAACCCCATGTTGTTAGCATATCCAATCCGAACCCAGTTCACCCTGCTACTCCGCACCATGATCTCCTGAATATTCGGGGCGGTTACACCCACTTTCTGCCCACGATGGTGTAACACCCAGCCTCCGCTAGGGTCACTCGCAAAGGAATGCACTAGCTTTAGAGGGGCATTATTGGTAAACATGCACAGAAATATCACAAGACAGAACATATAGAATAGCGGAAGTAAAATCAAACTTTCATAACATGAGTAAATAAGGTCTAAAGCCTTTTACATCAGAGTACATCAAAACCTGTCTTGCAATAGTAAAGAAGCATAAAGACATTTTCATAAATTATTCCCCAAGTAAAAACAGTAAAGTAGCCATAGCCAAGAAAAGTCCAAGCCATCCATGATGACCTTCAAGCAGAAGAAGTCCAAACTAAACAGCATTGTTTCCTCCCTGTAACCTGGAGGGGGGGGGGGAAACGGAAGAAAAGAGGCAAAACAAAACGGGTCAGTCAAAAAGACTGAGTAAGTCCTATCTACTTCCAGTATAAAAACAGGTAAAGGTAACATGACATGCATAAACTGAAAGTAAACATAAGGATAACTACAAGATAGATAAACCAGGGTAGCCGGTTGAACTACTGTGGCAAAGTAAACTAAGGTATCATGATAAACTACGGTGTCATGATAAGTCAAGGTATCACATTGTCAGATTTCTATCGAGTACATTATCCCAAGGTATCTACCCCGTCTAACATCCCACGGTATCTATTATGTATATTCTTCTTAGTCCTAACATGTATATTTGCTCTGCACCTCTCGTACTAGTACCCCTACCCGCGTCATGTGTTAACCATGAATGTCCCTTGCTCAAAGTCGTGTAATGGTCCATGTCAACCTAGTATATCGCATATATAGGTTACTCAAATCATATGTTTCTTTCCATGTATATAAGTTCAGTCCTTTGCCGTACCTCGTACGGGCTTCCTCATGTCGTATTATCCTTGAATTCGTTTGGACTGTCACCCTTGTTCTAGCTAGGCTCTTCCATATGAATCATCGTTTGAACTACTAGGACTTACGCCACCTAGCACCACTAGGGATTACGCTTACCTATTGCACGCTTTCGTATTTCGGTTTGGGTTAAACCACCTAGGCCACTAGGGATTACGCTAACCCTCAACCGCGCCCTTTTTCCCACGCATTCATCGTGAATCGTTTTTCTATAACTGTATGCACATGTATCACATCGTGCCATCCGAGTCCTGTCACAGGGCAAAACAAGAAATACAGGACTCGGTCGGGAGCTTTAGATTTATCTGCCGATGCAGATACTAAGGTCTGCTTTTCTACACGTGGCTATGGTCCCACGAGACCCCTCCCTCAACTAGTGAAAGGCAACACAAGAGAAAATCTTGCATGAGAACTACACTCCGGCCAGCCCACATCCTACGGCCTACCTCACCCATAATTAGATAGCAATTATGGTCTGTTGGGTGTTCCCTGCCTTTCCGTACGTACACGCTTGACTCAAGATGGTAGATGATCGGCGAACTTGCTATCTCGGGCACCTTATGTATTCGTCGACTCACTGCTATCCACCCCAGTCTTTAGGTCGCTCGCATAGCAACCAAGGCATATTCTTGGTTCTTCTACCGCAGACCTCAACCTCTCGTGAGCCTAGTATAATGACCTGGCAGCTCACAGAGGGATCCCAAGAATATCCTCACGTTCCCCGAAGCCGCTGCTTCGTTACCCAGTTCGTTGGAGCCTTTATCTAAATCAGATAGCCTACTCCTACACGCATACTTAAACGTTGACCTAACGTATCAGGTTACTAATCTATCTAAGAAATGGTCCAAATTTCCTTGACTAAGAATTATTACTTAGTTTCCCTTAACTAAGGTTTACCACTTAGCCTTATTTCCATAATCCTTGTTAACTATGGTTATTTACCTAATCCTCCGAATTAGGGTTTATCTAATGGGTTAAGTGTCATTTAAGTCCATAACTTAGCCCGTCTACAAAGCATGTCAAAATTGGCTAAGTATCCAAGTCCAAGACCTAACCCTACAAACCATGTGTCAAGTTGGCTAAGTATATCAAGGAATCCATGACTTAACCTCGTCTAATTATCATTTTAGATTGGTTAATTATATAATTTAACTTGACCTTGTCATCAAATCGGTCAAGCGTACTCAAGTGATTCGTGACTTAGCCTTATCATGTTTTCACGTTAGATTGGTTAAGTATAGATTAACTTAACCTCATCAAATTAACGAGTTAGACTGGTTAAGTATAGGTCACTTAACCTCATCAAATCATCGTGTTAAATTAGTTAAGTGTTTAACTTAACCCCATTAAATTACCAAGTTGGATTAATTAAGTCTAGGCTAACTTAACCCCATCCGATTACCATGTTTAGATTAGTTAAGCCTAATCTTAACCCCATCCATTAACTGTATTATACAGTTAAGTGTCATTAAGAAAATTTACTTAACCTTATCACGTTATCGTGTTGGATTGATTAAGTGTTGGTTAACTTAATCCCGTCCACTAGTCGTATAAAAATGGTCAAGTGTCATTAGGCAAATCAAGTTACTTAACCTACCCAAGCTTATCATGTTTTGTTAAGTATCATTAGCCTAATCAAATTACTTAACCCATTTGTCCATATCATATTTGGTTAAGCCTCATTAATCAAATTAACTTAACCCTATTATGTGGCATTAATTTAATTAATGCACCCTCAACCTCTCACATTAGACCTTGTTGTGGTTACTAGTTAAGCCGGGCGGGTCCGGGTAGATTTACACCACAACCTAGTCTAACCTCGGGTCTTAAGCGCGACATGACCAACTTCTCACATTGGGTCCTATTGTTTGCAACTACTAGTTAGGCCGGTCGGTTCCGAGTAGTTTTACGTTGCAAACTCAACCCAACCTCGAGTTGGCCATACTTATATTATCTAAGTTCATCATGTTTCCAAAATATGTTACAAGTTTTCAAGCATTTGGGTAGACCTAACTTAATAGGTAAATTCCCAAGCTCATGTTTTTATGCATACTTACATGTCAACCTCCATGTTATCTTTCAAGTCATATTTTCAAGTATAAACACATGTCATATTCAAGTTAAGATTTTGCGACATGTTCATGTTTATCTAACTACCCAAAATCGTGTTTTCCCAACGCAAGCAAAGCGAGTCAACATAGTAAGGATACTATGTCACATATTGGTCTCAAAACATGCATGATGCCAAAAAGGGCTTGGCTTCCACATGCATAACATCATAAAGGGATTGGCCATAAACATGCATAGTGTCATAAGGTAATTTGGCCACAAACATGCATATTATCAAAAAGGGTTTGGCCATAAACATGCACAACTTAAAAGAGGGGATTGGCCACGAGCATGCCTAATCTCATAAAGGATTTGGCCACAAACTTGCATGTTAGCATAAGGGGTTTGGGTTCATAAACATGCATAAGCCCCAAAATCTTGTCTTAGCCAATGTTTCACAAGTAAAGTGGTTCCTAAAGGTTCATGCTAGCATTTCATGCATAAAGATCCAAACTTGCAAGTTAAACTAGGTTATGCATAGCATGAGAGGCATGATTAAGTCACTCACATGGCCTAAAATCATAAACATGAACACAAGAGGCAAGGTAAGGTTCATATAGGTTCGCATAATCATGTTTAGCCTCATTTTATCCCATGTCAACATTAAAAATACCGTTTTGATCCAAAAGTAGCTAGAACTTACATAGTTAGGCCTAGGCAAAGAAGCATGAATCATCTTGGCTAAGAAAGGTGCCTCCTTTGTTGAAGAATCGTCATGGAACTCGCATAGCAATGTTGATTTGGCCTTGATTTGGTGTAGCAAGCTTGCACCTTTTGATTTGAACTTGATTTGGATGCATAGGCTCTAGGGATTTGAGATGGAGGCCATGAGAGTAGAAATTTGGCCATAGTTTAGTTACATGAGTGAATAATGAGGGTTTAAGGGTAGGTTTAGGGTCTTTTTATAGAGATTAGGATAGTTTTATGCCCTTAGATTAACCCTAGGACCAACCTGAACCGTCAGATTTCAAACCAGGCCCAAAAACCTAGCCAAGATAGAAAATAGGTGCACCAGATCAGAATCAGCCGACAGGGCAAGTCGACAGCCCTGTCGACATGCCTGTCGACATGCCTGTCGACATGCCTGTCGACATGCCTGTCGACATGTCTGGGCGGGAATTTTTCCGCCTGGCCCCATTTCTGCATGTTTCGAAATTCAAATTTCCCGAAAACTTCTTTGGGCCTTAACCGGGTCATACGGACTCCGATTTTCGAAAACTCGGACTCTATTTCGCGTATTTTTCCGAGACGAACGCAATGGCATAGCCCGTTGTACTTGATTCAGAATTTAAAATTAAATTCTGCCTTGATTCTCGTTTTAACATGTTATTGAAATACGGGTTGTTACAGATGGCCACACACCTGATGTACTGGCAACACCAGAATTCGTCCGATCCCGAAAGTCATGGAATGGAAGACACGTGCACCCAATCCGAACCGAATTCTGGAGAAGTTTCCACTATAAATAGACCCCTAAGGGTCATTTGAAGGGATCTTTTGGCACTCTTAGAGTTCAAACATCTTTGAGAACCGAATTCCAGCACTCCAAACGATTCAAAATCATCATTCAAATTGCATGTTGAGATAGTTGAGTGAATGTATATGAAAAGTGAGTGAAATTGTATTTTCATCTACATCATCAAGCAAAGTGATTATAAAGTGGACGTAGGCTTTTCAATGCCGAACCACTATAAATCCTGTGTCTCTTTTTTATTTTCGATCTCATTTTATTTTAACTTTAGTCAATTTGAGTGTTAGAATCACTTTTTGGTCTAACATTTTGGTGCTTTCATTTAGAAGAATTTGAATTCTCTATTTTTCTGGATTATCGTTCTACTTTTTGGACCGTTGAGTTCAAAGAAGTTAATCCCTAATTTTCGACGCTTTTGAATACTTGTTGGTTGATTGTTGAAGAACCATGGCCCAAGGAAAAGGCAAGGAAGTTCAAACCAGTCAAGGGAACGAAGTTGGTGAAGATCAGCAAAACCCGGTCGTGACAAGGTCTCACGGGCAGAGTTCGGGAGCGGATCAGACAGGTTCAGGAAATCCGAACCGACCACATGGAGAGAGCTCTGATCCGAACCAAGTAGGAGACATTGAAGAAGTGCACTCCCCCAACCCGAACCGATCCGACCAGGTTACTCTGCTCCGATCCGATCCGACACTAGGTGATGCTGGAACCTCTACTCGAGCCCCTCCAAATGCTCCGACTCCAGCCACCAGGACCAATGACCAGATCAATCCATCTGCGCCTGTCACTCAAGGAGATTTTTCACGCCTTCTTGACATGCTTGAGAGCACTAGGGAGGCTATGAAAATCCACGAGCGCGCCAATCTTATGATGCAAGAGAATATGAGAATCATGAGTAGGGAAATTGGCGAGCTCCGCAGACAAAGAACTCCATCCCCTGTTCATCATACTGCAATGGATCAGTCTTCTTCTTCTGAGGAAGAACGGCCCCGTGAAAGAAGGTCGCTCGAACGACCTCAGAATTTGGAGCAAATGACTTTCGGATCTTTGGGATCCCGCGAGGACGCTGCTCGTGTACTAGGACCCAATGATCCGAGCTTGAGTGAGCCTATTCTATAACCAATGCGGGGATCCCATGTTTTGCCTAGAGACCCTAACCTCACCAATCCCACTCAGGGACAAATGCTTCAGCCCCTTCCTCCCGAGATCGACCGGGAGCGTAGGGAGCAAAGCAGAGTAGAAACCGCTAGAATGAGGGCGTCCCCAGATCAGGAGCCCAGAGGAAACCCGAACATCAGAGCCAGGGAGCCTGAACGGCCTTTGACCAATGCTGACGTACGGGCTATGGTACGCCAGATCATGTCTGAGAGTCGAAACTACACCAGTGAAGATTATGGCATTGAGCGAAGCCATACTCCCTTTACTGATGATATTCTTGATTTTCAGTTCCCCCGACGTTTTAATCTGCCGCAGATGGATAGATACAACGGGAGAACTGACCCGGGACAACATTTGATGTGATACGCATGGCTTATGAATGCTGCCGCTGCCCCTGACGCTGTGAAGTGTAAGGCTTTCCCAATTTACTTAGAAGACGTAGCATTACTATGGTTTACGCGACTTCCTCCTCAATCGATATTGAATTTCAAAGAATTGAGTGAACGTTTTATGAACCAATTCCGACTTCACGCCCGAAAGTCTAAGAATGTTACTGAGTTATCGAGAATTAAGCAAGCGCTGGGTGAGTCCTTGAAGTCGTATCTAGACCGCTTCAATTTAGCTGTAACAGAAGTCAGTGACCCGCATGAGCCTACCATCTTGATGGCCTTAATGGAAGGAGTTGATCCCAATTCATAGTTTGGAGATTACCTTTCTTGGAAGCCGCCTCTCACAAGAGAGTTGTTTTATGAGAAGGCCAATATTCAGTTCAGACGGGAGGAAGCAAGGGCAAACAGAAAGAGGAAGTCTGGAGTGGCCTCAAAAGAAGCTATCCAGAGTAATGTTGCTATAAAGCAGTCCGGAGAAAGTTCTGGAAAAGTCGAAGTGAATGTGGGAAACAAGAATGGAAATAATAATAATGGAAACGGAGGCAACAGCAACCGTAATGCGAATGGTAACAAGAGAAACAGGAACCGAGGAAGTAATTCTGATAAAAGACCCCGGTTCCAGACCTTTGAGAATTATTCATCGTTGAATGACACTTTGGAGAACATTTATTTGGACACATATAATGTTCTGCAATACAAAGACCGCCGCCCCGAGATTCGACGGAAAAAGAAATTGCAACCGGAAAGTTTTGTTTATTTCACGGAACTCACGGACATTCAACAAACGAATGTCGACATTTGAGAGATGTGGTTGAGAAGTTGCTGCGTGAAGGCAAGCTGGACGAGTATAAGGTTGCCCCAAGGGACAGGGGGCAAGGAGGACAAGCTCCAAACCAGAGTCAGTCTACTCCCAAGCCTACAGTGCAACAGAAAGGAAAAGAGATTGTCATTAACACCATAGTAGGTGGACTCCATCCAGCTATCCATAGTTTTAGGTCAATGGACCAATACGTTAATGCAGTTAAGCACATAGATGTGGGCGAGTGCAATGATTTGGAAGACATCACCCCTGTGAAACAGCAGAGGACAATGTTCGATGATGTAGTGTTCCGTAGCAGAGACGATACCGGAATCCAGTCACCTACCGAAGATCCATTGGTCATTACCACTACCATTGGACCGACACTGGTTCATAAGGTACTAGTGGAAAATGGAAGCTCTATCAACATTTTGTTTAAGAAGTCGTTTGATCAGATGAAACTTGAGCCTGGAGATTTGAAGTCCTGTGAAGGTTGGATCCGAGGCTTCAATGGGGCATCGACAACTCCAATGGGGTATATAGAATTGCCCGTAACATTGGGGCAAGGGGATCGTCGAAGAGTACGAATGCTTCAGTTCGTAGTGCTAGATATCGACTCGCCCTACAACGCGTTTTTGGGAAGGCCTGGCCTTGCAGAGTTCACGGCTTGTATTGCACCGTGGTGCTTGTTGCTAAAGTTCCCAACTGAAGTCGGACAGGAGTAATGAGAGGAGATCAAGTCTCCGGACGAGCTTGTTATATTGCCGAGTTAAAGATTCTGATGAAGGGACTCAACATCGAAACTAAAGGTACCTCACCTCCTCCAAAGGAGGGTTCAACGTAGCAATTAGAGAGATCTGCCCCGAAGGAGTTGCCCAAGGGAATGCCTGAAGACTTGGATCCCAGAGAAGATGAGGAACTAGAGGATAGAAAGGCAACTCCTAACGAAACGACACTGGACATACCCATTGACGAAGCTGATCCAGCAAAAGTTTTGAAGATTAGATCCCAGTTGGATCCGCACCGAGCCAAAGAACTGACTGACTTACTGAAGGCAAACCTGGATGTGTTTACCTGGACCCACACCGACATGTGTGGGATATCGCCATCCATCATGAGTCATTCGCTGAATATAAACCCAAAACACCCGCCTATAAAGCAAAAGAGACGTGTGCTGGGCCCAGAGAGGTCGGCAGCTCTAAAAGAAGAAGTGGAGAAGCTGAAAGAGAACGGATTTATCAGAGATTCGACATATCCCGACTGGATATCGAATCCTATGTTGGTAAAGAAGTCAAACGGAAAGAGGCGGACATGCATTGATTTTTCAGACTTGAACAAAGCCTGCCCGAAAGATAGCTTCCCACTCCCCAGAATAGACCAGCTTATGGATTCGACGGCGGGACACGAACTTCTTTCTTTCATGGACGCATATTCCGGGTGCAACCAGATTCCCATGCATGTGCCCGATCAAGAGCACACGTGCTTCATTACAAATTTGGGGTTGTATTGCTATGTGGTCATGCCGTTCGGATTGAAAAACGCTGGAGCTACCTACCAACGCTTGGTGAACAAGATTTTTTATAACCAAATAGGGAAGACTATGGAGGTTTATGTGGACAATATGCTTGTCAAATCAAAACAGTACTCCAGCCATACGCAAGACTTGGCAAAGATGTTCGGTATTCTGCGAAAGTATCGGATGAAGTTAAATCCTTTGAAGTGCTCGTTTTGGGTGGCATCTGAAAAGTTTCTAGGTTACATCGTGAGCTGTCGAGGGATTGAAATCAATCCCAGTCAAATAGCAGTGATAAGGAACATTGAGGAACCAAGGAGAATCAAAGATGTCCAAAGTCTTGCAGCGAAAGTAGCTGTGTTGAGTAGATTTTTCTCCAAAGCAACAGACAAATGCGTCCCATTTTTTGACTTGATAAAAAGAGGAAAGAAAAATTTCGAATGGACTCTGTACTGTGTTGAGGCCTTTCAAAATCTATTGGTCTTACGAGAGAGACCACCGGTTTTGTCAAAGCCAGTAGATCATGAAGAGCTATTTGTTTATCTAGCAGTATCGGCTCACGCTGTTAGCACCGCCTTGGTCCGGGAAGAAGACAAAGTGCAAAGGCCGGTATATTATGTAAGTAAGAAATTGGCAGTTGCATAACGCAAGTACCTAAGGATTGAGAAGCTTGCTTACAGCCTTCTGATCGCCTCCTGAAAACTTCGCCATTATTTTCAAGCTCACCCAATAACCATATACACTGATCAACTTCTGAGGCAGGTGTTGCAAAGACCCGAAGCGTCGGGATGGCTGATCAAATGGAATATTGAGTTAAGTCAGTTTGACTTAAATTTTCAGCCACGGAGATCGATCAGGGGGCAAGCCCTCGCTAACTTTATAGTAGAGTTCACAATTCCGGAGGAGGAGATTATCAATGACAAGGTGGTCAAGTCAGAGGAGGAATTAAAATTAGATCCATTGAAGTTGTACACAGACAGAGCCAAGAACGACCGAAGCTCCAGAGCTGGAGTCATCTTAGTTACTCCTGAAGGACAATCGTTATATTATGCTCTGTGACTAGAATTTTTAGCGACTAATAATGACTCTGAATATGAAGCCCTGATTGTCGGGCTGAAACTTGCTAAGGAATTCGGAATAAAGGCATTGGATATATTCTGCGACTCCAAAATAGTCGTATGCCAAGTGCGAAAGGAGTTTGTGGCTCGGGGACCTTGACTTATTGCCTATCTCGGGAAAGTGCAGGAGCTGTTGAGCAACTTGGAATGGTATAACATAACGCATATCCCAAGAGCTGAAAACCAGAAGGCAGACCGGCTAGCAAAGCTGGCTAGTTCCGACAATCCGGAGGAAACCGAAATGATTCCAATTGAAACGTTAGGATCGCCAAGCTTTGAGTCGATGGAAATTGAATTAGCTTTCGAAGCAGAATCGGAGAGGGAGTCGTGGATGACCCCAATCAAGAATTTCCTTAGAAATGGGATACTCCCGTCAAAGAAGAGTGAGAGGCGGGCCATAGTTCGCAAAGCCACCAGATACATCCTTCAAGATGATACTCTCTATAGGCAAGGATTTTCTATGCCCATGTTACGATGTATAGCACATGACGACATCAAGCGCGTACTAAGAGACGTACATGAAGGTGAGTGTGGAGATCATACGGGAGGTCAGACCTTAGCAAAAAAGGTATTGCGATATGGATATTTCTGGCCCATATTTAATAAAGATGCAGTTGATTATTCACGATGCTGCAATAAATGCCAGAGTTTCGCCAAGATCCCCAGAGCACAACCGACCCAACTTAAGTCGATGGTGAGTCCGTGGTCGTTTACCATGTGGGGAATTGACAACATCGGAGTTCTACCGATTGCAAAAGGAGGAGCGAAGTATGCAATAGTCGCCGTGGACTATTTTACGAAGTGGGTGGAAGCTGAGCCCTTAACCAAAATCACAGCGAGAAATGTGATAAGTTTCATGATTAGAAATATTATATGCCGATTTGGGATTCCAAGGACCATTATAACTAATAATATAACCCAGTTCGATGGTGCCGAATTCAGAAATTTCTGCCAGAAATACAAGATCGACAAGCGGTATACTGCAGTCGCCCATCCACAGTCGAATGGGCAGGTAGAAGCAATAAATAAAGTCATAAAGTCCATCCTCAAGAAACGATTGGAACGCGCAAAAGCAAAATGGGTGGTTGAATTGCCCTTAGCTTTGTGGGCACATCGGACAACGTTTAAGACAACAACCGGTCATACTCCTTTCTCTCTCTCATTTGGCTCAGAAGCAGTAATCCCGGTAGAGCTTGAAGTTCCCGATCACAGGGTGAAGTACTATGACCCGATGACGAAGCGAGCACTCCTCCTCGAGTCCCTTGATGAAATCGAAGAGAAAAGGGACGAGGCAGACTTGTGTGCGTCAAGACATCGACGTCAGATGGCACGCTATTATGACAAGAAAGTTCGTTTTAGAACCTTTGAAACCAGGAGATCTGGTGCTAAAGCGAGTTTTTCCATCCCTTCCTCACCTCGGTCCAAAGTGGGAAGGGACATTCGTCATCCAACGGAAACTTGAAACAGGAGCCTTCAAGTTAACGACCGTAGATGGCGAAGAAGTGCCTAGGGCTTGGAATGCCCAACACTTGATGCGATATCTGAATTAGGGATGTTGTATTTTCTTTCGCTTTTCTTATGAACTCCGTAAAAAGGCATGACTTGCCTTAGAAAAGTCTGTTGATACGAAAAAAGAACTACAAAGTGGATGTAGGCTACGACTTAGCCGAACCACTATAAAAATATCGTGTGCCACTTACTTTCCTGCACTATTTATATCTTCAATTGTTATTCTATTATGACTGTGGAATATGAAATGTTAAATTAAAAGCTGAAAAGTTGAAGACGGCTTATATGCAGGAACAAACACAACGACTGTTTTTGCAATAAGACATAAAAGAATGGGAAGACGACATTCTTAACTCTAACTCTCAAGAATTGAGAGAGAGTATAAAGGACGGGAAGACGACGTCCTTTGAGGCGTGAAGGTGCACTCAGACAAGAGACCGCCTCAGCAAGAACTCTAACCTGAATATAAAACAGGAAAGTATAAAAGATGCCACAAAGGAACAGGCATCAATGACACAAGGAATGTGACCCTCGTCGGAGAATCGGGGACATTGAGACTTTTTAATTTAATCTTGAATAGTTTTTCAAGACTGACTGGGGGCATATATGTATACAACTATTTCCCCCCACTTTGACTCCATTACACGACTTTAGTAGGACATGCATTTGCAATTTTACATAAGTAATGAACTGACGACTAACAGGCATTGCAGGAAATGAATTATTTGTACTTATTTACAAGTGCATGAATTTGTATAGGAAAACAGGCGAAAAGAAGATGCGAGGGCCACACTCGCTACAACAATTGTGGACCAGTTAAATGCTAAAATAAAGAAAAGCACTTCATCACTTAGACTTTGAAGTGGACTTAGACTTCTTAACGGCCTTCTGAGCATCCTTCGCCTCTTTTTCAGCATCAGTTAAGATGCGCCTTGGTTTTTTCTTCCCTAAGGCTGAAGTGCTGGAATCGGTCGACTTTTTCCCGGAAGGCGGAATGCTGGAATCAAGAAAAGACTTTTTAGCAAGTTCTTCTATAATAGATCTAGTCGAAAGCTTAACAACTAACCTTGATCCAGCATCCACTACCTTGAGAGGCTTAAGGCTTTCAGGATCTAGGTCTTCAACTTGAAGCTGCATGCGTTTGTCTTGTTCGGCTTTCAGTGTAGCTAAAGTAATGTCATCGGCGCTTTTTGATTCCCCAACTATAGCCACCTCAGGGTCGTCCTCATGTCCCTCATCACCACCATCTTACTTTAAGGCGTCTATCATCTCGCCATTGTGAGGAGCGTCAGCCTTACCCTTGTCTCCTTCATCCTTCTCCGCTGACTTTGTTTCGGCAGTGGTTCCTTGGGGCACGTCTGCCTTCTTGGCCGGTTCAGCACCTGCGGAATGAGAAGTAACAGTTATCAACTCGGGAGAAAATAGAGGGTCCTTCATTGATTGTCCGACTATGCAATGGAAAGTGGAGATAGCTTTGACGAATTGGGGAGAAAAGGTAGAAATACCTTCCGATGACTTCTCAGTTGGAGTAGCTGCCGCCTCTGAAGCCGATTCAGGAATAGGAAATAAAGAGATGTCTGAGGGATCGTCAGGTTTTCGGGGTCATATCCCTCTACTTTAGGATTTGTAACAGCAGTGGAAGAAGAACCCGCCTCTAGGATGTTCTTTTGTTTAGCCATCCGCTTTTCTTCATCCATGGTGGCAGCAATTAGGCGACGCCCCTCCGCTAGACTCGCCGGCTCGTCATCTCTTAAATACTTTTCCATAAGTTTGTCCTCGTCGATGGAATCTACCTTGAGTTCTTTTTTCTCCCATTCAACCATTTGGCTCCATACATGAACTAAGGTAGTCGGGTAATCATCGATCCAAGAGATGTTCCGGTAGCGGATTATATGTGCAAAAAATTCAATCAGTAATTCACCAAAGCCCTGCACCTCCTCCTGGGCCTCCGCTAGTTGTTTGCGAGATTCTTCGGCCGATTTGATGACGCTTTCGACATTACCCTTAGCCAGGGCAGCCCTGTTTTTGGCCTCCATCAATTTTGAAACCAAGTCAACATTTTCCTTTTCCAATTTGGCGTTCTTCTTCGCCAACTCGGCCTTTTCTCGCTCAGGGTCAGCATAAGCGAGTAGCATTTTGGCAGCATCTGACTTGGCATCCACCGCTTGCTTTTTCAGCTCCGAGCGCTCTTGAGTATGGGACTCGAGCAAGTCATGATAGCATTTTTGTAAATCTTCAAATTGTTGCTTGAAGCTGGCAGCGTCCCATTGAGCAACAACAAACTGAGCCTGTGTATACTCGATGTCTTTTCCTAAATTTTTTAAGGCCCTTGCATCATCTTCTGCGTTCTTCTGCATCGAATTAGTATTCGTGATTAAAGTTCGGATGATTCTGGAAAGGTTGCGCGAATACTTGAACATCTCTGAATATTGTTTCTCGATCGCGTCTATTTTTTCTTTGGCCTCATCTGCCTACCTCGAAGAAATAGGCTCAAGAGAAAGTAAAAAAGTCAAGTTTTCAAAGTAGTGATCAGGAAATTGCTCCTCCAGATATGCCCGCTTAACTGCAGTTTCAGCATCCAACGGTGGAGGTGTAGGGAATGTCTGCTCGGTATCCTTATGTGTGGAGGGCTCAATGGCCTCTTCATCCCTTCTAGGCCGTTTAGCAGGAACCTTGCGCTTGCTTCATGATTCAGTATCTTTTGGCGGGCTCCTCTCCCTACTGCACTTTTCTTGAGAAGAAGTTGAGTCTTTTGATTGCGACCTGTCATCTTCTCGACGACCTTGGTAGCCCTTATATCGCTTTGGATCTGATCGGACGGGAGAGCGAGAGCGCGAGGACCGCGAATGATAAGAATCACAGGGCCTTCTGTCCTCTTTACCGCGATCTTTGCGACGATCATACTCAACATCGTGAGGGGGTCTGGTCATGCTGCGATGTAGTTTCTTGATTTCATAGTAAGCACGAGACATTGTACCTGCACAGTAATGTAAGTGGAATTCAGAATCAGTATTCTCATGAGACGTAAGTGCTGTGAAGTGGGGTGCAATTGTGTTAAGTGCATCATATGTGGTGTCCCCCCTCCGACAAACCAGAGTCTGGAGCTGAGCCAGTACGAGAGGGCTCTTTTGCCTTAATAGGAGTGGCCTCCTCCAAAGATGTAAAAACTAAAGGATTTGTGCCAAAATCCTTAGAAGTGTAAATAGTGTCAGGAAGTGGAAGATCTCCCAAGCCCTGAAATGTGGGATCATCAACAATAGGAGCATCTCTTTAGGAAGCGCCTATTGGCTGTTCTTTAGGAGATGGTGATTTCTCAGGAGAAACAACATCCCCAAGAGTGATGTATCCCTCTCGGTGCTTTTCGGGTAAATTAGCCAACTCATCGTCTTGAGTCAAACTTGGAGAAGGTGAAGTTTGAAGAGGCACGGCAGGACCTTTCGAGCTCTCGCCCATTTCTGGAATTACATTCACCGGAGGGATATACACATATGGACCTGGCCCGTGACCTATACTACGGGTAATGGATAGCAGCCTGTGGTGATGGAGATATTCGTCCTTGAGGACTTCATCGATAGTTAAAAAATTTTGATCATCATTAAGGAGCCGATGCATCCAATCAAAGAACACTTGACCCGATATCTGTTTTGGATTGTCAACTGCAAACAAAAAGAAAATGGATTAGTGTGGTGGCGTGGACATTCAGAGTAAAGGTTTAGAAAACCGGTGCCTTACTCGATTTTGTCCATCTCCTAGCACACCCCGGCTGCTGCATTACATAAAACCATTCCAGCTTGGAGTCGCCGGCATTGCTACTAAATGGCGCTGAAATTATCTATCTTTTTGGGACAGACTCGAAGTAAGAGAAAGGAGTTTCTCGAGTCCGGTGCTTGAAGTTATACAAGAAATGGACGTCATCAAAAGTGAGCTCTATGCCTAGGATCTCGCGGTATGCTACATATAAGGTATGCAGGTAAGCATAAGAGTTGGGATGCAGCTGCATGTGGGCAATCCGCATATGTCTTAAAAATTCAACGACAAAGGGAGAAAACGGTGGAATAGCTCCGACCATGGACATCAATCGAGTGATTGCCATAAATCCCTCCGGAGGATTATGAGGACGGTCAGTTTTAGACGGCACCAGAGTATCTTTTTTATGTATCCCGTACTTCAAACATATTCGAAGGAGCCTGTCATAGTAAATTGTCGATTCAACAGAATCTTGAGGTGATTCTAATACGACGGCAGATTCAAATTCGTCAGGATCTCGGGTATCTCCAACCCCTCCTTCCTCTTCAAAACCCAGAGAAACTTCACTGTCAGAAGACGTTCCGCTGCTATGTGCCCCCACTTCATAATCCGATCCCTCGTCACCCCATTCAGGGTCTGAGGAAGAAGATATGTCGTCAAGAGTAACTTTGTTGGATGTCTCTGGGACCCCTTTCATTTCTGCCAGTCTAGAAGAATGTCTTTTGTCCATAATCACTAAACTATCAAAGAAGTAATAACTGAAGTTAGAGTAAATTAGCCCGTGTCCCCCTGTGCACATGTGTGAACTAAAGTGTGTACGGTGTGTGCAGAAGATGTAAAGTTAACACTTGAAAGTGCAAGGCAAAATATTGACAATGCAATGATGTTCAGAATAGTTCTTGATGTTCGTTTATGTTTGCGAGGCACTATCCTAACTGTCCATTAAGTTGAAGATTATGCCCAGAGTTGATTTGCCCAGTTAAATAAGTTCTTATGCATTAAGTTGGACTGCTCTTCGGTTCGGTTCGGTTCGGTTCGGTTCGGATGCATTCATTGGGATCGGATCGGGGGCACAACCTTGCCTTGGAATCAAACACATTGAAGCCCAGGGATCAAAGTCGGATCGGTTCCGAAATAGGCCCCTCGAACGATCCGGATCGAATTAAGTGACCATGCCCCTCTCCTCCCTTATTTAACATTCCGATCTGATCCGATTGCGAGAGTACTATCCTCCGATCCGATTACGAGAGTACTATCCTCCGATCTGATTGTGAGAGTACTATCCGACCCGATCTAGTTAGTTAAGCTCTGTCTCCCTCTTCTACTTTTGCCCCAACCCGATTTGGCTTTCTGAGCCTTTTTTTCCTTTTCTTCCTTTTCTACTCCTCCGTCTTCCATATCTCCACGCCCGAACCGACTCCTTATGTCCTTCATCTTCCCCTTCCTCCTCAGTCACAACCGAACTCAATCCCATCTCCAAAACCATAGTTGGAACCGAACAGATCCCATCTTCCATCTCCCAGCGCTTCGAGGTGATGGCGAAGCCATCACGACGACGGCGAGGGAGGAGGAAGTTGCGGCGTCGGAGTCAAGCAATAACCACACCCAAATAATTCAAATCGACTGCAAATTTCGATTGAAACTAATGATTATGAAGTTAATCGAAGTTTTAAACCTACCGAGATGTGTAAACTGAAAATCGACTAGAGAATTTCAGAGTTTTTGAGCTTTCTGAAAGCTAGGGTTTCAGGGTAAAAACTGCTGAACGAGATAAATGAAAGACATGGAGAAGGAAGGAAATAGGCATTGAGTTTATATACGTATTCTTAGTGACTAATCGTATTCCAGTTTTCCTCTCCCCGCTTGGACCGGGATACAGGCCCACGAACATATTCTAGCATGTTGGACCAGCATTAAGTAATACGAAGGGAGTACCTCCGGATCGGGTCCGAACCAAATGAATTGAGCACAATAACTCGATGTATAAATCAAACTCAAAAGATAAATAAAGAAAATGCATACCCAGAAGAATCACTGGACATCAAGAAGAGCTCCTTAGGTTGTTTAAAAAGAAGGAAATAAGTCATGCATCCAACAACATATATATAGGCGATAAAAGACACGACTTTATGAAATAATACGTCTTTTGCAAACAAATGGGAGCGGCTTCTCAATGATTCAAAATGAAAGATTGACGTATAGATAACATCAAAGCACGCTTCGTCTTCAACAGAAGCATCCTTTAAGGGGGCAAAATGTTAGCCTACTTTGTAAACTACGCTATACAAAGTCAAGAAGTCAGAAGATCAAGTAAACAGAAGACACTCTGTTACACATCCGGTTCAGATCGGAGTTACAGAGGTGAGAACAGAAGCATCACAAAGCTGAAAGATCAAGCTGGATCGGATCGGGTGTAATCACAGAAAAGCAAAGCGAGACAAAGTGAGGGAGGCAAAATTCAAGTCGGATCGGATCGGATGGGATGATCCGATCCGAACCCCATGTTGTTAGCATATCCGATTCGAACCCAGTTCACCCTGCTACTCCGCACAATGATCTCCTGAATATTCGGGGTGGTTACACCCACTTTCTACCCACGATTTCCACTCACCTAATGTGCTGGCAACACCAGAATTCATCCGATCCCGAAAGCCGTGGAATGGAGGACACGTGCACCCGATTCGAACGAATTCTGGAGAAGTTTCCACCTATAAATAGACCCCCAAGGGTCGTTTGAAGGGATCTTTTGGCACTCTTAGAGTTAAAATATCTTTGAGAACCGAATTCCAACACTCCAAACAATTCAAAATCATCATTCAAAGTGTATGTTGAGATAGTTGAGTGAATGTATATGAAAAGTGAGTGAATTGAGTGAGTATCCCATTGTATTTTCATCTACATCATCAAGTAAAGTGATTATAAAGTGGACGTAGGCTTTTCAACGCCGAACCACTATAAATCCTGTGTCTCTTTTTTATTTTCGATCTCATTTTATTTTAATTTTAGTCAATTTGGGTGTTAGAACCACTTTTTGGTCTAACAAATCTTAAAGAGATAACATTGACATAAGTCAACTTAAAAACACATGCATTATTTACTGATATAGCAGGGCGTAACCGAAGGCATAATTTGGTTATTGAATACAGGCTTATTAACCCATGGTATATTTTTGAGTTGATAGGAAACCATTGAATTCATAATTGGCGTCTCTCCTCCTTGATGGTAACACTATTCATAAATGTAATTTGCATCTCGCCTCCTTGTTAGAGGAAAAAAAAACAGATATATTTTTCTTCTTCTAATAATATGCAAGACAAGTATTTACTGAAGCATTAATATTGACATATTATAGGTTGTTTTCCCCTTTTCATCAAAAATCTCATGTTTTACTCCCAGACACTAGAATGCACCTTGTTGTGTCCCTTCTCTTATTTGAGGAATAATTTATTTATTTTCTTTTTCTTTTTTATTGGATAATACGTAAGATTACCAATTATCAGAGCAACAATACTGCGGGTCGCTTTTTCATGCTTTTGTTCGAAATGATGTGCAATGATTACCTATAATTCATGGGATATCTATTAGGTTTAATGCACCATTGATCACACGATCTGAAGATTTAATCTCCAAATACTATATACCCAAGTATTTGTGATAAAAATATAACGATCAATTTGGATTTAATTTTTAGCAGATAGAAAATAGAGAATCAAGTCAATCTAATTAATAAATATCATGATATTTGGTGATTGAATACAGGCTTATTACTACATTTGTAATGAATGTAAAACTATTCATGAAATTTTGCACGAAAATAGTTGTTGAGTATACAAATTATGTGCTTTATTTTGGTTTTTCCTCCTACACCTACAGAGTTTATTTTCAATTTCTAAACTAAAACCAAATCAAGTTTATAAATAAAGAAATTCATAACATAGAGAACTATTTTATGTGGCAAGAGGATCAGTTCCAGAGAAGCACAGTTATGAAAAATTGTGCAAGATAACATGGAGAACCATTTTGTTGAACAATTGTCCGTTCAACAGCTAAATTCACTCAGTTCATTTATAACTCTTGTGTTTTTTGTACACTGCTGCCAACACAAATTTCAATCAGATACCTAAAATGAAATGATCAACGCGCATTCATGCAGTTTTGCAAGCCAGCAAGTCTACAGTAATTTTATTAATAATAAAAGTTGTATTATACCACTCTTCATGTCTGCAGTTTATACAATGGCAATATCAATTATGAAGTGATCCTGTTATTTGGTGTGCATGTAAACCAATTCAATATCCACGACACAATTATCATGATATTTCTTAACTAATATAAGATGAAATGAAGTATCTGCTGTGGATATTGATTTGGTCCATCTAAACACCAAAAATAACACCGAATGATTTCAACTATTTAACTACTGTCTGTAAAAGAAAATTGTTCAAAATTTAAAATAATAAAATTAAAGTACATGTGGTACGAAAATAGTGCCATCATAGAAAATGATAACAACTATTTGTATTTATATTTATAGTATTCTACAAGGGGACCAATGCAAAAGAAGTGCAATGTTATGAAAAATTAAATATATAATTTCCAAATTTAAATAGGTAATAGATTAATGGCTTTCATGTTTATCTTTAGCTTAAATGAAATTTTTGACCTTAATAGAACATTTGCAAGAAATACTGAACTGAGTAATTAATATCTATTTAAAGTGTATAACCACCTCAGGAATTTGTCCTGCTCAAATCTTTAGACTTACTTAAAACAACAAGAAACTACTTTTTTTAAAAATGTAACAACTAACTTAAAAATTAAACGGTAAAGGCTTACTCAACATTCATTCCGGTACGACGTACGCAGCAGGCCAAGCTATAACAGAAGAGAGGGAATCTTCTTCTTTGTTTTTAGCATATAAAAAATTAAATTATTGAATGATACAGAGGTGTAAATGAAAATTGATGAATGATGGAAAGTTTGTAATTGATTTTTTCTATTTCTTGTGAATTGTCTTCATTATGAATCTCATCGTCTACTTGATTTTCTTCAAGCTGCTTATTTCTTGCACTTTTCTTTTCTGTTCGTCGAGTTCTTTTTGCATGTGTCTAGTTTTCACATTCCCACACTTGCTTATTTTCTGTATCACAAGCAACGAACTAAATAAACTATATCATTTTATCAGGTATATATATAGTTGCATGTGAAAGCATTTGCTGCCTGCATTTGGGAATACGAACTGCATATTTGCAAAAATGTAATTCAATTAATAAATAAACGAGTCACAATCTTTTAGTACAGTAAGTAGACAAAAGAAAATTTGTTGCAAAACAAACTTATGATTCTAAAGTTTAAAGACAACTCTTGGTTATGATACTAGGTAGTGGAGAAAAGAAAAGAAGAAGAAGGTGTTTTGGGCGGTAATATCAGCTGGACCCTGAAATAGCAGAGACTAATAAGCTTAGGTCTTCTCTTGTTTTGAAACCTCAGAATTGAAGCCTCCAAAAATATGAATATGGCATAATTTTATTGACATGTATATACCATTTATTTTATAAAGAATTTTCTTGTATAGCCGACGGTAATGTTCTATTGTTGTCACTTTAAACATGAAATATTGCAAAAATATTATAACATTTGCTACCGACATTGTTTATGAAACTGATCTGATTGATACCGATTGGATTCCAGCTATTCAGACGGATTGATTTGTTTTCGCATTGATCCAACGCAGAAATTGTACTTCAAAAATATGCGCATCACCTCAGGTCAGTGATCAGTCATTAGAAAAAGATTCTTTTGGTTTGGCATGTTGTGCCAAAATGTGGGTAATGTTATAGGCCATTAAGTTTAGTTATAGATTGTTCCGAAATGCGGAATGCGGATCTTAAGGCAAGACAACACTAGAGGGGGCAGTGAATAATGTTTTCAAGGAATTTAAGAAAATCTAAAAATTATATGATCTACTATTTAAATCAAAAACAACAGAGATAATCACAAACACAAAATTAAACATAAACACAGAAATAAATGAAAATAAAATGCAGAAAAGGAAAGAACACACCAGATTTATTCTAGTTCAGATTGCTCCTACGTCCAGTTTCACACAACGCTAGATTGCGGAGAGTTTTATTACTAGATGAAAATCTCAGTACAATCCCCTTGATTTCAAAGCTACAAGGTTAACACCGTTGCCACCACCCTTGGTTTCCCGGCTATAAGGTTAACACCATTTACTTTCCTTAATTTCATGGGTACAAGGAACAAACCGTTTCCCGAAGAATCCCAAATGATTACAACATCCCTATAACTCTTCAATAGCACTTCGATTAAGAGAGTAACGAGTAGAGAGTGAGAAGAGAAGAAGTTTTATATATTTAGAATAAAAATGGCAGAGTAGAAGTGTAAAAATCATAAAAATATGAAATAGTAAAAGAGGAATGAAAATGGATGAAGATGGAGAAGAACAATGGTTAAAAAATTTGAAATCAACCTCTATTTATAAGATTTGAAAGGTTGCAATGCTTTTGGAATGTTGCAAATGGTGAAAAGATACTTTTTTTCAAAACTGAAAATATGACAGTTGTATGTCGACATCTACTCCTATGTATGTCAACATATGTGTTATTGAATTTTTGAATATTTTAAAGTGAATTAAAACATAGTGATATGAATAAGTATTATAAAGTAGAAAATTGTATAAAATCATAAATAGAAAGTAAACATATATTTATAAAGTTTAAAACCTATACAAATATAGAAGTATATAATTGCAAATATATATAAACTTTAAAACTTAAGTTTGAAATCAAAAGTAAGGTAGAATAACTAATTAAAATTTGAATTTGAATTTTGGAAATAGAATTTGAAATTTGAAAATCAGAATTTAAAACACAGAATTTGAATTTGAATCTGGAGGGTGTGGTAGGCAGCTATGGACGATCATCAAGGTATGATAACATAAACGGTACCTATCGTAGACCTCACAACGCAAGGATAAAATATAGTAGAACATATAAAACAGGTAATAATAATGAAGCATCATATAACAAACTTTTGAAACTTTCACAACATCATCAAAGATTTTCCAGACATCATAGGAATTATCAAGGTCTATACATAAAGCCTCAATACAACACTCATAGAGCAACTCAAATAGCGGAAACAGAGAATACTAGAAAGTAATAAAACTGGTATGTAAGCCTCCAACTCGCCTCCAAACTATAACATCAAAGCTATCACCTGTCACCTTCTACCTAGTCTGCCCATCCACAACCGGATGAACAACCCAAGGTAATAAGAGAGAAATATTAAATTTTGAGTCAGACAGCAGTCATAGTGAGCGATAAAACAGCTAATAAACATCAACAATAAAGTATATGAGAACGGATGGAAAATCATAATAATCTACCCACAACTCCAAAGAAGAAGTCAACCCTATCCTCCCTCACATCGGACAATGATAGCCTTTACAACAACATTTCAACCATGCATCCATGGAAAACAGAACACCCATTCAATCATGGTAAAACACTCATGAAATCTGAATTATATATCTTATGTAAACCATCGTAATTGAACTCGGGATCCCTCTGGCACAAGCCCCAGAGGCCTAAACCAATATAAGACAAGCACCCAAGGAACATCTTCTTCGACGTTGGACAATCTACAATAGACAGTTAAAACAAAGCAACCAATCATCCATGACTGACTCTGGCTATCGTGGCCAATCCCGGTTTGAAACCATCGTTAATCGTATGACGACCGACCTTGCCATATGTCAAGGGCTAATGGTAACCCTAGTTCTAGCATAAGCTCCATACGAATTCCAATGATACGTATGTTTGTCCAACCTTGACTACTAGACCTTTCAACGATACCCAGTGTACTCGACCAACAACCTTCCAGTCTTTTGGGTGCCTCCATTGTACTGATGCTTTGAGTCTGCTAGAACTTACGACAACGATAATCTTTCGGCCTTCACATCTCTAGTCATCCAACTATCCACCAACTCACGACCTTTGAGTTGTCAACTCATTCGCTGTTCTACACCGATCAACGAATACATTTCAACTCTTCGAACCTTCCTACCCAATTTTTAAAAAAAAAGTCCTTTTTGTTTAAGTCGGGGTCATACCCGAAAAATATTTTTTTTCAGAAATGACCCTATATCTAACACGCCATGAGTCCTCCTGTCGAACTCGACATGACGCCCTATGTCGGTCACGACATGACTCCCCAGACCGTTACCTCAACCATGTCGGTCTCCACCATATCATCCTCCACCATGTCGGTCTCCCTATGTCGAACCACCATGTCGGTTCCCACCATGTCGTTGGCGACATGACTCACCATGTCGGTTCTGACATGACTCACCAATCCATGTCTTGGCGATATGACTCACTATGTCGTTCGTGAACCGCTGAGCCAAATCTTTAATGTGACCACTCTATGGAAAGGAAATCAACATTTCCTTTCCAATGGCACAGGTCTCAACACCGGATTCGATTTGAGTCAAAAGTTATACCTTATACAATACTGATAGGGGTAAAATGGTCATAAACAAAATCGGTAAAAATTATGGACATGTCTCGCATCCCCATAGACAACATATTAAAATACGAGAATGATCCAACCCTCAGGGTATAAAATAAAAATATTTTACGATCCTCCGATACGTAAAATGCGGCTTGTTACATTCTCCCCCCTTTAGGAATTTCGCCCCTGAAATCCTAACAAACATAAGCAATCAAAGAAATTCTGCATGCCTATCATTCATGAGCAGCCAATTCTATCACCCAAACCAGTAGTCATCAAGCCATGCATTATAGCCTTATCCTAGCAAGCGGAATTCTAATACAAACACAATAATACAAGCTACAATGATGTAAGGTGACATGATACTAATGGGTCGTACTGACGAAGAATTCCGGATGGGTCGCCTTCATGCTCACTTCCGTCTCCCACGTACAATTGTCGTCGTCCTTACTCCATTGTACCTTGGCTAGCTTAACCATCTTCATCCTCACTCCATTGTACCTTGGCTAGCTTAACCGTCTTCATCTAAGTTGTTTCATGTCATTCCCCACAACGCGTAGTGGCTAATGAGGTATCGTAATTATGGGTTCGACTTCTTGGTCTTCAAACTGCTCTGGAGACACCACCACATTCGAATCATGCACAAACTTCCGTAGAAACAACACATGTAACACATTATGTACACTCAGTATGTTCTCGGGTAACTCCAATCTATATGCGAGCTTTCTAATTCGCTCGATTATCGGAAACAGTCCAACAAACGTTGGAGCTAACTTTCCTTTACTTCCGAATCTAACCATATGCTTCAACGACGAATTCTTAACAAAAACCATATCGCCTATGTTGAATTCCAAGTCCTTACAATGCTTATCGGTCTAACTTTTCTGTGCCTTTATTCGTTGTCGAATGATCTCGATGCAATCTGAGGTCCCTCTTATCATCTCTGGCCCAAGTATCAACTTATCTCTAGTTTCTAACCAAAAAGGTGGGGAATTACATGGTCTACCATACAATGCCTCGTATGGTGCCATCCTAATACTTGATTGGTAGCTATTATTATATGAAAACTCAATTAGATGTAGATGGTCTTCCCATGATCCCCCAAAATCCAACACACAAGCTCTCAGGAGATCTTCCAAAACTCGGTTAGCCCTCTTGATTTGACCATATGTTTGGGGATGATAGGCCGTACTCAAACACAACTCAGTTCCCAAAGCTTCATGCAAACTCTTCCAAAATTCACTTGTGAACAATGGATCTCGGTCACTTACTATGCTCTTCGGGATACCATGGAATCGAACTATCCATTTCACATAAACTTCAGCCAATTTCGATGTTTTCCTAGTCAATCTGACAGGAATAAATCTTGTACTTTTGGTCAAACGATCCTTGAAGACCCAAACTCCTTTGTTTCCTGCCCTCATTCTAGGTAATCCATCGATACTTGCTCCCATTTTACAAGTAGGAACTTATAATTGTTGGAGAAACCAACTCGGCTTCTTCTGTTCATCTTTCACCAACTGACAGTTCATACACTTGGAAATGAACTTCCCAATATCTCTCTTCATCCCTTCCTAATAGTAGATTCGCTTCATGTCTTGATACATCTTATTAACACCGGGATGAATCAACAACTTCGAGTGATGGCATTCCCTCTGAACCTTATCTCTCAATCCGTCGATATCAGGAACAACTAGTCGCCATTGTTTTCGAAGACAAACTTCTCAATCGACTTCGAATTCTTTATTTTTAGGTTCCAGCTTCTGGATAAACTCGACAGGCTTCACATCTTGCTTTTGGCTCTCCCCGACCCTTTCCATAAGAGTAGGTCTAGGCTTGCCAACATTTCAGGCACCTACTCACATCATGGCCTGAAATCGAACCTTGCCAAATAAACAAGACTCTTCCATTCCGAAAACGTCGTTCCCAAACTTGCGTGGCTTCGACTCAACGCATTTTCCACTGCGTTACCTTTGCCGGGAGTATAGGCTATACCAAAATCATATGATGCCAAAAACTATAACCATCGTTGCTGCTGAAGATTCAAATCCTTTCGGAAGAAATACTTCAATGACTTATGATCCGTAAACAACTCGAATCGAACTCCCAGCAGATAATGTCTCCACAATTTCATAGAAAACACGATCGCTGCCAACTCCAAACCATGAGTTGGATATTTCCTTTCATGCGGCTTTAGTTGTCGGCTCGCATAGGCCACAGCCTTATCCTTCTGCATCAATACTCCTCCAAGCTCAGTACCACATGCATTAGTATACACAATCGTCTCTTCATTCCCACCTATAATGGTCAACACATGAGCACTCATCCGCCTCTCCTTCAGGATTCCGAAAGCTTGCTTACACTTTACATCCCATGTGAACACTTGGTTCTTCTTCATCAATCTTGTTAATGGAGTAGCTATCTTCAAGAAATCCTTGACAAACTGTCGGTAATAGCCTGCCTACCCAAGGAAACTTCGAATATCTATCGCATTCTTAGGTCGATACCATCCTGGGTCGCTTCCACCTTAGTGGGGTCAATCATTATACCATATCCAGAAACAACATGGCCTGAGAACCTCACTTCACCCTTCCAGAAGTGGCACTTCGAAAACATAGCTCTCAACTGATGCTTTCACAAAATTTCCAAAACAACTCTTAAATGCATCTTGTGCTCTTCCTCATTCTGAGAATAAATCAGAATATCATCCATGATCACAAGCACTAACTTGTTCAACTGGTCTCTGAAAACTCTATTCATAAGATCCACAAAATACGCTAGCGCGTTACTTAACCTGAATGGCATCACCAACCATTCGAAGAAAACGGATGGTGTCCTAAAAGCGGTCTTCGGCACACTATCCTTCGCCACTCTCAACTGATGAAATCCCGTTGCCAAATCTGTTTAAGTAAACACATTAGCCTCACGAAGCTAATCGAACAAGTCATTAATCCTCAACAACGGATATTTTTTCTTCTTGGTCATCTTTTTCAGCTCACGATAATCAACACACATTCTCAAGAAGCCATCAGCTTTAGTTGTAAACATAAATAGCGCACCCCATTCGGATACACTCCTCCGAACGAATCCTTTTCCCAAAATGTCACAAACTTGCAACTCTAACTCTCGTTGTTCCTTAGGCGCCATCTGACTAATAGGCATAATGATTGGTCTAGCACCTTCGACCAAATCGATCCTAAACTCGATCTCATGATGTGGCGACAACCCTTTGATCTCACCAAGATATCTCCAAACTCATTTGCAATCAGCACTGATGACAAGTCTTCCTATCGAATCACAAGCGAATACAGATAGCTTACGAAGACACATTCTTCGGGCTTACATCTAATTAACATCTCTTGCCCTTCCACATCCCCGACTCTCACCTCTAGCTTCTTGCAATTCACTCTTATTGCATACTTCTTAAGCCAATCCATGCCTAAGATGATCCCAAACCTAGCGAAGTTAAGAACAAAGCAATCACACACAAAAGAGAAACCATGACTTGAAAATACTAGACCATGACACAACATGCACAAACTATACGAACCCCCAACTGGATTAGTTACGATCAATGGTCTATCACAAATCTCGGGTTCTAAACCCAAGCGGCACACAAGCTCATTACAGACGTGATACTCTAGTATCGAATAAAACACGAACTAAAACACCATTAACTGAAAGAGTACCTTGAACGAGGACACCCTTTCCCTTTTCCTCTGTAGCAGAAGCTCTTAATGAAGATGGCATGACTTACAAAGCATATGCCTACAGGACCTCCTTACCCTTAGCCTATTCTGGACAATCTTTCTTCTCATGCCCAAGCTTTCCACACTTGAAGCACTTCTTCTCAGCTTTGGGATTCTTGCATTCATTCGAGTAATGACCCTTCTGTTGGCAGTTAGAGCAAACTACCTCACTCTTAGGCTTCTTCTGACCATCCTTTCCTTTCTGCTATTGCTTCTACCTCTTCTTATTATTACCACCTTGTTGTGGTTTTGAACTTCCTTGGCTGCAGCAAAAACATTTGCTTCTTTAGGAAAAAAGCTTTCATAGCGAACAACTTTTTCCACAAGCTTCTCAAATGAGTCATCATAATGTTCCACCAACGGTCTTCTTATGTAGGCATACAGAGCCATAACAAACTTCTCATTCTTCTGATAGGGTGTATCAATGTATGAACGAACATATTTGGACAAGGCCTCAAAATCAGAAACATAATCAAGCACAGAACGACCATTCTATTTCAGCTCTACGAACTTCTTAAACAAAGAAGACTTCTAAGCAGTGGAGATAAAATTCATCTCGAATTTAACGTGGAACCGCTCCCAAGTTATTTCCTCTTCTGGAGTCTCAAGTTTAACTGAATTCCACCATTCCATGGCCCTGCCCTGTAACTGCTTGGACGCAAGCTTTCTCTTAGTTGCATCATCCAATCCCAAATCTCCAAATATATGGATATAAGAATCCATCCACCTATGAACCTCTTTAGACAGTTTCTATTTCCCAAATCTCCAAAGAGATGTATAATATTTGCACAGCTTCGCAAAATCCACAACCCTAGGCAAGTGAACACCTACATCTACCGTGGCATCCACTGGAGTAGGTGCCCTTCGCGTGAATGCTTCTATCATGGCCTCAAACATGGATGGTTAGTCTGGTGTACTGCCATTACCCCCTCCAAGCATAGCCCCCCTAGCATTATGTCTTGGAGCACGTCGACCCATTCTTAATATGCAAATTAGAATAATTATCAACTTACAAGAAAAGCTGCTAAAGAAGTACAAACTTTACTATACTGTATACACTATATAGTATACATTCAACTGAAATATACAAATACGTCTCTCATACGTAATTACGTTTTCGAACTTTGGCTAAAATCGTTAACCAGAGCTCTGATACCAAATGTGATGACCTCCTACAACCCTTGCACTAAACAAGAGGAATAGTGTGCTGAAGGGTATGCCAGGCAGCGATGGACGATCATCAATGTATGATAACACAAATGTTACCTGTCGTAGAACTCACAATGCAAGGATAAAATATAATAAAACATATACAACATGTAACAATAGTGAAGCATCATAGAAAAAACTTTTGAAACTTTCACAACACCCTAAAATATTTTCCATACATCATAGGAATTAACAAGGTCTGTACATAAAGCCTCAGTACAACACTCATATAGAAACTCAAATAACAGAAACAGCGAATTCTAGATAGTAAAAAAACTGGTACATAAGCCTCCAACTTGCCTCTGAACTGCAACATCGTCCTCATTAAGCTATCACATGCCACATAGTCTGCCCATCTACAATCGGATGAACATCCCAAGGTACTAAGAGGAAACATAAAACCTTGAGTAAAACAACAGTCTTATGAGCAATAAAACAACTAATAAACATTTGCAATAAAATATATGAGAATGGATAGATAATCATACTAATCTACCCACAACTCCAGAGAAGAACTCAACCCTATCTTCCCTCACGTGGATAGTGATAACCTTTACAATAACATTTCAACCATACATCCATCGAAAACAAAACACCCATTCAATCATGGTAAAGCACTCTTGACATCTAAATTATATATCTTATGTAAACCATCATAATTGAACTCAACATCACTCAAGCAAAAACCCCAGAGGCCAAAACCAATATCAGACGAGCACCCAAGGAACATTTCCTTTGACGTTGGAAAATCTAAATGAGACGGTTCAAACAAAGCAACCAATCATCCATGACTGACTTTGGCTATCACCGCAAATCCCTCTTTGAAACCATCGTTAATCGTATGACTACCGACCTTGCCATATGTCGAGGGTTAATGTAACCCCAATTCTAGCATAAACTCCATACGCCTTTCAACGATACATATGTTTGTCCAACCTTCACAACAAGGCCTTTCAACGGTACCCAAGGTACTCGGCCGGCAACCTTCCAGATTTTTGGGTGTCCCCATTGTACCCCTGCTTTGAGCCTGCTAGAACTTATGACAACGATAATCTCTCAACCTTCACATCTCTAGTCATCCAGCCTGACG
The DNA here is from genome assembly GCA_030737875.1 of Allium sativum. Classification (NCBI taxonomy): domain Eukaryota; kingdom Viridiplantae; phylum Streptophyta; class Magnoliopsida; order Asparagales; family Amaryllidaceae; genus Allium; species Allium sativum. The sequence continues at coordinate 307,355,556 of CM060925.1, read as the reverse complement.
GTTTTTCTTAGCTCAAGCAACCAATTGTTAGGGAACGCTGAATGCCGATCTTAAGGAAAGACAAACACTAGAGGGAGATGAATAGTGTTTTAAAGGAATTTAAAAAGATCTAAAACTTATATGATCTACTATATGAATCACAAACAACAGAGATGATCACAGGCATAGAATAACACACAAACACAGAAGTAAACAAAAATAAAATGCAGAAAAGGAAAGAACACACCGGATTTTATACTGGTTCATATTGCTCCTACGTATTATCCCAAGCAATACAGGATTGCCAGAGTTTTATTACTAGATCAAAATCTCATTAACCCCTTGATTTCACGTCTACATGGTTAATACTGTTTTCACCACCCTTGATTTCCCGACTACAAGGTTAACATTGTTTCTTTTCCTTTATTTCACGGCTACAAGGAACACACCATTTCCCAAAAAATCCCAAATGATTACAACAGCCCTATAACTCTTCAATAGCACTTCGATTCAAAGAGTAATGAGTAGACAGTGAGAAGAGGAGAAGTTTTATGAATTTAGAATAGAAATCGGCAGAGTAGAAGTGTGGAAATCATAAAAACATGAAATAATAATGAGGAATGAAAATGGAGAAGAAGAATGGTTAAAAAATTCGAAATCAACCTCTATTTATAAAATTTGAAAGGTTGCAATGCTTCTGGAACATTACAAATGGTGAAAAGGCATTTCCTTTCAAAACTGAAAATAGGAAAGTTGTATGTCGACATCCTCTTCTACGTATTTCAACATATGTGTTTTGAAAATTTGAATATTTTCAAGCATTTTACTGTATGTACAATTTTGAAAATTCTTGAATTAAAACATAATGATATAAATAAGTATTATAAAGTAGAAATCATATGAAATCATAAATATAAATTAAATCAACATATTTATAAGATTATAAAGTTAAAAACTATATAAATATAAAAGTATATAACTATAAATATATTAAAACTAATAAACTTTAAAACTTAAGTTTGAAATAAAAAGTAGGATAGAAAACTAATGAAAATTAAAATTTGAATTTTGAAAATAGAATATGAAATTTGAAAATCAGAATTTGAAAAACAGAAATTAAATTTGACCTGGAGTGCTATTCAGAGTCTTATTTATAAACTAGACTCTATTACTAAATTTATCTTGAATTCTTGAACTCTTGATTTCTTGATTTCTCATGAGTCTTGAATCTTCTCTGAATTCTGAATCTCTAAAACTGTACATCCTTCAGTATTAGTTCCCGTATACGAATCCTAAATATATGTGTGTATATATATATATTATAGATAGAGATGTTAGTAAATATTTTATAATCAATTAATACTGAAATAAGGTTGTTGTCATCAAAACTCCATTCACCAACATAGAACTCCATATGTTTACAACAATGGATTAAAACAGTAATAAGCTAAATTAAAGTGTTGTAGCCGAGGAAAAAAAGATGATTGAAATTCTAGAAGACATGGTAATATCCGTTAAAAAGAGTAATGTAGCACAGCCTACCCTACACTAGCAAAAAATTAAAGCATGGTCAACAAATTCTTTGCAACTTTGAAATAATAGATCAATTTCACACTCTCTACACCTACTATCACTTTTACATCCAGTCTAGAAATAGCATCCTCACTCATCTAATGTGTATAGCATATTCAATTCAAACTAAATTCCTAATATTTTCGTAAGAAAGCATAAATGGGTTCAGCCACATGGAGCTTAGAAATAGAGTCGTCAGCCTAAGCTACTTAGTTATTCAAAGCTGCAATGCTCAACTGGCATAATTTCGGCCCTAAACTTTTACCAAACATTATGTCCAGTGCAACCTTTATTCAAGGAAACAGAGAAGCTGGCAGGATTAAGCAACTTAACTTTACCTCAAGTGCTCTTTTATTTCCTTACCAGCACTTGATTAGTACACATTTGGACAATATACATATATGTATAGTTAATTATTTGGAGATATTGGCAAATTATTATATCTGAAATGTATATATGAAATGTGCAGCCATGCCTATGCATATGCTAAAGAGAGACTTGGTTTCATAACCATTCCGCTTCCTTACATGCGTCTGCTAATGCAATCAATTCTGATAACATAGTTGAATCAGATATACAAGTTTGTTTCTATGAAGCCCAAGACACAGCAGTGCCTCCTAATGTAAATATCCGACCAGTCGTAGGCTTGGATTTGGATTCTACATTGTTCCAGATTGCATCACTATATCTTTCTATTACGGTAGGATATCCTTTATAAGATAAACCATAGCTTATGGCTTCCTTCAAATAAGCTAAGACTCTAGAAATGGCTTTCCATTGTTCGAAACCTGGATTACCCGTAAATCGACACAATACATTTATAGCATGCACGATATCAGGTCTTGTGCAATGCATAGCATACGTAAGACTCCCAATGATACTGGAATATTCTAATTGAGAAATAGTACGTCTAGTGTTCTTTTCTAATTTTATACTTTGGATCTAAAGGATTTGTTGTTGTTTTGTCATTATAGTGATCATACTTCTTTAGGAACTTCTCAATGTAATGAGATTGAGTTAGTAATAACTCTCTCATTTTTCAAATGATTTTAATTCCTAAAATTACATCAGCCTCTCCCATATCTTTCATATCAAATTTATAAGATAGAAACTTCTTAGTTTCATTCACATAGGATATATTGGAACCAAATATCAGCATGTCAACAATGCATAAACATATTATAACATAACCATTGTTATCTGATTTGCTATAGATACATTTATCTGCATCATTAACAATGAATCCAAATGATAGTGCAACTTTACCAAACTTCTCATGCCATTGCATGGGAGCTTGCTTCAGGCCATAAAGAGATTTAACTAATTTACAATCTTTCTTTTCTTGGCCTGGGGTTATGAAACCTTCAGGTTTTTCCATGTATATCTCTTCTTCTAAGTCTCCATTTAGAAAAGCTGTCTTTACATCCATTTATGTATGACCAAGTTATGAATTGATGCAAGTGCTATTAAACAACTTATCAAAGATATGCGAGCCACCGAAGCATATGTACAAATAATCAACTCCTTGTCTTCGTTTATAACCCTTAGCAACTAATCTGGCTTTAAATTTATAAATGAATCCATTTGTGTTCAACTTTTTCTTGAATATCCATTTACATCCTATGGTTTAGCACCAGGAGGTAAATCGCTTAAAACCCAAGTTCGGTTTAAAATTATGGAATTCATTTCATCGTTGATAGCCTCTTTCCAGAAATTAGAATCTCTAGAACTCATAGCCTCAGAATAAGTTTTGGGATCATTATTGACGTTCATTTCATATCTTGTTACATTAAGGACTTCGTCCTTATTGCCTTCTACGAGATATGTTATGAAGTAAGGACCATAGTCCTTCTCTATTCTCGCTCTTTTACTTCTGTGTTCAGTAATATCATCTGGTACTGAAACTTCCTTGCTGTTTTGAGCAGGAGCATATTCATCGTCATTTGTATCATTAGCCTCAGTTGGTTCTGGACTAGACGATCTTAGTGGATTCTCAATAGTTTGATTTTCAAAAAATTATACGTCTACAGATTCTATGACTTCTAAGGTATCAAGAATCATAAGTCTATTAGTTATACTATTAATAGAATATCCTATGAAAACACACTTAAAAGCTTTATTACCTAACTTTGGTCATTTAGGGTCTGGTTTTCTAACATATGCTAAGCAACCCAAAACTTTAAGTCTAGTAAGATTAGGTTTTCTATTAAACCATAATTTATACGGGGAAATATTATTCTTTTTAAGTGGTACTCTATTTAAAATGAAACATGCAGATAACATAGCATCACTCCATAAATTGTAAGGTAAATTAGAACTTATGATCATGGCGTCAACCATCTCAACTAAAGTTCTTTTTTTCCTTTCAGTAACACCATTTTGTTGTGGTGTATAAGGGGTGGTACATTGGTGAACAATACCATTTTTTTTGCAATACAAAGTAAACTCATTTGAATAATATTCACCACCACGATCTGAATGTAACACTTTAATTTTAATTCCTAATTGCGTTTCGACTTCTGCTTTGTAAATTTTGAATTTATCAAAGGCTTCATCTTTAGATTTCATTAGATATACATAAGCATATCTAGAATAGTCATCAATAAATGTTATATATTATTGGTTACCACCATAGGTGATATGACTCTTTAAGTCACCCACATCACTATATACTAAATCAAGCAAACTAGTTTTCCTTTCTATAGATTTAAAGGATTTCCGATGTATTTTTGCTTGAAAACATATTTCACATTTAGAAGTAGATTCGAAATCACAATTAGAAATTAATCCTAATTTATGCATATTTCTAAGTGACTAATAATTAACATGTCCTAATCTACTATGCCATAAATTAACAGAATCAACAATATAAGCAGAAGATTTCTTCATTAAATTCAACTTAATCATGTCGTTACAAGAATATCCCTATCCAGTAAATTTGTTGATCTTGGACAACACTAACTTATCAGACTCATACACCATCTTGAATCCTCCTTTGTTAAGAAGGTATCCAGAAATCAAATTATTACACATATCAGGTACATAAAATACATTGACTAAAGTAAGAACTTTCCTAGAAGTGAATGTCAATTCAGTGGTGCCTTTTACCAGAACTCTGCTTGCAACTTTGTTTGCACCAGTTACTTCGCTGGATTCCCCATTATTCTCATCGTAAGTTTGGAACAGATTTCAGTCTTTGCAAATATGAATAGTTGCTCCAGTATCGAGCCACCAATCATTATCAATGCCACTAACGGAGTTTGCCTCTTTTATGATAGCCACAATCTTTTCTTTGACCCCATCCGCTTTTTGTTGTTTCTTCCGAAGACGACAGTCTCGGGCATAGTGGTCGGGTTTGTGACAATAGTAACAGTCACCCTTCTTCTTGTTCTTGGAATTATTACCTTTCTTTTTAAACTGTATCTCATTATTAGGCTTCACTTATCGTTAATTTCAACTTTATTAGCCTTAGATTGAGAATGAGTTTGCGGATTATCATCTAGTTCGCGTTTACGAGAATCCTCTTCAATACGAAGATGATGCTGTAAACCACCCAAATCATAATCCGTTTATGCATGTTTTAATTTTTTTTATAATCATTCCAAGAATTTGGGAGTCTTGAAATAATAACTCCAATAACAAACGATTCAAGGAGATCAATACCGGCATCCTTAAGTTGATTTACCAACAGTCGAATTTCACCTACTTGTCCAATTATGGACTTATTGGTGACCATTTTTGTAACTCCCCACATCCGTTAGTGTCACTCACAAAGGGAATGCACTAAGTTATATGGAGCATTTAGGGTAAAAGATGCAGATAAATTACAAGACAGACAGAAATTAAACAGCAGAAAATAAAACTTTACTTTATTGATAAGATAGTTTGTACAACAATTGTTTTCCAATATCAGAGTATCATTTGTCTTACAAAATAAAGAAGCATAATAATACATTTATATTCCCCAATGTAGCATAAGCAAGCCATACCAGCGAAAAGGAGAGTCCAAAGCACTTTGTCCAAGAATCTTCAAGCTTGGGAAGAGCAGCGGTCCAATCTAACCTGAGCTGAACTATTCCCTCCTCAACTACCTTGGGGGGGAACGGAAGAAAAGAAGACGGAAGAAAAGTAGAGTCAGACATAAAGACTGAGTAAGTCTAGTGACTATTCAGTTTATGGATAAGAAAAAGAGCATGATAAGTATATGCTGGAAATGGGAAAGCACCCTAAACTAAGTTAAGTTATCTCGAACCGAATATACTATCGTACACCATACTAATCTCTGCACCACCTAACTAGTGTCCCAACTAGTAATGGTAACATGATCCCAATCCCAGTAATTTTTGTTGCCTTATGGCGTACATTTATTGTTTCCGAACTAGATCTAATCTAGGATTTACGCTATCTTCCGAACGATGCCCTCTAGTCTAGGACACACAGCCTAGAGTGGTATATGTTCCTAGACTTTTTCCACGTATGTGTAGCGAATCGTTATCGCTTGTCTAGATGCACATGTCCTGTAATGTGCGGCCCGAGTTCCGTGTCAGGGCTACTCTAGAAATACGGAACTCGGTCGGGAGCGTTTAGATAACCGCCGATGCAGATGCTAAGGTTTGTTTTTTTTTCTAGTGGCTATGGTCCCACTCGACCCCTCCCTCAACTAATGAAAGGCCATCCTTGAAAAATGAGAACTATGTGCAAGCCCCCCTATGCCCCACTGTCCTATGGCCATCCGCAACCATAACTATATAGCAAGTGTATGGTCTTTTGGAGTTTTCCACCTTTCCGCTTTGCGTATCTCGATTGACTCAAGATGGTAGGTAGACAACGAATTGCTATCACAGGGCTACCGTCTTCTCGCCGAATCACGTTGGTCCATCCTAGTCTTTAGGTTGCCATATTTTGCAACCAAGGCATACCCTTGGTTCTTCTAACGTAGACCTTGACCTCTGTGAGACCAGGAGGATCATCTGCAGCCTCACAGAGGGATACCAAGAGTACCCTCACGTCCCCTCGAAGCCTCGGGCTTCGTAACCCAATTCGTTGGAGCCTTCTAGAATCAGACGGACGTACGCTCCTTCTCGTGTTCTACTAAGATTTACTACTTAGTTTCTTTCCTTCATCAAGTTGGTTAAGTGTCATTAGTCAATTCAAGTTAACTTAACCCATCCCTTTTGTCATATTATACTGGTCAAGTGTTGCCTCCTTGTGTTAACTTAACCTCTCCATCTGTTTAACTAACCTGTTACAATGGTTAAGTGTCTCCTTATATAACTTAACCCTACTACTTGTTTAATTAACAGGTTATAATGGTTAAGTGTTGTCCATTCACGTTTAACTTTACTACAAGTCAAATTACACTGGTTAAGTGTTCTTGTTACTTAACTCTAATCATTCATGTTATATTGGTTAAGTATTTCTAACTTACTTAATCCTAACCCACTTGTCAAATCAACTTGTTACCATGGTTAAGAGTTCTAATTTTACTTAAACTCAATCACTTGGCTCATTAACATGTTTCTATGGTTAAGTGTTCTAATTAAATTAACCCCAATCACTTATCTCACTAACATGTTTGTATGGTTAAGTGTTCTAATTAACTTAACCTAAATCACTTGTCTCACTAACATGTTACTATGGTTAAGTGTTCTAATTAACTTAACCTCAATCACTTATCTCACTAACATGTTTCTATGGTTAAGTGTTCTAATTAACTTAACCTCAATCACTTGTCTCACTAACATGTTTCTATGTTTAAGTGTTATAACTTAACCTCAATCACTTGTCACACTAACATGTTTCTATGATTAAGTGTTCTAATTAACTTAACCTCACTCTCTAGTCTAGTTTAATCATGTTAGAATGGTTAAACATTTGCTTAACCTTACCCACTCCCCTAGTCAACCTATTAAATTGGTTAAGTGTCCAGATTAACCTAACCCTACCCACCAATTTAGTTAACATGTTGAATTTGGTTAAGTATTAATTCAATTGACTTAACCCTATCAATCCTGACTCAGCATTAATATATTAATTAAATCACCAACCACTCACATTAGACAGATATTGTTGTGGTATCTGGACAGCCGGTCGGTTCCAGGCAGGTTTACACCACAACTCATGTCTAACCTCGGGTCTTTATTGGGCTCAATGCTTAACCACCCACGTTGGATAGGTATTGTTGTGATTACTGGACAGCCGGTCGGTTCCGGGCAGGTTTACATCACAACTCAATCCAACCTCGGGTTAAGCATATCGTATTTTCTAGGTTTACATACTTGTCTCTTTTCAATTTTATATGTAAATGTTTTGTGGCCCATTATCCAAATTCGTTATTCTTGGGTATAATAATTTATACCACTTAAATTTCACAAGTCGTTGGCATGTGCCAAACATGCTAACACATATATTTTAATTAAACCCAACGTTATTTTCCCCGTTTGTACGTTCGCAATATTATAACATATGTTGGGCTTCAACATTTCAGCCCAACTTAGAAACATAAAAAAGAGAGGCTTAGAACATGATATATTCTAAGTAACATAAAAGGATGTGTGAACGCATGAACTTGCAACATAGCGATTTAACTAACATAAATTATGTGGTGCATGAACTTGCAATATAGCGATTTAATTAACATAAATTAGTGGTGCATGAACTTCCAATATAGCGATTTAATTAACATAAATTAGTGGTGCATGAACTTGCAATATAGCGATTTAATTAACATAAATTATGTGGTGCATGAACTTGCAATATGGCGATTTAAGTAACATAAATTAGGGGCTTGTGTACTTGCATTGTAATAGCATATAATTTTGACATAAATCATAAACCTAAACATGAGTCATGGGTTTCAATCTATTCATGTAAACTTGCATTTAAAATATGAACCTAACTAAATTAGGTGTCACTTGTATTAACATATGACTTTTACAACAACATAAGCCTAAAACATATTTTTATTTAGGCATAACACTAAACATAAACTAGTCATTTCCATAAAGTCACTATATGTTCACAAAGATGCTTACTTTTGTCACTAATACAAAAGTATAGTTTAACTTGAATTATGAGGCCTATTCCAACATAAACTTATATGAATCATATTACCCAAATGGATCCAACTGCACTTGAAATGATCATAGGCATATATATACAAAGATCTAAATCATGTAGGCATAACAGTGAATTATGTTTACATAAGTCTCAACTTGGTTGTAACAAAATATATACAACTTCTTATTAACCACAACATATAAATGTCAATTTCCAACATGAATCATATACTTGCAAGGGGTGTTACTTTTCATTGCAAATGTACAATTAATCCAATATCATGTTAATTATACTACAACATCCCAAATCCATTTATAATAAAATCAGAACAACATACAATTATGAACTAGCATCGTTACAATTAAAGTACGATTCCATTTTCATTCTACACAAATCCAGTCTCAATTTTTATTCATATCGGAATAATACTCTACATACAATGTATGACGAATCTTGTATTCAGGATTCTGAATTCTGAATTTGGTGATGCTATCCTTTGAGGTTGATGTTGTTTTGATTTATTTGTTGTAGTTTTAAGCTTTGAATCAACTCTTAATCGTCTCTTAATTTGACGGCTACTCCTAGTCTCTCTTCAGCAGCATGACGGCTCCTTCTTCTTTTTTTCTCTTTTTTTTGTGCGAATTAGGTTGTGAGAGCTATGCTGTTTATATAGAGTTGCAAGTTAATTTGAGCCGTCGATGAAGCCAAGGTTAATACAAGCCGTCCGTTCTAAAGAGAAGCCAATTATGTTCACAATTTAAGGGCTATAAATTACTCCTATTTCAAATTATGTCATAATTACTTTCTTAATGTACATTATCAACATTTATTATTAAATTTGTATGCATATTAGATAAATCCCCCCTTTACACATTTATTATTAAATTTGTATACACATTAGATACATCTCAACTTTACACATTTATTATTAAATTTGTATGCATATTAGATACATCTCCCCTTTACACATTTATTATTATTTTTGAATTAGCAACTTTAGTGTTAACAGAAAAATGGGGTGTTATATTCTCCCCTCCTTAAAGGATTTTGTCCCCGAAATCTTCAAGTCTAGGAGAATGCTTATCCTACCATCCAATCGTCCATCTACTCAGCCATCAAACACAGGCATCCATTGTCCTTAAAGGCTTCTAATGCTTTTATGTTCATATGCATAGTGTGTATATGTCCTTATCTAATGCAAAATCAGGCGGTCTACTGATTCAGTTGACCTCCTTAATGCAAATCATGTCAGTGCCATGCGTCCAATATGTATGCAAATCCTAATGATACATATTATTTCTATATGAGTGCACAACCATTCACTCAAATGAAACATCCATATGATAGCACATTAAGTTCAATTCATAAACAAATACATATATGTAAATGAAATATGAAGGCGTCTGAGCTGATCTAGTGCCTAATACCTGTGTATATGCATTCACGAGCAACCACTAGCAACCATTCGCAACCATCAACCATAACATGTTTCAAATACATGTTTACATCCAAAAGGGTTTCTATCTAAGGATCGATGATACGTCTTAGAGGATATACCTTAAAAGCTTGAAATTAGTATGCATAGAATTCCTAAAAAAAGGAATCAAGGATTTAACCTTAAGAAAAAGGATATGAGGCGCGTATGCCTTATCTTCAATCTCCAGTATCATGTCTTCTTGAGCTTTACTCAACTGTACCTTAACAGATTCAACTTCACGATTGTAAAGTTTCTTGACCTCCATTTCCAAAATAAACAAATGTCAACCATGATATTGAGTGTATATACTAGGATGATCAGAGGTCTCTCCTCTTAGCTTATCCATCATGCCATAACTATGAGGGTCAAAAGGTCACTACATACTTTTTACCTCTCTTAAGGTTAGTCCTTCTTTATATATAGCGCCTGCCACAACTATTCATCTCTCAATCAAACCATCCTAGTCGAACTCGACATCCCTCAAGTACAAGCCCCAAAGGCCTAAACCAATATCATACAAGCACCCGAAGAATGTCTCCTCCGAATTTGGACGATCTACGTGAGGTGATCTAAGAAAAAACAACCAAACACTTGAGCACTAGTTGGGATCTTTTACTATACAAGTACTAAGGTGCAGAGACTCAACTTTGGAAGCAAATATGAACAAATGCGAAGTGCTAAAACCAAAAGAAAGAGTACAAACAGAAAAGCTAGACTCTTCCAACAGAACTTTACTACCTTTCTCCTAGGTACGCTTAGTGGTGAAAGCATGTACTTGCCCTTCTGAAAATCTTGTCCTTTGTTCTTAATTATATGCCCTACTCTGCCATAGTAAAGATACTTCCTTTTGTCTTAGGTTTTATAATCCCTTCCTCCTTTGTGAGCCAAGTCTACATCCATGAATTCCTCATCCTTGGGTTGGGCTCCTTAGCCAAACTCCTCATCCTCTTTCGTGTGTAATCATGTTAACAAATCTCCCGAAAGCTGCCTCCATCGTACAGAAAATCCTACTAAGCTTGAAAGAAAACTAGCTGTAGGTGAAACTACTATGGTTATAGATGGAAGTCGGGCACTACTTCGCCCTTCAATGAGGTTACCTCCCAGAAAGCCATGAGCCCCAAAGACTCAAGAAAGAAGGGGACAAGAATTCAAACAGAGAATCAGAAGATAGTGCGTATGGCTTTTGGGGAATATGCCTTTAAAACAAAACTTTTCTTTTGAAAATGCTTATTTTAAAACGGTTTGAAAATAATATTTTTTTTCAAATCTTTTATCTGATCCGGTAACCTTCAGCTCTGATACCACGTGTAACACCCCACATCCATTAGTGTCACTCACAAAGGGGATGCACTAAGTTCTATGGAGCATTTAGGGTAAAAGATGCAGATAAATTACAAGACAGACAGAAATTAAATAGCGGAAAATAAAACTTTACTTTATTGATAAGATAGTTTATACAACAATTGTTTTCCAATATCAGAGTATCATCTGTCTTACAAAATAAAGAAGCATAAAAATACATTTATATTCCCCAATGTAGCATAAGCCAGCCATAGCAGCGAAAAGGAGAGTCCAAAGCACTTTGTCCAAGAATCTTCAAGCTTGGGAAGAGCAGCGGTCCAATCTAACCTGAGCTGAACTATTCCCTCCTCAACTACCTGGGGGGAAACGGAAGAAAAGAAGACGAAAGAAAAGTAGAGTTAGACATAAAGCCTGAGTAAGTCTAGTGACTATTCAGTTTATGGATAAGAAAAAGAGCATGATAAGTATATGCTGGAAATGGGAAAGCACCCTAAACTAAGTTAAGTTATCTCGAACCGAATATACTATAGTACCCCATACTAATCTCTGCACCACCTAACTAGTTTCCCAACTAGTAATGGTAACGTGATCCCAATCCCTGTAATTTTTGTTGCCTTCAGGCGTACATTTATTGTTTCTGAACTAGATCTAATCTAGGATTTACGCTATCTTCCGAACGATGCCCTCTAGTCTAGGACACACTGCCTAGAGTGGTATATGTTCCTAGACTTTTTCCACGTATGTGTCGCGAATCGTTATCGCTTGTCTAGATGCACATGTCCTGTAATGTGCGGCCCGAGTTCCTGGGACGACCCCAATCCCCGTACTGACGGCGGCAAGGGTAATCCGTGGAATATAACACATAAACAGATAATAGCAGAACAGAATTAAATAAACACACCAGATAATGAACAATAGAATATACTGGATAAAAGTAATCATCATAGTTACACCGTATACAGGATCATACTTAGTAAAAATACAGTCCAGCTATACATAAATGTCTACAGCGGAAAACAAACATAATATGTACAATAGGTGCTGAACAGCATAAAAAGAGATAAATGATAGAATCCATCTTCAGCTCCAGCTATCCAGAAAGAACCAGCTAAACCTGAATACAAGGCTGCCCGTGTAGAAAAAGGGGCACCCGAGTTTGAAAGTGAAACAAACTACGAGTCTGTCATGGGACTGGTATGAGAAATCTACTCAACACATATATAATTTGGCTAATCACAGGACCACGCCACTTCCGTGGAATGGGTTTACTCCATTGGATTGCCGGTGCTTTAAAATAAATCTTTCTTTTAAACAACGCAATGCATTTTATAAAAATGAAGCCATTATAAGACTCAGTTCCCATCACACAATGCAACGCAAACTGGAGGATAGAGTTTTACCTTATAACGGCCAAAATATGCTTGATACGAATAAGACAAAGGCAATTTATATTATTGCTAGTGTTTATATGGTTTTGAAAACAATTTCAAATCATAACTATCAATCATAGGCGACATGGGTACCATATATCACGTCGCCATATATAGTTACAATCAAAACCGCCCGATGTCGTATTTGGAAATTGGATTTCCGTCATGAACCAAGGCAAAAGGTAGTCCTTACTGAATTCGTGATTCTCTAGCCCGAGCCACAGGACCCAGACTCAGGTGGGCCCTTGGAGCGACAGGGCCGGTCCACCGATGTGGATTAAAATGCCTGAACAATACGTTTCCCCGCCCTTTGGGGCGTAAACGAGCCAACGAATGACTCCATCGGACCCGGATCGTCTGAACAAACCGAGGCACCTCGCAACACCAACAACCACACAGGTGAAAAGTATATAAATGTCAGGGCTGGTAGGTCACTGACACCACCCTAGCTAGAAAGAAACGCATGCCCTCCCTGAGGTCCTTCTCCCGTTTCTGGTTCATACCGGGGTGTGAGGCTCGCGAATTCACATTATACACAAAGCTACGCCACACAGGCGGTGCTCTGATCATCACCACAAGACTTTGCTTTTCAACAGAAGCCTTGATCATTTGCCACTTAGGCATGCCACACTAGCAATTCATGCCATGCGACTGATGTCTATCGATATACAACCTCTGAGCTCCTGCGTTTCAGAGAAGGGCGTTAAGCAAAAGAATAAATTCTCCACCGCCAAACAGATGTATATTTAATAGAGATCAATCAACACAGAATAAAATCCAATGTCAGACACACAGTCCATTTACAAGTCCGTTCTGGGTCTGAACGAATCCGGAGGCACTAAATACCTCGCAAACCCATCGATCACCACGTACATCTGGACGATCACCACTCATTATCCATATTTCGGGATGCCTCCCAATCAGGACCTCGGTTACCGTCCAAACGAGGTGAAGATCTCCGGTCTTCGACCACCGTCTTCATCTTCGATTTCTTATCGTCGATTCAGTTATTCAGAACGGGATAAACCCGGTCTTTCTGAGCAACGCCCGTATATAATAAACAAGTGCAACACTAACATATACACGCATCATTTCAATTCATTAGTCACTAACCGTCAATCAGTAAGAGAACGATTTCCCAAATATTAACCCCGAAGGCTGAAACCAACATCAGATCAACACCCAGGGAATCATTCGACTTAGCCAACCTTCAGTTAATTTCTAAATCACATCCATATTGTTTATAATATTTTATAACGATTTATCGCTATTTTGATTTATTTTAAAATAGCTAATTTACTCAAAAGGACGCTTCGGGCCATAACGCGGCCGTGGCGCTGTTTTTCTTCAGATTTGATTTACACATATCTGAAAATCTAACCGTTGGATCTTCACAAAATTTACATCATTAGAAAGATCTTTTCAAAACGAATCCAACGGTTCAAGTTTCGGGAAAATCCGATGGTCGGATCTCCCGGTACAATCGTTTGAAGTTTCAATTTCAAAATACGAACTGCAGCGTCGTTATTCGATCAAATATAATTATATATATATATAATCTATTCTGGCGCTGTTTTTCTTCAGATTTGAATTAAACATTCCAGACAATCCAACCGTTGGATTTTTACAAAGTTGGTGCCGTTGGAAAGATATTTCTAAGGCGAACCCAACGGTTGCGGCTTCGGGAAAATTCAATGGTCGGATTTCCCGCACTAGTTGTTTGAAATCACGGTTTCAAAACACGAACTGCACGGCCACGTTTCGTTTTAATTTTATTTATATTTACATATTTATATAAATATAGTTCATTCAACAATTTCAATATCGTTTTCACTTCAAATATTTCACTAACGCCTTTAAATTTTGGAAAATTTTGCCATAATCTCCTTTGTACGGGAGGGGCTGGGAAAATTCCCAAATAGCCACACGGGCGTCTCATGTCAAAAAGAAAAATCCAAGCGGCTAGCCAACAGGCTCATAAAATCAACACCAAAACAAAACAGTAAATGTGTACCTATTTGTCGGGCACAAAATTTTATTCCTCTTCTCTAGCCCCTTTGCTATAACCTGTTCAATAAATATGCATGTACATATATACAGCTCTGATCACTTATCATTTTCCATTCAACTTTATATTTGATTCCATTTGGTTTAAAAACACCATTCATTCTAATGTTGCATGCATAGGCAAAAATCATATCATTAGCTAATTAATGAATATTTCAACTCATGCATATTTATTTGAACGAGTTGCTATTTTTAACACTTCACATTTCAACAATTCATGTATATAATAAAAATATGATTTTTATTGTAGAACAATTTATTTCAAAACACTATTATTTTATATTGTTTAGATAGGTGATAAAAATAGGATTTTTATTATAAAACAATTTCTTTAAAACGATATTATTTTACATAGTCCATATAGTTGATAAAAGGTGATTTTTATTATGAAACAATTTATTTCAAAACATGAATACCATTCAACACATGAATTTCAATTCAACGAATGAATATCGTTTCAACACATGAAGGTTTTCTATAGTTTCTATATATAGATAAAAATGTGATTTTTATATTTAAAACACGAATACCATTCAACACATGAATTTCTAATCAAAGAATGAATATCGATTCAACACATGAAGGTTTTCTATAGTTTCTATATATAGATAAAAATGTGATTTTTATATTTAAAACACGAATACCATTCAACACATGAATTTCTAATCAACGAATGAATATCGATTCAACACATGAAGGTTTTCTATAGTTTCTATATATAGATAAAAATGTGATTTTTATATTTAAAACACGAATACCATTCAACACATGAATTTCTAATCAACGAATGAATATCGATTCAACACATGAAGGTTTTCTATAGCTTCTATATATAGATAAAAATGTGAATTTTATATTTAAAACACGAATACCATTCAACACATGAATTTCTAATCAACGAATGAATATCGATTCAACACTTGAAGGTTTTCTATTCAATGAATTAATATAGTTTCAGCAAATGAAAATAATTCAAACACATGAATTTTATTCAAAATTTCGGCAGCATAACGGCAGGGTAGTTAAAACCGGGACTGTCCCTAGTACGGCTCCTCGCTCTACCTTAAAACCTCGCGGTTTTTGACAATGGGGATCATGCATCTAGTTCGCACGTAGGCGGCACGTATATATTTATTTCATTTCCACAAACTAATCCTATGTGGTTTCAACCAAATATTTCTCAACCACAAACGGGTTTTTTTTTTTTTTTTTGAAGAAAGGGTACTTATATTACATTAAAAAGGGTTACAAAGAGAGGGATAGAGCTGGCAATAAATTACAACGACACACGACAACAAATACTATACAGCAAAAGCAAAACCAGCTCACACCCTAATACATCACCGTTACCACAAAAAGAAGCACATGCAAAAGCACATACACCCCAAAGTAAAACTCAAGCAGCTGCACCACACAACGGACAAAAGACCCATCAATCTTGAAAAGCTGATCCAAAATCAAGACAGAATATCAACACTGCAACAACCACTTGCTGCATGAAGCACCTCATGAAACACACCTCAGAGCAAAAACAGAGATACCATCCAGCATTCCCCATCAACCAACACCACCGTTAGTAACTCCACCTTTTACTTTTCTTGTTTTAGAACGAGGTTGTATTTGTTTCATCAACTTATCCCAATCTGGATTTTCAACTACTAAAGGTTCTTCGGTAACTAACTTGTTATCCTTTTTGAATTTATTAGGCTTTAATTTTGTTCTCCTCTTTTTGAAACTGCTAATAGAACTAAAAGAACTATACGAACTGTCCGATTCACTCATAAGAATGTCTCTATTTTCATCGCCATTTAAAAGCTCGGTACACTTCCCAGAGTTATTCAGGCTAACAGCCTTAACTTTCTCTTCATAAGTTCCTTCCTCTTCAGCATCCCTGTTTGACTGTTCATAATTTTCTCTCTTACACTTATTAGCATTTGGATTCTCTGTTGGATTAAAAACCATACTAACTTCTCTGTTTTGTGCCAATTCCAAACCAGTATTTGAAAGGTGATCTATGTCTCTTTTTAAAGTCTCATTCACCCCCATCTGGACCACTTTCTACTACAGGATCACTAACCTTGATCTCCCTAACCTCTTTGTCATCAACATCCATCCCAACACTTCTATTATCATTTTCTTTAGGCACCCAAACACTGACAGACTTACAGACATTAGTAGAATGGCCAAAAACCCTACATTTAGAGCACATTGAAGGCTTCCACTCATAATAAATTTTTTGCCAAACCACATTACCATCATGACATAATATTGGAACAACTTCAGGGAATGTAAAGTCAATGTTAACTTCTACCAAGATCTTTGCATAAGCAATACGAAACACACCTTCTGTAATACTATCTAGTCTTATAGGATGACCTAAAATAGATGCAATCCTACTTATGGCTTCTATTGACCAGAAATCTAACTCTAAATCAGGTAATCTAATCCAAATAGGAATGGAATTCAAAGATTCACGCGTTAGTTTCATACCTGGCCGCCACTTCTTCATAAAAATCAATCTTTTATTGTAAAAGTAAGGTCCCTCAGCTAATATTCTTTCACAATCCTCATGCAGTTCACATTTAATGATATATAAACCGTTCTGCCGCGAGAACAACTGGTATGCACCTTTCAGGTTCCAATTTCGGTCTATGTAATCTTTTAGATAATTATAATAGGGTTTACTTCCAAAAACGTAAAAAACAATCGAATTAAACCACTTATCTCTCGCCTTGTTGACCGGTTCTTCACTAATCACTGCTACTTTTGTACTGTCTTTAACTTCCGGCTCATAATACTGAAGTTGAACTGAGCTACGATGCAAGTTGTTCTCTATGACAACTTCCTTCCACGATTTTGATTGTATAGCTTTAGTTTTCGTTAGATCTGCCTTAGTATTCAGATCTAAATCACGAAAATCCCCTTTTGAATCTACATCTGGAACTTGAAGATTTCCGTGAGGAGAGAGATTAATTCTACCTGCATGTTGGAACGATGATGGAATATCAGGAGGATAAGCCGATCTATGATCTGAATCGAGATTTGGAAGTGATTTAGCTTTGGAATTAGAAATTTGAGAATAGGAAATCTTTTTCTCTGTCGCCATTCTTTTTGTTCTTTTTTCTCTGCCGTATGCGTTAATTTAAGATTGGACAGATTTCACAAACGGGTATTTTTCAACCACAATCAATCAATATCAACCACAAACAATCCCAAACAACCATTCGCTATCAATCAATTTTCACACCAATCACAACCAATAAATTTCGTCCATGGTTTGTGGATGAGGGGCGT
This sequence comes from Allium sativum, assembly GCA_030737875.1. Lineage (NCBI taxonomy): Eukaryota > Viridiplantae > Streptophyta > Magnoliopsida > Asparagales > Amaryllidaceae > Allium > Allium sativum. The sequence goes on along the minus strand of CM060925.1, from coordinate 307,337,376 downwards.
ACATATATATATATATTTATATTTATATATAGCAATTCACTTCAATTTCAACACATATATAATTTTTACAACGCATATATAACTTATACATCGAACGTACAACTTATACAACGCTTATACATGAGGTGTACAACGCTTATATAACCCATACATCGAATATATAATTTATACATCGTCGTTTTCCATATCATTTATAAATTAGAAATCTCACATTGGGTTCCACTCCACCAAAAATAGCAGAAGGCTCAAAAAAATATGCGGTCTCTTCTAGAATGTAGAAGACGTCCTCACGGTCACGATGTTTCCTGTTTCATCGAATTTCGTAAAGAAACGAAAAAGATATGATTTTTCAAAGTTTGCAACGGTTTGAAGATGTTAAAACTGTTGAAAATAAATCTGGTCGAATACCTTTCAATATGGTTCAAAACTAGGTTTGATCTTTTCTCTCAATCCGAAGCACGATATGCCGATCAGCCTATGCCACGTCGACGAGCTTGGAGAAGCGCGCCTGCACCCCTGACGGCGGCGAAATCGGCGGCGGCAAGGAGGAGAAAATCGACCGCGAACGACGCGACTTTGGAGGAGGAGATCTCGCTGATGGGGCAACGAGGGGTGGCGTACCAGCTATGGAAGTGAAGCTCTCGGAGAGATCTACAAAAAGTTCCAAAGGGTCGGGGGTCAACGAGGCGTGTGGCGGCCGGAAAAAGCTCGGGAACTAGCGAATAGGTTTTCCCGTTCGATCGTCAGGGAGAGAGAAAGTTTTTTCCTTTTTTTTTATAATAATTCTGATTGGTCGGGGAAGTTTTAAAGGGGTATTCTGACGCGACCACCAATCTAAACCCAACGACTGTCGTCCCTAGCGTTTTACCCCCATTCCGAACACAATGTGATATGTTTCGAAGGCCCATTCAAATGTTTCAGTCAGTTTTCCTTCAAATTAAAATATAAAACATTCAATATTTAATTTGAACGTACATTTCAATTTGCCAGGGCCACAAACTAATTCGAAAAATTCCAGAAAAATAAATCTAGCTATGTTTTGACGATACGGTCCCAACAAAACTAGTTTCGTCGAATTCTGAGACCGTTTGCAAAAAGGCCCATTTCTGGTCGATCCAATTTAACTGTAATTGGCCAAAACACGTTTTCCTTTGCCACGCTCACATATTAGCTTAAAAGATTATGAAATTTGAAACCTAACAATAATTTCAAATCCCGGATCCAACAAAAGTGGTTTCGTCGAATTCCGAGGTCGTATGCAAAATGGCCAATTTCACAGGCTATATAAATTCCATAGCGACCTTTCTGAAAATTCATTCGGCCATACCTTTTGCTTTCCGCTATGAAAATTCGATTTTTCAGATTCGTTAGAAAGGTATTCACTAACAGATTTAAATATTTTTGGTTTCACTAAAATCCGTTTTATTTTGCACCCGGTACAGTCCGACAAAGTTTGAATTCAATTTTTGAAACTACAGCGCCATTTCAGGCCTTGTTTATAATTATCATTAATTATATTCGTTTTCAATGGTCGATTCAAACTCAATTTTCATTGCCATTATTTAAATTATTTATTTTAAATATTTAAAATCCATTATTTTAGCCAATTTAAACATTTTAAATTGGTTCAGATTTTCTGGGTCGTTACAATCTCCCCCACTTAAAACTTTTCGTCCCCGAAAAGGAACAAAGTCAAAGGTGGTTTGATAAATCTACAATCACACAATACAACAACCAATCCAATTTTTTTCAACTTCTCAAAAATATACTAATCAATTTCTATACTCTTTTTAAAATCATTCAGACTATAGAATTTAAAAGTGCACATCCATGGAAAGAAAATAACAACAGAGTAGAGAATTAAATGGTAATGCAAAGTAGGGTAAATGTACCTTGCACCAGAGTCAATCTGAGATATCCACTCGGCATCTAGGATAAGCTTTTTGAATGCCCTCCTCAGTTTCCCAAGTACAATCTCGCGGATCTCCACTCCATTGCACTTTGACTAAGTGAACCTTCTTGTTCCTCAGCTCTTTGGTTTCTTTGCCGATAATCTTTAGCGGCTCTCTTCTCACAGCTAGTTCTGGAGTAATTTCGATATCCTGTTGAGCTGCTTCTTCAACGATCAAGTTGTAATGGCGCGTTTTGTAAGGTATAATAATTAAGTTATTTAATTATTTAAATAACGAATATATTAAATAAACGGCAGTTTGAACGTATAATTATATTATAATTAAAAATCGAGCTTGAAATGGCGCTGCAGTTCGCGAATTGGCGATTCGAACTTCAACTGAATGTACTGGATTCGTTTTAAGCCGGATTTCTGTGAAACAAGAAAAGTGTGGAGCTGGTGGAGTATATATTTCTAGTGGAAGAGAAAAATCGGGATTTCATCGGGTAGATTTTGAGTTATGTCCAAATCAAATTTCAGAAAAGTCGCTGTGGAATTCCTTTATAATTTGCGACGCTTTATTTACGTTATAAAAGGGTTTTCAAAATATTTGAATATCGGGTTTGAATTTAGACAAGGTTCTTTTGAGACATAGTGATAATTTAATTTTTAGAATTTTACTGTAATTTTTAATTAATTTAATAAGCGACTTTTTATTTGAAGTATTTCGCACCCTGAAATCAACATTTTGAAGTTTCAAAATATGAGTCCATCTACCGGTATTTTTATATTTCTCGGATCGTGGCACCTCACTAAGCGCGACTGTACTCTCACTTCTGTCTGTAGCGGCCCGATATGAACGAAAATTGAAATAACAGAGCACACATAGTTGTAACGTAAACATATATATATTTATAAAATACATGAACAATAGGATCCTTGGCAGGACACGTAAAAGCAGTACACGCCTAAGATTTTAAGGACCCATGTTCATACACGTTTGCCTATTCTTTAAACACACAAATCACGGTTGGTATCCATGAAGCCACGTCCTCTCTTCACTCCAATGCAAGGTGACAGCTTACACTATATATGTCCGAAAGCTGCTTTATAATGTTTTGTTTTTCAACCAGCGAAAGAAAGAAAATAAAATAAATAAAAACACTTCTCCCACTATAGATCCTAAGCCCATATCGACGCAAAGACATGGAGGATCTGGTGGCCAACGGCATTGAGTTGGATGATGCGAGCTCGAGCTACGGAAACCGAAGTAGCTCCAGGTCTATGGTATTCGAAAGTTTGATGGAGTTTGTGGTCTTCTTTGTGGGTGCGACGTGTTAAAGCAGCAAGAGAAGTGTGAGGGTTGTAAGGGAAATGGAAATGAAATGCTAGGGTCACGATACAGGAACTGACGTGGTATTTGTGGTATGGGAAGTTCAACGCATGGCAAATGGTGGTTCGAAGTTCATGTTTTAAAATAAGGGAGAGCGGTGATCTTATTCTACTTGGTTGGATGTCGCAAGGGAGCTACTGCGAGCAGGTCGACGCTTCCGGTGGTTGATCTCGAGTTGGACGAGAAGGGTTGGAGGAGAGGTCACGATGTTGAGCTGAGAACGGAAATGGGGTAAAGTGATGCGAGTTTTGATCGATGGGTTTAGGGAGATGCGAAATCAGAAGAGGAGGATAATGGCATTCTTGTTTTAAGGATTTGAGAAGTGATGAGGTGGTATGGACGGGAGAGGACATGCGAGAATGGCTGTGGTATGCTTCAGGAGTTCACGGAAATTAGTAATTGGGGAAGATGGACATTCGGGTTGGGTCTGAGAAAAGGGTTTGGGCCGGTTGTGTTCGGTAAAGCCCATTTAGTTTAATTTATTCCATGTTTATTTATTTAAAAATGTACACAAACTTATTAAATGCGTATCTTGGTCATACGACATCAGATTGACGGACCGTAAGTCGCGTTAGGATCGTATGGACGGACACTACACGCTGGAACTGACGGGAAGTCCATCCGAGCCCGTTACAATTTATGGCGAAATAAATTGTCCGACTGAATCAGATAACGCAAACCGACATTTAACGGTTAACGCGTCCAACGTGAGTAAAACTCACCAACTCTGAATAGTTCTATTTTTACAGTGTATTTTTAGGACTGTTAATTATTGTCTGTTTGACTGTATGTTGACTGTTTGATTGAACTGCTAGTCAGTTAGTAGAGATTATATATATATATATATATATATATAAACCGTCAAGTAGTTATATGTTGATTCTGTTTATCAGAATATTATACTGTTGTTGTCTAACATCTGTGGTGCAGGGAAACAGGTTGGAGGAATCCAACTGGATTCCTCAACAGTTATTTTTACTGTAATTTATGTATTGTGATATATAAATGCGATATACATAATCTATTGTGATTATGTGTGGTTGGACGATATTCCTCGTTGTTAGATGATGTGTTAAAAACCATAAGAAATACCAGGATATAGAAAGAGATCTTCAAACTATAATTTGAAAATAATTTATTTATATAAAATCGATGGATTTTATATTATAAAGAAAAGAGGATTTTTGAGTATAAAGGAAAATATTGGTTAATCAAGTATAAAGGAGAAATATTTGTTAATCGAGTATAAAAGAGTTAAACAAAGTAATTTGTTAGGTTAACCAAAGCAAGTTAGTCGAGTTAATCAAAGTAATTGGTTAAGTTAACCAAAGTAAATTAGTTAAGTTAAACTAATTTGTAAATCAAAGTGAATTAGTTGCGTCAAACTAAGTGAATCAGTCAAGTTAAACTAATTGGTTAATCGAAGTAAATTAGTTGGGTTAATCAAAGTGAATTAGCTGAGTTAAACTAAGTAAATCGGTTAGAGTTAATCAAAGTGAATTAACTAAGTTAAACTAAGTGGATTAGTTCAGTTAATCGAGATAAGTAAATCAAGTTAGGTTAAACCATTTGAGTTAACCAGTTAGGTTAAACCATTTGAGTTGACCAGTTAAAATTGACCAGTTAAAGTTGACCAGTTAGAGTTGATCAGTTAGAGTTACTCAGTTAGAGATGACCAGTTAGAGTTGACCAGTTAGAATTATCCAAGTAGAGTTAATCGAGTAGAATTGCCGAATATCAGCTATTCGAAGTAGAGTTATCGAATATAGTGTACTCGAGGGAAGAGTAATTGAATATAGTTTATTCGAGTGGAGAAATCAAATGTTATTCATTTGAGAAGAGTTACCGAATATTATTTATTCGAAGAGTAGTTATCGAATATTGATTATTCGAAGTTAGTTAATCCAAAGGAGTTATTCAAAGTTAGTTAATCCAAAGGAGTTATTCAAAGTTAGTTAACCCAAAGGAGTTATTCGAAGTTAGCTAATCCAAAGGAGTTATTCGAAGTTAGCTAATACAAAGGAGTTATTCGAAGTTAGCTAATCCAAAGGAGTTAGTCGAAGTTAGTTAATCCAAAGGAGTTAGTCGAAGAGTTAATCGAATATAGTTATTCGAAAGAAGGTGTTAATCGAATATAGTTATTCAAGTAAAGTTAAAGGAGTTAATCGAATTTAGTTATTCGAAATGAGTTATTCGAATTAGATATTTGAATAGAGTTAAACACATTAGAGTGATTCGAATTACTTATTCAAATAGAGTTAAACACGTAAGAGTTAATTGAATATTAGTTATTCAATTAGAGTTAAATCGAATTTAGTTATTCGAAAGGAGTTAATCAATTTGAGTTAAGTTAATCGATTTGAATTAAGTTGAATCGAACTGGAGTAAATCGATTAGAATTAAGTTAATCGAGTTAGAGTAAATCGAATATTGGTTATTCGAAGGTAAGTATTCGAATTTGTTATTCGAAGGAGTTAATCAAATGAGTTGATCCAAAGGAGTTAGTCGAATATTTGTTATTCGAATAGAGTTAAAGGAGTTATCGATTTTAGTTTGATCGAAAAGGGTTATCGATTAGTAAATCGAAAGGAGATTTTCGAATATAGCATATTCGAATGAAAGAGATCGAATATTGTTTATACGAAAGAGAGAGATTTCGAATATGAGTTATTCGAAGAGAGATAATCGAATATAGGTTATTCGAAGAAGAGTTAATCAAATAGAGATTACTCGAAAGAGAGTTATACGTCGAATTCGATTATAGCGAATTCGGGAAAGTACTATTTACTTTCCAGGGTTTAAATCAAGATTTAGTTATTGATTTAGAAATTAGGTGTCTGTTAAATTATTCGAGTTAGGAAATAAATTCATAATTTAGGTTAGATATTTTGGGGGTAGGAATTATAACGTTATAGTTATAATCAAACGTTGTCATTTAAGAAGTGGATTCGTAATCTGAATCCGAGAATTTGCATAAACAGATGATTGTAAAAAGTGAGTGATGAGCTTCATCTATTTCACAGTAAAGGACGTTGTTCAATTAAGGTCTGAGAGGTAATTATACCCCAACTTGATTAACTTCAGAATTGACAAAGGAATAGTTGTGGTTCGATAGAAAAGGTTGATTTGAAATATAGTTAAGTAATAAGCGATTATTGGATTAAGCGTAACGATGTTTTATACAACGTTCATTGGAAATCCGTAAATGGGTTTTGGAAACGTTTTCCAAATATAGTCAGATATGTTTTCTAAACATAGAAAATGAAATGTTTTCATGATAAGAATTTAAGAAATAGAGTTAAGCAAATTCAGAAACTAGCTGGAGAGGGTAAGTTGAACGGTTTTCTAAGTGACGATCTGATGTTGGTTTCGACCTTCCGGATTGATACTTAGAGAATTGTTCTCATACTAGTTACAGTTAGGGACTGATAGTTGCGAAATAATAGTGATGTGAAAATAAGCTATGGAAATGTTTTCCAATGATTAATAACATATATTTTCTAAATATATGAAATAAGGAAATATGAACATATGATGATTGATCGATCGAATTTCCATTTGGAAATAAGATCGTTGTTTGTACACCGACATGTTTTCATTTGATAGTTGAATCACAGACTATCAATGTTTTTACCATTTTAACGTTGTTAATATGGAGAGACCGGTTGGATTACTATCCAAAGAACCACTCTGTATTGGCATAAGCGTTGCGAGCAATATCTGCCAAAGATAAATTGAAGACGGAGTAAAATGCAAGGGCTGTTGTATAAGTCTTAGATAACAGTGACTAAGATGGATATACTGAATAGTGCCTTCGGTTTGTCCAGTCCCAGGACAACGTATATGGAAGAAGGTCTGACAGAGTATATCCAATGGATCGCGTAAGTTGATCTGTTCAAACGTATTCACGTTTGGTGGCGGAGGAATTCGTTTCTCTTAGCTATATACCCGTGTTATTTTTGGATAAGTCAATTTGTTATTTGGCGGGTATGACGGTGTGGCATTCAAAGTGAATGGTGATCAGATGTTCTGAAGATAGACGTAGCTTCTAGCCTCACACCGGGAAGTAACAAAAGTTGGGCTAGGCAGCATGGCTAGTTGGGTCATCCCCAAGCAGGGTGTATTGTCACCGATCTAGGGAATATTCATATTTATATTTCTTTTTGATTCTGTATCTTTGGATGACGGTTTGATGGCCTATAACCGTGGTGGCAATATATTCGCGAAACTCAAGCTAAATGAGTGAGCGGTCATGTGTGGCCGGGTTGCAAGACGTTCTTGTTGAACCCTGAGTGTATCACCTCTAGAGTACACTATTCAGAAGGTGCTCCCATACCTTGTCTGTTGGAATCCATTCTCCGATAAGCGCCCTGCGGTTTATGATTTTATACTATGTATGTAGAACGTGAGATGCAAGCGTTTCTGCTAGATTGATACCTATTTGTACTTAGACATTATTATAATATCAAAATGATATTGCTTGTCAAAGTTGTTCAGATACTCATAAGGGAAAACCCGTTCCGTATTCACGGCGTGGTCTTATGAGATATCCTATGCCTGTTTTAAATTATTTTACTCACACCATTCCCATGACTGACCCGGAGTTTACTTTGTCGTTTTCCCTAAACTCTTGGGTGCCTAAATTTGTACGGGCAGTCAAGTAGTCGGGATTTACAGATATACTTGGAGAGCTTGGAGCAGGAGGCTGCAAGATTTGATAGCTATAGTTATTTCCGCTGTGTTGTAAGTGTTGTACTCTGATAAGTGCTATTGTATATATATAACTGTGTACTTCAAAGTTATGTTATATATTATATGTTATTCGTTCCGCTGTGAGATTCATGTTACTCTGATGATTCTGATGTTCTTCTTCTTCTATTCTATTAGTTCTATCTTTTCTTTCTCACCTTCTAAATTCTTTCACTAACGTCTCGGAATTTCCGACTCTCGAGGAGTCGGAAATTTCCAGCCGTTACAGTTGGTATCAGAGCTTAAGTTAAGTGATTACCTTGGCTCTGTGGCATAACTCGATAGAGATGGGATTAGTAATATCCTAGATTGAGTTTGAGTGTATATATATGAGCGCGTAATTGTTATTCAATATAAATGGTTTTATATTGTGGAGATTCATTGGCTGAGTTGTTTATGAGTTCTGGTCGATCAGTTTGATCCACTGTATCGGTAGGAGTAATTAAACACTCAAATACGATGGGTCGTCACGATATGTTTTGAAAGAGGGTAAGTGAATTTAACTTTACCCAAAGTATATTTTGATATAGAGATATATTTATATATATCAAAATTTTAATATATTAGATATATTGGGTGTAATTATGATCGAGTAAGATTATATAGTGAAAGGGTTATACATAACCAACAGAATTCATATAAGTGAAATCAGATGAGTAAATCTGAATTTAAATCAAAATTTGGAATTAAAATAAGAAAATTTTAAGTTCCTGGGAGATTTTGAAAATGTTTTTCAATTAGAAATAAATATAGTATCTAACTCACCTGGATGACTGGAAAATAATTCCGAGGATGGATCGATACATCGTCGGTGTAATTTTCGAGTTTCTAAGTGGCGGATTACTACCAATGGTTTTGTTTTCAAATGGTGTTGAGGAAAACAAGTTGTTTAGAAATTCAAAAGTTTTGAATTGGTGTTATGGTTTGAAATTGATTTGAAATAAACCCAGGAATTTTGAATGCTGGAATTAAAAATTTAACTAATAAAGTTAAATGGATTGAGAAGACATAAGTGAATAAATACCTTGGAACTTAAACTTGAACCAAGTTAAATAAATCAGGATTTGGTTAGAGAATAATCTGGATTGGAATTAAGTTGATGGGTTAAGAGTTTGAAATCTGATATTGGAGTTTGAATAGAATAACTTGGATAGCACCCAGTGTTTGAGTTGAAGGTTGGATTGAGATAACATTGGTATATGTTGGGGTGATAACAGGTGAAAGTGATAAGAGTTGATATGCCCGACAAAAAGGTACAAGTTTATTTTTGATATAAGCATGAGATTTATGAGCCGAATTGGCAAGCCGCTTGGCTGTTTGATTTTCTTTTGGGTTGGAGATGGCCTAGAGAGGCGAGTTGTGGTTTTACCGATAGGGCTGTACAAAGGAGGTTATGGCGAAATTTTCCGAAAATTTAAAGTGTTAGAAAATTTTCAGAATTTTTGAAAATTTTAGTTAGTCGGAAGAATAAATATTTTAGTCAATATTAAGTGGTTCGGTTGAAATCAGAAATAAGGGGTAAACCAATCCTAGGAGTTCCAATATATAGGGTCAACCTCTAACTTAGCAATTTCGAGGACGAAATTATTTTAAGTGGGGAAGTCTGTAATGGCGCGTTTTGTAAGGTATAACAATTAAGTTATTTAATTATTTAAATAACGAATATATTAAATAAACGGCAGTTTGAACGTATAATTATATTATAATTAAAAATCGAGCTTGAAATGGCGCTGCAGTTCGCGAATTGGCGATTCGAACTTCAACTGAATGTACTGGATTCGTTTTAAGCCGGATTTCTGTGAAACAAGAAACGTGTGGAGCTGGTGGAGTATATATTTCTGGTGGAAGAGAAAAATCGGGATTTCATCGGGTAGATTTTGAGTTATGTCCAAATCAAATTTCAGAAAAGTCGCTGTGGAATTCCTTTATAATTTGCGACGCTTTATTTACGTTATAAAAGGGTTTTCAAAATATTTGAATATCGGGTTTGAATTTAGACAAGGTTCTTTTGAGACATAGTGATAATTTAACTTTTAGAATTTTACTGTAATTTTTAATTAATTTAATAAGCGACTTTTTATTTGAAGTATTTCGCACCCTGAAATCAACATTTTGAAGTTTCAAAATATGAGTCCATCTACCGGTATTTTTATATTTCTCGGATCGTGGCACCTCACTAAGCGCGACTGTACTCTCACTTCTGTCTGTAGCGGCCCGATATGAACGAAAATTGAAATAACAGAGCACACATAGTTGTAACGTAAACATATATATATTTATAAAATACATGAACAATAGGATCCTTAGCAGGACACGTAAAAGCAGTACATGCCTAAGATTTTAAGGACCCATGTTCATACACGTTTGCCTATTCTTTAAACACACAAATCACGGTTGGTATCCATGAAGCCACGTCCTCTCTTCACTCCAATGCAAGGTGACAGCTTACACTATATATATATGTCCGAAAGCTGCTTTATAATGTTTTGTTTTTCAACCAGCGAAAGAAAGAAAATAAAATAAATAAAAACACTTCTCCCACTATAGATCCTAAGCCCATATCGACGCAAAGACATGGAGGATCTGGTGGCCAACGGCCTTGAGTTGGATGATGCGAGCTCGAGCTACGGAAACCGAAGTAGCTCCAGGTCTATGGTATTCGAAAGTTTGATGGAGTTTGTGGTCTTCTTTGTGGGTGCGACGTGTTAAAGCAGCAAGAGAAGTGTGAGGGCTGTAAGGGAAATGGAAATGAAATGCTAGGGTCACGATACAGGAACTGACGTGGTATTTGTGTTATGGGAAGTTCAACGCCTGGAAAATGGTGGTTCGAAGTTCATGTTTTAAAATAAGGGAGAGCGGTGATCTTATTCTACTTGGTTGGATGTCGCAAGGGAGCTACTGCGAGCAGGTCGACGCTTCCGGTGGTTGATCTCGAGTTGGACGAGAAGGGTTGGAGGAGAGGTCACGATGTTGAGCTGAGAACGGAAATGGGGTAAAGTGATGCGAGTTTTGATCGATGGGTTTAGGGAGATGCGAAATCAGAAGAGGAGGATAATGGCATTCTTGTTTTAAGGATTTGAGAAGTGATGAGGTGGTATGGACGGGAGAGGACATGCGAGAATGGCTGTGGTATGCTTCAGGAGTTCACGGAAATTAGTAATTGGGGAAGATGGACATTCGGGTTGGGTCTGAGAAAAGGGTTTGGGCCGGTTGTGTTCGGTAAAGCCCATTTAGTTTAATTTATTCCATGTTTATTTATTTAAAAATGTACACAAACTTATTAAATGCGTATCTTGGTCATACGACATCAGATTGACGGACCGTAAGTCGCGTTGGGATCGTATGGACGGACACTACACGCTGGAACTGACGGGAAGTCCATCCGAGCCCGTTACAATTTATGGCGAAATAAATTGTCCGACTGAATCAGATAACGCAAACCGACATTTAACGGTTAACGCGTCCAATGTGAGTAAAACTCACCAACTCTGAATAGTTCTATTTTTACAGTGTATTCTTAGGACTGTTAATTATTGTCTGTTTGACTGTATGTTGACTGTTTGATTGAACTGCTAGTCAGTTAGTAGAGATTATATATATATATATATATATAAACCGTCAAATAGTTATATGTTGATTCTGTTTATCAGAATATTATATTGTTGTTGTCTAACATCTGTGGTGCAGGGAAACAGGTTGGAGGAATCCAACTGGATTCCTCAACAGTTATTTTTACTGTAATTTATGTATTGTGATATATAAATGCGATATATATAATCTATTGTGATTATGTGTGGTTGGACGATATTCCTCGTTGTTGGATGATGTGTTAAAAACCATAAGAAATACCAGGATATAGAAAGAGATCTTCAAACTATAATTTGAAAATAATTTATTTATATAAAATCGATGGATTTTATATTATAAAGAAAAGGGGATTTTGAGTATAAAGGAAAATATTGGTTAATCAAGTATAAAGGAGAAATATTTGTTAATTGAGTATAAAAGAGTTAAACAAAGTAATTTGTTAGGTTAACCAAAGCAAGTTAGTCGAGTTAATCAAAGTAATTGGTTAAGTTAACCAAAGTAAATTAGTTAAGTTAAACTAAATTGTGAATCAAAGTGAATTAGTTGCGTCAAACTAAGTGAATCAGTCAAGTTAAACTAATTGGTTAATCGAAGTAAATTAGTTGGGTTAATCAAAGTGAATTAGCTGAGTTAAACTAAGTAAATCGGTTAGAGTTAATCAAAGTGAATTAACTAAGTTAAACTAAGTGGATTAGTTCAGTTAATCGAGATAAGTAAATCAAGTTAGGTTAAACCATTTGAGTTAACCAGTTAGGTTAAACCATTTGAGTTGACCAGTTAAAATTGACCAGTTAAAGTTGACCAGTTAGAGTTGATCAGTTAGAGTTACTCAGTTAGAGTTGACCAGTTAGAGTTGACCAGTTAGAATTATCCAAGTAGAGTTAATCGAGTAGAATTGCCGAATATCACCTATTCGAAGTAGAGTTATCGAATATAGTGTACTCGAGGGAAGAGTAATTGAATATAGTTTATTCGAGTGGAGAAATCAAATGTTATTCATTTGAGAAGAGTTACCGAATATTATTTATTCGAAGAGTAGTTATCGAATATTGATTATTCGAAGTTAGTTAATCCAAAGGAGTTATTCAAAGTTAGTTAATCCAAAGGAGTTATTCAAAGTTAGTTAACCCAAAGGAGTTATTCGAAGTTAGTTAATCCAAAGGAGTTATTCGAAGTTAGCTAATCCAAAGGAGTTATTCGAAGTTAGCTAATCCAAAGGAGTTAGTCGAAGTTAGTTAATCCAAAGGAGTTAGTCGAAGAGTTAATCGAATATAGTTATTCGAAAGAAGGTGTTAATCGAATATAGTTATTCAAGTAAAGTTAAAGGAGTTAATCGAATTTAGTTATTCGAAATGAGTTATTCGAATTAGATATTTGAATAGAGTTAAACACATTAGAGTGATTCGAATTACTTATTCAAATAGAGTTAAACACGTAAGAGTTAATTGAATATTAGTTATTCAATTAGAGTTAAATCGAATTTAGTTATTCGAAAGGAGTTAATCAATTTGAGTTAAGTTAATCGATTTGAATTAAGTTGAATCGAAATGGAGTAAATCGATTAGAATTAAGTTAATCGAGTTAGAGTAAATCGAATATTGGTTATTCGAAGGTAAGTATTCGAATTTGTTATTCGAAGGAGTTAATCAAATGAGTTGATCCAAAGGAGTTAGTCGAATATTTGTTATTCGAATAGAGTTAAAGGAGTTATCGATTTTAGTTTGATCGAAAGGGGTTATCGATTAGTAAATCGAAAGGAGATTTTCGAATATAGCATATTCGAAAGAAAGAGATCGAATATTGTTTATTCGAAAGAGAGAGATTTCGAATATGAGTTATTCGAAGAGAGATAATCGAATATAGGTTATTCGAAGAAGAGTTAATCAAATAGAGATTACTCGAAAGAGTGTTATACGTCGAATTCGATTATAGCGAATTCGAGAAAGTACTATTTACTTTCCAGGGTTTAAATCAAGATTTAGTTATTGATTTAGAAATTAGGTGTCTGTTAAATTATTCGAGTTAGGAAATAAATTCATAATTTAGGTTAGATATTTTGGGGGTAGGAATTATAATGTTATAGTTATAATCAAACGTTGTCATTTAAGAAGTGGATTCGTAATCTGAATCCGAGAATTTGCATAAACAGATGATTGTAAAAAGTGAGTGATGAGCTTCATCTATTTCACAGTAAAGGACGTTGTTCAATTAAGGTCTGAGAGGTAATTATACCCCAACTTGATTGACTTCAGAATTGACAAAGGAATAGTTGTGGTTCGATAGAAAAGGTTGATTTGAAATATAGTTAAGTAATAAGCGATTAATGGATTAAGCGTAACGATGTTTTATACAACGTTCATTGGAAATCCGTAAATGGGTTTTGGAAACGTTTTCCAAATATAGTCAGATATGTTTTCTAAACATAGAAAATGAAATGTTTTCATGATAAGAATTTAAGAAATAGAGTTAAGCAAATTCAGAAACTAGCTGGAGAGGGTAAGTTGAACGGTTTTCTTAGTGACGATCTGATGTTGGTTTCGACCTTCCGGATTGATACTTAGAGAATTGTTCTCATACTAGTTACAGTTAGGGACTGATAGTTGCGAAATAATAGTGATGTGAAAATAAGCTATGGAAATGTTTTCCAATGATTAATAACATATATTTTCTAAATATATGAAATAAGGAAATATGAACATATGATGATTGATCGATCGAATTTCCATTTGGAAATAAGATCGTTGTTTGTACACCGACATGTTTTCATTTGATAGTTGAATCACAGACTATCAATGTTTTTACCATTTTAACGCTGTTAATATGGAGAGACCGGTTGGATTACTATCCAAAGAACCACTCTGTATTGGCATAAGCGTTGCGAGCAATATCTGCCAAAGATAAATTGAAGACGGAGTAAAATGCAAGGGCTGTTGTATAAGTCTTAGATAACAGTGACTAAGATGGATATACTGAATAGTGCCTTCGGTTTGTCCAGTCCCAGGACAACGTATATGGAAGAAGGTCTGACAGAGTATATCCAATGGATCGCGTAAGTTGATCTGTTCAAACGTATTCACGTTTGGTGGCGGAGGAATTCGTTTCTCTTAGCTATATACCCGTGTTATTTTTGGATAAGTCAATTTGTGATTTGGCGGGTATGACGATGTGGCATTCAAAGTGAATGGTGATCAGATGTTCTGAAGATAGACGTAGCTTCTAGCCTCACACCGGGAAGTAACAAAAGTTGGGCTAGGCAGCATGGCTAGTTGGGTCATCCCCAAGCAGGGTGTATTGTCACCGATCTAGGGAATATTCATATTTATATTTCTTTTTGATTCTGTATCTTCGGATGACGGTTTGATGGCCTATAACCGTGGTGGCAATATATCCGCGACACTCAAGCTAAATGAGTGAGCGGTCATGTGTGGCCGGGTTGCAAGACGTTCTTGTTGAACCCTGAGTGTATCACCTCTAGAGTACACTATTCAGAAGGTGCTCCCATACCTTGTCTGTTGGAATCCATTCTCCGATAAGCGCCCTGCGGTTTATGATTTTATACTATGTATGTAGAACGTGAGATGCAAGCGTTTCTGCTAGATTGATACCTATTTGTACTTAGACATTATTATAATATCAAAATGATATTGCTTGTCAAAGTTGTTCAGATACTCATAAGGGAAAACCCGTTCCGTATTCACGGCGTGGTCTTATGAGATATCCTATGCCTGTTTTAAATTATTTTACTCACACCAGTCCCATGACTGACCCGGAGTTTACTTTGTTGTTTTCCCTAAACTCTTGGGTGCCTAAATTTGTACGTGCAGTCAAGTAGTCGGGATTTACAGATATACTTGGAGAGCTTGGAGCAGGAGGCTGCAAGATTTGATAGCTATAGTTATTTCCGCTGTGTTGTAAGTGTTGTACTCTGATAAGTGCTATTGTATAGATATAACTGTGTACTTCAAAGTTATGTTATATATTATATGTTATTCGTTCTGCTGTGAGATTCGTGTTACTCTGATGATTCTGATGTTCTTCTTCTTCTTCTATTCTATTAGTTCTATCTTTTCTTTCTCACCTTCTAAATTCTTTCACTAACGTCTCGGAATTTCCGACTCTCGAGGAGTCGGAAATTTCCAGCCGTTACACAAGTCTGGATCATGAACGTGCTTTCGAAGTTGAGATATATGAAATACATCATGAACTCCAGGCAACCAGTCAGGCAATTTGACCCTATAAGCGAGAGTTCCGATCCGTTCCAGAATAGGAAACGGACCAATGAATTTGGGCGCCAATTTCCCTGTTTTACCGAATCGGATTACTCCTCTCATCGGCGATACTTTCAGATATACATAGTTGACAACAGCAAAGGATATATCTCTTCTTCTTCTATCGGCATAGCTCTTTTGTCGGCTTTGAGCGGCGAGTAATCGCTTCTTAATAAAATCGACTTTGTCGGCAGCTTCTCGAATCATATCAGGCCCTAACACAAGTCTATTTCCAGGTTCGACCCAACAAGCAGGAGATAGGCACGGTCTACCATACAATGCTTCGAATGGCGACATTGTCAGACTCGCCTGGTAGCTGTTGTTATAAGAGAATTCAGCCAAATGCAGATGGTCTTCCCATGATCCACCGAAATCTATAACACAAGCCCGCAATTGATCTTCTAAAATACGATTCACCCTCTCAGTCTGACCATCTGTCTGAGGATGACAAGCGGTGCTTAAGTTCAACTTTGTTCCCAGTTCGACTTGAAATGCTTCCCAGAATTTGCTTGTGAATATTGTATCTCTATCACTGACTATACTGAGCGGCACTCCATGCAGTCTAACTATTTCCCTGAAGTATATATGCGCCAAACTTTGAGCAGTTCTGTTTGACCTGACAGGTATGAAATGGGCGGTCTTCGTGAAGCGATCTACAATCACCCAAATGCTGTCATTCCCTTTTCTTGTTCTGGGCAGACCATCGATGAAATCCATAGAAATATGTTCCCACTTCCAACCAGGAACTTCTAGTGGTTGTAACAATCCAGCCAATTTCTGTTGGTCGCTCTTGACTAGTTGGCAAGTAGGGCATTGGCTAACATATAAGGAAATATCCCTTTTCATCGACTTCCACCAGAAAGTGCGTTTGATGTCATTATACATTTTGCTTACTCCTGGATGGATACTGAGTTTTGACTTGTGGCATTCATCCAGTACTTCCTTTCGAAGTTCAGGAATGTTAGTGACACAGATTCGACCTTTGAGCCTTAGAATTCCATCATTATCTACTTGAAAACTCGAGGGTTCGCCTTGTTGAATTATCTCTTTGATCTTCTGAATGAAGTGATCATCCTCCTGAAGAGCATATATTTTATCTATCAGTGAAGTCGTGATAATAAAACTGGCGATCATTTCATTCTTTCGGCTTAACACATCTGCCACGACATTGGATTTCCCTGTAGTGTATATAATTTCAAAGTCATATGCTGCAAGAAACTCCAGCCAACGTTGCTGCCTCAGATTCAGGTCTTTCTGTGTGAACATATACTTTAACGACTGGTGATCTGTAAACAGTTCAAATCTCTCACCCAGAAGATAGTGCCTCCAGATTTTCAAAGCGAATACTATCTCCAATAACTCAAGATCATGAGTGACGTAGTTTTTCTCATGCGGCTTCAGTTGACGACTAGCATAAGCAATCACTTGACCCTTTTGCATTAACACTGCACAAAGGCCTTCTCTAGAAGCATCAGTCCAGACTTTCAAATCTTGGTTGCCATCGATGATGGTTAACACTGGAGCTGTCGTTAATCTTAACTTTAGCTCTTCGAAAGCATCCTCACTTTCTGGAGTCCATTTGAATTTAGAGTGCTTCTTCGTAAGTTTCGTTAAATGACCAGATATCTTCAAAAAGTTTTTAACGAACTTCCGGTAATAGCTAGCCAATCCGAGAAAACTGCGGACTTCAGTGGGTGTACTGGGCTATTTCCAATTCTGAATAGCTGTGATTTTTCTTGGATCCACAGCGATTCCTTCTTTCGATATGACGTGGCCTAGAAATTTTACTTCATCTTGCCAGAAGATACATTTGGAAAATTTGGCTTTTAATACATTCCATCTCAGAATTTCTAGAACCTGTTCCAGATGCTTTTCATGTTCGGCCTTTGATTTAGAGAAGATTAGAATATCATCAATAAAAACCAGAACAAATTTATTCAAAACTCCTCTGAACACTCTATTCATCAGATCGACGAAGTAAGCTGGAGCGTTACATAAGCCGAACGGCATTACTAACCACTCGTAGAACAAGTCCGGACCTCTGAATGCTATCATTGGAACACACTCTTCGGCAATTCGAAGTTGATGGAAACCTGTAGCTAGGTCCATTTGTGAAAATACTTGTGCGCCATTTAATCTATCCAACAAATCATCTATTCGCGGCAATGGATATTTGTTCTTTATGGTCTGCTTGTTCAAATCACGATAATCCACACATAGCCGTAGAGTACCGTCAGATTTTGGGACAAACACCACTGCTGCACCCCAATCAGAGAAACTAGGCCTGATCAGACCCTTCCATATTAGCTGTCGTGTTTGATTATCTAATTCCTCCTTCTCTTTCAAGGACATTCTTCGAATAACGTGAACTACCGGCCTTGCATTGGGAATTAAAGCAATTTTGAAATCAATTTCTCTCTGCGGGGGTAAGCGAACAACTTCTTCGAACACATCCGCATAGTTTTTAACGATAGGAATATCTTTGATAAGGTCAGGAATATTCTCTGTGACTTCAGGGACATTTTCCATTTGAGCAAGGGAAACATCGAGAGCTGCCCAGAACTCCTTTCTATTTGATGTCGGGCCTTCACATTGTATGGTTATATAATTCCCCGATTGTGCCTTTGCCTTAACAACTC
The DNA here is from genome assembly GCA_030737875.1 of Allium sativum. Lineage (NCBI taxonomy): Eukaryota > Viridiplantae > Streptophyta > Magnoliopsida > Asparagales > Amaryllidaceae > Allium > Allium sativum. The sequence continues at coordinate 307,318,848 of CM060925.1, read as the reverse complement.
TCTCGGCGCATCTAACCTCTGCTTCATATTTGGTTAGCCAATCCAATCCCAGAATAAGATCGAATTCATTAAAATTCATGACGATAGAGATAATAGGGAATTTATAGCAAGAAAAAGAGACAGGTACTGCACAGATCCAACTGAGATTGATGGAACTCCCAACTGGATTTTGGACCGTCATTGGTTCTTTGAGATTTTTCAACCTCAAATCCAACTTCTTGACTGCACTCTTTGCAATAAAGCTTCGTGACGCGCCTGTGTCAAACAGTACTTTAACTGGAATGTTTTTGACAGTAAGCGTGCCTTCTAAAACATCAGACCTTTCCCGAGCAGACGAAGATGCAGGCACTTCTGCCGCTTCATTCACTTGTACTGCTTCATATTTCTGAGATAGCGGGCAGTTTTTTCGCAATATGCCCAGCCTGGTGGCACTTATGGCATCCTCTTTTCTCTTGTAACCTCTTACCAGATTTAGACCCATCCATTACTTGTTTCTTTAGAGATCTGCAACTTATCGAGAGATGTCCTTGTCTATTGCAGTTACTGCATATAGCGGTCGTTACGGGTTCTTTCCCAGATTCAGCCCTTTTCCTCTTGGCACCGGACTTCTTACCGACTTCAGACCTCGTACTGGCTTCAAGGATATCAGTTTCCGACTCTCCCTTTTCACTACAACAGACTTCTTCTTCGTCGCGCAACATCTCTTTCTTATGGAGATCTTCATACTGATAAGCCATATAAATCATTTCTGAGAAAGGAAGCTTCACATTCCTCATCACACTATTCTGATATTTTCTTTGCAGGCCGTGAATAAATCTCAGATTCTTCCTTTTTGGGTCTTTAATCAAATGAGGAGCAAAGTGAGAAAGTTCATTGAATTTCTTATGATATTCTGGGATGGTCATATCACCTTGTATCAGATAAGAAAATTCGCCACATAATCGCTCAGTCGCTTCTGGATGAGTAAATCTTTCTAGGAAAATCGCTTTGAATCTATCCCAGGTGATATCACCTTCTGGATTATCCTCTATAACTGAATCCCACCAGAACAAAGCTTAACCAAGGCTCTGATACCAAATGGGACGACCCCAAACCCCGTACTGACGGCGGCAAGGGTAATCCGTGGAATATAACACATAAACAGATAATAGCAGAACAGAATTAAATAAACACACCAGATAATGAACAATAGAATATACTGGATAAAAGTAATCATCATAGTTACACCGTATATAGGATCATACTTAGTAAAAATACAGTTCAGCTATACATAAATGTCTACAGCGGAAAACAAACATAATATGTACAATAGGAGCTGAACAGCATAAAAAGAGATAAATGATAGAATCCATCTTCAGCTCCAGCTATCCAGAAAGAACCAACTAAACCTGAATACAAGGTTGCCCGTGTAGAAAAAGGGGCAATCGAGTTTGGAAGTGAAACAAACTACGAGTCAGTCATGGGACTGGTATGAGAAATCTACTCAACACAAACATAATTTGGCTAATCACAGGACCACGCCACTTTCGTGGAACGGGTTTACTCCATTGGATTGTCGGTGCTTTAAAACAAATCTTTCTTTTAAACAACGCAATGCATTTTATAAAAATGAAGCCATTATAAGACTCAGTTCCCATCACATAATGCAACGCAAACCGAAGGACAGAGTTTTACCTTATAACGGCCAAAATATGCTTGATACGAATAAAACAAAGGCAATTGATATTATTGCTAGTGTTTATATGGTTTTGAAAACAATTTCAAATCATAACTATCAATCATAGGCGGCATGAGTACCATATATCATGTCGCCATATATATTTACAATCAAAACCGCACGATGTCGTATTTGAAAATTGGATTTCCGTCATGAACCAAGGCAAAAGGTAGTCCTTACCGAATTCGTGACTCTCTAGCCCGAGCCACAGGACCCAGACTCAGGTGGGCCCTTGGAGCGACAGGGCCGGTCCACCGCTGTGGATTAAAATGCCTGAACAATACGTTTCCCCGCCCTTTGGGGCGTAAACGAGCCAACGAATGACTCCATCGGACCCGGATCGTCCGATCAAACCGAGGCGCCTCGCAACAGCAACAACCACACAGGTGAAAAGTATATAAATGTCAGGGCTGGTAGGTCACTAACACCACCCTAGCTAGAAAGAAACGCATGCCCTCCCTGAGGTCCTTCTCCCGTTTCTGGTTCATACCGGGGTGTGAGGCTCGCGAATTCACATTATACACAAAGCTACGCCACACAGGCGGTGCTCTGATCATCACCACAAGACTTTGCTTTTCAACAGAAGCCTTGATCATTTGCCACATAGGCATGCCACACTAGCAATTCATGCCATGCGACTGATGTCTATCGATATACAACCTCTGAGCTCCTGTGTTTCAGAGAAGGGCGTTAAGAAAAAGAATAAATTCTCCGCCGCCAAACAGATGTATATTTAATAGAGATCAATCAACACAGAATAAAATCCAATGTCAGACACACAGTCCATTTACAAGTCCGTTCTGGGTCTGAACGAAACCAGAGGCACTAAATACCTCGCAAACCCATCGATCACCACGTACGTCTGGACGATCACCACTCATTATCCATATTTCGGGATGCCTCCCAATCAGGACCTCGGTTACCATCCAAACGAGGTGAAGATCTCTGGTCTTCGACCACCGTCTTCATCTTCGATTTCTTATCGTCGATTCAGTTATTCAGAATGGGATAAACCCGGTCTTTCTGAGCAACGCGCGTATATAATAAACAAGTGCAACACTAACATATACACGCATCATTTCAATTCATTAGTCACTAACCGTCAATCAGTAAGAGAACGATTTCCCAAATATTAACCCCGAAGGCCGAAACCAACATCAGATCAACACCCAGGAAATCATTCGACTTAGCCAACCTTCAGTTAATTTCTAAATCAAATCCATATTGTTTATAATATTTTATAACGATTTATCGCTATTTTTATTTATTTTAAAATAGCTAGTTTACTCAAAACGACGCTTCGGGCCATAACGCGACCGTGGCGCTGTTTTTCTTCAAATTTGATTTACACATATCTGAAAATCTAACCGTTGGATCTTCACAAAATTTACATCATAAGAAAGATCTTTTCAAAATGAATCCAATGGTTCCAGTTTCGGGAAAATCCGACGGTCGGATCTCCCGGTACAATCGTTTGAAGTTTCGATTTCAAAATACGAACTGCAGCGTCGTTATTCGATTAAATATATATATATATATATATATATATAATCTATTCTGGCGCTGTTTTTCTTCAGATTTGAATTAAACATTCCAGACAATCCAACCGTTGGATTTTTACAAAGTTGGTGTCGTTGGAAAGATATTTCCAAGGCGAACCCAACGGTTGCGACTTCGGGAAAATCCAATGGTCGGATTTCCCGCACTAGTTGTTTGAAATCACGGTTTCAAAACACGAACTGCATGGCCACGTTTCGTTTTAATTTTATTTATATTTATATATTTATTTAAATATAGTTCATTCAACAATTTCAATATCGTTTTCACTTCAAATATTTCACTAACGCCTTTAAATTTTGGAAAAGTTCGCCATAACCTCCTTTATACGGGATGGGCTGGGAAAATTCCCAAATAGCCACACGGGCGTCTCATGTCCAAAAGAAAAAGAAAAAGCCAAGCGGCTAGCCAACAGGCTCATAAAATCATCACCCAAACAGAACAGTAAATGTGTACCTATTTGTCGGGCACAAAATTTTATTCCTCTTCTCTAGCCCCTTTGCTATAACCTGTTCAATAAATATGCATGTACATATATACAGTTCTTATCACTTATATTTTCCATTCAACTTCATATTTGATTCCATTTGGTTTAAAAACACCATTCATTCTAATGTTGCATGCATAGGCAAAAATCATATCATTAGCTAATTAATGAATATTTCAACTCATGCACATTTATTTGAATGAGTTGCCATTTTTAACACTTCACATTACAACAATTCATGTATATAATAAAAATATGATTTTTATTGTAGAACAATTTATTTCAAAACACTATTATTTTATATTGTTTAGATAGGTGATAAAAATAGGATTTTTAATATAAAACAATTTCTTTAAAACGAGATTATTTTACATAGTCCATATAGTTGATAAAAGGTGATTTTTATTATGAAACAATTTATTTCAAAATATGAATACCATTCAACACATGAATTTCAATTCAACGAATGAATATCGATTCAACACATGAAGGTTTTCTATAGTTTCTATATATAGATAAAAATGTGATTTTTATATTTAAAACACGAATACCATTCAACACATGAATTTCTAATCAAAGAATGAATATCGATTCAACACATGAAGGTTTCCTATAGTTTCTATATATAGATAAAAATGTGATTTTTATATTTAAAACACGAATACCATTCAACACATGAATTTCTAATCCACGAATGAATATCGATTCAAAACATGAAGGTTTTCTATAGTTTCTATATATAGATAAAAATGTGATTTTTATATTTAAAACACGAATACCATTCAACAAATGAATTACTAATCAACGAATGAATATCGATTCAACACATGAAGGTTTTCTATAGTTTCTATATATAGATAAAAATGTGATTTTTATATTTAAAACACGAATACCATTCAACACATGAATTTCTAATCAACGAATGAATATCGATTCAACACATGAAGGTTTTCTATTCAACGAATAAACATAGTTTCAGCAAATGAAAATAATTCAAACACATGAATTTTATTCAAAATTTCGGCAGCATAACGGCAGGTTAGTTAAAACCGGGACCGTCCCTAGTACGGCTCCTCGCTCTACCTTAAAACCTCGCGGTTTTTGACAATGGGGATCATGCATCTAGTTCGCACGCAGGCGGCATGTATATATTTATTTCATTTCCACAAACTAATCCTATGTGGTTTCAACCAAATATTTCTCAACCACAAACGGGTATTTTTCAACCACAATCAATCAATATCAACCACAAACAATCCCAAACAACCATTCGCTATCAATCAATTTTCACACCAACCACAACCAATAAATATCGTCCATGGTTTGTGGACGAGGGGCGTACATATATATATATATATATATATATATATATATATATATATATATATATATATATATAGCATTTCACTTCTATTTCAACATATATATAATTTTTACAATGCATATATAACTTATACATCGAACGTACAACTTATACAACGCTTATACATGAGGTGTACAACGCTTATATAACCCATACATCGAATATATAATTTATACATCGTCGTTTTCCATATCGTTTATAAATTAGAAATCTCACATTGGGTCCCACTCCACCAAAAATAGCAGAAGGCTCAGAAAAATATGCGGTCTCTTCTAGAATGTAGAAGACGTCCTCACGGTCACGATGTTTCCTGTTTCATCGAATTTCGTCAAGAAACGAAAAAGATATAATTTTTCAAAGTTTGCAACGGTTTGAAGGTGTTAAAACTGTTGAAAATAAATCTGGCCGTATACCTTTCAATATGGTTCAAAACTAGGTTTGATCTTTTCTCTCAATCCGAAGCACGATATGCCGATCAGCCTATGCCACATCGACGAGCTTGGAGAGGCGCGCCTGCACCCCTGACGGCGGCGAACTCGGCGGCGACGAGGAGGAGAAAATCGACCGCGAACGGCGCGACTTTGGAGGAGGAGATCTCGTTGATGGGGCGACGAGGGGTGGCGTACCAGCTATGGATGTGAAGCTCTCGGAGAGATCTACAAAAAGTTCCAAAGGGTCAGGGTTCAACGAGGCGTGTGGCGGCCGGAAAAACTCGGGAACTGGCGCATAGGTTTCCGCCTTCGATCGTCGGGGAGAGAGAAAGTATTTTCCTTTTTTTATAAAAATTCTGATTGGTCGGGGAAGTTTTAAAGGGGTTTTCTGACGCGACCACCAATCTAAACCCAACGACTGTCGTCCCTAGCGTTTTACCCCCATTCCGAACACAATGGGATATGTTTCGAAGGCCCATTCGAATGTTTCAGTCAGTTTTCCTTCAAATTAAAATATAAAACATTCAATATTTAATTTGAACGTACATTTCAATTTGCCAGGGCCACAATCTGATTCGAAAATTTCCAGAAAAATAAATCTAGCTATGTTTTGACAATACGGTCCCAACAAAAGTAGTTTCGTCGAATTCTAAGACCGTTTGCAAAAAGGCCCATTTCTGGTCGATCCAATTTAACTATAATTGGATAAAACACGTTTTCCTTTGCCACGCTCACATATTAGCTTAAAAAATTATGAAATTTGAAACCTAGCAATAACTTCACATCCCGGATCCAACAAAAGTGGTTTCATCGAATTCCGAGGTCGTTTGCAAAATGGCCAATTTCACGTGTTATATAAATTCCATAGCGACCTTTCTGAAAATTCATTCGGCCATAACTTTTGCTTTCCGCTACGAAAATTCGATTTTTCAGATTCGTTAGAAAGGTATTCACTAACAGATTTAAATATTTTTGGTTTCACTAAAATCCGTTTTGTTTTGCACCCGGTACAGTCCGACAAAGTTTGAATTCAATTTTTGAAACTGTAGCGCCATTTCAGGCCTAGTTTATAATTATCATTAATTATATTCGTTTTCAATGGTCGATTCAAACTCATTTTTCATTGCCATTATTTAAAATATTTATTTTAAATATTTAGAATCCATTATTTTAGCCAATTTAAAAAAAATTAAATTGGTTCAGATTTTCTGGGTCGTTACAGTTCCGTGTCAGGGCTACTCTAGAAATATGGAACTCGGTCGGGAGCTTTCAGATATTCTCCGATGCAGATGCTAAGGTCTGTTTTTTTTTCTAGTGGCTATGGTCCCACTCGACCCCTCCCTCAACTAATGAAAGGCCATCCTTGAAAAATGAGAACTATGCGCAAGCCCCCCTATGCCCCACTATCCTATGGCCATCCGCAACCATAACTAGATAGCAAGTGTATGGTCTTTTGGAGTTCTCCGCCTTTTCGCTTCACGTATCTCGATTGACTCAAGATGGTAGGTAGACGACGAGTTGCTATAACAGGGCTACCGTCTTCTCGTCGAATCACGCTGGTCCATCCTAGTCTTTAGGTTGCCATATTTTGCATCCAAGGCATACCCTTGGTTCTTCTAACGCAGACCTTAACCTCTGTGAGCCCAGGAGGATCATCTGCAGCCTCACAGAGGGATACCAAGAGTACCCTCACGTCCCCTCGAAGCCTCGGGCTTCGTAACCCAATTCGTTGGAGCCTTCTAGAATCAGACGGACGTACGCTCCTTCTCGTGTTCTACTAAGATTTAATACTTAGTTTCTTTCCTTCATCAAGTTGGTTAAGTGTTTTTAGTCAATTCAAGTTAACTTAACCCATCCCTTTTGTCATATTATACTGGTTAAGTGTTGCCTCCTTGTGTTAACTTAACCTCACCATCTGTTTAACTAACCTGTTACAACGGTTAAGTGTCTCCTTATATAACTTAACCCTACTACTTGTTTAATTAATAGGTCATAATGGTTAAGTGTTGTCCATTCACGTTTAACTTTACTACAAGTCCAATTACACTGGTTAAGTGTTCTTGTTACTTAACTCTAATCATTCATGTTATATTGGTTAAGTATTTCTAACTTACTTAATCCTAACCCACTTGTTAAATCAACTTGTTATCATGGTTAAGAGTTCTAATTTTACTTAACCTCAATCACTTGTCTCACTAACATGTTTCTATGGTTAAGTGTTCTAATTAACTTAACCCCAATCACTTATCTCACTAACATGTTTCTATGGTTAAGTGTTCTAATTAACTTAACCTCAATCACTTGTCTCACTAACATGTTTCTATGGTTAAGTGTTCTAATTAACTTAACCTCAATCACTTTTCTCACTAACATGTTTCTATGGTTAAGTGTTCTAATTAACTTAACCTCAATCACTTGTCTCACTAACATGTTTCTATGGTTAAGTGTTCTAATTAACTTAACCTCAATCACTTGTCACACTAACATGTTTCTATGATTAAGTGTTCTATTTAACTTAACCTCACTCTCTAGTCCAGTTTAATCATGTTAGAATGGTTAAACATTTTCTTAACCTTACCCACTCCCCTAGTCAACATATTAAATTGGTTAAGTGTCCAGATTAACCTAACCCTACCCACCAATTTAGTTAACATGTTGAATTTGGTTACGTATTAATTCAATTGACTTAACCCTATCAATCCTGACTCAGCATTAATTTATTAATTAAAGCACCAACCACTCACATTAGACAGATATTGTTGTGGTAACTGGACAGCCGGTCGGTTCCGGGCAGGTGTACACCACAACTCAAGTCTAACCTCGGGACTTTATTGGGCTCAATGCTTAACCACCCACGTTGGATAGGCATTGTTGTGATTACTGGACAGCCGGTCGGTTTCGTGCAGGTTTACATCACAACTCAATCCAACCTTGGGTTAAGCATATCGTGTTTTCTAAGTTTACATATTTGTCTCTTTTCAATTTTATATGTAAATGTTTTGTGGCCCATTATCCAAATTCGTTATTCTCGGGTATAATAATTTATACCACTTAAATTTCACAAGTCGTTGGCATGTGCCAAACATGCTAACACATATATTTTAATTAATCCCAACGTTATTTTCCCCGTTTATGCGTTCGCAATATTATAACATATGTTGGGCTTCAACATTTCAGCCCAACTTAGAAACATAAAAAAAAAGAGGCTTAGAACATGATATATTCTAAGTAACATAAAAGGGTGTGTGAACGCATGAACTTGCAACATAGCGATTTAACTAACATAAATTATGTGGTGCATGAACTTGCAATATAGCGATTTAATTAACATAAATTAGTGGTGCATGAACTTGCAATATAGCGATTTAATTAACATAAATTAGTGGTGCATGAACTTGCAATATAGTGATTTAATTAACATAAATTATGTGGTGCATGAACTTGCAATATGGCGATTTAACTAACATAAATTAGGGGCTTGTGTATTTGCATTGTAATAGCATATAATTTTGACATATATCATAAACCTAAACATGAGTCATCGGTTTTAATCTATTCATGTAAACTTGCATTTAAAATATGAACCTAACTAAATTAGGTGTCACTTGTATTAGCATATGATTTTTATAATAACATAAGCCTTAAACATATTTTTATTTAGGCATGACACTAAACATAAACTAGTCATTTCCATAAAGTCACTATATGTTCACAAAGATGCTTACTTTTGTCACTAATACAAAAGTATAGTTTAACTTGAATTATGAGGCCTATTCCAACATAAACTTATATGAATCATGTTACCCAAATGGATCCAACTACGCTTGAAATGATCATAGGCATATATATACAAAGATCTAAATCATGTAGGCATAACAGTGAATTATGTTTACATAAGTCTCAACTTGGTTGTAACAAAATATATACAGCTTCTTATTAACCACAACTTATAAATGTCAATTTCCAACATGAATCGTATACTTGCAAGGGGTGTAACTTTTCATTGCAAATGTACAATTAATCCAATATCATGTTAATTATACTACAACATCCCAAATCCATTTATAATAAAATCAGAACAACATACAATTATGAACTAGCATCGTTACAATTAAAGTACGATTCCATTTTCATTCTACACAAATCAAGTCTCAATTTTTATTCATATCGGAATAGTACTCTACTTACAACGTATGACGAATCTTGTATTCAGGATTCTGAATTCTGAATTTGGTGATGCTATCCTTTGAGGTTGACGTTGTTTTGATTTATCTTTTGTAGTTTTAAGCTTTGAATCAACTCTTAATCGTCTCTTAATTTGACGGCTACTCCTAGTCTCTCTTCAGCAGCATGATGGCTCCTTCTTCTTTTTTATCTTTTTTTTTGTGTGAGTTAGGTTGTGAGAGCTATGTTGTTTATATAGAGTTGCAAGATAATTTTGAGCCGTTGATGAAGCCAAGGTTAATACAAGCCGTCTGTTCTAAAGAGAAGCCAATTATGTTCACAATTTAAGGGCTGTAAATTAATCCTATTTCAAATTATGTCATAATTACTTTCTTAATGTACATTATCAACATTTATTATTAAATTTGTATGCACATTAGATACATCCCCCCTTTACACATTTATTATTAAATTTGAATGCACATTAGATACATCACCCCTTTACACATTTATTATTAAATTTGTATGCACATTAGATACATCTCCCCCTTACACATTTATTATTATTTTTGAATTAGCAACTTTATTGTTAACAGAAAAATGGGGTGTTACAATTTTGAAATCCATAAAATTGCATATAAGAAATTTTTTATTACTTGCCTCAGAGATCCGATATTTGCTTTCTAGTGCAGTCCAGAGTGCCTTCGTTGTGTCCAAGGTCCTGTGAGCATTGTATATCGGAGTAGACAGTGCATTCAGAATGTGGTCTCTGCATAGAAAATCTTCCTCTTTGCGCTTTGCCCTTTTAGCTTTTAGTTCCGCACTATCCTTATCAGTTTCCTCCGGTATTTTCTCCAATCCATCTTCGAGAATATGAAATAATTTGACCGTGATCGGGAAGAATTTCTTGATCTCTTGCCAACGAGTGAAGTTCTCTCCATCAAATCGCTCTAATTTCGTCAAATGTTGATTCATCACTTGCAATGCGTTCAAACTTTCCATGGTTGAAAATATTGTTTGAATTTTTTTTGGGGATTTCGTGGTTTGAGGCGGTAATGAAGTAGAATTATTGTCATACTTCTGACTTCAAGGATTTGCAGTGCTAATTATTTCAGACAATAGTTCAACCCACTAGGTACAAACGGGTTAACGAACTATTAACTTCAGGATTCAATGAAGCCTTGAAACAGCGTAATCAGATTCAAAATTTGTACGATTTTGATCTGACCAAGAACACTCTTAAATTTTATTTCTAATGATGCAAGTAGAGAACAAGAACGAAGAGAGGAAGAAGAGAAATAATCTGCAACACTTTCTGGATTTCGCAACACCTCTAAGGCGTTACAGGAATGGCAGTGTTAAAAATGCTTTAATGGTGTTGTGGATCAGTGGAGGAAGAAGAAGATGAATTTTTTTAGTACTTTGCAACAGTTCTGGGCGTGGGTACTTATAGATAGCGAAGCTTGATGACTATTTTCAACAGTCATATCTGTTGCTATTCGTAAAACCGTCGTGCCCATTCATTTGAAGCCATGTCTCTTCGTCTGCAACGTCCTCAAAGCGTTGCGATTCAAATGCGGGCGTCCATCGGTCGACCGCTTGATTTTCATCGGTCGACCGTTCTTAACCATAATCTAAAATGGTTGACCGGTTGAAATTTAACCTGGCGACTGGTTGGTTTCCGCGGCCCAATGGATCACGAGACCCCAAGAGCCCCAAGGCCCATCTTTTGACATTTTAAATATTATTATCTATGCCAAGTTCATGCCCAAGGCCCATTGCCTTATAGTTCCTTCTGTTCTTTCTTTTGGGATCATATATCAAGCTTTTACCTATATAGAGACAAACTCCTCTATATTCTACAATGTGGGACTAAACCCTACACCTTATCTTCTTCCATTCTTGCTTCCCTCTTCAAAAAACAAACACATATCTCAAAACTAATTTTGAAAATTTACTACAGAGTTGCTCGTCGACAAGCACTTGCATCGTTCCAGCTGAGATATCCAAATTGGCTTTCACAATAGCCATGATTTTGGATACAAGAAACCCAGAGATGGTTTGCTTATGGTTGGAATTAATCGTAGGGTTGTCACAGTTATGTTCGTGAGGAAGCTTCACTACAACAGATTTATCTTATAATAGCACGTAAAAAACGCTATAATAGGTTAGCATATCATTAGTGACGACGCTATATAACAACATGTAATAATAGCCCTGTTATATCTTATAGCTCAAATCTAAACGCTATAGTATTATACATTTTATAGCGCACGTTCGCCAACATGAAATATTTTACATAGCGTTCAGACCTTGCAATTATATTTGCTTACTAAAATCTCATCTTATTTTTTACAGCATTATCAATAATTTCATAGCACATATTCATTGCTATGAAAAATGTTTTCCACTTTTGTTTTTAAAGAAATCTGCTATTGTTGAATTCCCCACTGATATATAGCGTTCAGACTTTATTATGTTAAATACTCGCTTTTTTTTATAGCATTGTCACTGTTTTCATAGCTCATATTCAATGATATGAAAAGTTTTCCACACGGTTTATATTTTATATAGCATTCCATATTTTGATTCCATAAGAGGAGTTTTCCGCTATGAATATTTGTAGTATATATAGCGTTTTCAATATTTCCATAGCACACATTCTATGATATAAAAATGTTTTCCACACTTTAACTTTTTACATAGCATTTCACCTTTTATTTCCATAAGTTCAATTTTCCACTATTAATATTTTTAATATATAGCACATATTTCAGCTGTGATCTTTATATAGCAAATCTCTTATTTACTTTGTGCATAGTTCAAACAATTAATCAGTAAATTCACAAGACAAAACTATCAATAGCAAAAAACTAATACCAAAAGCATATTTGATTTCAATTACAAAGACATAGGTAATAAATCTACTAATAAATATGGAAAAAAGTCAACAGCCGTTCAAACATCGTTTCAAAACAAGATTACATGAAAAATCACTTAGTCTTCAGCTTGTAAGCTCGTCCAACTTTCAGAAACTGAAATTCATAAGTATAAGCTACAGTCTTATAACAAAAAAAGAAGCAGCAAGAAACACAATTAAAATGCAAAAATGAAACTATGTTAGATGCCATCTTAAATAGTTCATAACAAACAGAAATGTTTTTGTCTTTAGAATCGTTTGTCGGTTTGATTAGTATATACATGTTTTAATTATTATGGAGGGTATACGCATGTCAAATGAACAGTGCACTAATTTCTACCGTTCACTCAGCAATTAAAATAACTTGTACATGAATATGGCCAGACTAAAATTTGAACTAAATTTGAATGTGAACTATAATCTGGATGTGAATTATACATACTTATAATCTGAATGTGAATTAGCGTGAATTTTGAAGTCTCTAACCGTTTCACAAACTTGAGATATAGTTAAAAGTTAATCATTATAGCTTACATTGACATGGTAAAGTGAACCACAGTAGCCTATCGTAAATCTAGAACAAACTTAATATTTAATCCTTATAATATTAGATAAGCGACAAACGATGTAAATTAATTAGGACATGACAAATTTATTGATATGCACACGATGACTTTTCAACTTGGTTATTCTGCTTTTCTGACCATAGGTATAACTTATATATGATGAGCGAACTAGTAATGCTTTTGTTAAATCTGGCCCAAATTGTTTTCATCCATATGTTTGTTTCTGTTTTTCAAGGAGGCTTCATTTTGGATATGTTGGTACATTATACTGCAGGATTAAGAGTGATAGTTGTTACTGTAACAACCCGGAAATCTGGGCCAATTTAAAAATTTTATTTTGGCAATTTTAGCGAATTTTGATTATTTAAAATAAATATTTTAAATAAAAACGACGAGAAATTTATTTTGAATAGAATTCAAACGTATATATTTATATAGCTCGACGTTGGAATATAAATAATTATTTATAATTATAAAAGGAATTGAAAATGGCGCGGTAGTTCGATAATTCGATTTCAAATTTCAATTGAATGTACCGGGTGCAAAATAAACCGGATTTTAGTGAAACCAAAAATATTTGAATCTAATAGAGAATATATTTCCAACGAATCCGAAAAATTGAAATTTCATAGCGGGAATCAAAAGATACGTCCAGTTGAAATTTTAGAATAGTCGCTATGGAATTTTGGCCTTTAAAAATGGCCATTTTGCAAACGACCTCGGATTTCGACGAAACCACATTTGTTGGATTGGCGATGTCAAATTATTGCTAGGTTTCAAATTCATAATTTTTCGAATCAATATGTGAGCGTGGCAAAGGAAAACGCATTTGACCAGTTTTAGTTGATTTTAATCGACTGGAAAATGGCCATTTTTCAAGCGGTCTCAGAGTTCGATGAAACTAGTTTTGTTAGGACCGTATCGTCAATACGAAGCTAGAAAATATTTTTTGGAATTTTTCGAGTTAGTATGTGACCACAGTAAATTGAAATGCGCGTTCAAATTCAATATATAGAGTTATATGTTGATTTTAACGAAAACTGATCGAAACGATTGAATCAGCTTACGATACATATCCCATTGTGTTCGGAATGGGGGTAATTAGCTATAGACGACAGTCGTTGGGTTCGAATCGAAGTTCGGATGAAAAGTCAACTTTAAGGAAAATTTAATTTAAAAGTAAATAAATGTGTAAATATGCCCTAACCCTGTTTTTTCTTTTGAAACCCGCCCCCAAATTAAAAACCCAAACCCGTCACCCAGACCCCCCCCCCCCCCCGGGTCGACGATCCGCCTCGCGCCTCCCCACCAACTGCGACGCGGTCGAGACCCTCTCCCCCACCTCCTCCTTGCTCCGCCTCCCCCACTTCTCTCGAACTCCCTCTTCTCCGACTAAGCCACCCAACCCCAACCCTAAAGCAACCACACCGCAGCCTGTGGGACTGCCGCGCCGCCTGAGCCTTCCCCCGACCACTGGCCACCGTCCTCCGCCCCTTCTGATGCTCCTCCGGCCGTCCATTCCCTCCCCAATCGAAGGAAGCCCCAAATACTCCCCAAATCAGACCGTGTCATCACCCTCGAGCCACCCACCACCTCGACGCCGTGAAGAACAACTTCGACGACAGTAAGCGCCGCTTCCAGCCCTCCCCTAGCCTCCTTCGAACGCTCAACGTTAGTTCTTTTGACTTTACATTGAATATATTTTCTGTTTTCTTTATATATATATATATATATATAACTTTATAAATATAAAGTTATGATCTTTAAAGATATATACAACTTTGATTTAGAAAAAATATATCATGGTTTTAAAAAAATATAAATATTATTGTTTAAAAATAGTAAATTAGAATAGATGTTCAAAAATAAAATTCCTTTGTTTGTAAAAAATAAAATTGCTTTGTTTGTCAAAAATAAGATTCACTTTATTTTAAAATATAAATAGACGAGATTTTTAACTATAAAAAGATATGATTTTTAATGGCGCAAAGATGAGATTGTTAATGGCGAAAAGTTTTAATTTTTAAAACAAGAAAGGTTTGATTTTTATATATTGAATAGCAAAGTAAAAATGTGATTTTTATATATTGAATAGCGAAGTAAAAATGTGATTTTTATATATTGAATAGCGAAGTAAAAATGTGATTTTTATATATTGAATAGCAAAGTAAAAATGTGATTTTTATATATTGAATAGCAAAGTAAAAATTCGATTTTTATATATTGAATAGCAAAGTAAAAAATTCGATTTTTATATATTGAATAGCAAAGTAAAAATGTGATTTTTACATCTGTAGAGAATACGGGCAAAGAAAGTGACAAGAGGCAAGAATGGCGGAGATTTCTACATAAGAAGAGTCGTGGGATTGTATTAGCTAATCTGTGAGAACTTCTCACCTTTAATTTTATTTTTCTAGTTATAAATATATACTAGGATGCAGACGGTGTTTAGTAGCACCCGACACCCGTCGTCCACAGACCATGGACGGCTTGTATGCTTGTTTGTTTGATTTTGATGTGTAGTTGATTGTGTGATGTGATGTGAAATGAAATAAATTATTTATATAGTTAAAAATATCTTATAGTTAAAAATAGAATTTTTAACGTGTATATGAAAGGAAATAAAAATAAACAAATTGGACGATTTGTTTATATACACACATTTGACTGATATTGATTGGGACGATAAATTTTACACATCGCCCAACTGCACAAATAAAATTTGTGTTTGATTGTTTGAAGCCCCACACGGGTATTGGGATGATATTTGGCGTACACTAATCCCGATTGTTTAGTTGTATGTCGATCGATTGATTGACAGACTGTTATAAGCGGTGAATATTTATATTTGATGCTTATACAGTGTAGTATGCACTTTGGATGATGGATGATTATTCATCGTTGTTATTATATACATGTGTTGTAGAAAATCCATATAATTAACATTATATGGTAATTGATTGGGCCTCATTCCATATTTGAAATAGAAATATTTGGAATAGAAATATTTGAAAAGGAAATATTTGAAATAGAAATATTTGAAATAGAATATTTGAAAATAGAAATATATGAAGCCGTGTTGATTAGATTGACGCCATTTCGACGTGAACGATATTTATATCGATTTTATTCATTTTATAATGAATATCGAAAGTGATTTCAAAATCTGATATTTTGAAAAGAATTGAAAATCGAATTGAAATTGAATATAAATGAATTCCAATTGAAATTGAATTGAATTGAAAACGAACTGAAATCGAATTGAAATCGATTTGGATTGAAATCAATTTGAAATGAATTTAAAACGAATATATATTGGAAAATTCAATTTTGATTTGAATTTGAAATAAAGTTGAAATCGTTTCGAAAACGAATTTAAAACGATTTACAAAATATGTTTTAAAAGGAAATCGACGAAGTATATATTATATATATAATATAATGGCCTGAATAGAACACGCCGCGCCGCGGCAATTCGCGAATTTCGACCATTGACTTCAAACGGACATTGCGGGAAATCCGACCGTCGGATTCTCCTAAAACCAGAACCGTTGGGTTCGTATCGAAAAGAGCTTTCTAACGAATATTAGAAATTTGAAATCTAACGGTTGGATTTGGAATTATGTCCAAATCAAATTTAAAAAAGGTCGCTGTAAGTGCAGTTCGATGGCCGTTGATGGAAATCGACTGTACGGGCCTTGATAAAATTATTAAAAATAGTAATAATTTGTGTAGAATCGTAAGAAATGATTTGGGAAAAATTGGGATGAAAAACTCCATATTTGAAAAGATAAAAATAGATTTTTATCGAAATGAACTTGTTTTGAACTAGAATAATAATTTATTTATTTTTAAAATAAATAAATTGGATTTGAAATGGTTTTGAAAATAACCAGAATTTCCAATAATTGCATTGAAATGGATTTGAATCGAAATTGTCTTCGGAATATGTCGATGTTGGATTTCGTGATTATACAGATATGGTTATGAAAATTTGAAAGATATATATATCGTTATTTCCAATACGATATTTGTTTAGTCATAGAATTCGATATTGAATATAAGCCGATATATTTTCTATTCAGAGCCTTGTATTTAATATCAAATGTGATTTGGGTTTGTCGTGAATGGTGTCTTTATTAACACTGTTCTTAAGCCCAGTTGAGAAAAAGATTAAATCTTTTTATTTAGATTTAATGAAGTGTACCAATTAAATAATATTTAATTGGAATTGAATTGGTATTGATTTTTGGGTTTATCATGAATAGTGTTTTAAATAACACTTGTTCTTTAACCCGATAATTAATGGAAAGTGATTTTGGGTTTATTGTGGGCTGTGTTTTAAATGACATTGGTTCTTTAACCCAGTTAAAGACAGGATATTGATTTCTGTGATGATTAAAACTAAGTGGAGTTTTAATGAATCTTTAATTAGATTGAAATGATCGAGAATGGAGTATCACCAGTTTTACTCCAGGCGATAGTTAAATCTTTAATTAGATTTGAACGTGAAATGGTAATTGAATTTACCGATAACATCGTGGTGTTAGATATGAAGTATGACCAGTTTACTTCATGGGATGAATAGGTTGGGATTGGGAAATAAAATAAATGATTACTTCAGTGTAGTTCGCTAATCCCGACTAGTTTTAATTGATATTCAAAGAAGATTAAAGGATAAATTTAAAGAATTTATCTTTGATAAAATTAATGGGAACCTTTCCCAAAGTATAAGAATATTTGAACAAAAGAATTCATCAGATATTGGAATGAGGCGTATGTTGTGTTTATGTAACACTTGTTTATTATATACGTGAGTTATTCAGAAAGACCGGGTTTATCCCATTCTGAATAACTGATACGACGATAAGTCGAAGATGAAGACGGTGGTCGAAGACTGGAGGTCTTCACGTCGTTTGGGGGATTACTGATGATCTTGATTGGGATGTACACCCAAGAAGATGGAAATAGTTGGTGATTGTCCAGACGTACTTGGAGATCGATGGATATGCGGGTACTAGGTGCCTCCGGTTTCATTCAGACCCAGAACGGACTTGTAAATGGACTGTGTGTCTGACATTGGATTTTAGTCTGTGCGATTGATTTCTATTAAACATATATCTGTTTGGCGGCGGAGAATTTATTCTCTTCCTTAACGCCCTTCTCTGAGACGTATGAGCTCAGGGGTTATATACTGATGGATATCAAACGCATAGAGTGAATTGCCTATGTGGCATGCCTAAGTGGCAAATGATCAAGACTTTTGTTGAAAAGTAAAGTCTTGTGGTTGATGATCGAAGTACGGCCTTTGTGGCGTAGCTTTGTGTAACGTTTACTTCGCAAGTTTCACACCCGGTATGAACCAAAAAGGGAGAGGACCTCAGGGAGGGCATGTGTTTCTTTCTAGCTAGAAGTGGCGTCAGTGGTTTTACACGCCCTGACGAGTTTGACTTATGTGGTTGTTGGTGTTACGAGGCGCCTCAGTTTGATCGGACGATCCGGGTCCGATGGAGCCATTCGTAGGCTCACTTACACCCCAAAAGGCGGGGAAACGCAGTGTTCAGGAATTTTAATCCACATCGATGGACCGGCCCTGTCGCTCCAAGGGGTAGTTGCGGCTGTTCCTGAGGCTCGGGCTAGACAGTCTCGAATCGGTTGAGGACTATCTTTTGCCTCGGTTCATAGATGGAAATCCAACTTCCAAATACGTGACATTTGCGGTTTTATTTGTAGAGCCTAGTATGGCGACATAGTGGGATGGGGCGCTTATGCCGTCTATGATTGATACTTATGATTTGAAGTTTTTTTATACACTATGCACTTATAATAGTATCAAATGATTTGTTTTAAATGTATCAAGCATTCTTGGCTATTATAAGGTAAAAACCCTATCCTCCGGCTTGTGTTGCATTGTGTGATGGGAACTGGGTTGTAACACCCCGTGTATTCTATAACCGTGAAAGTCATAAATTAAAGTATAATTAATTTGAAATCAAAGAACTAAGGGAAATGGGATACGCCATTGCGTTCGTCTCGGAAAAATACGCGAAATAGAGTCCGAGTTTTCGAAAAACGGAGTCCGTATGAAGAAGATATAGCCTCCGGAAGTTTCTGAATTAAGTTTAAAATTCGAACAGCTCAGAAAAACAAGTTTAAAATTAAAAATCGGGCCCAATTGGCCAGGGCGGGAAAATTCCCGCCTAATGCACCCAGGTCGACTGGACTGTCGACCTGGTCTAGCCAGGTCGACAGGGCTGTCGACCTGGTCCAGACCCAGGTCGAACCCAGTCCACCCTGGCTGGCCTAGTCTATGTTGGTCGATTTTCAGAAGCATGCTTTGTCATTAGGGCTAGGTGGCAGGCTCTAATTGGTCTCTCTTTCGAATGAATGGCTACGATCAATCCAAGCAACATCGATGGTCCTAATCAGTTCATAAACTCTATAAAAATGACCCTAGACTCTACCTAACCTAAGTCTCTAACACAATTCTCTAGCCTCCATTGCTCTCTTCTTCTAATTAAAAATAAAAATAGCGTCGCTACTCTGCTAGAATCAACATCATCCTAAATTCAAATTTGAGATAAAAGCTTCTGCAACAATTCTGTAACAACTAAAGTTCTTTCTTTAATCCAATCAAGGCAAGTACAGTTATTTTCCGCTATAAACGTTAATTATAATTTTGATATGTTTTTAATTCTGAATCTGAGATTGTATATATATTCTCTTTTGTCAGATCTGTTTTTCTGTGACTGTTCTGTATCCCTTTTCTTCTTTTCTGTTTCTATAGCCAGGCTACCACGAGCCTGTGCCTAATCTCATAAGAGATGAACGTATGAACGCCAATTTTGGGATGAATGATGCGAAATTTGACAAGACTGAATTGAATGTATGACTTTAGGTCTGAGGCATAAAGTATATTGGACATGTGACTTGGGATTGGATGCATAAATTTGACTATGAACATATAATTTATATATGTTGTATGCATAGTGTATGTTGTAATTTAGATCTGTAATTAATTAGAAAAAAAATGAGCATATGTTGTAAACTAGATTTGGATCTATGCATATTCTATGATAGAAGAAAAGAGGAACCATTTTATGATTACATATGATTTGAGACTTTGGACAAAATGCATATAAAAGTCAAGATCTGATTTTTTGGAAGATATGATTTAAAGATTTAGATTGTTGGGTATATTTTGCATAATGATTCATGACTTAATAAGAAGAAAGATATGGAAACGTAGGTGTAAAAGATTTACATTAATTAGGATCTCTACTATTGTGATTACACCTAAATAGGGAATTTTGCATATATGGCATGCATTGTAATTAATGATCATATTTGGTATAATTTATATGTGGATCTGCTGTATAAGGTTAGTTTAGCAAAAATTGGAACATATGTTATAGGGTAAATTATGTCCATATTCTGCGCTATGTAAATGTATGCAAACATGGAAGTATATGATCTTATTGTGAATCACAACAATTATTTAGGCATATGAATTTAGGCCTAATTTATGTTTAGGCAAGGCATGTAAATAGAGCCTTTAGAAATATTAAACCTGCTAAATCTGTCATTTACTGAATCCGTTGAAAATGCCTATTTTGCTAATTTGCTAAGTTGCCTAAAACTGCTAGTTCTGTTATATTGCATAGACTGCTAATTAGATTGAAATGCCAAATCTGTTAAATTTGTCTGTTGAGATGCCTAACCTGTTATATGCCAAAATCTGCTAAGTTGCTAAATCTATTAAATCCGTTAAGTCATATAATCTGGAAAAATCTGCTATCTGCTAAAATCTGTTATCTGCTGTGTTGATATAATCATCCTGTTATTGATATAATCTGAATTGGCATATATATATATTGGGCGTGCGCATAAACGGTAAATTATTAATTAATTGGCCGCAAAGATAAACATGGCTAACTCGAGGTTAGAATGAGTTTGCGGCGTAATTCTGCCCGGAACCGTCCGGCACATCCAGTGGCTGCAAACAATAGGTTCTAATGTGAGAAGTTAGTCATAACCTGCTTAAGACACGAGGTTAGGTCTGGCTTGTGGCAGAAGTCTGCCCGGAACCGCCCGGCCCATCCAGCGGCCACAAGCTAGCGACCTAATGTGAGAGGTCTGGGCATTAATAATTAATTAATGCAAATCTAAGATAAGAATGACGTCTAAAACGTATTGGGGAAAATAGGGATAAACCAACGGGATTAATAGGTGTAGTAAACCCATCCAATACAAAGTTAGACAAATCTGAAAAATCTGTACATCTGATCCGTTAGTCTGAAAACTTGTTAACTTAATTTGTGAACTAGTAAATCTGAATTCTGTATGTCTGAACTTGTAAACAAATAAATCTGAAATCTGTTAGTCTGGGGACACAAGGTTAGGAGGGGAATTACTTGTGTCATCTGTTGTTTGGGACCCATATTAGTCAGTAACCCTTTCTGGTATCAAAACTTTGACCCAACAGTAGGTAGGGTCCGGGCACGCTTACTGAACTAATTATAAGTGGTTCATTCTGATAATGGCGAGGGGTGTTGATGGTGCGTTCCAACCGGATCATGTGCGTGCATGGATCCCGGTCTGCCTCTGAGGATGTAAGACGCCGTGACATCTGTAAATAGGTCTGTGCCAATTGGTTGTCACTTTAGGGAGTGATACACCCTACTGTGGGGCCGATACAGGATATTTATGTATTAGGGAGCCGATCGCTTGGGGTAGGGTTTTAGGGTACGCTTAGTTCTGTCTGTTTCTGTTGGTACCGTCTGTTTTTGTTCGGTGGTAACACCTGTCTGTTCGGGTGGTAAAGGCCCATTACTAGTGTACACCTAATTCTACATTCTGTTTCCGTAGGGATAAATCTGTTTCTGCTTCTGTCTGTTTCTGATCGGGTAGTAAAGGCCCATTATTAGCATTCTGTTTCTGTTAAAGTATTCTGTACCCGTTCCTGCTTCAATTTAGACATTAGGGTGGCACCTAATTCTGCTATACTAGTATTAGTGCAGAGAAGTGTAAAACAATAGTTTATATCATTCTGTTTTTCTGTTATATCTGCTACACCTGTTACAGTTATCTCACATCCAGTTTTATGTTCATATCATATTATTATTATCTGTTCATATGCTGAAAGTCACTGGACTTGCCAGACTTTTTGTCTGACCCTTGTTGTTTCGCCTCCTTTCTTCCGTTCCCCCCCCCCCCCCAAGGTTATCCCAGGAGGGAAATACTTTAGCTTGACCCAGATTTCTCTTTGCTTGAAGTGCTTAAAGTATGGCTTGGCTCTGTATAGCTTCCGTTCCATGGGGATTATGATTTTAAAACCATGCATTTTGAAGGCTTTTGTACAAGACTGATATTTTGTACTTGAATTCTGAAATTGAAAGGATGTAACCATATTAATTTCTGTTTCCGCTGTAATAAAGTTAAAAATTTTCAAGTACTGTTTTATCTGTCTTGTAAGTTTCTGTTCTGTTTACTAAAATGCTCCACCAAAGTTAAGGCATTCCCTTTGTGAGTGACCTTAACGGAGGTGGGGTGTTACATGGGTCTTATAATAGCTTCATTGTTCTTTATTTAGCATTGCGCTGTTGTTATATGCACTGGTATTCTTGGGAGGAAACCCGTTCTGTGTTATACGGCGTGGTCCCTTGATTTACCGAACTTTAAAATAAAGATTAATAACTGCTTTAGTTCTCAAACCAGTCCTATGACTGGCCTGGAGTTTATTGTTTTGACCTAAACTCGGGGTGCCCCTATTTTGACATGGGCAGCTAGTAGTTTTGGTTTTGCAGATTTATATTCACAGGATCCTGGTTTACAGCTGGAACGACATCCGGAAAGCTTTGTATCCGTATATCTCCTTCAGTTGTATTTTGTATTATTTTCCGCTGCTATGTATTTAAATGTAATTTAATTCTCTGATATTTCTGTGTAATATTCATTTATACTCTGTATATTCTTGAAATCTGATAGAATTGTTGTAATTAACAATGAAATGTTCTTCCGTCTGCGTTCTACTTTATCGCGTTCTCAAAACAATTCGTTCTTTCTCTTCTCTTCGGAGACCGGGGAAGTTCCGGTCATTTCAGTTACGTTTGCCTGAAATATCACATTGCAACTTGGTCAGTTCTTTGGTTGCCGATACCAAGAATACACCTAAAATATCACGCAAGCAATAAGGTTTAGAAAGCTAAATTACCGCTATGTATGACAGTGTAATAGGAAAATATAGGAAATTCAGACTGATAACATCACTTTGCACCGTTGCATCCAAAATTCAATCACAAACCAATTACAACCAAATCCAATAATCAACATCTCCATTGCAACAAGTTCACAACATCATGTGTGCTCATCTATGAGAACAACCTGAACAAATTTTGTTTATAATTTGAATATACATTTCATCTTTATTGGTAGTAGACAAATGCTAAACCAGCAGGAGCTTGTTATTTTCATAATTTTGTTTATAATTTGTATTAATCCCATCATGTTATGTTCAGGTAATTTGTAAGACATTTCCAAGCCAAAGCCAAGTGTGTATCCTTGGGATAATACTAAATATACTCATTATCCTTGTGATAGTACCATATTTCTTTCGGAAAAGATAGGTCTATTACCATGTGCCTATTGCAAAAATTGCCATTTGTTTTTATTAGTTTTCTAATGTAAAAAAATAAAAAATAAGTTCATAGAATAACAGTTAAAAAGGAAAAATCACAGTAAAAGCAACATACGTACCTCAGACTTACACGTTAAAGACATGAAAGCAGGTTTAGAGCCATGCATATTATCATCAATTAGAGGCTTTAAATTTGTAAACGTCAACTTCTCTCCACCAACCTGTTATGCAGTTTAACAAACCTTTCAAAAGCGTCACTGTTACATAAACCAATACAGGTGGTAAATAAAAATTTTTTACCCAAGAATTTGTCATATATGGTTTATAATTGATAAAACACACACATTAAATTATATTTCAACCACCCAGTTTATTGAGCTAAACCTAGGATTTGATAAAGTTGTCGTTCCACATTTTTTTGGTTTGTTTTTCGCTCAAAGATTTACAGCTTCTTTCAAATTTGGGTTAAAATATCAAACTCCAACATCAAAATTCTCAAATACAATATAAGTTACAGGAATTTGGTGAAGGGAACAAAATGGAAAATTAACTATAATAGCTAACTTCTTTTGGAGTCTGTTATCGGCAATCCAATTTCGGATACAAGGGGTATCTCTTTTTTCTTTTTTACTATGTTAGTTGCCATAGAAAATGAAGACTGTAGTATCATTCTTGAATAAATAGTGAATAAAATTGGAATAGCGCTTACTATTTTAGACAGGTGGAAGCCTCTTGGTCTTCTTGTAGTATCGTGCAAGGCTGTGCATCCTGCTTTCAACAAGAATGAGTCTGAACTTAGCCCTGTTCTTCCTGTTCTTGTCCAAGTGCTTCCTAATAGCAATTATTTTTTTAATCAAATGGTACATATCTTCAGGAATCTCAGAGGCAAGTCCTTTGAAATATCATACATTAGTTTAATGTGTCCATGCATAAAGAGCACAAGACGCAAAAGAAACACATAATCAAACAAAAAAAATTAACCACTGGATTTTGTTGTGCTTAACAAGAAGGGTTAAATTCAGAGAAAGATTTAACGTTTCAGATATGATATGTCATATATTGTGCCACCAATTTGTATTCAAGTAGAATTTCTGACGATTATATGTGTATTTGGGTGTGCATAGACACATATATACAAGTCATTAATTCCTTATTCAACATCTATGAATCATTAAACAAAGAATACACCAAACTTGCCAATTTATAATCATAAGACCACTAATATTCAGCTTCGAAATTCATTCGTCCTTCTAAATTTAGCCATAACTAATATCAGGCAGTGTGCATACATCATGGCTTCTTATTAAGTATTGGGTTCAAAAATAAGAAAAGAAAGATTGTTTTTCTAATAACTTTAGGCAACGAATCCACATATCTAATAATTATTAATTGCATCTTTGACTTCCACCACAATTATCTATTTACTCATTAAGATACCAATAGCACTTGTATTTAAAATGCGAATATTAAGTTCAATAATTGATAATGATAATTCAACTGTCAAAATGTTCAATAATTGAACCAAAGAAAAGATTTTGAAATGGATTTCTCGCTTGAAAAGCACCTTTCGTAGTGCCTTTATAAATCTAAAGGGACTATAAGGGCCACGACCACCAACAAAATCGAAACTGTGAATATTGGGTTCTAACACACCTACTTCATACATCCAAGAACCAATTTCAGTTAAAATGCAATTTTGTGTAGACCTATCCCTTTCTTCTTAGAAAAACTTATACAGTTAAAATCACCAAGAAACAGCCAAACCTTACAATTAAATGCATAATCTATCCAATGTCCCTATAATTTTTCCCGTTCGAAATAAAAGTTATGGCCATACCAAAAAAAAAAAGAACAATTGCATCTAACTCCCCTTCTGTTAACTAATTCTATAGTATTGATTCTAGTACTAATATAACTGATTTACGTCGCCGGATTGATCACAATAAAAATTCTATATCTATGATAGCAGGAAACATATATAGGTATTATCTTTAACTGAAACTAGAAAATACATGATAAATTCAGGATAATAAACAGAGCAAACTCAGTGAACTTTTAAATGTTGAATTATTTTTCAATACCATATTCTACAAGAAGAAAGGAAGCTCAAATGCAACACAATATTTGTTATAATCATGTCATATATGAAGTGTCAAAATACTCCCTGAAGTATAACCATGTCATATATTAGGCATAATATGGCAGATACACAGTGTGCTAGAGTCAGCATACTCGACGTAAACAACATCTATGAAGTATTCACAAAATACGAAATGGTACATTTGATAATGGTGATTATAACAACCGCGAGATGTTACATTCTAAACTGCGATTTGGAAGGAATGGTAGCCCTTCTGATACAGGAATCAATATGAATTGTAAATAGTGTAGAACGTACACACACACACACACACAAAAATGAGTACACAAAACTGGCTTTATATCCAAGATTCTTATCCATCTTGAGAAGTGGATAGTAACCTCGGAACTCTCTTTCAGTTGAAATACTCTTTCCCTTTTTTTATGATCATCATACAATTGAAACAGTTCAATATATGTCTTGTTCGTTTGTTCAATGTTGAGATAAGCACTGTAAACCCTTCCCCTTATTTATTTTCACACAATTCATGCATAACAAGAATGTGTAGTCTTATCTAAATTGAAAAAAAAAAATTAGTGCTCATGATAAACATAGCTATTGCAATTGAAATAAACATCCTTGTTTTTGGTACTAGGATGTGGAAAACGAATACATGCTTACAAAGTAGCAGTGTCTTGTTTATGTTGTCATTGCAATAAACATCCCCTACCTATACCCACACATTTTTGCATAGTTTCGTCTACTAATATGCTTCCATATCCGTGTCATCTTCTATGCCAAAAAAAAAGTAGGATAGATGGAAAACAAATAATCAGATAACTGATAAATTTAACGTTTTGTTTACATTAAAAAATGTGAGGATTCCTTGCAAATTATCCATATAACTAAGCACCAATTATTCATAAGAAAATATAATAGTATGATACCGTCTGTTCAAGCATGAGTATTGCATCTTGATTGAAAATGTGCTGCATCCTGAGATCCATTCCCACTGCTCGCATTGTGTCCCATAAGAAGTTGTAGATACCTGGAGAGTTCTCGTTATAAGGTTGATCAAGCAAACTACGAAGATAGTCTATGGCCATCCGTAAAAATGGCAGAGGTCTTATCAAGTATGCATCTCTTTCAGCAGTCATAGTATACTGTATCAATCAGTAGAAGTCATCAGTTCAGTGGAAAAATAATTCAATCAATGAACATACAAGGAAAACATGTTTATTAACCTTTTTTGCAGTAATAAATATTGATGTTTGGTTCCTTTCCCCATTTAGTCGTTCAAACTTAATGAGGTTTCCTTTTCTCTTGTGCTCATCAAGTTTGGATTCTGTTTAAAATGAACAGGGAACATTAAAAATATCGGTTTAACTGAGGAGGAAAAAAAGACAAGTTTTCTGAAGCATTAAGCATAGTGAAATAATTTACAGATTATGTGTATACCTAGACACATATCACTGCAGTGCCCAACTATAAGTTTGGATGACTCTATGACTTCATTATCAGATATCACTTCTCTGCTCAAATAATTTGAAGGCTCTTCAGAAGCATTGTCCTCAAATTTTTGTTTGACAAATATAATTTGGTCTAGCTGATTCCCTGAAAATAATTTTTTTGCAAGTTCTTCAGGTGTTTGCATGGGTTGTCCTAATTCAACATTAAAACGAGCCAACCTCTTCACCTTAGCTTGCATTTCCCTGCATATACATTTTCCTTTCTTAACATGCAAAATTAGTAAACAATATCAACAATCAAGTACCAAATGATGATTTTTGGTGATGGTATTAGGGACAAAAGTTGAGTGCAGAACACCTTTAAAAATTAAACTGATTAGAAGATTATATGGATTCCATTTTGACAGACCGTGGAGAAGGAGTTCTCTGTCTTTTAGATTTATTCAAGTTTGTGGATTTCGGCGTTGGCTTAGTATTAGCTGTAGCAAAAATTTGTGCTTTGTTTTTATTAAACAATTGCAGAGGTGATACTTCATTTCTGCAGAACAAGCAATCAATAAAGGGAATAACTCGATAATATAAGCACAGGAAAAAAAACAGCATTAAGGTTATAGTACAAACGTAAAAGCATTTGTTGTAAGGGGACCAAACAAAAAACTCTATTAAAGCTTAACAATGCAAATTAGTACGATGCATCATCTCGGTTATAAATTTCATCAAATCTAGCAAAATACCTTTTCGTCGTGGTGGAAATCAGTCCAAACTAAACTTGGATACCAAAGGTTTTTAGCACTCCACATTTTTTACTTTATATTTTATTATTATTTAAAAAGATACATAAATGCTATTATTTTTAATCTATTTGCTTCTCATCCATATTCTCTCTGATAAAATCAACTTTACAAATACAATTTTTTTTTTGAAGAAGCATCAGATTGCAAATTGAAATTTATCATTGTCCACCATAATATGACATTATATCTAGTGCTCTTTCTGTTATGATGCATATTTTGTCGTGAAAATATGATTGGAAGTAGACAATC